>CM025825.1:34737248-35031095 GCA_014673565.1 Sebastes schlegelii
GACATTGAAGAGTGAGTTGGTGTAGCGACATGGAGGATTGACATGGAGGAGTGACATGGAGGAATGACATGGTGGAGTGACATGGAGGAGGGACATGGAGGAGCGATATGAGTAGTGACATGAAAGAGTGTAAAGGAGGATTGAGTTTGTGTAGCGACATGGAGGAGTGACATGAAGTAGGACATTAAGGAGTCACATTGAGGAGTGAGTTATTGTAGTGACATGGAGGGAGTGACTTTGAGTAGTGACATGGAGGAGTGATCTGGAGGAGTGACATGGAGGAGTGAGTTTTATAGCGACATGGAGGAGAGAAATGGAGGAGAGTGAAGGGAGTGGACATGGAGGAGTGAGTTGATGAGCGACATGGAGGAGTCACTTGGAGGAGTGACATGGAGGAGTAACATGGAGGAAGGATGTTGGTGGATGCGACATGGAGGAGTCACATAGAGGTGTGACAAGGAGGAGTGACATGGAGGAGTGAAATGGGAGGAGTAACATGGAGGAAGGAGTTGGTGGGAGCAACATGGAGGAGTCACATGGAGGTGTGACATGGAGGAGCGACATGGAGGAGCGACATGGAGGAGTGACTGGAGTAGTTACATGGAGGGACGGACATGGAGGAGTGACTTGGAGTGTGAAAGGCTTGATCAGGAAGGAGGGTTGATATGGTGGAGTGACATGGCGGAGGGACATGGATGAGAGACTTGGAGGAGTGACATGGAGGAGTGACATGGAGGAGTGACATGAGGAGTGAGTTTGGGTAGCGACATGGAGGAGGGACATGGAGTAGCTACATGGAGGAGTTACATGGAGGAGTGACTTGGAGGAGCAACACGGAGGAGCCGACATGAGGAGTGATATGGAGTAGCTACATGTAGGAGTTACATGGAGGAGTGACTTGGAGGAGCAACATGGAGGAGTGACATAGAGGATTGTTGTGGAGGAGCAACACGGAGGAGCGACATGGAGGCGTGACATGTAGTAGTGGACAAGGAGGAGGGACATGGAGGAGTGACTTGGAGAAGTGACAGGGTTTATCAGGAAGGAGGGTTGATATGGTGGAGTGACATCGTGTAGGGACATGGGGCGAGATACTTGGAGGAGTGACATGGAGGAGCAACACGGAGGAGTGGACATGCAGTAGTGACATGGAGGATGGACATGGAGGAGTGACATGGAAGACATATAGAGATGACATGGAAGAGTGAACTGGAGCAGTGACATAAACGAGTGACATGGAGGATTGACATGGAGTAGCGACATGGAGGAGTGACATGAGGAATGAGTTGGTGTAGCGACATGGAGGAGTGACATGGAGGTGTGACATGGAGGAGTGACATAGAGGAGTGATGTGGAGGAGTGACATGAGGAGGAACATGGAGGAGTGACATGGAAGACATATAGAAGTGACATGGATGAGTGACATGGAGGAGTGACAAGAAGGATTGAGTTGGTGTAGTGACATGGCGGAGGGACATAGATGAGTTACATGAAGGAGTGACATGGAAGAGTGACATGGAGGAGTGACATGGAGTAGCGACATAGAGTAGTAACATGAGGAGTGAGTTTGTGTAGCGACATGGAGGAGTGACATGGAGGAATGACATGGAGGAGTGACATGAAGGAGGGACATGGAGGAGCAATATGGAGGAGTGACATGAAAGAGTGTAAAGGAGGATTGAGTTGGTGTAGCTACATGGAGGAGTGACATGGAGGAGTGAAATGGTGGAGTGACATGTAGGAGTGACATGGAGGAGTTACATAGAGGAATTTCGTGGAGGGAGACATGGAGGAGTGACATGGATAAGTGACAGGGCGGATCACCAAGGAAGATTGATATGGGTGGAGTGACATGGCGGAGGGACATGGATGATTGACTTGGAGGAGTGACATGGAGGGTGTGACATGGAGGTGTGACATAGAGGACTGACGTGGAGGAGTGAAATGGATGAGTGACATGGAGGAGTGACAAGAAGGGTTGAGTTGGTGTAGTGACATGGAGGAGTGACTTTGAGTAGCGACATGGAGGAGTGACTTGGAGAAGTGACAGAATTGATCAGGAAGGAGGGTTGATATGGTGGAGTGACATGGTGGAGGGACATGGGTGAGTGACTTGGAGGAGTGACAAGGAGGAGCAACACGGAGGAGCGATATGGAGGAGTGAAATGGAGGATGGACATGGAGTAGAGACTTGGACAAGTGACAGGGTTGATCAGGAAGGAGGGTTGATATGGTGGATTGACATCGTGGAGGGACATGGGTGAGTGACTTGGAGGAGTGACAAGGAGGAGCAACACGGAGGAGCGAGATGGAGGAGTGACATGGAGTAGTGACATGGAGGATGGACATGGAGGAGTGACTTGGAGAAGTGACAGGGTTGATCAGGAAGGAGGGTTTATATGGTGGAGTCACATCGTAGAAGGACATGGGTGAGTGACTTGGAGGAGTGACAAGGAGGAGCAACACGGAGGAGCGACATGGAGGAGTGACATAGAGTAGTGACATGGAGGATGGACATGGAGGAGTGACATGGAAGACATATAGAGGTGACATGGAGGAGTGAATTGGAGTTGTGACATGGAGGAGTGACATTGAGGAGTGAGTTGGTGTAGCGACATGGAGGAGTGACATGAAGGAGTGACATAGAGTAGCGACATGGAGGAGATACATGGAGGAGTGACATGGAAGAATGACATGAAGGAGTGACATGAAGTAGTGACATTGAGGAGTGACATTGAGGTGTGAGTTGGTGTAGTGACATGGAGGAGTGATTTTTTAAGTAGCGACATGGAGGAGTGACCTGGAGGAGTGACATGGAGGAGTGAGTTGTTATAACGACATGGAGGAGAGAAATGGAGGAGTGACATGAAGGAGTGACATTGAGGAGTAAGTTGGTGTAGCGACATGGAGGAGTGACCTGGAGGAGTGACATGGAGGAATGAAATGGTGGAGTGACATGGATGAGTGACATGGAGGAGTGAGTTGTTATAGCGATATAGAGGAGAGACATGGAGGAGTGACATAGAGGAATTTCGTGGAGCAGAGACATGGAGGAGTGACATGGAGAAGTGACACGGCGGATCACCAAAGAAGATTGATATGGTGGAGTGACATGGCGGAGGGACATGGATGAGTGACTTGGAGGAGTGACATGGAGGAGTGACATGGAGGAGTCACATGAGGAGTGAGTTTGTGTAGCGACATGGAGGAGTGACATGGAGTAGCTACATGGAGGAGTTACATGGAGGAGTGACTTGGAGGAGCAACACGGAGGAGCGACATGGAGGAGTGACCTGGAGTAGTGACATGGAGTAGCTACATGTAGGAGTTACATGGAGGAGTGACTTGGAGGAGCAACATGGAGGAGTGACATAAAGGATTGATGTGGAGGAGCAACACGGAGGAGCGACATGGAGGAGTGACATGGAGTAGTGACATGGAGGAGGGACATGGAGGAGTGACTTGGAGAAGTGACAGGGTTGATCAGGAAGGAGGGTTGATATGGTGGAGTGACATCGTGTAGGGATATGGGTGAGTGACTTGGAGGTGTGACAAGGAGGAGCAACACGGAGGAGCAACATGGAGGAGTGACATGGAGTAGTGACATGGAGTATGGACATGGAGGAGTGACATGGAAGACATATAGAGATGACATGGAGGAGTGAACTGGAGGAGTGACATAAACGAGTGACATGGAGGAATGACATGGATGAGTGACATGGAGAAGTTACAAGGAGGATTGAGTTGGTGTAGTGACATGGAGGAGTGACATGGAGTAGCGACATGGAGGAGTGACACGAGGAATGAGTCAGTGTAGCGACATTGAGGAGTGACATGGAGGTGTGACATGGAGGAGTGACATAGAGGAGTGATGTGGAGGAGTGACATGGAGGAGGAACATGGAGGAGTGACATGGAAGACATATAGAAGTGACATGGATGAGTGACATGGAGGAGTTACATGGAAGAGCAACATGGAGGAGCGACGTGGAGCAGTGAGTTGGTGGAGCGACATGGAGGAGTCAAATGGAGTAGTGACATGGAGGAGTGACATGAAGTAGTGACATGGAGGAGTGACAATTAGGATTGAGTTGGTGTCGTGACATGGAGGAGTGACTTTGAGTAGCGACATGGAGGAGTGAAATGGTGGGGTGACATGGAGGAGTGAGTTGTTAGAGCGACATGGAGGAGTGACATGGAGGAGTGACATAGAAAATTGATGTGGAGTAGTGACATGGAGGATGGACATGGAGGAGTGACTTGGAGAAGTGACATGGAAGACATATAGAGGTTACTTGGAGGAGTGAATTGGTGTTGTGACATAAAGGAGTGACATGGATGAGTGACATGGAGGAGTGACAAGAAGTAGTGACATAGAGTAGTGACATTGAGGAGTGAGTTGGTGTAGCGACATGGAGGAGTGACATTGAGTGGCGTCATAGAGTAGTAACATGGAGGAGTGACATGGAGGAGTGACATGGAGTAGTGACATGGAGGATGACATAGAGGAGTGACTTGGAGAAGTGACAGGGTTGATCAGGAAGGAAGGTTTATATGGTGGAGTGACATCATAGAAGGACATGGGTGAGTGACTTGGAGGAGTCACAAGGAGGAGCAACACGGAGGAGCGACATGTAGGAGTGACATAGAGTAGTGACATGGAGGATGGACATGGAGGAGTGACATGGAAGACATATAAAGGTGACATGGAGGAGTGAATTGGAGTTGTGACATGGAGGAGTGACATTGAGGAGTGAGTTGGTGTAGCGACATGGAGGAGTGACATGGAGGAGTGACATAGAATAGTGACATTGAGGAATGACATTGAGGAGTGAGTTGGTGTAGTGACATGGATGAGTGACTTTGAGTAGCGACTTGGAGGAGTGACCTGGAGGAGTGACATGGAAGAGTGAGTTGTTATAGCGACATGGAGGAGAGAAATGGAGGAGTGACATTAAGGAGTTACATTGAGGAGTAAGTTGGTGTAGCGACATGGAGGAGTGACCTGGAGGAGTGACATGGAGGAGTGAAATGGTGGAGTGACATGGAGGAGTGACATGGAGGAGTGAGTTGTTAGAGCGATATAGAGGAGAGACTTGGAGGAGTGACATGGAGGAGTGACATGGAGAAGTGACAGGGCGGATCACCAAGGAACATTGACATGGTGGAGTGACATGGCGGAGGGACATGGATGAGTGACTTGGAGGAGTGACATGGAGTAGAGACATGGAGGAGTGACATGGAGGAGTGATATAGACTAGCGACATGGAAGAGATACATGGAGGAGTGAAATGGAGGAATGACATGGAGGAGTGAGTTGGTATAGCGACATGGAGGAGTGACATGGATAAGTGACAGGGCGGATAACCAAGGAGGGTTGATATGGTGGATTGACATGGAGGAGTGACATGAGGAGTGAGTTTGTGTAGCGACATGGAGGAGTGACATGGAGTAGCTACAAGGAGGAGCTACATGGAGGAGTGACTTGGAGGAGCAACACGGAGGAGCGACATGGAGGAGTGACATGGAGTGGTGACATGATGGATGGACATGGAGGAGTAAAATGGAAGACATATAGAAGTGACATGGAGGAGTGACTTGGAGGATTGACATAAAGTAGTGACATGGAGGAATGATATGGATGAGTGATATGGAGGAGTGACAAGGAGGATTGAGTTGGTGTAGTGACATGAGGAGTGACGTAGAGGAGTGACGTGGAGGAGAGACATGGAAGAGTGACATGGAGAAGTGACAGGTCGGATAACCAAGGAAGATTTATAGGATGGAGTGACATGGAGGAGGGACATGGAGGAGTGACATGGAGGAGTGAATTGGAGGAGTGACATAAAGGAGTGACATGGAGGAATGACATGGATGAGTGACATGGAGGAGTGAGAAGAAGTAGTGACATGGAAGAGTGACATTGAGGAGTGAGTTGGTGTAGCGACATGGATGATTGACATGGAGTAGCGACATAGAGTAGTAACATGAGGAGTGAGTTGGTGTAGCGACATGGAGGAGTGACATGGAATAACGACATGGAGGAACATGGAGGTGTGACATGGAGGAGTGACATAGAGGAGTGACGTGGAGGAGTGACATGGAGGAGGGACATGGAGGAGTGACATGGAAGACATAGAAGTGACATGGATGAGTGAAATGGAGTATTGACAAGAAGGATTGAGTTGGTGTAGTGACATGGCGGAGGGACATAGATGAGTTACATGGAGGAGTGACATGGAAGAGCAACATGGAGGAGCAACGTGGAGGAGTGAGTTGGTGGAGCGACATGGAGGATTCACATGCAGTAGCGACATGGAGGAGTGACATGAAGTAGTGACATGGAGGAGTGACATTGAGGAGTGAGTTGGTGTAGTGACATGGAGGAGTGACTTTGAGTAGCGACATGGAGGAGTGACCTGGAGGAGTGACATGGAGGACTGAAATGGTGGAGTGACATGGAGGAGTGAGTTGTTATAGCGACATGGAGGAAAAACATGGAGGAGTGACATGGAGGAGTGACATAGAGGTGTGACGTGGAGGAGAGACATGTAGAAGTGACATGGAGGACTGATTTGGAGGAGTGACAAGGAGGACCAACACGGAGGAGCGACATGGAGGAGTGACATGGAGTAGTGACATGGAGGATGGACATGGAGGAGTGACAGGGTTTCATCAGGAAGGAGAGTTTTTATGGTGGAGTGAAATCGCGGAGGGACATGGGTGAGTGACTTGAAGGAGTTACAAGGAGGAGCAACACGGAGGAGCGACATGGAGGAGTGACATGGAGTAGTGAAAAGGAGGATGGACATGGAGGAGTGACATGGAAGACATATAGAGGTGACATGGAGGAGTGAATTGGAGGACTGACATAAAGGAGTGACATGGAGGAATGACATAGAGGAGTGACAAGAAGTATTGACATGGAGGAGTGACATTAAGGAGTGAGTTTGTGTAGCGACATGGAGGAGTGACAAGGAGGAGTGACATAGAGTAGCAACATGGAGGAGATACATGGAGGAGTGACATGAAGTAGTGACATGGAGGAGTGACATTAAGGAGTGAGTTTGTGTAGCGACATGAAGGAGTGACAAGGAGGAGTGACATAGAGTAGCAACATGGAGGAGATACATGGAGGAGTTACATGGAAGACTGACTTGGAGGAGCAACACGGAGGAGCGACATGGAGGAGGGACATGGAGGATAGTCTTGGAAGACATATAGAAGTGACATGGAAGAGTGAATTGGAGGACTGACATAAAGGAGTGACATGGAGGAATGACATGGATGAGTGACATGGAGAAGTGACTTTGAGTAGCAACATGGAGGAGTGATCTGGAGGAGTGACATGGAGGAGTGAAATGGTGGAGTGACATGGAGGAGTGACTTTAAGGAGTGACATGGAAGAGTGACATGGAGGAGTGACATGGAGGAGTGACATAGACTAGCGACATGGAAGAGATACATGGAGGAGTGAAATGGAGGAATGACATGGAGGAGTGAATTGGTATAGCGACATGGAGGAGTGACATGGAGAAGTGACAGGGCGGATAACCAAGGAGGGTTGATATGGTGGAGTGACATTGAGGAGTGACATGAGGAGTGAGTTTGTGTAGCGACATGGAGGAGTGAAATGGAGTAGCTACATGGAGGAGTTACATGGAGGAATAACTTGGAGGAGCAACACCGAGGAGTGACATGGAGGAGTGACATGGATTAGTACATGGAGTAGCTACATGTGGGAGGGACATGGAGAAGTGACAGGGTTTATCAGGAAGGAGGGTTGATATGGAGGAGTTACATGGAGGAGTGACAAGGAGGAGCAACACGGAGGATAGACATGGAGGAGTGACATGGAGGATGGACATGGAGGAGTGAATTGGAGTTGTGACATAAAGGAGTGACATTGAGGAATGACATGGATGAGTGACATGGAGGAGTGACAATAAGTAGTGACATGGAGGAGTGACATTGAGGAGTGAGTTGGTGTAGCGACATGGAGGAGTGACATTGAGTAGCGTCATAGAGTAGTTACATGGAGGAGTGACATGGAGGAGTGACATGGAGTAGTGACATGGAGGATGACATGGAGGAGTGACTTGGAGAAGTGACAGAGTTGATCAGGAAGGAGGGTTTATATGGTGGAGTGACATCGTAGAAGGACATGGGTGAGTGACTTGGAGGAGTCACAAGGAGGAGCAACACGGAGGAGCGACATGTAGGAGTGACATAGAGTAGTGACATGGAGGATGGACATGGAGGAGTGACATGGAAGACATATAGAGGTGACATGGAGGAGTGAATTGGAGTTGTGACATGGAGGAATGACATTGAGGAGTGACATAGAGTAGTGACATTGAGGAGTGACATTGAGGAGTGAGTTGGTGTAGTGACATGGAGGAGTGACTTTGAGTAGCGACTTGGAGGAGTGACCTGGAGGAGTGACATGGAAGAGTTACATTGAGGAGTAAGTTGGTGTGGCGACATGGAGGAGTGACCTGGAGGAGTGACAAGGAGGAGTGAAATGGTGGAGTGACATGGAGGAGTGACATGGAGGAGTGAGTTGTTAGAGCGATATAAGGAGAGACTTGGAGGAGTGACATGGAGGAGTGACATGGAGAAGTGACAGGGCGGATCACCAAGGAAGATTGATATGGTGGAGTGACATAGCGGAGGGACATGGATGTGTGACTTGGAGGAGTGACATGGAGGAGTGACATGGAGGAGTGACATGAGGAGTGAGTTTTTAGAGCGATATAGAGGAGAGACTTGGAGAAGCAACATGGAGGAGTGACATAGAGGATTGTTGTGGAGGAGCAACACGGAGGAGCGACATGGAGGAGTGACATGTAGTAGTGACAAGGAGGAGGGACATGGACGAGTGACTTGGAGAAGTGACAGGGTTTATCAGGAAGGAGGGTTGATATGGTGGAGTGACATCATGTAGGGACATGGGTGAGAGACTTGGAGGAGTGACATGGAGGAGCAACACTGAGGAGTGACATGCAGTAGTGACATGGAGGATGGACATGGAAGAGTGACATGGAAGACATATAGAGATGACATGGAAGAGTGAACTGGAGCAGTGACATAAACGAGCGACATGGAGGAGTGACATGAGGAATGAGTTGGTGTAGCGACATGGAGGAGTGACATGGAGGTGTGACATGGAGGAGTGACATAGAGGAGTGATGTGGAGGAGTGACATGGAGGAGGAACATGGAGGAGTGACATGGAAGACATATAGAAGTGACATGGATGAGTGACATGGAGGAGTGACAAGAAGGATTGAGTTGGTGTAGTGACATGGCGGAGGGACATAGATGAGTTACATGGAGGAGTGACATGGAAGAGTGACATGGAGGAGTGAGTTGGTGTAGTGACATGGAGGAGTGACTTTGAGTAGCGACATGGAGGAGTGACATGAAGTAGTGACATTGAGGTGTGACATGGAGGAGTAACATGGAGGAGGGACATGGAGGAGCGATATGGAGGAGTGACATGAAAGAGTGTAAAGGAGGATTGAGTTTGTGTAGCTACATGAAGGAGTGACATGAAGTAGTGACATTGAGGAATGACTTGGTGTAGTGACATGAAGGAGTGACTTTGAGTAGCGACATGGAGGAGTGACCTGGAGGAGTGACATGGAGGAGTGAAATGGGGGAGTGACATGTAGGAGTGAGTTGTTAGAGCGACATGGAGGAGAGACATGGAGAAGTGACATGGAGGAGTGACATGAGTAATGAGTTGGTGTAGCGACATGGAGGAGTGACATTGAGGTGTGACATGGAGGAGTGACATAGAGGAGCGACGTGGAGGAGTGACATGGAGAAGTGACATGGATGAGTGACATGGAGGAGTGACAAGAAGGATTGAGTTGGTGTAGTGACATGGCGGAGGGACATAGATGAGTTACATGGAGGAGTGACATGGAAGAGCAACATGGAGGAGCGACGTGGAGGAGTGAGTTGGTGGAGCGACATGGAGGAGTCACATGGAGTAGCGACATGGAGGAGTGACATGAAGTAGTGACATGGAGGAGTGACATTGAGGAGCGAGTTGGTGTAGTGACATGGAGGAGTGACGTGGAGGAGTGAGTTGGTGGAGCGACATGGAGGAGTCACATGGAGTAGCGAAATGGAGGAGTGACCTGGAGGAGTGACATGGAGCAGTGCAATGGTGGAGTGACATGGAGGAGTGAGTTGTTATAGCGACATGGAGGACAAACATGGAGGAGTGACATGGAGGAGTGACATGGAGGAGTGACATATAGGAGTGACATGGAGGAGAGACATGGAGGAGTTACATGGAGGAGTGACTTGGAGGAGCAACACGGAGGAGCGACATGGAGGAGTGACATGGAGTAGTGAAATGAAGTAGCTACATGTAGGAGTTACGTGGAGGAGTGACTTGGAGGAGCAACATGGAGGAGTGACATAGAGGATTGTTGTGGAGGAGCAACACAGAGGAGCGACATGGAGGAGTGACATGTAGTAGTGACAAGGAGGAGGGACATGGAGGAGTGACTTGGAAGACATATAGAAGTGACATGGAGGAGTGAGTTGGTGTAGCGACATGGAGGAGTGACATGGAGTAGCGACATAGAGGATGGACATGGAGGAGTGACATGGAAGACATATAGAAGTGACATGGAGGAGTGAATTGGAGGACTGACATAAAGGAGTGACATGGAGGAATGACATGGAGGAGTGACAAGAAGTATTGACATGGAGGAGTGAGTTGGTGTAGCGACATGGAGGAGTGACATGGAGTAGTGACATAGAGTAGTAACATGAGGAGTGAGTTTGTGTAGCGACATGGAGGAGTGACATGGAGTAGTGACATAGAGTAGTAACATGAGGAGTGAGTTTGTGTAGCGACATGGAGGAGTGACATGGAGGAGTGACATGGAGGAGTGACATAGACTAGCGACATGGAAGAGATACATGGAGGAGTGAAATGGAGGAATGACATGGAGGAGTGAGTTGGTATAGCGACATGGAGGAGTGACATGGAGAAGTGACAGGGCGGATAACCAAGGAGGGTTTATATGGTGGAGTGAGATGGAGGAGTGACATGAGGAGTGAGTTTGTGTAGCGACATGGAGGAGTGAAATGGAGTAGCTACATGGAGGAGTTACATGGAGGAGTAACTTGGAGGAGCAACACGGAGGAGTGACATGGAGGAGTGACATGGATTAGTACATGGAGTAGCTACATGTGGGAGGGACATGGAGAAGTGACAGGGTTTATCAGGAAGGAGGGTTGATATGGTGGAGTTACATGGAGGAGTGACATGGAGGAGTGACATGGAGGAGTTACAAGGAGGGTTGATTTGGTGTAGCGACATGGAGGAGTGACATGGAGGAGTGACATAGAGTAGCGACATGGTGGAGATACATGGAGGAGTTACATGGAGGAGCGACGTGGAGGAGTGAGTTGGTGGAGCGACATGGAGGAGTCACATGAAGTAGTGACATGGAGGAGTGACATTGAGGAGTGAGTTGGTGTAGTGACATGGAGGAGTGACTTTGAGTAGCGACATGGAGGAGTGACCTGGAGGAGAGACATGGAGGACTGAAATGGTGGAGTGACATGGAGGAGTGAGTTGTTATAGCGACATGGAGGAGAAACATGGAGGAGTGACATGGAGGAGTGACATGGAGGAGTGACATAGAGGAGTGACGTGGAGGAGAGACATGGAGAAGTGACATGGAGGACTGACATGGAGGAGTGACATAGAGGAGTGACGTGGAGGAGCGACATGGAAGAGTGACATGGAGAAGTGACAGGGCGGATGGACATGGAGGAGTGACTTAGAGAAGTGACAGGGTTTATCAGGAAGTAGGGTTGATTTGGAGTAGTGACATCGTTGAGGGACATGGGTGAGTGACTTGGAGGAGTGACAATAAGGAGCAACACGGAGGAGCGACATGGAGGAGTGACATGGAGGAGTGACGTGGAAGACATATAGAGGTGACATGGAGGAGTGAATTGGAGGAGTGATATGGAGGAGTGACATTGAGGAGTGACAAGAAGTATTGACATGGAGGAGTGACATTTAGGAGTGAGTTGGTGTAGTGACATGGAGGAGTGACTTTGAGTAGCGACATGGAGGAGTGACATGAAGTAGTGACATTGAGGTGTGACATGGAGGAGTAACATGGAGGAGTGACATTGAGGTGTGACATGGAGGAGTGACATGGATGAGTGACATGGAGGAGAGACAAGAAGGATTGAGTTGGTGTAGTGACATAGCGGAGGGACATAGATGAGTTACATGTAGGAGTGACATGGAAGAGCAACATGGAGGAGCGACGTGGAGGAGTGAGTTGGTGGAGCGACATGGAGGAGTCACATGGAGTAGCGACATGGAGGAGTGACATGAAGTAGTGACATGGAGGAGTGACATTGAGGAGCGAGTTGGTTTAGTGACATGGAGGAGTGACTGAGTAGCGAAATGGAGGAGTGACCTGGAGGAGTGACATGGAGGAGTGCAATGGTGGAGTGACATGGAGGAGTGAGTTGTTATAGCGACATGGAGGACAAACATGGAGGAGAGACATGGAGGAGTGACATGGAGGAGTGACATAGAGGAGTGACATGGAGGAGAGACATGGAACAGTGACATGGAGGAGTGAGTTGGTGTAGCGACATGGAGGAGTGACATGGAGTAGCGACATAGAGTAGTAACATGAGGAGTGAGTTTGTGTAGCGACATGGAGGAGTGACATGAAGTAGTGACATTGAGGAGTGACATTGAGGAATGACTTGGTGTAGTGACATGAAGGAGTGACTTTGAGTAGCGACATGGAGGAGTGATCTGGAGGAGTGACATGGAGGAGTGACATGGAGGAGTGACATAGACTAGCGACATGGAGGAGATACATGGAGGAGTGAAATGGAGGAATGACATGGAGGAGTGAGTTGGTATAGCGACATGGAGGAGTGACGTGGAGAAGTGACAGGGAGGATAACCAAGGAGGGTTGATATGGTGGATTGACATGGAGGAGTGACATGAGGAGTGAGTTTGTGTAGCGACATGGAGGAGTGACATGGAGGAGTCACATGGAGTAGTGACATGATGGATGGACATGGAGGAGAAAAATAGAAGACATATAGAAGTGACATGGAGGAGTGACTTGGAAGATTGATATAAAGGAGTGACATGGAGGAATGATATGGATGAGTGATATGGAGCAGTGACAAGGAGGATTGAGTTGGTGTAGTGACATGAGGAGTGACGTCGTGGAGTGAAATGGAGGAGTGACATGGAGGAGCAACATGAAGGAGCGACATGGTGGAGTGACAAGGAGGATTGAGTTTGTGTAGCGACATGGAGGAGTGACATAGAGGAGTGACGTGGAGGAGAGACATGGAAGAGTGACATGGAGAAGTGACAGGTCGTATAACCAAGGAAGATTGATAGGATGGAGTGACATGGAGGAGGGACATGGATGAGTGACATGGAGGAGTGACATGGAGTAGCTACATGGAGGAGTTACATGGAGGAGTGACTTGGAGGAGCAACACGGAGGAGTTACATGGAGGAGTGACTTGGAGGAGCAACATGGAGGAGTGACATAGAGGATTGTTGTGGAGGAGCAACACGGATGAGCGACATGGAGGAGTGACATTTAGTAGTGACAAGGAGGAGGGACATGGAGGAGTGACTTGGAGAAGTGACAGGGTTTATCAGGAAGGAGGGTTGATATGGTGGAGTGACATCGTGTAGGGACATGGGTGAGAGACTTGGAGGAGTGACATGGAGGAGCAACACGGAGGAGTGACATGGAGTAGTGACATGGAGGATGGACATGGAGGAGTGACATGGAAGACATATAGAGATGACATGGAGGAGTGAACTGGAGCATTGACATAAACGAGTGACATGGAGGATTGACATGGAGTAGCGACATGGAGGAGTTACATGAGGAATGAGTTGGTGTAGCGACATGGAGGAGTGACATGGAGGTGTGACATGGAGGAGGAACATGGAGGAGTGACATGGAAGACATATAGAAGTGACATGGATGAGTGACATGGAGGAGTGACAAGAAGGATTGAGTTGGTGTAGTGACATGGCGGAGGGACATAGATGAGTTACATGGAGGAGTGACATGGAAGAGTGACATGGAGGAGTGAGTTGGTGTAGCGACATAGAGTAGTAAAATGAGGAGTGAGTTTGTGTAGCGACATGGAGGAGTGACATGGAGGAATGACATGGAGGATTGACATGAAGGAGGGACATGGAGGAGTGATATGGAGGAGTGACATGAAAGAGTGTAAAGGAGGATTGAGTTTGTGTAGCTACAGGGAGGAGTGACATGAAGTAGTGACATTGAGGAGTGACATTGAGGAATGACTTGGTGTAGTGACATGAAGGAGTGACTTTGAGTAGCGACATGGAGGAGTGAGATGGAGGAGTGACATGGAGGAGTGAAATGGTGGAGTGACATGTAGGAGTGAATTGTTAGAGCGACATGGAGGAGAGACATGGAGAAGTGAATTGGAGGAGTGACATGAGTAATGAGTTGGTGTAGCGACATGGAGGAGTGACATTGAGGTGTGACATGGTCTAGTTACATGGAAGATCAACATGGAGGAGTGACAAGAAGGATTGAGTTGGTGTAGTGACATGGCGGAGGGACATAGATGAGTTACATGGAGGAGTGACATGGAAGAGCAACATGGAGGAGCGACGTGGAGGAGTGAGTTGGTGGAGCGACATGGAGGAGTCACATGGAG
Organism: Sebastes schlegelii; assembly: GCA_014673565.1. Lineage (NCBI taxonomy): Eukaryota > Metazoa > Chordata > Actinopteri > Perciformes > Sebastidae > Sebastes > Sebastes schlegelii. The sequence goes on from CM025825.1 coordinate 34,751,996, forward strand.
TAGCGACATGGAGGAGTGACATGAAGTAGTGACATGGAGTAGTAACATGAGGAGTGAGTTTGTGTAGCGACATGGAGGATTGACATGGAGGAGTGACATGGAGGAGTGACATAGAGTAGCAACATGGAGGAGATACATGGAGGAGTGAAATGGTGGAGTGACATGGATGAGTGACATGGAGGAGTGAGTTGTTATAGCAACATAGAGGACAAACATGGAGGAGTGACATGTATGAGTGACATGGAGGAGTGACATAGAGGAGTGAGTTGGTGGAGCGACATGGAGGAGTGACATGGAGGAGTGACATGGAGGAGTGAGTTGGTGTAGCGACATGGAGGAGTGACATGGAGTAGCGACATAGAGGATGGACATGGAGGAGTGACATGGAAGACATATAGAGGTGACATGGAGGAGTGAATTGGAGGACTGACATAAAGGAGTGACATGGAGGAATGACATAGAGTAGCAACATGGAGGAGATACATGGAGGAGTGACATGGAGGAATGACATGGAGGAGTGACATGGAGGAGGTTCATGGAGGAGCGATATGGAGGAGTGACATGAAAGAGTGTAAAGGAGGATTGAGTTTGTGTAGCGACATGGAGGAGTGACATGAAGTAGTGACATTGAGGAGTGACATTGAGGAGTGAGTTGGTGTCGTGACATGGAGGAGTGTCTTTGAGGAGTGACAAGGAGGAGTGAAATGGTGGAGTGACATGGACGAGTGAGTTGTTAGAGCGACATGGAGGAGTGACATGGAGTAGCGACATGGAGGAGTGACATGAGTAATGAGTTGGTGTAGCGACATGGAGGAGTGACATGGAGGTGTGACTTGGAGGAGTTACATAGAGGAGCAACGTGGAGGAGTGACATGGAGGAGGGACATGGAGGAGTGACAAGAAGGATTGCGTCGGTGTAGTGACATCGAGGAGTGACTTTGAGTAGCGACATGGAGGAGTGACCTGGAGGAGTTACATGGAGGAGTGACATAGAGGATTGATGTGGAGTAGTGACATGGAGGATGGACATGGAGGAGTGACATGGAGAAGTGACATGGAAGACATATAGAGGTGACATGGAGGAGTGAATTGGAGTTGTGACATAAAGGAATGACATGGAGGAATGACATGGATGAGTGACATGGAGGAGTGACAAGAAGTAGTGACATGGAGGAGTGACATTGAGGAGTGAGTTGGTGTAGCGACATGGAGGAGTGACATGGAGTAGCGACATAGAGTAGTAACATGAGGAGTGAGTTTGTGTAGCGACATGGAGGAGTGACATGGAGGAGTGACATGGAGGAGTGACATAGACTAGCGACATGGAGGAGATACATGGAGGAGTGAAATGGAGGAATGACATGGAGGAGTGAGTTGGTATAGCGACATGGAGGAGTGACGTGGAGAAGTGACAGGGCGGATAACCAAGGAGGGTTGATATGGTGGATTGACATGGAGGAGTGACATGAGGAGTGAGTTTGTGTAGCGACATGGAGGAGTGACATGGAGGAGTGACATGGAGTAGTGACATGATGGATGGACATGGAGGAGTAAAATAGAAGACATATAGAAGTGACATGGAGGAGTGACTTGGAAGATTGATATAAAGGAGTGACATGGAGGAATGATATGGATGAGTGATATGGAGCAGTGACAAGGAGGATTGAGTTGGTGTAGTGACATGAGGAGTGACGTCGTGGAGTGAAATGGAGGAGTGACATGGAGGAGCAACATGAAGGAGCGACATGGAGGAGTGACAAGGAGGATTGAGTTTGTGTAGCGACATGGAGGAGTGACATAGAGGAGTGACGTGGAGGAGAGACATGGAAGAGTGACATGGAGAAGTGACAGGTCGTATAACCAAGGAAGATTGATAGGATGGAGTGACATGGAGGAGGGACATGGATGAGTGACATGGAGGAGTGACATGGAGGAGTGAATTGGAGGAGTGACATAAAGGAGTGATATGGAGGAATTAAATGGATGAGTGACATGGAGGAGTGAGAAGAAGTAGTGACATGGAAGAGTGACATTGAGGAGTGAGTTGGTGTAGCGACATGGATGATTGACATGGAGTAGCGACATAGAGTAGTAACATGAGGAGTGAGTTGGTGTAGCGACATGGAGGAGTGACATGGAATAACGACATGGAGGAACATGGAGGTGTGACATGGAGGAGTGACATAGAGGAGCGATGTGGAGGAGTGACATGGAGGAGGGACATGGAGGAGTGACATGGAAGACATAGAAGTGACATGGATGAGTGACATGGAGGAGTGACAAGAAGGATTGAGTTGGTGTAGTGACATGGCGGAGGGACATAGATGAGTTACATGGAGGATTGACATGAAAGAGCAACATGGAGGAGCGATGTGGAGGAGTGAGTTGGTGGAGCGACATGGAGGAGTCACATGGAGTAGCGACATGGAGGAGTGACATGAAGTAGTGACATGGAGGAGTTACATTGAGGAGTGAGTTGGTGTAGTGACATGGAGGAGTGACTTTGAGTAGCGACAAGGAGGAGTGACCTGGAGGAGTGACATGGAGGACTGAAATGGTGGAGTGACATTGAGGAGTGAGTTGTTATAGCGACATGGAAGAAAAACATGGAGGAGTGACATGGAGGAATGACATGGAGGAGAGACAAGTAGAAGTGACATGGAGGACTGACTTGGAGGAGTGACAAGGAGGAGCAACAAGGAGGAGCGACATGCAGGAGTGACATGGAGTAGTGACATGGAGGATGGACATGGAGGAGTGACTTGGAGAAGTGACAGGGTTGATCAGGAAGGAGAGTTTTTATGGTGGAGTGAAATCGTGGAGGGACATGGGTGAGTGACTTGGAGGAGTTACAAGGAGGAGCAACACGGAGGAGCGACATGGAGGAGTGACATGGAGTAGTGAAAAGGAGGATGGACATGGATGAGTGACATGGAGGAGTGACAAGAAGTAGTGACATGGAGGAGTGACATTGAGGAGTGAGTTGGTGTAGCGACATGGAGGAGTGACATGGAGTAGCGACATAGAGTAGTAACATGAGGAGTGAGTTTGTGTAGCGACATGGAGGAGTGAAATGGAGGAATGACATGGAGGGACATGTAGAAGTGACAGGGTTTATCAGGAAGGAGGGTTGATATGGTGGAGTGACATGGAGGAGTGACATGGAGGAGTGACATGGAGGAGTTACAAGGAGGGTTGAGTTGGGGTAGCGACATGGAGGAGTGACATGGAGGAGTGACATGAAGGAGTGACATAGAGTAGCGACATGGTGGAGATACATGGAGGAGTTACATGGAGGAATGAGTTAGTGGAGCGACATGGAGGAGTCACATGGAGTAGCGACATGGAGGAGTGACATGAAGTAGTGACATGGAGGAGTGACATGGAGGACTGAAATGGTAGAGTGACATGGAGGAGTGAGTTGTTATAGCGACATGGAGGAGAAACATGGAGGAGTGACATGGAGGAGTGATATGGAGGAGTGACATAGAGGAGTGACGTGGAGGAGTGACATGGAGTAGTGACATGGAGGAGGGACATGGAGGAGTGACATGGAGAAGTGACAGGGTTGATCAGGAAGGAGTGTTTATATGGTGGATTGAAATCATGGAGGGACATGGGTGAGTGACTTTGAGGAGTGACAAGGAGGAGCAACACGGAGGAGCAAAATGGAGGAGTGACATGGAGTAGTGACATGGAGGATGGACATGGAGGAGTGACATGGAGAAGTGACAGGGTTGATCAGGAAGGAGTGTTTATATGGTGGAGTGAAATCGTGGAGGGACATGTGTGAGTGACTTGGAGGAGAGACAAGGAGGAGCAACACGGAGGAGTGACATGGAGGAGTGACATGGTGTAGTGACATGGAGGATGGACATGGAGGAGTGACATGGAAGACATATAGAGGTGACATGGAGGAGTGAATTGGAGGACTGATATAAAGGAGTGACATGGAGGAATGAAATGGAGGAGTGACAAGAAGTATTGACATGGAGGAGTGACATTGAGGAGTGAGTTTGTGTAGTGACATGGAGGAGTGACATGCAGGAGTGACATGGAGGAGTGACATAGAGTAGCAACATGGAGGAGATACATGGAGGAATGACATGGAGGAGTGACATGGAGGAGGGACATGGAGGAGCGATATGGATGAGTGACATGAAAGAGTGTAAAGGAGGATTGAGTTTGTGTAGCGACATGGAGGAGTGACATGGAGTAGCTACATGGAGGAGTTACATGGAGGACTGACTTGGAGGAGCAACACGGAGGAGCGACATGGAGGAGGGACATGGAGGAGTGACTTGGAAGACATATAGAAATGACATGGAAGAGTGAATTGGAGGACTGACATAAAGGAATGACATGGAGGAATGACATGGATGAGTGACATGGAGAAGTGACTTTGAGTAGCAACATGGAGGAGTGATCTGGAGGAGTGAAATGGTGGAGTGACATGGAGGAGTGACTTTGAGGAGTGACATGGAAGAGTGAAATGGTGGAGTGAAATGGAGGAGTGAGTTGTTAGAGCGACATGGAGGAGTGACATGGAGTAGCGACATGGAGAAGTGACATGAGTAATGAGTTGGTGTAGCGACATGGAGGAGTGACATGGAGTAGCGACATGGTGGAGATACATGGAGGAGTTACATGGAGGAATGAGTTGGTGGAGCGACATGGAGGAGTCACATGGAGTAGCGACATGGAGGAGTGACATGAAGTAGTGACATGGAGGAGTGACATGGAGGACTGAAATGGTAGAGTGACATGGAGGAGTGAGTTGTTATAGCGACATGGAGGAGAAACATGGAGGAGTGACATGGAGGAGTGACATGGAGGAGTGACATAGAGGAGTGACGTGGAGGAGTGACATGGAGTAGTGAAATGGAGGATGGACATGGAGGAGTGACATGGAGAAGTGACAGGGTTGATCAGGAAGGAGTGTTTATATGGTGGAGTGAAATCATGGAGGGACATGGGTGAGTGACTTGGAGGAGTGAAAAGGAGGAGCAACACGGAGGAGCGACATGGAGGAGTGACATGGAGTAGTGACTTGGAGGATGGACATGGAGGAGTGACATGGAGTAGCTACATGGAGGAGTTACATGGAGGACTGACTTGGAGGAGCAACACGGAGGAGCGACATGGAGGAGGGACATGGAGGAGTGACTTGGAAGACATATAGAAATGACATGGAAGAGTGAATTGGAGGACTGACATAAAGGAGTGACATGGAGGAATGACATGGATGAGTGACATGGAGAAGTGACTTTGAGTAGCAACATGGATGAGTGATCTGGAGGAGTGAAATGGTGGAGTGACATGGAGGAGTGACTTTGAGGAGTGACATGGAAGAGTGAAATGGTGGAGTGACATGGAGGAGTGAGTTGTTAGAGCGACATGGAGGAGTTACATGGAGTAGCGACATGGAGGAGTGACATGAGTAATGAGTTGGTGTAGCGACATGGAGGAGTGACATAGAGTAGCGACATGGTGGAGATACATGGAGGAGTTACATGGAGGAATGAGTTGGTGGAGCGACATGGAGGAGTCACATGGAGTAGCGACATGGAGGAGTGACATGAAGTAGTGACATGGAGGAGTGACATGGAGGACTGAAATGGTAGAGTGACATGGAGGAGTGAGTTGTTATAGCGACATGGAGGAGAAACATGGAGGAGTGACATGGAGGAGTGACATGGAGGAGTGACATAGAGGAGTGACGTGGAGGAGTGACATGGAGTAGTGACATGGAGGAGGGACATGGAGGAGTGACATGGAGAAGTGACAGGGTTGATCAGGAAGGAGTGTTTATATGGTGGAGTGAAATCATGGAGGGACATGGGTGAGTGACTTGGAGGAGTGACAAGGAGGAGCAACACGGAGGAGCAACATGGAGGAGTGATATGGAGTAGTGACATGGAGGATGGACATGGAGGAGTGACATGGAGAAGTGACAGGGTTGATCAGGAAGGAGAGTTTATATGGTGGAGTGAAATCGTGGAGGGACATGTGTGAGTGACTTGGAGGAGTGACAAGGAGGAGCAACACGGAGGAGCGACATGGAGGAGTGACATGGTGTAGTGACATGGAGGATGGACATGGAGGAGTGACATGGAAGACATATAGAGGTGACATGGAGGAGTGAATTGGAGGACTGAAATAAGGAGTGACATGGAGGAATGACATGGAGGAGTGACAAGAAGTATTGACATGGAGGAGTGACATTGAGGAGTGAGTTTGTGTAGTGACATGGAGGAGTGACATGCAGGAGTGACATGGAGGAGTGACATAGAGTAGCAACATGGAGGAGATACATGGAGGAATGACATGGAGGAGTGACATGGAGGAGGGACATGGAGGAGCGATATGGATGAGTGACATGAAAGAGTGTAAAGGAGGATTGAGTTTGTGTAGCGACATGGAGGAGTGACATGGAGTAGCTACATGGAGGAGTTACATGGAGGACTGACTTGGAGGAGCAACACGGAGGAGCGACATGGAGGAGGGACATGGAGGAGTGACTTGGAAGACATATAGAAATGACATGGAAGAGTGAATTGGAGGACTGACATAAAGGAATGACATGGAGGAATGACATGGATGAGTGACATGGAGAAGTGACTTTGAGTAGCAACATGGAGGATTGATCTGGAGGAGTGAAATGGTGGAGTGACATGGAGGAGTGACTTTGAGGAGTGACATGGAAGAGTGAAATGGTGGAATGACATGGAGGAGTGAGTTGTTAGAGCGACATGGAGGAGTGACATGGAGTAGCGACATGGAGGAGTGACATGAGTAATGAGTTGGTGTAGCGACATGGAGGAGTGACATAGAGTAGCGACATGGTGGAGATACATGGAGGAGTTACATGGAGGACTGAGTTGGTGGAGCGACATGGAGGAGTCACATGGAGTAGCGACATGGAGGAGTGACATGAAGTAGTGACATGGAGGAGTGACATGGAGGACTGAAATGGTAGAGTGACATGGAGGAGTGAGTTGTTATAGCGACATGGAGGAGAAACATGGAGGAGTGACATGGAGGAGTGACATGGAGGAGTGACATAGAGGAGTGACGTGGAGGAGTGACTTGGAGGAGTGACAAGGAGGAGCAACACGGAGGAGCGACATGGAGGAGTGACATGGAGTAGTGACATGGAGGATGGACATGGAGGAGTGACATGGAGAAGTGACAGGGTTGATCAGGAAGGAGTGTTTATATGGTGGAGTGAAATCGTGGAGGGACATGTGTGAGTGACTTGGAGGAGTGACAAGGAGGAGCAACACGGAGGAGCGACATGGAGGAGTGACATGGAGTAGTGAAAAGGAGGATGGACATGGAGGAGTGACATGGAAGACATATAGAGGTGACATGGAGGAGTGAATTGGAGGACTGACATAAAGGAGTGACATGGAGGAATGACATGGAGGAGTGACAAGAAGTATTGACATGGAGGAGTGACATTGAGGAGTGAGTTTGTGTAGTGACATGAAGGAGTGACATGGAGGAGTGACATGGAAGAGTGACATAGAGTAGCAACATGGAGGAGATACATGGAGGAATGACATGGAGGAGTGACATGGAGGAGGGACATTGAGGAGCGATATGGAGGAGTGACATGAAAGAGTGTAAAGGAGGATTGAGTTTGTGTAGCGACATGGAGGAGTGACATGGAGTAGCTACATGGAGGAGTTACATGGAGGACTGACTTGGAGGAGCAACACGGAGGAGCGACATGGAGGAGGGACATGGAGGAGTGACTTGGAAGACATATAGAAATGACATGGAAGAGTGAATTGGAGGACTGACATAAAGGAGTGACATGGAGGAATGACATGTATGAGTGACATGGAGAAGTGACTTTGAGTAACAACATGGAGGAGTGATCTGGAGGAGTGAAATGGTGCAGTGACATGGAGGAGTGACTTTGAGGAGTGATATGGAAGAGTGAAATGGTGGAGTGACATGGAGGAGTGAGTTGTTAGAGCGACATGGAGGAGTGACATGGAGTAGCGACATGGAGGAGTGACATGAGTAATGAGTTGGTGTAGCGACATGGAGGAGTGACATGGAGGTGTGACATGGAGGAGTGACATAGAGGAGCGACATGGAGGAGTGAAATGGATGAGTGACATGGAGAAGGGATAAGAAGGGTTGAGTTGGTGTAGTGACATGGAGGAGTGACTTTAAGTAGCGACATGGAGGAGTGACCTGGAGGAGTGACATGGAGGAGTGAGTTGTTAGAGCAACATGGAGGAGTGACATGGAGGATTGATGTGTAGTAGTGACATGGAGGATAGACATGGAGGAGTGACTTGGAGAAGTGACAGGGTTGATCAGGAAGGAGGGTTGATATGGTGGAGTGACATCATGGAGGGACATGGGTGAGTGACTTGGAGGAGTGACTAGGAGGAGCAACACGGAGGAGCGACATGGAGGAGTGACATGGAGGATGGACATGGAGGAGTGACTTGGAGGAGTGACTTGGAGAAGTGACAGGGTTGATCAGGAAGGATTGTTTATATGGTGGAGTGACATCGTAGAAGGACATGGGTGAGTGACTTGGAGGAGTGACAAGGAGGAGCAACACGGAGGAGCGACATGGAGGAGTGACATGGAGCAGTGACATGGAGGAGGGACATGGAAGACATATAGAGGTGACATGGAGGAGTGAATTGGAGTTGTGACATGGAGGAGTGACATGGAGGAGTGACATAGATTAGTGACATGGAGGAGAAACATGGAGGAGTGACATGGAGGAATGACATGGAGGAGTGATATGAAGTAGTGACATTGAGGAGTGACATTGAGAAGTGAGTTGGTGTAGTGACATAGAGGAGTGACTATGAGTAGCGACATGGAGGAGTGACCTGGAGGAGTGACATGGAGGAGTGAGTTGTTATAGCAACATGGAGGAGAGAAATGGAGGAGTGACATGAAGGAGTGACATTGAGGAGTAAGTTGGTGTAGCGATATGGAGGAGTGACCTGGAGGAGTGACATGGAGGAATGAAATGATGGAGTGACATGGATGAGTGACATGGAGGAGTGAGTTGTTATAGCGATATAGAGGAGAGACATGGTGGAGTGACATGGAGGAATTTCGTGGAGCAGAGACATGGAGGAGTGACATGGAGAAGTGACAGGGTGGATCACCAAGGAAGATTGATATGGTGGAGTGACATGGCGGAGGGACATGGATGAGTGACTTGGAGGAGTGACATGGAGGAGTGACATGGAGTAGCTACATGGAGGAGTTACATGGAGGAGTGACTTGGAGGAGCAACACGGAGGAGCGACATGGAGGAGTGACCTGGAGTAGTGACATGGAGTAGCTACATGTAGGAGTTACATGGAGGAGTGACTTGGAGGAGCAACATGGAGGAGTGACATAAAGGAGTGATGTGGAGGAGCAACACGGAGGAGCGACATGGAGGAGTGACATGGAGTAGTGACATGGAGGAGGGACATGGATGAGTGACTTGGAGAAGTGACAGGGTTGATCAGGAAGGAGGGTTGATATGGTGGAGTGACATCGTGTAGGGACATGGGTGAGTGACTTGGAGGTGTGACATGGAGGAGCAACACGGAGGAGCAACATGGAGGAGTGACATGGAGTAGTGACATGGAGTATGGACATGGAGGAGTGATATGGAAGACATATAGAGATGACATGGAGGAGTGAACTGGAGGAGTGACATGTAGGAGTGACATGGAGAAGTGACATGGATGAGTGACATGGAGAAGTTACAAGGAGGGTTGAGTTGGTGTAGTCACATGGAGGAGTGACATGGAGTAGCGACATGGAGGAGTGACACGAGGAATAAGTCAGTGTAGCGACATTGAGGAGTGACATGGAGGTGTGACATGGAGGAGTGACATAGAGGAGTGATGTGGAGGAGTGACATGGAGGAGGAACATGGAGGAGTGACATGGAAGACATATAGAAGTGACATGGATGAGTGACATGGAGGAGTTACATGGAAGAGCAACATGGAGGAGCGACGTGGAGCAGTGAGTTGGTGGAGCAACATGGAGGAGTCAAATGGAGTACTGACATGGAGGAGTGACATGAAGTAGTGACATGGAGGAGTGACAATTAGGATTGAGTTGGTGTTGTGACATGGAGGAGTGACTTTGAGTAGCGACATGGAGGAGTGACCTGGAGGAGTGACATGGAGGAGTGAAATGGTGGGGTGACATGGAGAAGTGAGTTGTTAGAGCGACATGGAGGAGTGAAATGGAGGAGTGACATAGAAGATTGATGTGGAGTAGTGACATGGAGGATGGACATGGAGGAGTGACTTGGAGAAGTGACATGGAAGAAATATAGAGGTTACTTGGAGGAGTGAATTGGTGTTGTGAAATGAAGGAGTGACATGGATGAGTGACATGGAGGAGTGACAAGAAGTAGTGACATGGAGGAGTGACATTGATGAGTGAGTTGGTGTAGCGACATGGAGGAGTGACATGGAGTAGCGACATAGAGTAGTAACATGAGGAGTGAGTTTGTGTAGCGACATGGAGGAGTGACATGGAGTAGCGACATAGAGTAGTAACATGAGGAGCGAGTTTGTGTAGCGACATGGAGGAGTGACATGGAGGAGTGACATGGAGGAGTGACATAGAGTAGCGACATGGAGGAGATACATGGAGGAGTGACATGGAGGAATGACATGGAGGAGTGAAATGGAGGAGGGACATGGAGGAGCGATATGGAGGAGTGACATGAAAGAGTGTAAAGGAGGGTTGAGTTTGTGTAGCGACATGGAGGAGTGACATGAAGTAGTGACATTGAGGAGTGACATTGAGGAGTGAGTTGGTGTAGTGACATGGAGGAGTGACTTTGAGTAGCGACTTGGAGGAATGACCTGGAGGAGTGACATGGAGGAGTGAGTTGTTATAGCGACATGGAGGAGAGAAATAGAGGAGTGACATGAAGGAGTGACATTGAGAAGTAAGTTGGTGTAGCGACATGGAGGAGTGACGTGGAGGAGTGACATGGAGGAGTGAAATGGTGGAGTGACATGGAGTAGTGACATGGAGGAGTGAGTTGTTAGAGCGATATAGAGGAGAGACATGGAGGAGTGACATGGAGTAGTGAAAAGGAGGATGGACATGGAGGAGTGACATGGAAGACATATAGAGGTGACATGGAGGAGTGAATTGGAGGACTGACATAAAGGAGTGACATGGAGGAATGACTTGGAGGAGCAACATGGAGGAGTGACTTTGAGTAGCGACATGGAGGAGTGACCTGGAGGAGTGACATGGAGGAGTGAAATGGTGGAGTGACATGGAGGAGTGACATGGAGAAGTGACATAGAGGAGTGACATGGAGGAGAGACATGGAAGAGTGATATGGAGGAGTAACATAAAGGAGTGACATGAGGAATGACATGGATGAGTGACATGGAGGAGTGACAAGGAGGGTTGAGTTTGTGTAACGACATGGAGGAGTGACATGAAGTAGCGACATGGAGGAGTGACCTGGTGGAGTGACATGGAGTAGCTACATGGAGGAGTTACATGGAGGATTGACATAAAGGAGTGACATGGAGGAATGACATGGATGAGTGACATGGAGGAGTGAGAAGAAGTAGTGACATGGAAGAGTGACATTGAGGAGTGAGTTGGTGTAGCGACATGGAGGATTGACATGGAGTAGCGACATGGAGGAACATGGAGGTGTGACATGGAGGAGTGACATAGAGGAGCGACGTAGAGGAGTGACATGGAGGAGGGACATGGAGGAGTGACATGGAAGACATAGAAGTGACATGGATGAGTGACATGGAGTATTGACAAGAAGGATTGAGTTGGTGTAGTGACATGGCGGAAGGACATAGATGAGTTAGATGGAGCAGTGACATGGAAGAGCAACATGGAGGAGCGACGTGGAGGAGTGAGTTGGTGGAGCGACATAGAGGAGTCACATGGAGTAGCGACATGGAGGAGTGACATGAAGTAGTGACATGGAGGAGTGACATTGAGGAGCGAGTTGGTGTAGTGACATGGAGGAGTGACTGATTAGCGAAATGGAGGAGTGACCTGGAGGAGTGACATGGAGGAGTGCAATGGTGGAGTGACATGGAGGAGTGAGTTGTTATAGCGACATGGAGGACAAACATGGATGAGTGACATGGAGGAGTGACATATAGGAGTGACATGGAGGAGAGACATGGAAGAGTGACATGGAGGAGTGAGTTGGTGTAGCAACATGGAGGAGTGACATGGAGTAGCGACATAGAGGATAGACATGGAGGAGTGACATGGAAGACTTATAGAAGTGACATGGAGGAGTGAATTGGAGGACTGACATAAAGGAGTGACATGGAGGAATGACATGGAGGAGTGACAAGAAGTATTGACATGGAGGAGTGAGTTGGTGTAGCGACATGGAGGAGTGACATGGAGTAGTGACATAGAGTAGTAACATGAGGAGTGAGTTTGTGTAGCGACATGGAGGATTGACATGGAGGAGTGACATGGAGGAGTGACATAGAGTAGCGACATGGAGGAGATACATGGAGGAGTGACATGGAGGAATGACATGGAGGAGTGACATGGAGGAGGGACATGGAGGAGCGATATGGAGGAATGACATGAAAGAGTGTAAAGGAGGATTGAGTTTGTGTAGCAACATGGAGGAGTGACATGAAGTAGTGACATTGAGGAGTGAAATAGAGGAGTGAGTTGGTGTCGTGACATGGAGGAGTGTCTTTGAGGAGTGACAAGGAGGAGTGAAATGGTGGAGTGACATGGACGAGTGAGTTGTTAGAGCGACATGGAGGAGTGACATGGAGTAGCGACATGGAGGAGTGACATGAGTAATGAGTTGGTGTAGCGACATGGAGGAGTGACATGGAGGAGTGACTTGGAGGAGTTACATAGAGGAGCGACATGGAGGAGTGACATGGAGGAGGGACATGGAGGAGTGACATGGAAGACATATAGAATTGACATGGATGAGTGACATGGAGGAGTGACAAGAAGGATTGAGTCGGTGTAGTGACATCGAGGAGTGACTTTGAGTAGCGACATGGAGGAGTGACCTGGAGGAGTTAGATGGAGGAGTGAAATGGTGGGGTGACATGGAGGAGTGAGTTGTTAGAGCGACATGGAGGAGTGACATGGAGGAGTGACATAGAGGATTGATGTGGAGTAGTTACATGGAGGATGGACATGGAGGAGTGACATGAAGAAGTGTCATGGAAGACATATAGAGGTGACATGGAGGAGTGAATTGGAGTTGTGACATAAAGGAGTGAAATGGAGGAATGACATGCATGAATGACATGGAGGAGTGACAAGAAGTAGTGACATGGAGGAGTGACATTGAGGAGTGAGTTGGTATAGCGACATGGAGGAGTGACATGGAGTAGTGACATAGAGTAGTAACATGAGGAGTGAGTTTGTGTAGTGACATGGAGAAGTGACATGGAGGAGTGACATGGAGGAGTGACATAGACTAGCGACATGGAAGATATACATGGAGGAGTGAAATGGAGGAATGACATGGAGGAGTGAGTTGGTATAGCGACATGGAGGAGTGACATGGAGAAGTGACAGGGCGGATAACCAAGGAGGGTTGATATGGTGGAGTGACATGGAGGAGTGAAATGAGGAGTGAGTTTGTGTAGCGACATGGAGGAGTGAAATGGAGTAGCTACATGGAGGAGTTACATGGAGGAGTAACTTGGAGGAGCAACACGGATGAGTGACATGGAGGAGTGACATGGATTAGTACGTGGAGTAGCTACATGTGGGAGGGACATGGAGAAGTGACAGGGTTTATCGACATGGAGGAGTGACATGGAGGAGTTACAAGGAGGGTTGAGTTGGTGTAGCGACATGGAGGAGTGACATGGAGGAGTGACATAGAGTAGCGACATGGTGGAAATACATGGAGGAGTTACATGGAGGAATGACATGGAAGAGCAACATGGAGGAGCGACGTGGAGGAGTGAGTTGGTGGAGCGACATGGATGAGTGACATGAAGTAGAGACATGGAGGAGTGACATTGAGGAGTGAGTTGGTGTAGTGACATGGAGGAGTCACTTTGAGTAGCGACATGGAGGAGTGACCTGGAGGAGTGACATGGAGGACTGAAATGGTGGAGTGACATGGAGGAGTGAGTTGTTATAGCGACATGGAGGAGAAACATGGAGGAGTGACATGGAGGAGTGACATGGAGGAGTGACATAGAGGAGTGACGTGGAGGAGAGACATGGAGAAGTGACATGGAGGACTGACATGGAGGAGTGACATAGAGGAGTGACGTGGAGGAGAGACATGGAAGAGTGACATGGAGAAGTGACAGGGCGGATGGACATGGAGGAGTGACTTAGAGAAGTGACAGGGTTGATCAGGAAGTAGGGTTGATTTGGAGGAGTGACATCGTTGAGGGACATGGGTGAGTGACTTGGAGGAGTGACAAGGAGGAGCAACATGGAGGAGCGACATGGAGGAGTGACATGGAGTAGTGACATGGAGGATGGACATGGAGGAGTGACTTGGAGAAGTGACAGGGTTGATCAGGAAGGAGTGTTTATATGGTGGAGTGAAATCGTGGAGGGACATGGGTGAGTGACTTGGAGGAGTTACAAGAAGGAGCAACACGGAGGAGCGACATGGAGGAGTGACATGGAGTAGTGACATGGAGGAGTGAATTGGAGGAGTGACATGGAGGAATGACATGGAGGAGTGACAAGAAGTATTGACATGGAGGAGTGACATTTAGGAGTGAGTTGGTGTAGTGACATGGAGGAGTGTCTTTGAGTAGTGACATGGAGGAGTGAAATGAAGTAGTGACATTGAGGAGTGACATTGAGGAGTGAGTTGGTGTAGTGACATGGAGGAGTGGCTTTGAGTAGCGACATGGAGGATGGACATGGAGGAGTGACAGGGTTGATCAGGAAGGAGAGTTTTTATGGTGGAGTGAAATCGCGGAGGGACATGGGTGAGTGACTTGGAGGAGTTACAAGGAGGAGCAACACGGAGGAGCGACATGGAGGAGTGACATGGAGTAGTGAAAAGGAGGATGGACATGGAGGAGTGACATGGAAGACATATAGAGGTGACATGGAGGAGTGAATTGGAGGACTGACATAAAGGAGTGACATGGAGGAATGACATGGAGGAGTGACAAGAAGTATTGACATGGAGGAGTGACATTGAGGAGTGACATGAGGAATGAGTTGGTGTAGCAACATGGAGGAGTGACATGGAGGATTGACATGGAGGAGTGACATAGAGGAGTGATGTGGAGGAGTGACATGGAGGAGGACTATGGAGGAGTGACATGAAAAGACATATAGAAGTGACATGGATGAGTGACATGAAGGAGTGACAAGAAGGATTGAGTTGGTGTAGTGACATGGCGGAGGGACATAGATTAGTTACATGGAGGAGTGACATGGAAGAGTGACATGGAGGAGTGAGTTGGTGTAGCGACATGGAGGAGTGACATGGAGTAGCGACATAGAGTAGTAACATGAGGAGTGAGTTTGTGTAGCGACATGGAGGAGTGACATGGAGGAATGACATGGAGGAGTGACATGAAGAAGGGACATGGAGGAGCGATATGGAGGAGTGACATGAAAGAGTGTAAAGGAGGATTGAGTTTGTGTAGCTACATGGAGGAGTGACATGAAGTAGTGACATTGAGGAGTGACATTGAGGAAAGACTTGGTGTAGTGACATGAAGGAGTGACTTTGAGTAGCGACATGGAGGAGTGACCTGGAGGAGTGACATGGAGGAGTGAAATGGTGGAGTGACATGTAGGAGTGAGTTGTTAGAGCGACATGGAGGAGAGACATGGAGAAGTGACATGGAGGAGTGACATGAGTAATGAGTTGGTGTAGCGACATGGAGGAGTGACATTGAGGTGTGACATGGAGGAGTGACATAGAGGAGCAACGTGGAGGAGTGACATGGAGAAGTGACATGGATGAGTGACATGGAGGAGTGACAAGAAGGATTGAGTTGGTGTAGTGACATGGCGGAGGGACATAGATGAGTTACATGGAGGAGTGACATAGAAGAGCAACATGGAGGAGCGACGTGGAGGAGTGAGTTTGTGGAGCGACATGGAGGAGTCACATGGAGTAGCGACATGGAGGAGTGACATGAAGTAGTGACATGGAGGAGTGACATTGAGGAGTGAGTTGGTGTAGCGACATGGAGGAGTGACATGAAGGAGTGACATAGAGTAGTGACATTGAGGAGTGACATTGAGGAGTGAGTTGGTGTAGTGACATGGAGGAGTGACTTTGAGTAGCGACTTGGAGGAGTGACCTGGAGGAGTGACATGGAAGAGTGAGTTGTTATAGCGACATGGAGGAGAGAAATGGAGGCGTGACATTAAGGAGTTACATTGAGGAGTAAGTTGGTGTAGCGACATGGAGGAGTGACCTGGAGGAGTGACATGGAGGAGTGAAATGGTGGAGTGACATGGAGGAGTGACATGGAGGAGTGAGTTGTTAGAGCGATATAGAGGAGAGACATGGAGGAGTGACATGTAGGAGTGACATGGAGGAGTGACATAGAGGAATTTCGTGGAGGGGAGACATGGAGGAGTGACATGGAGAAGTGACAGGGCGGATCACCAAGGAAGATTGATATGGTGGAGTGACATGGCGGAGGGACATGGATGAGTGACTTGGAGGAGTGACATGGAGGAGTGACATGGAGGAGTGAAATGAGGAGTGAGTTTGGGTAGCGACATGGAGGAGTGACATGGAGTAGCTACATGGAGGAGTGACTTGGAGGAGCAACACGGAGGAGCGACATGGAGGAGTGACATGGAGTAGTGACATGAAGTAGCTACATGTAGGAGTTACATGGAGGAGTGACTTGGAGGAGTGTAAAGGAGGATTTAGTTTGTGTAGCGACATGGAGGAGTGACATGAAGTAGTTACATTGAGGAGTGACTTTGAGGAGTGAGTTGGTGTAGTGACATGGAGGAGTGACTTTGAGGAGTGACATGGAGGAGTGAAATGGTGGTGTGACATGGAGTAGTAACATGGAGGAGTTACATGAGTAATGAGTTGGTGTAGCAACATGGAGGAGTGACATGGAGGTGTGACATGGAGGAGTGACATAGAGGAGCGACGTGGAGGAGTGACATGGAGGAGGTACATGGAGGAGTGACATGGAAGACATATAGAGGTGACATGGATGAGTGACATGGAGGAGTGACAAGAAGGATTGAGTTGGTGTAGTGACATGGAGGAGTGACTTTGAGTAGCGACATGGAGGAGTGACCTGGAGGAGTGACATGGAGGAGTGAGTTGTTAGAGCGACATGGAGGAGTGACATAGCGGATTGATGTGGAGTAGTGACATGGAGGATAGACATAGAGGAGTGACTTGGAGAAGTGACAGGGTTGATCAGGAAGGAGGGTTGATATGGTGGAGTGATATCATGGAGGGACATGGGTGAGTGACTTGGAGGAGTGACAAGGAGGAGCAACACGGAGGATAGACATGGAGGAGTGACATGGAGGATGGACATGGAGGAGTGAATTGGAGTTGTGACATGAAGGAGTGACATGGAGGATTGACATGGAGGAGTGACATGGAGGAGTGACATTGAGGAGTGAGTTGGTGTAGCGACATGGAGGAGTGACATTGAGTAGCGTCATAGAGTAGTTACATGGAGGAGTGACATGGAGGAGTGACATGGAGTAGTGACATGGAGGATGGACATGGAGGAGTGACTTGGAGAAGTGACAGGGTTGATCAGGAAGGAAGGTTTATATGGTGGAGTGACATCGTAGAAGGACATGGGTGAGTGACTTGGAGGAGTGACAAGGAGGAGCAACACGGAGGAGCGACATGGAGGAGTGACATAGAGTAGTGACATGGAGGATGGACATGGAGGAGTGACATGGAGGACATATAGAGGTGACATGGAGGAGAGAATTGGAGTTGTGACATGGAGGAGTGACATTGAGGAGTGAGTTGGTGTAGCGACATGGAGGAGTGACATGGAGGAGTGACATAGAGTAGCGACATGGAGGAGATACATGGAGGAGTGACATGGAGGAATGACATGGAGGAGTGACATGGAGTAGTGACATTGAGGAGTGACAATGAGGAGTGAGTTGGTGTAGTGACATGGAGGAGTGACTTTGACTAGCGACTTGGAGGAGTGACCTGGAGGAGTGACATGGAAGAGTGAGTTGTTATAGCGACATGGAGGAGAGAAATGGAGGAGTGACATTAAGGAGTTACATTGAGGAGTAAGTTGGTGTAGCGACATGGAGGAGTGACCTGGAGGAGTGACATGGAGGAGTGAAATGGTGGAGTGACATGGAGGAGTGACATGGAGGAGTGAGTTGTTAGAGCGATATAGAGGAGAGACATGGAGGAGTGACATGTAGGAGTTACATGGAGGAGTAACATAGAGGAATTTCGTGGAGGGGAGACATGGAGGAGTGACATGGAGAAGTGACAGGGCGGATCACCAAGGAAGATTGATATGGTGGAGTGACATCACGGAGGGACATGGATGAGTGACTTGGAGGAGTGACATGGAGGAGTGACATGGAGGAGTGACATGAGGAGTGAGTTTGGGTAGCGACATGGAGGAGTGACATGGAGTAGCTACATGGAGGAGTTACATGGAGGAGTGACTTGGAGGAGCAACATGGAGGAGCGACATGGAGGAGTGACATGAGGAATGAGTTGGTGTAGCGACATGGAGGAGTGACATGGAGGTGTGACATGGAGGAGTGACATAGAGGAGTGATGTGGAGGAGTGACATGGAGGAGGAACATGGAGGAGTGACATGGAAGACATATAGAAGTGACATGAATGAGTGACATGGAGGAGTGACAAGAAGGATTGAGTTGGTGTAGTGACATGGCGGAGGGACATAGATGAGTTACATGGAGGAGTGACATGGAGGAGTGACATGGAGTAGCGACATAGAGTAGTATAATGAGGAGTGAGTTTGTGTAGCGACATGGAGGAGTGACATGGAGGAATGACATGGAGGAGTGACATGAAGGAGGGACATGGAGGAGCGATATGGAGGAGTGACATGAAAGAGTGTAAAGGAGGATTGAGTTTGTGTAGCTACATGGAGGAGTGACATGAAGTAGTGACATTGAGGAGTGACATTGAGGAATGACTTGGTGTAGTGACATGGAGGAGTGACTGATTAGCGAAATGGAGGAGTGACCTGGAGGAGTGACATGGAGGAGTGCAATGGTGGAGTGACATGGAGGAGTGAGTTGTTATAGCGACATGGAGGACAAACATGGAGGAGTGACATGGAGGAGTGACATGGAGGAGTGACATATAGGAGTGACATGGAGGAGAGACATGGAAGAGTGACATGGAGGAGTGAGTTGGTGTAGCAACATGGAGGAGTGACATGGAGTAGCGACATAGAGGATAGACATGGAGGAGTGACATGGAAGACATATAGAAGTGACATGGAGGAGTGAATTGGAGGACTGACATAAAGGAGTGACATGGAGGAATGACATGGAGGAGTGACAAGAAGTATTGACATGGAGGAGTGAGTTGGTGTAGCGACATGGAGGAGTGACATGGAGTAGTGACATAGAGTAGTAACATGAGGAGTGAGTTTGTGTAGCGACATGGAGGATTGACATGGAGGAGTGACATGGAGGAGTGACATAGAGTAGCGACATGGAGGAGATACATGGAGGAGTGACATGGAGGAGTGAAATGGTGGAGTGACATGTAGGAGTGAGTTGTTAGAGCGACATGGAGGAGAGACATGGAGAAGTGACATGGAGGAGTGACATGAGTAATGAGTTGGTGTAGCGACATGGAGGAGTGACATTGAGGTGTGACATGGAGGAGTGACATAGAGGAGCAACGTGGAGGAGTGACATGGAGAAGTGACATGGATGAGTGACATGGAGGAGTGACAAGAAGGATTGAGTTGGTGTAGTGACATGGCGGAGGGACATAGATGAGTTACATAGAGGAGTGACATGGAAGAGCAACATGGAGGAGCGACGTGGAGGAGTGAGTTGGTGGAGCGACATGGAGGAGTCACATGGAGTAGCGACATGGAGGAGTGACATGAAGTAGTGACATGGAGGAGTGACATTGAGGAGCGAGTTGGTGTAGTGACATGGAGGAGTGACTGATTAGTGAAATGGAGGAGTGACCTGGAGGAGTGACATGGAGGAGTGCAATGGTGGAGTGACATGGAGGAGTGAGTTGTTATAGCGACATGGAGGACAAACATGGAGGAGTGACATGGAGGAGTGACATGGAGGAGTGACATATAGGAGTGACATGGTGGAGAGACATGGAAGAGTGACATGGAGGAGTGAGTTGGTGTAGCGACATGGAGGAGTGACATGGAGTAGCGACATAGAGGATGGACATGGAGGAGTGACATGGAAGACATATAGAAGTGACATGGAGGAGTGAATTGGAGGACTGACATAAAGGAGTGACATGGAGGAATGACATGGAGGAGTGACAAGAAGTATTGACATGGAGGAGTGAGTTGGTGTAGCGACATGGAGGAGTGACATGGAGTAGTGACATAGAGTAGTAACATGAGGAGTGAGTTTGTGTAGCGACATGGAGGAGTGACATGGAGTAGTGACATAGAGTAGTAACATGAGGAGTGAGTTTGTGTAGCGACCTGGAGGAGTGACATGGAGGAGTGACATGGAGGAGTGACATGGAGTAGTGACATGAAGTAGCTACATGTAGGAGTTACATGGAGGAGTGACTTGGAGGAGCAACATGGAGGAGTGACATAGAGGATTGTTGTGGAGGAGCAACACGGATGAGCGACATGGAGGAGTGACATGTAGTAGTGACAAGGAGGAGGGACATGGAGGAGTGACTTGGAGAAGTGACAGGGTTTATCAGGAAGGAGGGTTGATATGGTGGAGTGACATCGTGTAGGTACATGGGTGAGAGATTTGGAGTTGTGACATGGAGGAGCAACACGGAGGAGTGACATGGAGGAGTGAGTTGGTGTAGCAACATGGAGGAGTGACATGGAGTAGCGACATAGAGGATAGACATGGAGGAGTGACATGGAAGACATATAGAAGTGACATGGAGGAGTGAATTGGAGGACTGACATAAAGGAGTGACATGGAGGAATGACATGGAGGAGTGACAAGAAGTATTGACATGGAGGAGTGAGTTGGTGTAGCGACATGGAGGAGTGACATGGAGTAGTGACATAGAGTAGTAACATGAGGAGTGAGTTTGTGTAGCGACATGGAGGATTGACATGGAGGAGTGACATGGAGGAGTGACATAGAGTAGCGACATGGAGGAGATACATGGAGGAGTGACATGGAGGAGTGAAATGGTGGAGTGACATGTAGGAGTGAGTTGTTAGAGCGACATGGAGGAGAGACATGGAGAAGTGACATGGAGGAGTGACATGAGTAATGAGTTGGTGTAGCGACATGGAGGAGTGACATTGAGGTGTGACATGGAGGAGTGACATAGAGGAGCAACGTGGAGGAGTGACATGGAGAAGTGACATGGATGAGTGACATGGAGGAGTGACAAGAAGGATTGAGTTGGTGTAGTGACATGGCGGAGGGACATAGATGAGTTACATGGAGGAGTGACATGGAAGAGCAACATGGAGGAGCGACGTGGAGGAGTGAGTTGGTGGAGCGACATGGAGGAGTCACATGGAGTAGCGACATGGAGGAGTGACATGAAGTAGTGACATGGAGGAGTGACATTGAGGAGCGAGTTGGTGTAGTGACATGGAGGAGTGACTGATTAGTGAAATGGAGGAGTGACCTGGAGGAGTGACATGGAGGAGTGCAATGGTGGAGTGACATGGAGGAGTGAGTTGTTATAGCGACATGGAGGACAAACATGGAGGAGTGACATGGAGGAGTGACATGGAGGAGTGACATATAGGAGTGACATGGTGGAGAGACATGGAAGAGTGACATGGAGGAGTGAGTTGGTGTAGCGACATGGAGGAGTGACATGGAGTAGCGACATAGAGGATGGACATGGAGGAGTGACATGGAAGACATATAGAAGTGACATGGAGGAGTGAATTGGAGGACTGACATAAAGGAGTGACATGGAGGAATGACATGGAGGAGTGACAAGAAGTATTGACATGGAGGAGTGAGTTGGTGTAGCGACATGGAGGAGTGACATGGAGTAGTGACATAGAGTAGTAACATGAGGAGTGAGTTTGTGTAGCGACATGGAGGAGTGACATGGAGTAGTGACATAGAGTAGTAACATGAGGAGTGAGTTTGTGTAGCGACCTGGAGGAGTGACATGGAGGAGTGACATGGAGGAGTGACATGGAGTAGTGACATGAAGTAGCTACATGTAGGAGTTACATGGAGGAGTGACTTGGAGGAGCAACATGGAGGAGTGACATAGAGGATTGTTGTGGAGGAGCAACACGGATGAGCGACATGGAGGAGTGACATGTAGTAGTGACAAGGAGGAGGGACATGGAGGAGTGACTTGGAGAAGTGACAGGGTTTATCAGGAAGGACGGTTGATATGGTGGAGTGACATCGTGTAGGTACATGGGTGAGAGATTTGGAGGTGTGACATGGAGGAGCAACACGGAGGAGTGACATGGAGTAGTGACATGGAGGATGGACATGGAGGAGTGACATGGAAGACATATAGAGATGACATGGAGGAGTGAACTGGAGCAGTGACATAAACGAGTGACATGGAGGATTGACATGGAGTAGCGACATGGAGGAGTGACATGAGGAATGAGTTGGTGTAGCGACATGGAGGAGTGACATGGAGGTGTGACATGGAGGAGGGACATAGAGGAGTGATGTGGAGGAGTGACATGGAGGAGGAACATGGAGGAGTGACATGGACGACATATAGAAGTGACATGGATGAGTGACATGGAGGAGTGACAAGAAGGATTGAGTTGGTGTAGTGACATGGCGGAGGGACATAGATGAGTTACATGGAGGAGTGACATAGAAGAGTGACATGGAGGAGTGAGTTGGTGTAGCGACATGGAGGAGTGACATGGAGTAGCGACATAGAGTAGTAACATGAGGAGTGAGTTTGTGTAGCGACATGGAGGAGTGACATGGAGGAATGACATGGAGGAGTGACATGAAGGAGGGACATGGAGGAGCGATATGGAGGAGTGACATGAAAGAGTGTAAAGGAGGATTGAGTTTGTGTAGCTACATGGAGGAGTGACATGAAGTAGTGACATTGAGGAGTGACATTGAGGAAAGACTTGGTGTAGTGACATCAAGGAGTGACTTTGAGTAGCGACATGGAGGAGTGACCTGGAGGAGTGACATGGAGGAGTGAAATGGTGGAGTGACATGTAGGAGTGAGTTGTTAGAGCGACATGGAGGAGAGACATGGAGAAGTGACATGGAGGAGTGACATGAGTAATGAGTTGGTGTAGCGACATGGAGGAGTGACATTGAGGTGTTACATGGAGTAGTAACATAGAGGAGCGACGTGGAGGAGTGACATGGAGAAGTGACATGGATGAGTGACATGGAGGAGTGACAAGAAGGATTGAGTTGGTGTAGTGACAAGGAGGAGCAACACGGAGGAGCGACATGGAGGAGTGACATGGAGGTGTGACTTGGAGGAGTGCAATGGTGGAGTGACATGGAGGAGTGAGTTGTTATAGCGACATGGAGGACAAACATGGAGGAGTGACATGGAGGAGTGACATGGAGGAGTGACATATAGGAGTGACATGGAGGAGAGACATGGAGGAGTTACATGGATGAGTGACTTGGAGGAGCAACACGGAGGAGCGACATGGAGGAGTGACATGGAGTAGTGACATGAAGTAGCTACATGTAGGAGTTACATGGAGGAGTGACTTGGAGGAGCAACATGGAGGAGTGACATAGAGGATTGTTGTGGAGGAGCAACATGGAGGAGCGACATGGAGGAGTGACATGTAGTAGTGACAAGGAGGAGGGACATGGAGGAGTGACTTGGAGAAGTGACAGGGTTTATCAGGAAGGAGGGTTGATATGGTGGAGTGACATCGTGTAGGGACATGGTTGAGAGACTTGGAGGAGTGACATGGAGGAGCAACACGGAGGAGTGACATGGAGTAGTGACATGGAGGATGGACATGGAGGAGTGACATGGAAGACATATAGAGATGACATGGAGGAGTGAACTTTAGCAGTGACATAAACGAGTGACATGGAGGATTGACATGGAGTAGCGACATGGAGGAGTGACGTGAGGAATGAGTTGGTGTAGCGACATGGAGGAGTGACATGGAGGAATGACATGGAGGAGTGACATGAAGGAGGGACATGGAGGAGCGATATGGAGGAGTGACATGAAAGAGTGTAAAGGAGGATTGAGTTTGTGTAGCTACATGGAGGAGGGACATAGATGAGTTACATGGAGGAGTGACATGGAAGAGCAACATGGAGGAGCGACGTGGAGGAGTGAGTTGGTGGAGCGACATGGAGGAGTCACATGGAGTAGCGACATGGAGGAGTGACATGAAGTAGTGACATGGAGGAGTGACATTGAGGAGCGAGTTGGTGTAGTGACATGGAGGAGTGACTGATTAGCGAAATGGAGGAGTGACCTGGAGGAGGGACATGGAGGAGTGCAATGGTGGAGTGACATGGAGGAGTGAGTTGTTATAGCGACATGGAGGATAAACATGGAGGAGTGACATGGAGGAGTGACATATAGGAGTGACATGGAGGAGAGACATGGAGGAGTTAAATGGAGGAGTGACTTGGAGGAGCAACACGGAGGAGCGACATGGAGGAGTGACATGGAGTAGTGACATGAAGTAGCTACATGTAGGAGTTACATGGAGGAGTGACTTGGAGGAGCAACATGGAGGAGTGACATAGAGGATTGTTGTGGAGGAGCAACACGGAGGAGCAACATGGAGGAGTGACATGTAGTAGTGACAAGGAGGAGGGACATGGAGGAGTGACTTGGAGAAGTGACAGGGTTTATCAGGAAGGAGGGTTGATATGGTGGAGTGACATCGTGTAGGGACATGGGTGAGAGACTTGGAGGAGTGACATGGAGGAGCAACACGGAGGAGTGACATGGAGTAGTGACATGGAGGATGGACATGGAGGAGTGACATGGAAGACATATAGAGATGACATGGAGGAGTGAACTTTAGCAGTGACATAAACGAGTGACATGGAGGATTGACATGGAGTAGCGACATGGAGGAGTGACATGAGGAATGAGTTGGTGTAGCGACATGGAGGAGTGACATGGAGGTGTGACATGGAGGAGTGACATAGAGGAGTGATGTGGAGGAGTGACATGGAGGAGGAACATGGAGGAGTGACATGGACGACATATAGAAGTGACATGGATGAGTGACATGGAGGAGTGACAAGAAGGATTGAGTTGGTGTAGTGACATGGCGGAGGGACATAGATGAGTTACATGGAGGAGTGACATGGAAGAGTGACATGGAGGAGTGAGTTGGTGTAGCGACATGGAGGAGTGACATGGAGTAGCGACATAGAGTAGTAAAATGAGGAGTGAGTTTGTGTAGCGACATGGAGGACTGACATGGAGGAATGACATGGAGGAGTGACATGAAGGAGGGACATGGAGGAGCGATATGGAGGAGTGACATGAAGTAGTGACATTGAGGAGTGACATTGAGGAAAGACTTGGTGTAGTGACATGAAGGAGTGACTTTGAGTAGCGACATGGAGGAGTGACCTGGAGGAGTGACATGGAGGAGTGAAATGGTGGAGTGACATGTAGGAGTGAGTTGTTAGAGCGACATGGAGGGGAGACATGGAGAAGTGACATGGAGGAGTGACATGAGTAATGAGTTGGTGTAGCGACATGGATGAGTGACATTGAGGTGTGACATGGAGGTGTGAAATGGAGGAGTGACATAAACGAGTGACATGGAGGAATGACATGGATGAGGAACATGGAGGAGTGACAAGAAGGATTGAGTTGGTGTAGTGACATGGCGGAGGGACATAGATGAGTTACATGGAGGAGTGACATGGAAGAGCAACATGGAGGAGCGACGTGGAGGAGTGAGTTTGTGGAGCGACATGGAGGAGTCACATGGAGTAGCGACATGGAGGAGTGACATGAAGTAGTGACATGGAGGAGTGACATTGAGGAGCTAGTTGGTGTAGTGACATGGAGGAGTGACTGATTAGCAAAATGGAGGAGTGACCTGGAGGAGTGACATGGAGGAGTGCAATGGTGGAGTGACATGGAGGAGTGAGTTGTTATAGCGACATGGAGGACAAACATGGAGGAGTGACATGGAGGAGTGACATGGAGGAGTGACATATAGGAGTGACATGGAGGAGAGACATGGAAGAGTGACATGGAGGAGTGAGTTGGTGTAGCGACATGGAGGAGTGACATGGAGTAGCGACATAGAGGATGGACATGGAGGAGTGACATGGAAGACATCAAGAAGTGACATGGAGGAGTGAATTGGAGGACTGACATAAAGGAGTGACATGGAGGAATGACATGGAGGAGTGACAAGAAGTATTGACATGGAGGAGTGAGTTGGTGTAGTGACATGGAGGATGGACATGGAGGAGTGACTTGGAGAAGTGACAGGGTTGATCAGGAAGGAGTGTTTATATGGTGGAGTGAAATCATGGAGAGACATGGGTGAGTGACTTGGAGGAGTGACAAGGAGGAGCAACACGGAGGAGCGACATGGAGGAGTGACATGGAGTAGTGACATGGAGGATGGACATGGAGGAGTGACGTGGAAGACATATAGAGGTGACATGGAGGAGTGACAAGAAGTATTGACATGGAGGAGTGACATTTAGGAGTGAGTTGGTGTAGTGACATGGAGGAGTGACTTTGAGTAGCGACATGGAGGAGTGACATGAAGTAGTGACATTGAGGAGTGACATTGAGGAGTGAGTTGGTGTAGCGACATGGAGGAGTGACATTGAGTAGTGTCATAGAGTAGTCACATGGAGGAGTGACATGGAGGAGTGACATGGAGTAGTGACATGGAGGATTGACATGGAGGAGTGACTTGGAGAAGTGACAGGGTTGATCAGGAAGGAGGGTTTATATGGTGGAGTGACATCGTAGAAGGACATGGGTGAGTGACTTGGAGGAGTGACAAGGAGGAGAAACACGGAGGATAGACATGGAGGAGTGACATGGAGGAAGGACATGGAGGAGTGACATGGAAGACATATAGAGGTGACATGGAGGAGTGAATTGGAGTTGTGACATGGAGGAGTGACATTGAGGAGTGAGTTGGTGTAGCGACATGGAGGAGTGACATGGAGGAGTGACATAGAGTAGCGACATGGAGGAGATACATGGAGGAGTGACATGGAGGAATGACATGGAGGAGTGACATGAAGTAGTGACATTGAGGAGTAACATTGAGGAGTGAGTTGGTGTAGTGACATGGAGGAGTGACTTTGAGTAGCGACTTGGAGGAGTGACCTGGAGGAGTGACATGGAAGAGTGAGTTTTTATAGCGACATGGAGGAGAGAAATGGAGGAGTGACATTAAGGAGTTACATTGAGGAGTAAGTTGGTGTAGCGACATGGAGGAGTGACCTGGAGGAGTGACATGGGGAGTGAAATGGTGGAGTGACATGGAGGAGTGACATGGAGGAGTGAGTTGTTAGAGCGATATAGAGGAGAGACATGGAGGAGTGACATAGAGGAATTTCGTGGAGGGGAGACATGGAGGAGTGACATGGAGAAGTGACAGGGCGGATCACCAAGGAAGATTGATATGGTGGAGTGACATGGCGGAGGGACATGGATGAGTTACTTGGAGGAGTGACATGGAG
The DNA here is from genome assembly GCA_014673565.1 of Sebastes schlegelii. Lineage (NCBI taxonomy): Eukaryota > Metazoa > Chordata > Actinopteri > Perciformes > Sebastidae > Sebastes > Sebastes schlegelii. The sequence goes on from CM025825.1 coordinate 34,779,794, forward strand.
GAGTGACATGGAGGAGTGACATGAGGAGTGAGTTTGGGTAGCGACATGGAGGAGTGACATGGAGTAGCTACATGGAGGAGTTACATGGAGGAGTGACTTGGAGGAGCAACACGGAGGAGCGACATGGAGGAGTGACATGGAGTAGTGACATGAAGTAGTTACATGTAGGAGTTACATGGAGAAGTGACTTGGAGGAGCAACATGGAGGAGTGACATACAGGATTGTTGTGGAGGAGCAACACGGACGAGCGACATGGAGGAGTGACATGTAGTAGTGACAAGAGGAGGAGGGACATGGAGGAGTGACTTGGAGAAGTGACAGGGTTTATCAGGAAGTAGGGTTGATATGGTGGAGTGACATCGTGTAGGGACATGGGTGAGAGACTTGGAGGAGTGACATGGAGGAGCAACACTGAGGAGTGACATGGAGTAGTGACATGGAGGATGGACATGGAGGAGTGACATGGAAGACATATAGAGATGACATGGAGGAGTGAACTGGAGCAGTGACATAAACGAGTGACATGGAGGATTGACCTGGAGTAGCGACATGGAGGAGTGACATGAGGAATGAGTTGGTGTAGCGACATGGAGGAGTGACATGGGGGTGTGACATGGAGGAGTGACATAGAGGAGTGATGTGGAGGAGTGACATGGAGGAAGAACATGGAGGAGTGACATGGAAGACATATAGAAGTGACATGAATGAGTGACATGGAGGAGTGACAAGAAGGATTGAGTTGTTGTAGTGACATGGCGGAGGGACATAGATGAGTTACATGGAGGAGTGACATGGAAGAGTGACATGGAGGAGTGAGTTGGTGTAGCGACATGGAGGAGTGACATGGAGTAGCGACATAGAGTAGTAACATGAGGGGTGAGTTTGTGTAGCGACATGGAGGAGTGACATGGAGGAATGACATGGAGGAGTGACATGAAGGAGGGACATGGAGGAGCGATATGGAGGAGTGACATGAAAGAGTGTAAAGGAGGATTGAGTTTGTGTAGCTACATGGAGGAGTGACATGAAGTAGTGACATTGAGGAGTGACATTGAGGAATGACTTGGTGTAGTGACATGAAGGAGTGACTTTGAGTAGCGACATGGAGGAGTGACCTGGAGGAGTGACATGGAGGAGTGAAATGGTGGAGTGACATGGAGGAGTGACATAGAGGATTGATGTGGAGTAGTGACATGGAGGATGTACATGGAGGAGTGGCATGGAGGAGTGACCTAGAAGAGTGACATGTAGGAGTGACATGGAGGGGTGACATGGAGGAGTGACATAGAGTAGCGACATGGAGGAGATACATGGAGGAGTGACATGGAGGAATGACATGGAGGAGTGACATGGAGGAGGGACATGGAGGAGCAAAATGGAGGAGTGACATGAAAGAGTGTAAAGGAGGATTGAGTTTGTGTAGCGACATGGAGGAGTGACATGAAGTGGTATTATTGAGGAGTGACATTGTGGAGTGAGTTGGTGTAGTGACATGAAGGAGTGACTTTGAGCAGCGACATGGAGGAGTGACCTGGAGGAGTGATATGGAGGAGTGACATTGAGGAGTGAGTTGGTGTAGTAACATGCAGGAGTGACTTTGAGTATTGACATGGAGGAGTGACCTGGAGGAGTGACATGGAGGAGTGAAATTGTGGAGTGACATGGAGGAGTGAGTTGTTAGAGCGACATGGAGGAGAGAAATCAAGGAGTGACATGGAGGAGTGACATGGAGGAGTGACATTGAGGTGTGACATGGAGGAGTGACATAGAGGAGCGACGTGGAGGAGTGACATGGAGAAGTGACATGGATGAGTGACATGGAGGAGAGACAAGAAGGATTGAGTTGGTGTAGTGACATGGCGGAGGGACATAGATGAGTTACATGGAGGAGTGACATGGAAGAGCAACATGGAGGAGCGACGTGGAGCAGTGAGTTGTTGGAGCGACTTGGAGGAGTCACATGGAGTAGCGACATGGAGGAGTGACATGAAGTAGTGACATGGAGGAGTGACTGAGTAGCGAAATGCAGGAGTGACCTGGAGGAGTGACATGGAGGAGTGCAATGGTGGAGTGACATGGAGGAGTGAGTTGTTATAGCGACATGGAGGACAAACATGGAGGAGAGACATGGAGGAGTGACATGGAGGAGTGACATAGAGGAGTGACATGGAGGAGAGACATGGAAGAGTGACATGGAGGAGTGAGTTGGTGTAGCGATATGGAGGAGTGACATGGAGTAGCGACATAGAGTAGTAACATGAGGAGTGAGTTTGTGTAGCGACATGGAGGAGTGACATGGAGGAATGACATGGAGGAGTGACATGAAGGAGGGACATGGAGGAGCGATATGGAGGAGTGACATGAAAGAGTGTAAAGGAGGATTGAGTTTGTGTAGCTACATGGAGGAGTGACATGAAGTAGTGACATTGAGGAGTGACATTGAGGAATGACTTGGTGTAGTGACAAGAAGGAGTGACTTTGAGTAACGACATGGAGGAGTGACCTGGAGGAGTGACATGGAGGAGTTAAATGGTGGAGTGACATGTAGGAGTGAGTTGTTAGAGCGACATGGAGGAGAGACATGGAGAAGTGACATGGAGGAGTGACATGAGTAATGAGTTGGTGTAGCGACATGGAGGAGTGACATTGAGGTGTGACATGGAGGAGTTACATGGAGAAGTGACATGGATGAGTGACATGGAGGAGTGACAAGAAGGATTGAGTTGGTGTAGTGACATGGCGGAGGGACATAGATGAGTTACATGGAGGAGTGACATGGAAGAGCAACATGGAGGAGCGACATGGAGGAGTGAGTTGGTGGAGCGACATGGAGGAGTCACATGGAGTAGCGACATGGAGGAGTGACATGAAGTAGTGACATGGAGGAGTGACATTGAGGAGCGAGTTAGTGTAGTGACATGGAGGAGTGACTGATTAGCGAAATGGAGGAGTGACCTGGAGGAGTGACATGGAGGAGTGCAATGGTGGAGTGACATGGAGGAGTGAGTTTTTATAGCGACATGGAGGACAAACATGGAGAAGTGACATGGAGGAGTTACATGGAGGAGTGACATAGAGGAGTGACATGGAGGAGAGACATGGAATAGTGACATGGAGGAGTGAGTTGGTGTAGCGACATGGAGGAGTGACATGGAGTAGCGACATAGAGGATGGACATGGAGGAGTGACATGGAAGATATATAGAGGTGACATGGAGGAGTGAATTGGAGGACTGACATAAAGGAGTGACATGGAGGAATGACATGGAGGAGTGACAAGAAGTATTGACATGGAGGAGTGAGTTGGTGTAGCGACATGGAGGAGTGACATGGAGTAGTGATATATAGTAGTAACATGAGGAGTGAGTTTGTGTAGCGACATGGAGGATTGACATGGAGGAGTGATATGGAGGAGTGACATAGAGTAGCGACATGGAGGAGATACATGGAGGAGTGACATGGAGGAATGACATGGAGGAGTGACATGGAGGAGGGACATGGAGGAGTGAAATGGTGGAGTGACATGGAGGAGTGAGTTGTTATAGCGACATGGAGGAGAGAAATGGAGGAGTGATATGGAGGAGTGACATTGAGGAGTGAGTTGGTGTAGTAACATGCAGGAGTGACTTTGAGTATTGACATGGAGGAGTGACCTGGAGGAGTGACATGGAGGAGTGAAATTGTGAAGTGACATGGAGGAGTGAGTTTTTAGAGCGACATGGAGGAGAGAAATCAAGGAGTGACATGGAGGAGTGACATTGAGGTGTGATATGGAGGAGTGACATAGAGGAGCGACGTGGAGGAGTGACATGAAGGAGTGACATGGAGGAGTGACCTGGAGGAGTGACATGGAGGACTGAAATGGTGGAGTGACATTGAGGAGTGAGTTGTTATAGCTACATGGAGGAAAAACATGGAGGAGTGACATGGAGGAGTGACATGGAGGAGTGACATAGAGGAGTGACGTGGAGGAGAGACATGGAGGAGTGACATAGAGGAGTGACGTGGAGGAGAGACATGTAGAAGTGACATGGAGGACTGACTTGGAGGAGTGACAAGGAGGAGCAACACGGAGGAGCGACATGCAGAAGTGACATGGAGTAGTGACATGGAGGATGGACATGGAGGAGTGACTTGGAGAAGTGACAAGGTTGATCAGGAAGGAGAGTTTTTATGGTGGAGTGAAATCGTGGAGGGACATGGGTGAGTGACTTGGAGGAGTTACAAGGAGGAGCAAAACGGAGGAGCGACATGGAGGAGTGACATGGAGTAGTGAAAAGGAGGATGGACATGGAGGAGTGACATGGAAGACATATAGAGGTGACATGGAGGAGTGAATTGGAGGAGTGACAAGAAGTATTGACATGGAGGAGTGACATGGAGGAGTGACATAGAGTAGCAACATGGAGGAGATACATGGAGGAGTGACATGGAGGAATGACATGGAGGAGTGACATGGAGGAGGGACATGGAGGAGCGATATGGAGGAGTGACATGAAAGAGTGTAAAGGAGGATTGAGTTTGTGTAGCGACATGGAGGAGTGACATGAAGTATTGACATTGAGGAGTGAGTTGGTGTAGTGACATGTTGGAGTTACTTTGAGGAGTGACATGGAGGAGTGAAATGGTGGAGTGACATGGAGGAGTGAGTTGTTAGAGCGACATGGAGGAGTGACATGGAGTATCGACATGGAGGAGTGACATGGAGGTGTGACATGGAGGAGTGACATAGAGGAGTGACGTGGAGGAGTGAAATGGATGAGTGACATGGAGGAGTGACAAGAAGGGTTGAGTTGGTGTAGTGACATGGAGGAGTGACTTTGAGTAACGACATGGAGGAGTGACTTGGAGAAGTGACAGAATTGATCAGGAAGGAGGGTTGATATGGTGGAGTGACATCGTGGAGGGACATGGGTGAGTGACTTGGAGGAGTGACAAGGAGGAGCAACACGGAGGAGCGACATGGAGGAGTGACATGAAGGATGGACATGGAGGAGAGACTTGGAGAAGTGACAGGGTTGATCAGGAAGGAGGGTTGATATGGTGGATTGACATCGTGGAGGGACATGGGTGAGTGACTTGGAGGAGTGACAAGGAGGAGCAACACGGAGGAGCGAGATGGAGGAGTGACATGGAGTAGTGACATGGAGGATGGACATGGAGGAGTGACTTGGAGAAGTGACAGGGTTGATCAGGAAGGAGGGTTTATATGGTGGAGTCACATCGTAGACGGACATGGGTGAGTGACTTGGAGGAGTGACAAGAAGGAGCAACATGGAGGAGCGACATGGAGGAGTGAATTAGAGTAGTGACATGGAGGATGGACATGGAGGAGTGACATGGAAGACATATAGAGAGTGAATTGGAGTTGTGACATGGAGGAGTGACATTGAGGAGTGAGTTGGTGTAGCGACATGGAGGAGTGACATGGAGGAGTGAGTTGGTGTAGCGACATGGAGGAGTGACATGGAGTAGTGATATATAGTAGTAACATGAGGAGTGAGTTTGTGTAGCGACATGGAGGATTGACATGGAGGAGTGATATGGAGGAGTGACATAGAGTAGCGACATGGAGGAGATACATGGAGGAGTGACATGGAGGAATGACATGGAGGAGTGACATGGAGGAGGGACATGGAGGAGTGAAATGGTGGAGTGACATGGAGGAGTGAGTTGTTATAGCGACATGGAGGAGAGAAATGGAGGAGTGATATGGAGGAGTGACATTGAGGAGTGAGTTGGTGTAGTAACATGCAGGAGTGACTTTGAGTATTGACATGGAGGAGTGACCTGGAGGAGTGACATGAGGAATGAGTTGGTGTAGCGACATGGAGGAGTGACATGGAGGTGTGACATGGAGGAGTGACATAGAGGAGTGATGTGGAGGAGTGACATGGAGGAGGAACATGGAGGAGTGACATGGACGACATATAGAAGTGACATGGATGAGTGACATGGAGGAGTGACAAGAAGGATTGAGTTGGTGTAGCGACATGGAGGAGTGACATGGAGTAGCGACATAGAGTAGTAACATGAGGAGTGAGTTTGTGTAGCGACATGGAGGAGTGACATGGAGGAATGACATGGAGGAGTGACATGAAGGAGGGACATGGAGGAGCGAAATGGAGGAGTGACATGAAAGAGTGTAAAGGAGGATTGAGTTTGTGTAGCTACATGGAGGAGTGACATGAAGTAGTGACATTGAGGAGTGACATTGAGGAATGACTTGGTGTAGTGACATGAAGGAGTGACTTTGAGTAGCGACATGGAGGAGTGACCTGGAGGAGTGACATGGAGGAGTGAAATGGTGGAGTGACATGTAGAAGTGAGTTGTTAGAGCGACATGGAGGAGAGACATGGAGAAGTGACATGGAGGAGTGACATGAGTAATGAGTTGGTGTAGCGACATGGAGGAGTGACATTGAGGTGTGACATGGAGGAGTGACATAGAGGAGCGACGTGGAGGAGTGACATGGAGAAGTGACATGGATGAGTGACATGGAGGAGTGACAAGAAAGATTGAGTTGGTGTAGTGACATGGCGGAGGGACATAGATGAGTTACATGGAGGAGTGACATGGAAGAGCAACATCGAGGAGCGACGTGGAGGAGTGAGTTGGTGGAGCGACATGGAGGAGTCACATGGAGTAGCGACATGGAGGAGTGACATGAAGTAGTGACATGGAGGAGTGACATTGAGGAGCGAGTTGGTGTAGTGACATGGAGGAGTGACTGATTAGTGAAATGGAGGAGTGACCTGGAGGAGTGACATGGAGGAGTGCAATGGTGGAGTGACATGGAGGAGTGAGTTGTTATAGCGACATGGAGGACAAACATGGAGGAGTGACATGGAGGAGTGACATGGAGGAGTGACATATAGGAGTGACATGGAGGAGTGAATTGGAGGACTGACATAAAGGAGTGACATGGAGGAATGACATGGAGGAGTGACAAGAAGTATTGACATGGAGGAGTGAGTTGGTGTAGTGACATGGAGGATGGACATGGAGGAGTGACTTGGAGAAGTGACAGGGTTGATCAGGAAGGAGTGTTTATATGGTGGAGTGAAATCGTGGAGGGACATGGGTGAGTGACTTGGAGGAGTGACAAGGAGGAGCAACACGGAGGAGCGACATGGAGGAGTGACATGGAGTAGTGACATGGAGGATGGACATGGAGGAGTGACGTGGAAGACATATAGAGGTGACATGGAGGAGTGAATTGGAGGAGTGACATGCAGGAATGACATGGAGGAGTGACAAGAAGTATTGACATGGAGGAGTGACATTTAGGAGTGAGTTGGTGTAGTGACATGGAGGAGTGACTTTGAGTAGCGACATGGAGGAGTGACATGAAGTAGTGACATTGAGGAGTGACATTGAGGAGTGAGTTGGTGTAGCGACATGGAGGAGTGACATTGAGTAGCGTCATAGAGTAGTCACATGGAGGAGTGACATGGAGGAGTGACATGAAGTAGTGACATGGAGGATGGACATGGAGGAGTGACTTGGAGAAGTGACAGGGTTGATCAGGAAGGAGGGTTTATATGGTGGAGTGACATCGTAGAAGGACATGGGTGAGTGACTTGGAGGAGTGACAAGGAGGAGCAACACGGAGGAGCGACATGGAGGAGTGACATAGAGTAGTGACATGGAGGATGGACATGGAGGAGTGACATGGAAGACATATAGAGGTGACATGGAGGAGTGAATTGGAGTTGTGACATGGAGGAGTGACATTGAGGAGTGAGTTGGTGTAGCGACATGGAGGAGTGACATGGAGGAGTGACATAGAGTAGCGACATGGAGGAGATACATGGAGGAGTGACATGGAGGAATGACATGGAGGAGTGACATGAAGTAGTGACATTGAGGAGTGACATTGAGGAGTGAGTTGGTGTAGTGACATGGAGGAGTGACTTTGAGTAGCGACTTGGAGGAGTGACCTGGAGGAGTGACATGGAAGAGAGAGTTGTTATAGCGACATGGAGGAGAGAAATGGAGGAGTGACATTAAGGAGTTACATTGAGGAGTAAGTTGGTGTAGCGACATGGAGGAGTGACCTGGAGGAGTGACATGGAGGAGTGAAATGGTGGAGTGACATGGAGGAGTGACATGGAGGAGTGAGTTGTTAGAGCGATATAGAGGAGAGACATGGAGGAGTGACATAGAGGAATTTCGTGGAGGGGAGACATGGAGGAGTGACATGGAGAAGTGACAGGGCGGATCACCAAGGAAGATTGATATGGTGGAGTGACATGGCGGAGGGACATGGATGAGTGACTTGGAGGAGTGACATGGAGGAGTGACATGGAGGAGTGACATGAGGAGTGAGTTTGGGAGGCGACATGGAGGAGTGACATGGAGTAGCTACATGGAGGAGTTACATGGAGGAGTGACTTGGAGGAGCAACACGGAGGAGCGACATGGAGGAGTGACATGGAGTAGTGACATGAAGTAGCTACATGTAGGAGTTACATGGAGAAGTGACTTGGAGGAGCAACATGGAGGAGTGACATACAGGATTGTTGTGGAGGAGCAACACGGACGAGCGACATGGAGGAGTGACATGTAGTAGTGACAAGGAGGAGGGACATGGAGGAGTGACTTGGAGAAGTGACAGGGTTTATCAGGAAGGAGGGTTGATATGGTGGAGTGACATCGTGCAGGGACATGGGTGAGAGACTTGGAGGAGTGACATGGAGGAGCAACACTGAGGAGTGACATGGAGTAGTGACATGGAGGATGGACATGGAGGAGTGACATGGAAGACATATAGAGATGACATGGAGGAGTGAACTGGAGCAGTGACATAAACGAGTGACATGGAGGATTGACATGGAGTAGCGACATGGAGGAGTGACATGAGGAATGAGTTGGTGTAGCGACATGGAGGAGTGACATGGAGGTGTGACATGGAGGAGTGACATAGAGGAGTGATGTGGAGGAGTGACATGGAGGAGGAACATGGAGGAGTGACATGGAAGACATATAGAAGTGACATGAATGAGTGACATGGAGGAGTGACAAGAAGGATTGAGTTGGTGTAGTGACATGGCGGAGGGACATGGAGGAGTGACTTGGAGAAGTGACAGGGTTGATCAGGAAGGAGTGTTTATATGGTGGAGTGAAATCGTGGAGGGACATGGGTGAGAGACTTGGAGGAGTGACAAGGAGGAGCAACACGGAGGAGCGACATGGAGGAGTGACATGGAGTAGTGACATGGAGGATGGACATGGAGGAGTGACGTGGAAGACATATAGAGGTGACATGGAGGAGTGAATTGGAGGAGTGACATGGAGGAATGACATGGAGGAGTGACAAGAAGTATTGACATGGAGGAGTGACATTTAGGAGTGAGTTGGTGTAGTGACATGGAGGAGTGACTTTGAGTAGCGACATGGAGGAGTGACATGAAGTAGTGACATTGAGGAGTGACATTGAGGAGTGAGTTGGTGTCGTTACATGGAGGAGTGACTTTAAGTAGCGACATGGAGGAGTGACCTGGAGGAGTGACATGGAGGAGTGAAATGGTGGAGTGACATGGAGGGGTGACATAGAGGATTGATGTGGAGTAGTGACATGGAGGATGGACATGGAGGAGTGGCATGGAGGAGTGACCAAGAAGAGTGACATGTAGGAGTGACATGGAGGGGTGACATGGAGGAGTGACATAGAGTAGCGACATGGAGGAGATACATGGAGGAGTGACATGGAAGAATGACATGGAGGAGTGACATGGAGGAGGGACATGGAGGAGCAAAATGGAGGAGTGACATGAAAGAGTGTAAAGGAGGATTGAGTTTGTGTAGCGACATGGAGAAGTGACATGAAGTGGTATTATTGAGGAGTGACATTGTGGAGTGAGTTGGTGTAGTGACATGAAGGAGTCACTTTGAGCAGCGACATGGAGGAGTGACCTGGAGGAGTGATATGGAGGAGTGACATTGAGGAGTGAGTTGGTGTAGTAACATGCAGGAGTGACTTTGAGTATTGACATGGAGGAGTGACCTGGAGGAGTGACATGAAGGAGTGAAATTGTGGAGTGACCTGGAGGAGTGAGTTGTTAGAGCGACATGGAGGAGAGACATGGAGGAGTGACATTGAGGTGTGACATGGAGGAGTGACATAGAGGAGCGACGTGGAGGAGTGACATGGAGAAGTGACATGGATGAGTGACATGGAGGAGAGACAAGAAGGATTGAGTTGGTGTAGTGACATGGCGGAGGGACATAGATGAGTTACATGGAGGAGTGACATGGAAGAGCAACATGGAGGAGCGACGTGGAGGAGTGAGTTGTTGGAGCGACATGGAGGAGTCACATGGAGTAGCGACATGGAGGAGTGACATGAAGTAGTGACATGGAGGAGTGACATTGAGGAGCGAGTTGGTGTAGTGACATGGAGGAGTGACTGAGTAGCGAAATGGAGGAGTGACCTGGAGGAGTGACATGGAGGAGTGCAATGGTGGAGTGACATGGAGGAGTGAGTTGTTATAGCGACATGGAGGACAAACATGGAGGAGAGACATGGAGGAGTGACATGGAGGAGTGACATAGAGGAGTGACATGGAGGAGAGACATGGAAGAGTGACATGGAGGAGTGAGTTGGTGTAGCGATATGGAGGCGTGACATGGAGTAGCGACATAGAGTAGTAACATGAGGAGTGAGTTTGTGTAGCGACATGGAGGAGTGACATGGAGGAATGACATGGAGGAGTGACATGAATGAGGGACATGGAGGAGCGATATGGAGGAGTGACATGAAAAAGTGTAAAGGAGGATTGAGTTTGTGTAGCTACATGGAGGAGTGACATGAAGTAGTGACATTGAGGAGTGACATTGAGGAATGACTTGGTGTAGTGACATGAAGGAGTGACTTTGAGTAGCGACATGGAGGAGTGACCTGGAGGAGTGACATGGAGGAGTGAAATGGTGGAGTGACATGTAGGAGTGAGTTGTTAGAGCGACATGGAGGAGAGACATGGAGGAGTGACATTGAGGTGTGACATGGAGGAGTGACATAGAGGAGCGACGTGGAGGAGTGACATGGAGAAGTGACATGGATGAGTGACATGGAGGAGTGACAAGAAGGATTGAGTTGGTGTAGTGACATGGCGGAGGGACATAGATGAGTTACATGGAGGAGTGACATGGAAGAGCAACATCGAGGAGCGACGTGGAGGAGTGAGTTGGTGAAGCGACATGGAGGAGTCACATGGAGTAGCGACATGGAGGAGTGACATGAAGTAGTGACATGGAGGAGTGACATTGAGGAGCGAGTTGGTGTAGTGACATGGAGGAGTGACTGATTAGTGAAATGGAGGAGTGACCTGGAGGAGTGACATGGAGGAGTGCAATGGTGGAGTGACATGGAGGAGTGAGTTGTTATAGCGACATGGAGGACAAACATGGAGGAGTGACATGGAGGAGTGACATGTAGGAGTGACATATAGGAGTGACATGGTGGAGAGACATGGAAGAGTGACATGGAGGAGTGAGTTGGTGTAGCGAGCGACATGGAGGAGTGACATGGAGTAGCGACATAGAGGATGGACATGGAGGAGTGACATGGAAGACATATAGAAGTGACATGGAGGAGTGAATTGGAGGACTGACATAAAGGAGTGACATGGAGGAATGACATGGAGGAGTGACAAGAAGTATTGACATGGAGGAGTGAGTTGGTGTAGCGACTTGGAGGAGTGACATGGAGTAGTGACATAGAGTAGTAACATGAGGAGTGAGTTTGTGTAGCGACATGGAGAAGTGACATGGAGTAGTGACATAGAGTAGTAACATGAGGAGTGAGTTTGTGTAGCGACATGGAGGAGTGACATGGAGGAGTGACATGGAGGAGTGACATGGAGTAGTGACATGAAGTAGCTACATGTAGGAGTTACATGGAGGAGTGACTTGGAGGAGCAACATGGAGGAGTGACATAGAGGATTGTTGTGGAGGAGCAACACGGACGAGCGACATGGAGGAGTGACATGTAGTAGTGACAAGGAGGAGGGACATGGAGGAGTGACTTGGAGAAGTGACAGGGTTTATCAGGAAGGAGGGTTGATATGGTGGAGTGACATTGTGTAGGGACATGGGTGAGAGACTTGGAGGAGTGACATGGAGGAGCAACACGGAGGAGTGACATGGAGTAGTGACATGGAGGATGGACATGGAGGAGTGACATGGAAGACATATAGAGATGACATGGAGGAGTGAACTGGAGCAGTGACATAAACGAGTGACATGGAGGATTGACATGGAGTAGCGACATGGAGGAGTGACATGAGGAATAAGTTGGTGTAGCGACATGGAGGAGTGACATGGAGGTGTGACATGGAGGAGTGACATGAAGTAGTGACATGGAGGAGTGACATTGAGGAGCGAGTTGGTATAGTGACATGGAGGAGTGACTGATTAGCGAAATGGAGGAGTGACCTGGAGGAGTGACATGGAGGAGTGCAATGGTGGAGTGACATGGAGGAGTGACATAGAGGAGTGATGTGGAGGAGTGACATGGAGGAGGAACATGGAGGAGTGACATGGACGACATATAGAAGTGAAATGGATGAGTGACATGGAGGAGTGACAAGAAGGATTGAGTTGGTGTAGTGACATGGCGGAGGGACATAGATGAGTTACATGGAGGAGTGACATGGAAGAGTGACATGGAGGAGTGAGTTGGTGTAGCGACATGGAGGAGTGACATGGAGTAGCGACATAGAGTAGTAACATGAGGAGTGAGTTTGTGTAGCGACATGGAGGAGTGACATGGAGGAATGACATGGAGGAGTGACATGAAGGAGGGACATGGAGGAGCGATATGGAGGAGTGACATGAAAGAGTGTAAAGGAGGAGTGAGTTTGTGTAGCTACATGGAGGAGTGACATGAAGTAGTGACATTGAGGAGTGACATTGAGGAAAGACTTGGTGTAGTGACATGAAGGAGTGACTTTGAGTAGCGACATGGAGGAGTGACCAGGAGGAGTGACATGGAGGAGTGAAATGGTGGAGTGACATGTAGGAGTGAGTTGTTAGAGCGACATGGAGGAAAGACATGGAGAAGTGACATGGAGGAGTGACATGAGTAATGAGTTGGTGTAGCGACATGGAGGAGTGACATTGAGGTGTGACATGGAGGAGTGACATAGAGGAGCGACGTGGAGGAGTGACATGGAGAAGTGACATGGATGAGTGACATGGAGGAGTGACAAGAAGGATTGAGTTTGTATAGTGACATGGCGGAGGGACATAGATGAGTTACATGGAGGAGTGACATGGAAGAGCAACATGGAGGAGCGACGTGGAGGAGTGAGTTTGTGGAGCGACATGGAGGAGTCACATGGAGTAGCGACATGGAGGAGTGACATGAAGTAGTGACATGGAGGAGTGACATTGAGGAGCTAGTTGGTGTAGTGACATGGAGGAGTGACTGATTAGCAAAATGGAGGAGTGACCTGGAGGAGTGACATGGAGGAGTGCAATGGTGGAGTGACATGGAGGAGTGAGTTGTTATAGCGACATGGAGGACAAACATGGAGGAGTGACATGGAGGAGTGACATGGAGGAGTGACATATAGGAGTGACATGGAGGAGAGACATGGAAGAGTGACATGGAGGAGTGAGTTGGTGTAGCGACATGGAGGAGTGACATGGAGTAGCGACATAGAGGATGGACATGGAGGAGTGACATGGAAGACATATAGAAGTGACATGGAGAAGTGAATTGGAGGACTGACATAAAGGAGTGACATGGAGGAATGACATAGAGGAGTGACAAGAAGTATTGACATGGAGGAGTGAGTTGGTGTAGTGACATGGAGGATGGACATGGAGGAGTGACTTGGAGAAGTGACAGGGTTGATCAGGAAGGAGTGTTTATATGGTGGAGTGAAATCGTGGAGGGACATGGGTGAGTGACTTGGAGGAGTGACAAGGAGGAGCAACACGGAGGAGCGACATGGAGGAGTGACATGGAGTAGTGACATGGAGGATGGACATGGAGGAGTGACGTGGAAGACATATAGAGGTGACATGGAGGAGTGAATTGGAGGAGTGACATGGAGGAATGACATGGAGGAGTGACAAGAAGTATTGACATGGAGGAGTGACATTTAGGAGTGAGTTGGTGTAGTGACATGGAGGAGTGACTTTGAGTAGCGACATGGAGGAGTGACATGGAGGAGTGACATGGAGGAGTGAAATGGTGGAGTGACATGGAGGAGTGACATAGAGGATTGATGTGGAGTAGTGACATGGAGGATGGACATGGAGGAGTGGCATGGAGGAGTGACCGAGAAGAGTGACATGTAGGAGTGACATGGAGGAGTGACATTGAGGAGTGACATTGAGGAGTGAGTTGGTGTAGCGACATGGAGGAGTGACATGGAGGAGTGACATAGAGTAGCGACATGGAGGAGTGAAATGGTGGAGTGACATTTAGGAGTGAGTTGTTAGAGCGACATGGAGGAGAGACATGGAGAAGTGACATGGAGGAGTGACATGAGTAATGAGTTGGTGTAGCGACATGGAGGAGTGACATTGAGGTGTGACATGGAGGAGTGACATAGAGGAGCGACGTGGAGGAGTGACATGGAGAAGTGACATGGATGAGTGACATGGAGGAGTGACAAGAAGGATTGAGTTGGTGTAGTGACATGGCGGAGGGACATAGATGAGTTACATGGAGGAGTGACATGGAAGAGCAACATCGAGGAGCGACGTGGAGGAGTGAGTTGGTGGAGTGACATGGAGGAGTCACATGGAGTAGCGACATGGAGGAGTGACATGAAGTAGTGACATGGAGGAGTGACATTGAGGAGCGAGTTGGTGTAGTGACATGGAGGAGTGACTGATTAGTGAAATGGAGGAGTGACCTGGAGGAGTGACATGGAGGAGTGCAATGGTGGAGTGACATGGAGGAGTGAGTTGTTATAGCGACATGGAGGACAAACATGGAGGAGTGACATGGAGGAGTGACATGTAGGAGTGACATATAGGAGTGACATGGTGGAGAGACATGGAAGAGTGACATGGAGGAGTGAGTTGGTGTAGCGAGCGACATGGAGGAGTGACATGGAGTAGCGACATAGAGGATGGACATGGAGGAGTGACATGGAAGACATATAGAAGTGACATGGAGGAGTGAATTGGAGGACTGACATAAAGGAGTGACATGGAGGAATGACATGGAGGAGTGACAAGAAGTATTGACATGGAGGAGTGAGTTGGTGTAGCGACTTGGAGGAGTGACATGGAGTAGTGACATAGAGTAGTAACATGAGGAGTGAGTTTGTGTAGCGACATGGAAAAGTGACATGGAGTAGTGACATAGAGTAGTAACATGAGGAGTGAGTTTGTGTAGCGACATGGAGGAGTGACATGGAGGAGTGACATGGAGGAGTGACATGGAGTAGTGACATGAAGTAGCTACATGTAGGAGTTACATGGAGGAGTGACTTGGAGGAGCAACATGGAGGAGTGACATAGAGGATTGTTGTGGAGGAGCAACACGGACGAGCGACATGGAGGAGTGACATGTAGTAGTGACAAGGAGGAGGGACATGGAGGAGTGACTTGGAGAAGTGACAGGGTTTATCAGGAAGGAGGGTTGATATGGTGGAGTGACATTGTGTAGGGACATGGGTGAGAGACTTGGAGGAGTGACATGGAGGAGCAACACGGAGGAGTGACATGGAGTAGTGACATGGAGGATGGACATGGAGGAGTGACATGGAAGACATATAGAGATGACATGGAGGAGTGAACTGGAGCAGTGACATAAACGAGTGACATGGAGGAGTGACATGGAGTAGCGACATGGAGGAGTGACATGAGGAATGAGTTGGTGTAGTGACATGGAGGAGTGACATGGAGGTGTGACATGGAGGAGTGACATGGAGGAGTGACATGGAGGATTGACAAGGAGGATTCAGTTGGTGTAGTGACATGGAGGAGTGACTGATTAGCGAAATGGAGGAGTGACCTGGAGGAGTGACATGGAGGAGTGCAATGGTGGAGTGACATGGAGGAGTGACATAGAGGAGTGATGTGGAGGAGTGACATGGAGGAGGAACATGGAGGAGTGACATGGACGACATATAGAAGTGAAATGGATGAGTGACATGGAGGAGTGACAAGAAGGATTGAGTTGGTGTAGTGACATGGCGGAGGGACATAGATGAGTTACATGGAGGAGTGACATGGAAGAGTGACATGGAGGAGTGAGTTGGTGTAGCGACATGGAGTAGTGACATGGAGTAGCGACATAGTGTAGTAACATGAGGAGTGAGTTTGTGTAGCGACATGGAGGAGTGACATGGAGGAATGACATGGAGGAGTGACATGAAGGAGGGACATGGAGGAGCGATATGGAGGAGTGACATGAAAGAGTGTAAAGGAGGAGTGAGTTTGTGTAGCTACATGGAGGAGTGACATGAAGTAGTGACATTGAGGAGTGACATTGAGGAAAGACTTGGTGTAGTGACATGAAGGAGTGACTTTGAGTAGCGACATGGAGGAGTGACCAGGAGGAGTGACATGGAGGAGTGAAATGGTGGAGTGACATGTAGGAGTGAGTTGTTAGAGCGACATGGAGGAAAGACATGGAGAAGTGACATGGAGGAGTGACATGAGTAATGAGTTGGTGTAGCGACATGGAGGAGTGACATTGAGGTGTGACATGGAGGAGTGACATAGAGGAGTGACGTGGAGGAGTGACATGGAGAAGTGACATGGATGAGTGACATGGAGGAGTGACAAGAAGGATTGAGTTGGTATAGTGACATGGCGGAGGGACATAGATGAGTTACATGGAGGAGTGACATGGAAGAGCAACATGGAGGAGCGACGTGGAGGAGTGAGTTTGTGGAGCGACATGGAGGAGTCACATGGAGTAGCGACATGGAGGAGTGACATGAAGTAGTGACATGGAGGAGTGACATTGAGGAGCTAGTTGGTGTAGTGACATGGAGGAGTGACTGATTAGCAAAATGGAGGAGTGACCTGGAGGAGTGACATGGAGGAGTGCAATGGTGGAGTGACATGGAGGAGTGAGTTGTTATAGCGACATGGAGGACAAACATGGAGGAGTGACATGGAGGAGTGACATGGAGGAGTGACATATAGGAGTGACATGGAGGAGTGACATTGAGGAGTGACATTGAGGAGTGAGTTGGTGTAGCGACATGGAGGAGTGACATGGAGGAGTGACATAGAGTAGCGACATGGAGGAGTGAAATGGTGGAGTGACATGTAGGAGTGAGTTGTTAGAGCGACATGGAGGAGAGACATGGAGAAGTGACATGGAGGAGTGACATGAGTAATGAGTTGGTGTAGCGACATGGAGGAGTGACATTGAGGTGTGACATGGAGGAGTGACATAGAGGAGCGACGTGGAGGAGTGACATGGAGAAGTGACATGGATGAGTGACATGGAGGATTGATGTGGAGTAGTGACATGGAGGATGGACATGGAGGAGTGGCATGGAGGAGTGACCGAGAAGAGTGACATGTAGGAGTGACATGGAGGAGTGACATTGAGGAGTGACATTGAGGAGTGAGTTGGTGTAGCGACATGGAGGAGTGACATGGAGGAGTGACATAGAGTAGCGACATGGAGGAGTGAAATGGTGGAGTGACATGTAGGAGTTAGTTGTTAGAGCGACATGGAGGAGAGACATGGAGAAGTGACATGAGGAGTGACATGAGTAATGAGTTGGTGTAGCGACATGGAGGAGTGACATTGAGGTGTGACATGGAGGAGTGACATAGAGGAGCGACGTGGAGGAGTGACATGGAGAAGTGACATGGATGAGTGACATGGAGGAGTGACAAGAAGGATTGAGTTGGTGTAGTGACATGGCGGAGGGACATAGATGAGTTACATGGAGGAGTGACATGGAAGAGCAACATCGAGGAGCGACGTGGAGGAGTGAGTTGGTGGAGTGACATGGAGGAGTCACATGGAGTAGCGACATGGAGGAGTGACATGAAGTAGTGACATGGAGGAGTGACATTGAGGAGCGAGTTGGTGTAGTGACATGGAGGAGTGACTGATTAGTGAAATGGAGGAGTGACCTGGAGGAGTGACATGGAGGAGTGCAATGGTGGAGTGACATGGAGGAGTGAGTTGTTATAGCGACATGGAGGACAAACATGGAGGAGTGACATGGAGGAGTGACATGTAGGAGTGACATATAGGAGTGACATGGTGGAGAGACATGGAAGAGTGACATGGAGGAGTGAGTTGGTGTAGCGAGCGACATGGAGGAGTGACATGGAGTAGCGACATAGAGGATGGACATGGAGGAGTGACATGGAAGACATATAGAAGTGACATGGAGGAGTGAATTGGAGGACTGACATAAAGGAGTGACATGGAGGAATGACATGGAGGAGTGACAAGAAGTATTGACATGGAGGAGTGAGTTGGTGTAGCGACTTGGAGGAGTGACATGGAGTAGTGACATAGAGTAGTAACATGAGGAGTGAGTTTGTGTAGCGACATGGAGAAGTGACATGGAGTAGTGACATAGAGTAGTAACATGAGGAGTGAGTTTGTGTAGCGACATGGAGGAGTGACATGGAGGAGTGACATGGAGGAGTGACATGGAGTAGTGACATGAAGTAGCTACATGTAGGAGTTACATGGAGGAGTGACTTGGAGGAGCAACATGGAGGAGTGACATAGAGGATTGTTGTGGAGGAGCAACACGGACGAGCGACATGGAGGAGTGACATGTAGTAGTGACAAGGAGGAGGGACATGGAGGAGTGACTTGGAGAAGTGACAGGGTTTATCAGGAAGGAGGGTTGATATGGTGGAGTGACATTGTGTAGGGACATGGGTGAGAGACTTGGAGGAGTGACATGGAGGAGCAACACGGAGGAGTGACATGGAGTAGTGACATGGAGGATGGACATGGAGGAGTGACATGGAAGACATATAGAGATGACATGGAGGAGTGAACTGGAGCAGTGACATAAACGAGTGACATGGAGGATTGACATGGAGTAGCGACATGGAGGAGTGACATGAGGAATGAGTTGGTGTAGCGACATGGAGGAGTGACATGGAGGTGTGACATGGAGGAGTGACATGAAGTAGTGACATGGAGGAGTGACATGGAGGAGCGAGTTGGTGTAGTGACATGGAGGAGTGACTGATTAGCGAAATGGAGGAGTGACCTGGAGGAGTGACATGGAGGAGTGCAATGGTGGAGTGACATGGAGGAGTGACATAGAGGAGTGATGTGGAGGAGTGACATGGAGGAGGAACATGGAGGAGTGACATGGACGACATATAGAAGTGAAATGGATGAGTGACATGGAGGAGTGACAAGAAGGATTGAGTTGGTGTAGTGACATGGCAGAGGGACATAGATGAGTTACATGGAGGAGTGACATGGAAGAGTGACATGGAGGAGTGAGTTGGTGTAGCGACATGGAGGAGTGACATGGAGTAGCGACATAGAGTAGTAACATGAGGAGTGAGTTTGTGTAGCGACATGGAGGAGTGACATGGAGGAATGACATGGAGGAGTGACATGAAGGAGGGACATGGAGGAGCGATATGGAGGAGTGACATGAAAGAGTGTAAAGGAGGAGTGAGTTTGTGTAGCTACATGGAGGAGTGACATGAAGTAGTGACATTGAGGAGTGACATTGAGGAAAGACTTGGTGTAGTGACATGAAGGAGTGACTTTGAGTAGCGACATGGAGGAGTGACCAGGAGGAGTGACATGGAGGAGTGAAATGGTGGAGTGACATGTAGGAGTGAGTTGTTAGAGCGACATGGAGGAAAGACATGGAGAAGTGACATGGAGGAGTGACATGAGTAATGAGTTGGTGTAGCGACATGGAGGAGTGACATTGAGGTGTGACATGGAGGAGTGACATAGAGGAGTGACGTGGAGGAGTGACATGGAGAAGTGACATGGATGAGTGACATGGAGGAGTGACAAGAAGGATTGAGTTGGTATAGTGACATGGCGGAGGGACATAGATGAGTTACATGGAGGAGTGACATGGAAGAGCAACATGGAGGAGCGACGTGGAGGAGTGAGTTTGTGGAGCGACATGGAGGAGTCACATGGAGTAGCGACATGGAGGAGTGACATGAAGTAGTGACATGGAGGAGTGACATTGAGGAGCTAGTTGGTGTAGTGACATGGAGGAGTGACTGATTAGCAAAATGGAGGAGTGACCTGGAGGAGTGACATGGAGGAGTGCAATGGTGGAGTGACATGGAGGAGTGAGTTGTTATAGCGACATGGAGGACAAACATGGAGGAGTGACATGGAGGAGTGACATGGAGGAGTGACATATAGGAGTGACATGGAGGAGAGACATGGAAGAGTGACATGGAGGAGTGAGTTGGTGTAGCGACATGGAGGAGTGACATGGAGTAGCGACATAGAGGATGGACATGGAGGAGTGACATGGAAGACATATAGAAGTGACATGGAGAAGTGAATTGGAGGACTGACATAAAGGAGTGACATGGAGGAATGACATAGAGGAGTGACAAGAAGTATTGACATGGAGGAGTGAGTTGGTGTAGTGACATGGAGGATGGACATGGAGGAGTGACTTGGAGAAGTGACAGGGTTGATCAGGAAGGAGTGTTTATATGGTGGAGTGAAATCGTGGAGGGACATGGGTGAGTGACTTGGAGGAGTGACAAGGAGGAGCAACACGGAGGAGCGACATGGAGGAGTGACATGGAGTAGTGACATGGAGGATGGACATGGAGGAGTGACATGGAAGACATATAGAGATGACATGGAGGAGTGAACTGGAGCAGTGACATAAACGAGTGACATGGAGGATTGACATGGAGTAGCGACATGGAGGAGTGACATGAGGAATGAGTTGGTGTAGCGACATGGAGGAGTGACATGGAGGTGTGACATGGAGGAGTGACATAGAGGAGTGATGTGGAGGAGTGACATGGAGGAGGAACATGGAGGAGTGACATGGAAGACATATAGAAGTGACATGAATGAGTGACATGGAGGAGTGACAAGAAGGATTGAGTTGGTGTAGTGACATGGTGGAGGGACATAGATGAGTTACATGGAGGAGTGACATGGAAGAGTGACATGGAGGAGTGAGTTGGTGTAGCGACATGGAGGAGTGACATGGAGTAGCGACATAGAGTAGTAACATGAGGAGTGAGTTTGTGTAGCGACATGGAGGAGTGACATGGAGGAGTGACATGAAGGAGGGACATGGAGGAGCGATATGGAGGAGTGACATGAAAGAGTGTAAAGGAGGATTGAGTTTGTGTAGCTACATGGAGGAGTGACATGAAGTAGTGACATTGAGGAGTGACATTGAGGAATGACTTGGTGTAGTGACATGAAGGAGTGACTTTGAGTAGTGACATGGAGGAGTGACATAGAGGAGCGACATGGAGGAGTGAAATGGAGGAGTGACATGGAGGAGTGAAATGGTGGAGTGACATGGAGGAGTGAAATGGTGGAGTGACATGGAGGAGTGAAATGGTGGAGTGACATGGAGGAGTGACATAGAGGATTGATGTGGAGTAGTGACATGGAGGATGGACATGGAGGAGTGGCATGGAGGAGTGACCGAGAAGAGTGACATGTAGGAGTGACATGGAGGAGTGACATTGAGGAGTGACATTGAGGAGTGAGTTGGTGTAGCGACATGGAGGAGTGACATGGAGGAGTGACATAGAGTAGCGACATGGAGGAGATACATGGTGGAGTGACATGGAGGAATGACATGGAGGAGTGACATGAAGTAGTGACATTGAGGAGTGACATTGAGGAGTGAGTTGGTGTAGTGACATGGAGGAGTGACTTTGACTAGCGACTTGGAGGAGTGACCTGGAGGAGTGACATGGAAGAGTGAGTTGTTATAGCGACATGGAGGAGAGAAATGGAGGAGTGACATTAAGGAGTTACATTGAGGAGTAAGTTGGTGTAGCGACATGGAGGAGTGACCTGGAGGAGTGACATGGAGGAGTGAAATGGTGGAGTGACATGGAGGAGTGACATGGAGGAGTGAGTTGTTAGAGCGATATAGAGGAGAGACATGGAGGAGTGACATGTAGGAGTGACATGGAGGAGTGACATAGAGGAATTTCGTGGAGGGGAGACATGGAGGAGTGACATGGAGAAGTGACAGGGCGGATCACCAAGGAAGATTGATATGGTGGAGTGACATGGCGGAGGGACATGGATGAGTGACTTGGAGGAGTGACATGGAGGAGTGACATGGAGGAGTGACATGAGGAGTGAGTTTGGGTAGCGACATGGAGGAGTGACATGGAGTAGCTACATGCAGGAGTTACATGGAGGAGTGACTTGGAGGAGCAACATGGAGGAGTGAAATGGTGGAGTGACATGGAGGAGTGACATGGAGGAGTGAGTTGTTATAGCGACTTGGAGGAGAGAAATGGAGGAGTGACATGGAGGAGTGACATGAGTAATGAGTTGGTGTAGCGACATGGAGGAGTGACATTGAGGTGTGACATGGAGGAGTGACATAGAGGAGCAACGTGGAGGAGTGACATGGAGAAGTGACATGGATGAGTGACATGGAGGAGTGAGAAGAAGTAGTGACATGGAAGAGTGACATTGAGGAGTGAGTTGGTGTAGCGACATGGATGATTGACATGGAGTAGCGACATAGAGTAGTAACATGAGGAGTGAGTTGGTGTAGCGACATGGAGGAGTCACATGGAGTAGCGACATGGAGGAGTGACATGAAGTAGTGACATGGAGGAGCGACGTGGAGGAGTGAGTTGGTGGAGCGACATGGAGGAGTCACATGGAGTAGCGACATGGAGGAGTGACATGAAGTAGTGACATGGAGGAGTGACATTGAGGAGCGAGTTGGTGTAGTGACATGGAGTGACTGATTAGCGAAATGGAGGAGTGACCTGGAGGAGTTACATGGAGGAGTGCAATGATGGAGTGACATGGAGGAGTGAGTTGTTATAGCGACATGGAGGACAAACATGGAGGAGTGACATGGAGGAGTGACATGAAGGAGTGACATAGAGGAGTGACATGAAGGAGAGACATGGAAGAGTGACATGGAGGAGTGAGTTGGTGTAGCGACATGGAGGAGTGACATGGAGTAGCGACATAGAGGATGGACATGGAGGAGTGACATGGAAGACATATAGAGGTGACATGGAGGAGTGAATTGGAGGACTGACATAAAGGAGTGACATGGAGGAATGAAATGGAGGAGTAACAAGAAGTATTGACATGTAGGAGTGAGTTGGTGTAGCGACATGGAGGAGTGACATGGAGTAGTGACATAGAGTAGTAACATGAGGAGTGAGTTTGTGTAGCGACATGGAGGATTGACATGGAGGAGTGACATGGAGGATTGACATAGAGTAGCAACATGGAGGAGATACATGGAGGAGTGACATGGAGGAATGACATGGAGGAGTGACATGGAGGAGGGACATGGAGGAGCGATATGGAGGAGTGACATGAAAGAGTTTAAAGGAGGTTTGAGTTTGTGTAGCGACATGGAGTAGTGACATAAAGTAGTGACATTGAGGAGTGACATTGAGGAATGACTTGGTGTAGTGACATGAAGGAGTGACTTTGAGTAGCGACATGGAGGAGTGACCTGGAGGAGTGACATGGAGGAGTGAAATGGTGGAGTGACATGGAGGAGTGTCTTTGAGGAGTGACAAGGAGGAGTGAAATGGTGGAGTGACATGGACGAGTGAGTTGTTAGAGCGACATGGAGGAGTGACATGGAGTAGCGACATGGAGGAGTGACATGAGTAATGAGTTGGTGTAGCGACATGGAGGAGTGACATGGAGGTGTGACTTGGAGGAGTTACATAGAGAAGCGACGTGGAGGAGTGACATGGAGGAGGGACATGGAGGAGTGACATGGAAGACATATAGAATTGACATGGATGAGTGACATGGAGGAGTGACATGGAGTAGTGACATAGAGTAGTAACATGAGGAGTGAGTTTGTGTAGCGACATGGAGGAGTGACATGGAGTAGTGACATGAAGTAGCTACATGTAGGAGTTACATGGAGGAGTGACTTGGAGGACTGACATAAAAGAAGTATTGACATGGAGGAGTGAGTTGGTGTAGCGACATGGAGGAGTGACATGGAGTAGTGACATAGAGTAGTAACATGAGGAGTGAGTTTGTGTAGCGACATGGAGGATTGACATGGAGGAGTGACATGGAGGAGTGACATAGAGTAGCAACATGGAGGAGATACATGGAGGAGTGACATGGAGGAATGACATGGAGGAGTGACATGGAGGAGGGACATGGAGGAGCGATATGGAGGAGTGACATGAAGTAGTGACATTGAGGAGTGACATTGAGGAGTGAGTTGATGACGTGACATGGAGGAGTGTCTTTCAGGATTGACAAGGAGGAGTGAAATGGTGGAGTGACATGGACGAGTGAGTTGTTAGAGCGACATGGAGGAGTGACATGGAGTAGCGACATGGAGGAGTGATATGAGTAATGAGTTGGTGTAGCGACATGGAGGAGTGACATGGAGGTGTGACTTGGAGGAGTTACATAGAGGAGCGACGTGGAGGAGTGACATGGAGGAGGGACATGGAGGAGTGACATGGAAGACATATAGAGGTGACATGGAGGAGTGAATTGGAGGAGTGACATGGAGGAATGACATGGAGGAGTGACAAGAAGTATTGACATGGAGGAGTGACATTTAGGAGTGAGTTGGTGTAGTGACATGGAGGAGTGACATGAAGTAGAGACATTGAGGTGTGACATGGAGGAGTGACATGGAGGAGTGACTTTGAGGTGTGACATGGAGGAGTGACATAGAGGAGCGATGTGGAGGAGTGACATGGAGAAGTAACATGGATGAGTGACATGGAGGAGAGACAAGAAGGATTGAGTTGGTGTAGTGACATGGCGGAGGGACATAGATGAGTTACATGGAGGAGTGACATGGAAGAGCAACATGGAGGAGCGACGTGGAGGAGTGAGTTGGTGGAGCGACATGGAGGAGTCACATGGAGTAGCGACATGGAGGAGTGACATGAAGTAGTGACATGGAGGAGTGACATTGAGGAGCGAGTTGGTGTAGTGACATGGAGGAGTGACCTGGAGGAGTGACATGGAGGAGTGCAATGGTGGAATGACATGGAGGAGTGAGTTGTTATAGCGACATGGAGGACAAACATGGAGGAGAGACATGGAGGAGTGACATGGAGGAGTGACATAGAGGAGTGACATGGAGGAGAGACATGGAAGAGTGACATGGAGGAGTGAGTTGGTGTAGCGACATGGAGGAGTGACATGGAGTAGCGACATTGAGGAGTGACATTGAGGAATGACTTGGTGTAGTGACATGAAGGAGTGACTTTGAGTAGTGACATGGAGGAGTGACCTGGAGGAGTGACATGGAGTAGCTACATGGAGGAGTTAAATGGAGGAGTGACTTGGAGGAGCAACACGAGGAGTGAGTTTGTGTAGCGACATGGAGGAGTGACATGGAGTAGTGACATAGAGTAGTAACATGAGGAGTGAGTTTGTGTAGCGACATGGAGGAGTGACATGGAGGAGTGACATAGACTAGCGACATGGAAGAGATACATGGAGGAGTGAAATGGAGGAATGACATGGAGGAGTGAGTTGGTATAGCGACATGGAGGAGTGACATGGAGAAGTTACAGGGCGGATAACCAAGGAGGGTTGATATGGTGGAGTGACATGGAGGAGTGACATGAGGAGTGAGTTTGTGTAGCGACATGGAGGAGTGAAATGGAGTAGCTACATGGAGGAGTTACATGGAGGAGTAACTTGGAGGAGCAACACGGAGGAGTGACATGAATTAGTGACATGGATTAGTACATGGAGTAGCTACATGTGGGAGGGACATGGAGAAGTGACAGGGTTTATCAGGAAGGAGGGTTGATATGGTGGAGTGACATGGAGGAGTGACATGGAGGAGTGACATGGAGGAGTTACAAGGAGGGTTGAGTTGGTGTAGCGACATGGAGGAGTGACATGGAGGAGTGACATAGTGTAGCGACATGGTGGAGATACATGGAGGAGTTACATGGAGGAATGACATGGAAGAGCAACATGGAGGAGCGACGTGGAGGAGTGAGTTGGTGGAGCGACATGGAGGAGTCACATGGAGTAGCGACATGGAGGAGTGACATGAAGTAGTGACATGGAGGAGTGACATTGAGGAGTGAGTTGGTGTAGTGACATGGAGGAGTCACTTTGAGAAGCGACATGGAGGAGTGACCTGGAGGAGTGACATGGAGGACTGAAATGGTGGAGTGACATGGAGGAGTGAGTTGTTATAGCGACATGGCTGAGAAACATGGAGGAGTGACATGGAGCAGTGACATGGAGGAGTGACATAGAGGAGTGACGTGGAGGAGAGACATGGAAGAGTGACATGGAGAAGTGACAGGGCGGATGGACATGGAGGAGTGACTTAGAGAAGTGACAGGGTTGATCAGGAAGTAGGGTTGATTTGGAGGAGTGACATCGTTGAGGGACATGGGTGAGTGACTTGGAGGAGTGACAAGGAGGAGCAACACGGAGGAGCGACATGGAGGAGTGACATGGAGTAGTGACATGGAGGATGGACATGGAGGAGTGACTTGGAGAAGTGACAGGGTTGATCAGGAAGGAGTGTTTATATGGTGGATTGAAATCATGGAGGGACATGGGTGAGTGACTTTGAGGACTGACAAGGAGGAGCAACACGGAGGAGCGACATGGAGGAGTGACATGGAGTAGTGACATGGAGGATGGACATGGAGGAGTGACGTGGAAGACATATAGAGGTGACATGGAAGAGTGAATTGGAGGAGTGACATGGAGGAGTGACAAGAAGGATGGACATGGAGGAGTGACATGGAAGACATATAGAGGTGACATGGAGGAGTGAATTGGAGGACTGACATAAAGGAGTGACATGGAGGAATGAAATGGAGGAGTGACATGGAGGAGTGAGTTGGTGTAGCGACATGGAGGAGTGACATGGAGTAGTGACATAGAGTAGTAACATGAGGAGTGAGTTTGTGTAGCGACATGGAGGATTGACATGGAGGAGTGACATGGAGGAGTGACATAGAGTAGCAACATGGAGGAGATACATGGAGGAGTGACATGGAGGAATGACATGGAGCAGTGACATGGAGGAGGGACATGGAGGAGCGATATGGAGGAGTGACATGAAGTAGTGACATTGAGGAGAGACATTGAGGAGTGAGTTGATGACGTGACATGGAGGAGTGTCTTTCAGGAGTGACAAGGAGGAGTGAAATGGTGGAGTGACATGGACGAGTGAGTTGTTAGAGCGACATGGAGAAGTGACATGGAGTAGCGACATGGAGGAGTGATATGAGTAATGAGTTGGTGTAGCGACATGGAGGAGTGACATGGAGGTGTGACTTGGAGGAGTTACATAGAGGAGCGACGTGGAGGAGTGACATGGAGGAGGGACATGGAGGAGTGACATGGAAGACATATAGAGGTGACATGGAGGAGTGAATTGGAGGAGTGACATGGAGGAATGACATGGAGGAGTGACAAGAAGTATTGACATGGAGGAGTGACATTTAGGAGTGAGTTGGTGTAGTGACATGGAGGAGTGACATGAAGTAGTGACATTGAGGTGTGACATGGAGGAGTGACATGGAGGAGTGACTTTGAGGTGTGACATGGAGGAGTGACATAGAGGAGCGATGTGGAGGAGTGACATGGAGAAGTGACATGGATGAGTGACATGGAGGAGAGACAAGAAGGATTGAGTTGGTGTAGTGACATGGCGGAGGGACATAGATGAGTTACATGGAGGAGTGACATGGAAGAGCAACATGGAGTAGCGACGTGGAGGAGTGAGTTGGTGGAGCGACATGGAGGAGTCACATGGAGTAGCGACATGGAGGAGTGACATGAAGTAGTGACATGGAGGAGTGACATTGAGGAGCGAGTTGGTGTAGTGACATGGAGGAGTGACTGAGTAGCGAAATGGAGGAGTGACATGGAGGAGTGCAATGGTGGAGTGACATGGAGGAGTGAGTTGTTATAGCGACATGGAGGACAAACATGGAGGAGAGACATGGAGGAGTGACATGGAGGAGTGACATAGAGGAGTGACATGGAGGAGAGACATGGAAGAGTGACATGGAGGAGTGAGTTGGTGTAGCGACATGGAGGAGTGACATGGAGTAGCGTCATAGAGTAGTAACATAAGGAGTGAGTTTGTGTAGCGACATGGAGGAGTGACATGAAGTAGTGACATTGAGGAGTGACATTGAGGAATGACTTGGTGTAGTGACATGAAGGAGTGACTTTGAGTAGCGACATGGAGGAGTGACCTGGAGGAGTGACATGGAGTAGCTACATGGAGGAGTTACATGGAGGAGTGACTTGGAGGAGCAACACGGAGGAGCGACATGGAGGAGTGACATGGAGTAGTGACATGAAGTAGCTACATGTAGGAGTTACATGGAGGAGTGACTTGGAGGAGCGACATGGAGGAGTAACATAGAGGATTGTTGTGGAGGAGCAACACGGAGGAACGACATGGAGGAGTGACATGTAGTAGTGACAAGGAGGAGGGACATGGAGGAGTGACTTGGAGAAGTGACAGGGTTTATCAGGAAGGAGGGTTGATATGGTGGAGTGACATCGTGTAGGGACATGGGTGAGAGACTTGGAGGAGTAACATGGAGGAGCAACACGGAGGAGTGACATGGAGTAGTGACACGGAGGATGGACATGGAGGAGTGACATGGAAGACATATAGAGATGACATGGAGGAGTGAACTGGAGCAGTGACATAAACGAGTGACATGGAGGATTGACATGGAGTAGCGACATGGAGGAATGACATGAGGAATGAGTTGGTGTAGCGACATGGAGGAGTGACATGGAGGTGTGACATGGAGGAGTGACATAGAGGAGTGATGTGGAGGAGTGACATGGAGGAGGAACATGGAGGAGTGACATGGAAGACATATAGAAGTGACATGGATGAGTGACATGGAGGAGTGACAAGAAGGATTGAGTTGGTGTAGTGACATGGCGGAGGTACATAGATGAGTTACATGGAGGAGTGACATGGAAGAGTGACATGGAGGAGTGAGTTGGTGTAGCGACATGGAGGAGTGACATGGAGTAGCGACATAGAGTAGTAACATGAGGAGTGAGTTTGTGTAGCGACATGGAGGAGTGACATGGAGGAATGACATGGAGGAGTGACATGAAGGAGGGACATGGAGGAGCGATATGGAGGAGTGACATGAAAGAGTGTAAAGGAGGATTGAGTTTGTGTAGCTACATGGAGGAGTGACATGAAGTAGTGACATTGAGGAGTGACATTGAGGAATGACTTGGTGTAGTGACATGAAGGAGTGACTTTGAGTAGCGACATGGAGGAGTGACCTGGAGGAGTGACATGGAGGAGTGAAATGGTGGAGTGACATGTAGGAGTGAGTTGTTAGAGCGACATGGAGGAGAGACATGGAGAAGTGAATTGGAGGAGTGACATGAGTAATGAGTTGGTGTAGCGACATGGAGGAGTGACATTGAGGTGTGACATGGAGGAGTTACATAGAGGAGCGACGTGGAGGAGTGACATGGAGAAGTGACATGGATGAGTGACATGGAGGAGTGACAAGAAGGATTGAGTTGGTGTAGTGACATGGCGGAGGGACATAGATGAGTTACATGGAGGAGTGAGTTGGTGTAGCGACATGGAGGAGTGACATGGAGTAGTGACATAGAGTAGTAACATGAGGAGTGAGTTTGTGTAGCGACATGGAGGATTGACATGGAGGAGTGACATAGAGTAGCAACATGGAGGAGATACATGGAGGAGTGACATGGAGGAATGACATGGAGGAGTGACATGGAGGAGGGACATGGAGGAGCGATATGGAGGAGTGACATGAAAGAGTGTAAAGGAGGATTGAGTTTGTGTAGCGACATGGAGGAGTGACTTGAAGTAGTGACATTGCGGAGTGACATTGAGGAGTGAGTTGATGACGTGACATGGAGGAGTGTCTTTGAGGAGTGACAAGGAGGAGTGAAATGGTGGAGTGACATGGACGAGTGAGTTGTTAGAGCGACATGGAGGAGTGACATGGAGTAGCGACATGGAGGAGTGACATGAGTAATGAGTTGGTGTAGCGACATGGAGGAGTGACATGGAGGTGTGACTTGGAGGAGTTACATAGAGGAGCGACGTGGAGGAGTGACATGGAGGAGGGACATGGAGGAGTGACATGGAAGACAAATAGAATTGACATGGATGAGTGACATGGAGGAGTGACAAGAAGGATTGAGTCGGTGTTGTGACATCGAGGAGTGACTTTGAGTAGCGACATGGAGGAGTGACCAGGAGGAGTTACATGGAGGAGTGACATAGAGGATTGATGTGGAGTAGTGACATGGAGGATGGACATGGAGGAGTGACATGGAGAAGTGACATGGAAGACATATAGAGGTGACATGGAGGAGTGAATTGGAGTTGTGACATAAAGGAATGACATGGAGGAATGACATGGATGAGTGATATGGAGGAGTGACAAGAAGTAGTGACATGGAGGAGTGACATTGAGGAGTGAGTTGGTGTAGCGACATGGAGGAGTGACATGGAGTAGCGACATAGAGTAGTCACATGAGGAGTGTGTTTGTGTAGCGACATGGAGGAGTGACATGGAGGAGTGACATGGAGGAGTGACATAGACTAGCGACATGGAGGAGATACATGGAGGAGTGAAATGGAGGAATGACATGGAGGAGTGAGTTGGTATAGCGACTTGGAGGAGTGACGTGGAGAAGCGACAGGGCCAATAACCTGGAAGGGTTGATATGGTGGATTGACATGGAGGAGTGACATGAGGAGTGAGTTTGTGTAGCGACATGGAGGAGTGACATGGAGGAATGACTTGGAGGAGCAACACGGAGGAGCGACATGGAGGAGTGACATGCATTAGTACATGGAGTAGCTACATGTGGGAGGGACATGTAGAAGTGACAGGGTTTATCAGGAAGGAGGGTTGATATGGTGGAGTGACATGGAGGAGTGACATGGAGGAGTTACAAGGAGGGTTGAGTTGGGGTAGCGACATGGAGGAGTGACATGGAGGAGTGACATGAAGGAGTGACATAGAGTAGCGACATGGTGGAGATACATGGAGGAGTTACATGGAGGAATGAGTTGGTGGAGCGACATGGAGGAGTGACATGAAGTAGTGACATGGAGGAGTGACATGGAGGACTGAAATGGTAGAATGACATGGAGGAGTGACATGGAGGAGTGACATAGAGGAGTGACGTGGAGGAGTGACAGGGTTGATCAGGAAGGAGAGTTTTTATGGTGGAGTGAAATCATGGAGGGACATGGGTGAGTGACTTGGAGGAGTGACAAGGAGGAGCAACACGGAGGAGCGACATGGAGGAGTGATATGGAGTAGTGACATGGAGGATGGACATGGAGGAGTGACATGGAGAAGTGACAGGGTTGATCAGGAAGGAGTGTTTATATGGTGGAGTGAAATCGTGGAGGGACATGAGTGAGTGACTTGGAGGAGTGACAAGGAGGAGCAACACGGAGGAGCGACATGGAGGAGTGACATGGAGTAGTGAAAAGGAGGATGGACATGGAGGAGTGACATGGAAGACATATAGAGGTGACATGGAGGAGTGAATTGGAGGACTGACATAAAGGAGTGACATGGAGGAATGACATGGAGGAGTGACAAGAAGTATTGACATGGAGGAGTGACATTGAGGAGTGACATAGAGTAGCAACATGGAGGAGATACATGGAGGAATGACATGGAGGAGTGACATGGAGGAGGGACATGGAGGAGCGATATGGAGGAGTGACATGAAAGAGTGTAAAGGAGGATTGAGTTTGTGTAGCGACATGGAGGAGTGACATGGAGTAGCTACATGGAGGAGTTACATGGAGGACTGACTTGGAGGAGCAACACGGAGGAGCGACATGGAGGAGGGACATGGAGGAGTGACTTGAAAGACTAATAGAAGTGACATGGAAGAGTGAATTGGAGGACTGACATAAAGGAGTGACATGGAGGAATGACATGGATGAGTGACATGGAGAAGTGACTTTGAGTAGCAACATGGAGGAGTGATCTGGAGGAGTGACATGGAGGAGTGAAATGGTGGAGTGACATGGAGAAGTGACTTTGAGGAGTGACATGGAAGAGTGAAATGGTGGAGTGACATGGAGGAGTGAGTTGTTAGAGCGACATGGAGGAGTGACATGGAGGTGTGACATGGAGGAGTGACATAGAGGAGCGACATGGAGGAGTGAAATGGATGAGTGACATGGAGGAGGGATAAGAAGGGTTGAGTTGGTGTAGTGACATGGAGGAGTGACTTTAAGTAGCGACATGGAGGAGTGACCTGGAGGAGTGACATGGAGGAGTGAGTTGTTAGAGCAACATGGAGGAGTGACATGGAGGAGTGACATGGAAGACATATAGAGGTGACATGGAGGAGTGAATTGGAGTTGTGACATGGAGGAGTGACCTGGAGGAGTGACATGGAGGAGTGAGTTGTTATAGCGACATGGAGGAGAGAAATAGAGGAGTGACATGGATGAGTGACATGGAGGAGTGAGTTGTTATAGCGATATAGAGGAGAGACATGGAGGAGTGACATAGAAGAATTTCATGGAGCAGAGACATGGAGGAGTGACATGGAGAAGTGACAGGGCGGATCACCAAGGAAGATTGATATGGTGGAGTGACATGGCGGAGGGACATGGATGAGTGACTTGGAGAAGTGACAGGGCGGATCACCAAGGAAGATTGATATGGTGGAGTGACATGGCGGAGGGACATGGATGAGTGACTTGGAGGAGTGACATGGAGGAGACGACATGGAGGAGTCACATGAGGAGTGAGTTTGTGTAGCGACATGGAGGAGTGACATGGAGTAGCTACATGGAGGAGTTACATGGAGGAGTGACTTGGAGGAGCAACACGGAGGAGCGACATGGAGGAGTGACCTGGAGTAGTGACATGGAGTAGCTACATGTAGGAGTTACATGGAGGAGTGACTTGGAGGAGCAACATGGAGGAGTGACATAAAGGAGTGATGTGGAGGAGCAACACGGAGGAGCGACATGGAGGAGTGACATGGAGTAGTGACATGGAGGAGGGACATGGAGGAGTGACTTGGAGAAGTGACAGGGTTGATCAGGAAGGAGGGTTGATATGGTGGAGTGACATCGTGTAGGGACATGGGTGAGTGACTTGGAGGTGTGACAAGGAGGTTCAACACGGAGGAGCAACATGGAGGAGTGACATGGAGTAGTGACATGGAGTATGGACATGGAGGAGTGACATGGAAGACATATAGAGATGACATGGAGGAGTGAACTGGAGGAGTGACATAAACGAGTGACATGGAGGAATGACATTTATGAGTTACATGGAGAAGTTACAAGGAGGGTTGAGTTGGTGTAGTGACATTGAGGAGTGACATGGAGGTGTGACATGGAGGAGTGACATAGAGGAGTGATGTGGAGGAGTGACATGGAGGAGGAACATGGAGGAGTGACATGGAAGACATATAGAAGTGACATGGATGAGTGACATGGAGGAGTTACATGGAAGAGCAACATGGAGGAGCGAAGTGGAGCAGTGAGTTGGTGGAGCGACATGGAGGAGTCAAATGGAGTAGTGACATGGAGGAGTGACATGAAGTAGTGACATGGAGGAGTGACAATTAGGATTGAGTTGGTGTCGTGACATGGAGGAGTGACTTTGAGTAGCGACATGGAGGAGTGACCTGGAGGAGTGACATGGAGGAGTGAAATGGTGGGGTGACATGGAGGAGTGAGATGTTAGAGCGACATGGAGGAGTGACATGGAGGAGTGACATAGAAGATTGATGTGGAGTAGTGACATGGAGGATGGACATGGAGGAGTGACTTGGAGAAGTGACATGGAAGACAAATAGAGGTTACTTGGAGGAGTGAATTGGTGTTGTGACATAAAGGAGTGACATGGATGAGTGACATGGAGGAGTGACATGGAGGAGTGACAAGAAGTAGTGACATGGAGGAGTGACATTGAGGAGTGAGTTGGTGTAGCGACATGGAGGAGTGACATGGAGTAGCGACATAGAGTAGTAACATGAGGAGCGAGTTTGTGTAGCGACATGGAGGAGTGACATGGAGGAGTGACATGGAGGAGTGACATAGAGTAGCGACATGGAGGAGTGACATGGAGGAATGACATGGAGGAGTGAAATGGAGGAGGGACATGGAGGAGCGATATGGAGGAGTGACATGAAAGAGTGTAAAGGAGGGTTGAGTTTGTGTAGCGACATGGAGGAGTGACATGAAGTAGTGACATTGAGGAGTGACATTGAGGAGTGAGTTGGTGTAGTGACATGGAGGAGTGACTTTGATTAGCGACTTGGAGGAGTGACCTGGAGGAGTGACATGGAGGAGTGAGTTGTTATAGCGACATGGAGGAGAGAAATGGAGGAGTGACCTGGAGGAGTGACATGGAGGAGTGAAATGGTGGAGTGACATGGAGGAGTGACATGGAGGAGTGAGTTGTTAGAGCGATATAGAAGAGAGACATGGAGGAGTGACATGGAGTAGTGAAAAGGAGGATGGACATGGAGGAGTGACATGGAAGACATATAGAGGTGACTTGGAGGACTGACATAAAGGAGTGACATGGAGGAATGACTTGGAGGAGCAACATGGAGGAGTGACTTTGAGTAGCGACATGGAGGAGTGACCTGGAGGAGTGACATGGAGGAGTGAAATGGTGGAGTGACATGGAGGAGTGACATGGAGAAGTGACATAGAGGAGTGACATGGAGGAGAGACATGGAAGAGTGATATGGAGGAGTGACAAGGAGGGTTGAGTTTGTGTAACGACATGGAGGAGTGACATGAAGTAGTGACATGGAGGAGTGACCTGGTGGAGTGACATGAAGGAGTGAAATGGTGGAGTGACATGGAGGAGTGAGTTGTTAGAGCGACATGGAGTAGAGACATGGAGGAGTGACATAGAGGAGTGACCTGGAGGAGAGACATGGCGGAGTGAGTTGTTATAGCGACATGGAGGAGTGACCTTGAGGAGTGACTTGGAGGAGTGAAATGGTGGAGTGACATGGAGGAGTGACATGGAGGAGTGAGTTTTTAGAGCGACATAGAGGAGAGACATGGAGGAGTGACATGTAGGAGTGACATGGAGGAGTGACATAGAGGAGTGACGTGGAGGAGAGACATGGAGGAGTGACATGGAGAAGTGACAGGGCGGATCAAAAAGGAGGGTTTATATGGTGGAGTGACATCACGGAGGGACATGGGTGAGTGACTTGGAGGAGTGACATGGAAGAGTGA
This sequence comes from Sebastes schlegelii, assembly GCA_014673565.1. Lineage (NCBI taxonomy): Eukaryota > Metazoa > Chordata > Actinopteri > Perciformes > Sebastidae > Sebastes > Sebastes schlegelii. The sequence continues at coordinate 34,815,180 of CM025825.1, forward strand.
CATGAGGAGTGAGTTTGTGTAGCGACATGGAAGAGTGACATGGAGAAGTGACAGGTCGGATCACCAAGGGAGATTGATAGGGTGGAGTGACATAGCGGAGGGACATGGATGAGTGACATGGAGGAGTGACATGGAGGAGTGACTTGGAGAAGTGACATGAAGGAGTGACATGAGGAATGACATGGATGAGTGACATGGAGGAGTGACAAGGAGGGTTGAATTTGTGTAGCGACATGGAGGAGTGACATGAAGTAGCGACATGGAGGAGTGACATAGATAAGTGACAGGGCGGATCAAAAAGGAGGGTTGATATGATGGAGTGACATCGCGGAGGGACAAGGGTGAGTGACTTGGAGAAGTGACAGGGTTGATCAGGAAGGAGGGTTTATATGGTGGAGTGACATCGTGGAAGGACATGGGTAAGTGACTTGGAGGAGTGACATGGAGGAGTGACATGGAGGAGTGACATGAGGAGTGAGTTGGTGTCGCGACATGGAGGAGTGACATGGAGTAGCTACATGGAGGAGTTACATGGCGGAGTGACATGAAGGAGTGACATGGAGGAGTGACATGGAGGAGTAACATGGAGTAGCAACATGGAGGAGTAACATGAAAGACTGAGTTGGTGTAGCGACATGGAGGACTGACATGGAATAGCGACATGGAGGAGTGACATGGAGGAGTGACATGGAGTAGCTACATGGAGGAGTTACATGGAGGAGTGACTTGGAGAATTGACATAAAGGAGTGACATGGAGGAATGATATGGATGAGTGATATGGAGGAGTGACAAAGAGGATTGAGTTGGTGTAGTGACATGAGGAGTGACGTAGAGGAGAGACGTCGTGGAGTGAAATGGAGGAGTGACATGGAGGAGCAACTTGAAGGAGCGACATGGAGGAGTGACAAGGAGGATTGAGTTGGTGTAGCGACATGGAGGAGTGACATGGAGGAGTGAAATAGAGGAGTGACGTGGAGGAGAGACATGGAAGAGTGACATGGAGAAGTGACAGGTCGGATAACCAAGGAAGATTGATTGGATGGAGTGACATGGAGGAAGGACATGGATGAGTGACATGGAGGAGTGACATGGAGGAGTGAATTGGAGGAGTGACATAAAGGAGTGACATGGAGGAATGACATGGATGAGTGACATGGAGGAGTGAGAAGAAGTAGTGACATGGAAGAGTGACATTGAGGAGTGAGTTGGTGTAGCGACATGGAGGATTGACATAGAGTAGCGACATAGAGTAGTAACATGAGGAGTGAGTTGGTGTAGCGACATGGAGGAGTGACATGGAATAACGACATGGAGGAACATGGAGGTGTGACATGGAGGAGTGAGATAGAGGAGCGACGTAGAGGAGTGACATGGAGGAGGGACATGGAGGAGTGACATGGAAGACATAGAAGTGACATGGATGAGTGACATGGAGTATTGACAAGAAGGATTGAGTTGGTGTAGTGACATGGCGGAGGGACATAGATGAGTTACATGGAGGAGTGACATGGAAGAGCAACATGGAGGAGCAACGTGGAGGAGTGACATGGAGGAGTGACATAGAGGAGTGACGTGGAGGAGAGACATGTAGAAGTGACATGGAGGACTGACTTGGAGGAGTGACAAGGAGGAGCAACACGGAGGAGCGACATGGAGGAGTGACATGGAGTAGTGACATGGAGGATGGACATGGAGGAGTGACAGGGTTGATCAGGAAGGAGAGTTTTTATGGTGGAGTGAAATCGCGGAGGGACATGGGTGAGTGACTTGGAGGAGTTACAAGGAGGAGCAACACGGAGGAGCGACATGGAGGAGTGACATGAAGTAGTGAAAAGGAGGATGGACATGGAGGAGTGACATGGAAGACATATAGAGGTGACATGGAGGAGTGAATTGGAGGACTGACATAAAGGAGTGACATGGAGGAATGACATGGAGGAGTGACACGAAGTATTGACATGGAGGAGTGACATTGAGGAGTGAGTTTGTGTAGCGACATGGAGGAGTGACAAGGAGGAGTGACATAGAGTAGCAACATGGAGGAGATACATGGAGGAGTGACATGGAGGAATGACATGGAGGAGTGACATGAAAGAGTGTAAAGGAGGATTGAGTTTGTGTAGCGACATGGAGGAGTGACATGAAGTATTGACATTGAGGAGTGAGTTGGTGTAGTGACATGGTGGAGTGACTTTGAGGAGTGATATGGAGGAGTGAAATGGTGGAGTGACATGGAGGAGTGAGTTTTTAGAGCGACATGGAGGAGTGACATGGAGTAGCGACATGGAGGAGTGAAATGGATGAGTGACATGGAGGAGTGACAAGAAGGGTTGAGTTGGAGTAGTGACATGGAGGAGTGACTTTGAGTAGCGACATGGAGGAGTGACCTGGAGGAGTGACATGGAGGAGTGAGTTGTTAGAGCGACATGGAGGAGTGTCATAGAGGATTGATGTGGAGTAGTGACATGGAGGATAGACATGGAGGAGTGACTTGGAGAAGTGATAGGGTTGATCAGGAAGGAGGGTTGATATGGTGGAGTGACATCATGGAGAGACATGGGTGAGTGACTTGGAGGAGTGACAAGGAGGAGCAACACGGAGGATAGACATGGAGGAGTGACATGGAGGATGGACATGGAGGAGTGAATTGGAGTTGTGACATAAAGGAGTGACAATAAGGAATGACATGGATGAGTGACATGGAGGAGTGACAATAAGTAGTGACATGGAGGAGTGACATTGAGGAGTGAGTTGGTGTAGCGACATGGAGGAGTGACATTGAGTAGCGTCATAGAGTAGTAACATGGAGGAGTGACATGGAGGAGTGACATGGAGTAGTGACATGGAGGATGACATGGAGGAGTGACTTGGAGAAGTGACAGGGTTTATCAGGAAGGAGGGTTTATATGGTGGAGTGACATCATAGAAGGACATGGGTGAGTGACTTGGAGGAGTCACAAGGAGGAGCAAAACGGAGGAGCGACATGTAGGAGTGACATAGAGTAGTTACATGGAGGATGGACATGGAGGAGTGACATGGAAGACATATAGAGGTGACATGGAGGAGTGAATTGGAGTTGTGACATGGAGGAGTGACATTGAGGAGTGAGTTGGTGTAGCGACATGGAGGAGCGACATGGAGGAGTGACATAGAGTAGTGACATTGAGGAGTGACATTGAGGAGTGAGTTGGTGTAGTGACATGGAGGAGTGACTTTGAGTAGCGACTTGGAGGAGTGACCTGGAGGAGTGACATGGAAGAGTGAGTTGTTATAGCGAAATGGAGGAGAGAAATGGAGGAGTGACATTAAGGAGTTACATTGAGGAGTATGTTGGTGTAGCGACATGGAGGAGTGACCTGGAGGAGTGACATGGAGGAGTGAAATGGTGGAGTGACATGGAGGAGAGACATGGAGGAGTGAGTTGTTATAGCGAAATGGAGGAGAGAAATGGAGGAGTGACATGGAGGAGTGACATTGAGGAGTTACATGGAGGACTGACTTGGAGGAGCAACACGGAGGAGCGACATGGATGAGTGAGTTGTTAGAGCGACATGGAGGAGAGACATGGAGGAGTGACATGGAGGAGTGACATGGAGGAGTGACATAGAGGAGTGACGTGGAGGAGTGAAATGGTGGAGTGACACGAAGTATTGACATGGAGGAGTGACATTGAGGAGTGAGTTTGTGTAGCGACATGGAGGAGTGACAAGGAGGAGTGACATAGAGTAGCAACATGGAGGAGATACATGGAGGAGTGACATGGAGGAATTACATGGAGGAGTGACATGAAAGAGTGTAAAGGAGGATTGAGTTTGTGTAGCGACATGGAGGAGTGACATGAAGTATTGACATTGAGGAGTGAGTTGGTGTAGTGACATGGTGGAGTGACTTTGAGGAGTGACATGGAGGAGTGAAATGGTGGAGTGACATGGAGGAGTGAGTTTTTAGAGCGACATGGAGGAGTGACATGGAGTAGCGACATGGAGGAGTGAAATGGATGAGTGACATGGAGGAGTGACAAGAAGGGTTGAGTTGGAGTAGTGACATGGAGGATTTACTTTGAGTAGCGACATGGAGGAGTGACCTGGAGGAGTGACATGGAGGAGTGAGTTGTTAGAGCGACATGGAGGAGTGTCATAGAGGATTGATGTGGAGTAGTGACATGGAGGATAGACATGGAGGAGTGACTTGGAGAAGTGACAGGGTTGATCAGGAAGGAGGGTTGATATGGTGGAGTGATATCATGGAGGGACATGGGTGAGTGACTTGGAGGAGTGACAAGGAGGAGCAACACGGAGGATAGACATGGAGGAGTGACATGGAGGATGGACATGGAGGAGTGAATTGGAGTTGTGACATAAAGGAGTGACATTGAGGAATGACATGGATGAGTGACATGGAGGAGTGACAATAAGTAGTGACATGGAGGAGTGACATTGAGGAGTGAGTTGGTGTAGCGACATGGAGGAGTGACATTGAGTAGCGTCATAGAGTAGTTACATGGAGGAGTGACATGGAGGAGTGACATGGAGTAGTTACATGGAGGAGTGACATGGAGGATTGACTTGGAGAAGTGACAGGGTTGATCAGGAAGGAGGGTTTATATGGTGGAGTGACATCGTAGAAGGACATGGGTGAGTGACTTGGAGGAGTCACAAGGAGGAGCAACACGGAGGAGCGACATGTAGGAGTGACATAGAGTAGTGACATGGAGGATGGACATGGAGGAGTGACATGGAAGACATATAGAGGTGACATGGAGAAGTGAATTGGAGTTGTGACATGGAGGAGTGACATTGAGGAGTGAGTTGGTGTAGCGACATGGAGGAGTGACATGGAGGAGTGACATAGAGTAGTGACATTGAGGAGTGACATTGAGGAGTGAGTTGGTGTAGTGACATGGAGGAGTGACTTTGAGTAGCGACTTGGAGGAGTGACCTGGAGGAGTGACATGGAAGAGTGAGTTGTTATAGCGAAATGGAGGAGAGAAATGGAGGAGTGACATTAAGGAGTTACATTGAGGAGTAAGTTGGTGTAGCGACATGGAGGAGTGACCTGGAGGAGTGACATGGAGGAGTGAAATGGTGGAGTGAGATGGAGGAGAGACATGGAGGAGTGAGTTGTTATAGCGAAATGGAGGAGAGAAATGGAGGAGTGACATGGAGGAGTGACATTGAGGAGTTACATGGAGGACTGACTTGGAGGAGCAACACGGAGGAGCGACATGGATGAGTGAGTTGTTAGAGCGACATGGAGGAGAGACATGGAGGAGTGACATGGAGGAGTGACATGGAGGAGTGACATAGAGGAGTGACGTGGAGGAGAGACAAGGGAGAGTGATATGGAGAAGTGACAGGTCGGATCACCAAGGGAGATTGATAGGGTGGAGTGACATAGCGGAGGGACATGGATGAGTGACATGGATGAGTGACATGGAGGAGTGACAATAAGTAGTGACATGGAGGAGTGACATTGAGGAGTGAGTTGGTGTAGCGACATGGAGGAGTGACATTGAGTAGCGTCATAGAGTAGTAACATGGAGGAGTGACATGGAGGAGTGACATGGAGTAGTGACATGGAGGATGACATGGAGGAGTGACTTGGAGAAGTGACAGGGTTGATCAGGAAGGAGGGTTTATATGGTGGAGTGACATCGTAGAAGGACATGGGTGAGTGACTTGGAGGAGTCACAAGGAGGAGCAACACGGAGGAGCGACATGTAGGAGTGACATAGAGTAGTGACATGGAGGATGGACATGGAGGAGTGACATGGAAGACATATAGAGGTGACATGGAGGAGTGAATTGGAGTTGTGACATGGAGGAGTGACATTGAGGAGTGAGTTGGTGTAGCGACATGGAGGAGTGACATGGAGGAGTGACATAGAGTAGTGACATTGAGGAGTGACATTGAGGAGTGAGTTGGTGTAGTGACATGGAGGAGTGACTTTGAGTAGCGACTTGGAGGAGTGACCTGGAGGAGTGACATGGAAGAGTGAGTTGTTATAGCGAAATGGAGGAGAGAAATGGAGGAGTGACATTAAGGAGTTACATTGAGGAGTAAGTTGGTGTAGCGACATGGAGGAGTGACCTGGAGGAGTGACATGGAGGAGTGAAATGGTGGAGTGACATGGAGGAGAGACATGGAGGAGTGAGTTGTTATAGCGAAATGGAGGAGAGAAATGGAGGAGTGACATGGAGGAGTGACATTGAGGAGTTACATGGAGGACTGACTTGGAGGAGCAACACGGAGGAGCGACATGGATGAGTGAGTTGTTAGAGCGACATGGAGGAGAGACATGGAGGAGTGACATGGAGGAGTGACATGGAGGAGTGACATAGAGGAGTGACGTGGAGGAGAGACAAGGGAGAGTGATATGGAGAAGTGACAGGTCGGATCACCAAGGGAGATTGATAGGGTGGAGTGACATAGCGGAGGGACATGGATGAGTGACATGGAGGAGTGACATGGAGGAGTGACTTGGAGAAGTGACATGAAGGAGTGACATGAGGAATGACATGGATGAGTGACATGGAGGAGTGATAAGGAGGGTTGAGTTTGTGTAGCGACATGGAGGAGTGACATGAAGTAGCGACATGGAGGAGTGACTTGGAGGAGTGACATGAAGGAGAGAAATGGTGGAGTGACATGGAGGAGTGAGTTGTTAGAGCGACATGGAGTAGAGACATGGAGGAGTGACATAGAGCAGTGACATGGAGGAGTGACATGGATAAGTGACAGGCGGATCAAAAAGGAGGGTTGATATGGTGGAGTGACATCGCGGAGGGACATGGGTGAGTGACTTAGAGAAGTGACAGGGTTGATCAGGAAGGAGGGTTTATATGGTGGAGTGACATCGTGGAAGGACATGGGTAAGTGACTTGGAGGAGTGACATGGAGGAGTGACATGGAGGAGTGACATGAGGAGTGAGTTGGTGTAGCGACATGGAGGAGTGACATGGAGTAGCTACATGGAGGAGTTACATGGAGGAGTGACATGAAGGATCAACATGGAGGAGCAACATGGAGGAGTAACTTGGAGGAGTGACATAAAGGAGTGACATGGAGGAGTAACATGGAGGAAGGAGTTGGTGGAGCGACATGGAGGAGTCACATGGAGTAGCAACATGGAGGAGTAACATGAAAGACTGAGTTGGTGTAGCGACATGGAGGACAAACATGGAGGAGTGACATGGAGGAGTGACATGGAGGAGTGACATATAGGAGTGACATGGAGGAGAGACATGGAGGAGTTACATGGAGGAGTGACTTGGAGGAGCAACACGGAGGAGCGACATGGAGGAATGACATGGAGTAGTGACATGAAGTAGCTACATGTAGGAGTTACATGGAGGAGTGACTTGGAGGAACAACATGGAGGAGTGACATAGAGGATTGTTGTGGAGGAGCAACACGGAGGAGCGACATGGAGGAGTGACATGTAGTAGTGACAAGGAGGAGGGACATGGAGGAGTGACTTGGAGAAGTGACAGGGTTTATCAGGAAGGAGGGTTGATATGGTGGAGTGACATCGTGCAGGGACATGGGTGAGAGACTTGGAGGAGTGACATGGAGGAGCAACACGGAGGAGTGACATGGAGTAGTGACATGGAGGATGGACATGGAGGAGTGACATGGAAGACATATAGAGATGACTTGGAGGAGTGAACTTGAGCAGTGACATAAACGAGTGACATGGAGGATTGACATGGAGTAGCGACATGGAGGAGTGACATGAGGAATGAGTTGGTGTAGCGACATGGAGGAGTGACATGGAGGTGTGACATGGAGGAGTGACATAGAGGAGTGATGTGGAGGAGTGACATGGAGGAGGAACATGGAGGAGTGACATGGACGACATATAGAAGTGACATGGATGAGTGACATGGAGGAGTGACAAGAAGGATTGAGTTGGTGTAGTGACATGGCGGAGGGACATAGATGAGTTACATGGAGGAGTGACATGGAAGAGTGACATGGAGGAGTGAGTTGGTGTAGCGACATGGAGGAGTGACATGGAGGAGTGACATGGAGGAGTGACATGGAGGAGTGACATAGAGGAGTGAAATGGTGGAGTGACATGTAGGAGTGAGTTGTTAGAGCAACATGGAGGAGAGACATGGAGAAGTGACATAGAGGAGTGACATGGATTAATACATGGAGTAGCTACATGTGGGAGGGACATGGAAAAGTGACAGGGTTTATCAGGAAGGAGGGTTGATATGGTGGATTGACATGGAGGAGTGACATGGAGGAGTGACATGGAGGAGTTACAAGGAGGGTTGAGTTGGTGTAGCGACATGGAGGAGTGACATGGAGGAGTGACATAGAGTAGCGACATGGTGGAGATACATGGAGGAGTTACATGGAGGAATGACATGGAAGAGCAACATGGAGGAGCGACGTGGAGGAGTGAGTTGGTGGAGCGACATGGAGGAGTCACATGGAGTAGCGACATGGAGGAGTGACATGAAGTAGTGACATGGAGGAGTGACATTGAGGAGTGAGTTGGTGTAGTGACATGGAGGAGTCACTTTGAGTAGCGACATGGAGGAGTGACCTGGAGGAGTGACATGGAGGACTGAAATGGTGGAGTGACATGGAGGAGTGAGTTGTTATAGCGACATGGAGGAGAAACATGGAGGAGTGACATGGAGGAGTGACATGGAGGAGTGACATAGAGGAGTGACGTGGAGGAGAGACATGGAGAAGTGACATGGAGGACTGACATGGAGAAGTGACATAGAGGAGTGACGTGGAGGAGAAACATGGAAGAGTGACATGGAGAAGTGACAGGGCGGATGGACATGGAGGAGTGACATGGAGGAGTGACATAGAGGAATTTCGTGGAGGAGAGACATGGAGGAGTGACAGGGCGGATCACCAAGGCAGATTGATATGGTGGAGTGACATGGCGGAGGTACATGGAGGAGCGACATGGAGGAGTGACCTGGAGTAGTGACATGGAGTAGCTACATGTAGGCGTTACATGGAGGAGTGACTTGGAGGAGCAACATGGAGGAGTGACATAAAGGCTTGATGTTGAGGAGCAACACGGAGGAGCGACATGGAGGAGTGACCTGGAGTAGTGACATGGAGTAGCTACATGTAGGAGTGACATGGAGTAGTGACATGGAGGATGGACATGGAGGAGTGACGTGGAAGACATATAGAGGTGACATGGAGGAGTGAATTGGAGGAGAGACATGGAGGAATGACATGGAGGAGTGACATAAAGGATTGATGTGGAGGAGCAACACGGAGGAGAGACATGGAGGAGTGACATGGAGTAGTGACATGGAGGAGGGACATGGAGGAGTGACTTGGAGAAGTGACAGGGTTGATCAGGAAGGAGGGTTGATATGGTGGAGTGACATCGTGTAGGGACATGGAGGAGTGACTTGGAGAAGTGACAGGGTTTATCAGGAAGGAGGTTTGATATGGTGGAGTGACATCGTGTAGGGACATGGGTGAGAGACTTGGAGGAGTGACATGGAGGAGCAACACGGAGGAGTGACATGGAGTAGTGACATGGAGGAGTGACATGGAGGAGTGACATGGAGGAGTGACATAGAGGAGTGACGTGGAGGAGAGACAAGGGAGAGTGATATGGAGAAGTGACAGGTCGGATCACCAAGGGAGATTGATAGGGTGGAGTGACATAGCGGAGGGACATGGATGAGTGACATGGATGAGTGACATGGAGGAGTGACAATAAGTAGTGACATGGAGGAGTGACATTGAGGAGTGAGTTGGTGTAGCGACATGGAGGAGTGACATTGAGTAGCGTCATAGAGTAGTAACATGGAGGAGTGACATGGAGGAGTGACATGGAGTAGTGACATGGAGGATGACATGGAGGAGTGACTTGGAGAAGTGACAGGGTTGATCAGGAAGGAGGGTTTATATGGTGGAGTGACATCGTAGAAGGACATGGGTGAGTGACTTGGAGGAGTCACAAGGAGGAGCAACACGGAGGAGCGACATGTAGGAGTGACATAGAGTAGTGACATGGAGGATGGACATGGAGGAGTGACATGGAAGACATATAGAGGTGACATGGAGGAGTGAATTGGAGTTGTGACATGGAGGAGTGACATTGAGGAGTGAGTTGGTGTAGCGACATGGAGGAGTCACATGGAGGAGTGACATGAAGTAGTGACATTGACGAGTGACATTGAGGAATGAGTTGGTGTAGTGACATGGAGGAGTGACTTTGAGTAGCGACTTGGAGGAGTGACCTGGAGGAGTGACATGGAAGAGTGAGTTGTTATAGCGAAATGGAGGAGAGAAATGGAGGAGTGACATTAAGGAGTTACATTGAGGAGTAAGTTGGTGTAGCGACATGGAGGAGTGACCTGGAGGAGTGACATGGAGGAGTGAAATGGTGGAGTGACATGGAGGAGAGACATGGAGGAGTGAGTTGTTATAGCGAAATGGAGGAGAGAAATGGAGGAGTGACATGGAGGAGTGACATTGAGGAGTTACATGGAGGACTGACTTGGAGGAGCAACACGGAGGAGCGACATGGATGAGTGAGTTGTTAGAGCGACATGGAGGAGAGACATGGAGGAGTGACATGGAGGAGTGACATGGAGGAGTGACATAGAGGAGTGACGTGGAGGAGAGACAAGGGAGAGTGATATGGAGAAGTGACAGGTCGGATCACCAAGGGAGATTGATAGGGTGGAGTGACATAGCGGAGGGACATGGATGAGTGACATGGAGGAGTGACATGGAGGAGTGACTTGGAGAAGTGAAATGAAGGAGTGACATGAGGAATGACATGGATGAGTGACATGGAGGAGTGATAAGGAGGGTTGAGTTTGTGTAGCGACATGGAGGAGTGACATGAAGTAGCGACATGGAGGAGTGACTTGGAGGAGTGACATGAAGGAGAGAAATGGTGGAGTGACATGGAGGAGTGAGTTGTTAGAGCGACATGGAGTAGAGACATGGAGGAGTGACATAGAGCAGTGACATGGAGGAGTGACATGGATAAGTGACAGGCGGATCAAAAAGGAGGGTTGATATGGTGGAGTGACATCGCGGAGGGACATGGGTGAGTGACTTAGAGAAGTGACAGGGTTGATCAGGAAGGAGGGTTTATATGGTGGAGTGACATCGTGGAAGGACATGGGTAAGTGACTTGGAGGAGTGACATGGAGGAGTGACATGGAGGAGTGACATGAGGAGTGAGTTGGTGTAGCGACATGGAGGAGTGACATGGAGTAGCTACATGGAGGAGTTACATGGAGGAGTGACATGAAGGATCAACATGGAGGAGCAACATGGAGGAGTAACTTGGAGGAGTGACATAAAGGAGTGACATGGAGGAGTAACATGGAGGAAGGAGTTGGTGGAGCGACATGGAGGAGTCACATGGAGTAGCAACATGGAGGAGTAACATGAAAGACTGAGTTGGTGTAGCGACATGGAGGACAAACATGGAGGAGTGACATGGAGGAGTGACATATAGGAGTGACATGGAGGAGAGACATGGAGGAGTTACATGGAGGAGTGACTTGGAGGAGCAACACGGAGGAGCGACATGGAGGAATGACATGGAGTAGTGACATGAAGTAGCTACATGTAGGAGTTACATGGAGGAGTGACTTGGAGGAACAACATGGAGGAGTGACATAGAGGATTGTTGTGGAGGAGCAACACGGAGGAGCGACATGGAGGAGTGACATGTAGTAGTGACAAGGAGGAGGGACATGGAGGAGTGACTTGGAGAAGTGACAGGGTTTATCAGGAAGGAGGGTTGATATGGTGGAGTGACATCGTGCAGGGACATGGGTGAGAGACTTGGAGGAGTGACATGGAGGAGCAACACGGAGGAGTGACATGGAGTAGTGACATGGAGGATGGACATGGAGGAGTGACATGGAAGACATATAGAGATGACTTGGAGGAGTGAACTTGAGCAGTGACATAAACGAGTGACATGGAGGATTGACATGGAGTAGCGACATGGAGGAGTGACATGAGGAATGAGTTGGTGTAGCGACATGGAGGAGTGACATGGAGGTGTGACATGGAGGAGTGACATAGAGGAGTGATGTGGAGGAGTGACATGGAGGAGGAACATGGAGGAGTGACATGGACGACATATAGAAGTGACATGGATGAGTGACATGGAGGAGTGACAAGAAGGATTGAGTTGGTGTAGTGACATGGCGGAGGGACATAGATGAGTTACATGGAGGAGTGACATGGAAGAGTGACATGGAGGAGTGAGTTGGTGTAGCGACATGGAGGAGTGACATGGAGGAGTGACATGGAGGAGTGACATGGAGGAGTGACATGGAGGAGTGAAATGGTGGAGTGACATGTAGGAGTGAGTTGTTAGAGCAACATGGAGGAGAGACATGGAGAAGTGACATAGAGGAGTGACATGGATTAATACATGGAGTAGCTACATGTGGGAGGGACATGGAGAAGTGACAGGGTTTATCAGGAAGGAGGGTTGATATGGTGGATTGACATGGAGGAGTGACATGGAGGAGTGACATGGAGGAGTTACAAGGAGGGTTGAGTTGGTGTAGCGACATGGAGGAGTGACATGGAGGAGTGACATAGAGTAGCGACATGGTGGAGATACATGGAGGAGTTACATGGAGGAATGACATGGAAGAGCAACATGGAGGAGCGACGTGGAGGAGTGAGTTGGTGGAGCGACATGGAGGAGTCACATGGAGTAGCGACATGGAGGAGTGACATGAAGTAGTGACATGGAGGAGTGACATTGAGGAGTGAGTTGGTGTAGTGACATGGAGGAGTCACTTTGAGTAGCGACATGGAGGAGTGACCTGGAGGAGTGACATGGAGGACTGAAATGGTGGAGTGACATGGAGGAGTGAGTTGTTATAGCGACATGGAGGAGAAACATGGAGGAGTGACATGGAGGAGTGACATGGAGGAGTGACATAGAGGAGTGACGTGGAGGAGAGACATGGAGAAGTGACATGGAGGACTGACATGGAGAAGTGACATAGAGGAGTGACGTGGAGGAGAAACATGGAAGAGTGACATGGAGAAGTGACAGGGCGGATGGACATGGAGGAGTGACATGGAGGAGTGACATAGAGGAATTTCGTGGAGGAGAGACATGGAGGAGTGACAGGGCGGATCACCAAGGCAGATTGATATGGTGGAGTGACATGGCGGAGGTACATGGAGGAGCGACATGGAGGAGTGACCTGGAGTAGTGACATGGAGTAGCTACATGTAGGCGTTACATGGAGGAGTGACTTGGAGGAGCAACATGGAGGAGTGACATAAAGGCTTGATGTTGAGGAGCAACACGGAGGAGCGACATGGAGGAGTGACCTGGAGTAGTGACATGGAGTAGCTACATGTAGGAGTGACATGGAGTAGTGACATGGAGGATGGACATGGAGGAGTGACGTGGAAGACATATAGAGGTGACATGGAGGAGTGAATTGGAGGAGAGACATGGAGGAATGACATGGAGGAGTGACATAAAGGATTGATGTGGAGGAGCAACACGGAGGAGAGACATGGAGGAGTGACATGGAGTAGTGACATGGAGGAGGGACATGGAGGAGTGACTTGGAGAAGTGACAGGGTTGATCAGGAAGGAGGGTTGATATGGTGGAGTGACATCGTGTAGGGACATGGAGGAGTGACTTGGAGAAGTGACAGGGTTTATCAGGAAGGAGGTTTGATATGGTGGAGTGACATCGTGTAGGGACATGGGTGAGAGACTTGGAGGAGTGACATGGAGGAGCAACACGGAGGAGTGACATGGAGTAGTGACATGGAGGATGGACATGGAGGAGTGACATGGAAGACATATAGAGATGACATGGAGGAGTGAAATGGAGCAGTGACATAAATGAGTGACATGGAGGAATGACATGGAGTAGCGACATGGAGGAGTGACATGAGGAATGAGTTGGTGTAGCGACATGGAGGAGTGACATGGAGGTGTGACATGGAGGAGTGACATTGAGGAGCGAGTTGGTATAGTGACATGGAGGAGTGACTGAGTAGCGAAATGGAAGAGTGACCTGGAGGAGCAACATGAAGGAGCGACATGGAGGAGCGACATGGAGGAGTGACAAGGAGGAGTGACATGGAGGAGTGACATGGAGGAGTGACATAGAGGAGTGACGTGGAGGAGAGACATGGAAGAGTGACATGGAGAAGTGACAGGTCGGATAACCAAGGAAGATTGATAGGATGGAGTGACATGGAGGAGGGACATGGATGAGTGACATGGAAGATTGACATGGAAGAGTAAATTGGAGGAGTGACATAAAGGAGTGACATGGAGGAATGACATGAATGAGTGACATGGAGGAGTGAGAAGAAGTAGTGACATGGAGGAGTGACATTGAGGAGTGAGTTGGTGTAGCGACATGGAGGATGGACATGGAGTAGCGACATAGAGTAGTAACATGAGGAGTGAGTTTGTGTAGCGACATGGAGGAGTGACATGGAGGAGTGATATAGAGTAGCGACATGGAGGAGATACATGGAGGAGTGACATGGAGGAATGAAAAGGAGGAGTGACATGGAGGAGGGACATGGAGGAGCGATATGGAGGAGTGACATGAAAGAGTGTAAAGGAGGATTGAGTTTGTGTAGCGACATGGAGTGACATGAAGTAGTGACAGTGAGGATTGACATTGAGGAGTGAGTTGTTATAGTGACATGGAGGAGAGAAATGGAGGAGTGACATGGAGGAGTGAGTTGATGGAGCGACATGGAGGAGTCACATGGAGGAGTGACTTTGAGTAGCGACAGGGAGGAGTGACCTGGAGGAGTGACATGGAGGAGTGAGTTGTTATAGCGACATGGAGGAGAGAAATGGAGGAGTGACATGGAGGAGTGAGTTGATGGAGCGACATGGAGGAGTCACATGGAGGAGTGACATGGAGGAGTGACATGGAGGGGTAACATGGAGGAAGGAGTTGGTTGAGCGACATGGAGGAGTCACATGGAGGTGTGACATGGAGGAGTGACATGGAGGAGTGACATGGAGGAGTAACATGGAGGAAGGAGTTGGTGGAGCGACATGGAGGAGTCACATGGAGGTGTGACATGGAGGAATGACATGGAGGAGTGACATGGAGGAGGGACATGGAGGAGCGATATGGAGAAGTGACATGAAAGAGTGTAAAGGAGGATTTAGTTTGTGTAGCGACATGGAGGAGTGACATGAAGTAGTAACATTGAGGAGTGACTTTGAGGAGTGAGTTGGTGTAGTGACATGGAGGAGTGACTTTGAGGAGTGACATGGAGGAGTGAAATGGCGGAGTGACATGGAGGAGTGAGTTGTTAGAGCGACATGGTGGAGTGACATGGAGTAGTAACATGGAGGAGTGACATGAGTAATGAGTTGGTGTAGCGACATGGAGGAGTGACATGGAGGTGTGACATGGAGGAGTGACATAGAGGAGCGACGTGGAGGAGTGACATGGAGGAGGTACATGGAGGAGTGACATGGAAGACATATAGAGGTGACATGGATGAGTGACATGGAGGAGTGACAAGAAGGATTGAGTTGGTGTAGTGACATGGAGGAGTGACATGGATGAGTGACATGGAGGAGTGACTTTGAGTAGCGACATGGAGGAGTGACCTGGAGGATTGACATGGAGGAGTGACATGGAGGAGTTACATAGAGTAGCGACATGGAGGAGATACATGGAGGAGTTACATGGAGGAATTGACATGGAAGAGCAACATAGAGGAGCGACGTGGAGGACTGAGTTGGTGGAGCGACATGGAGGAGTCACATGGAGTAGCGACATGAAGGAGTGACATGAAGTAGTGACATGGAGGAGTGACATTGCGGAGTGAGTTGGTGTAGTGACATGGAGAAGTCACTTTGAGTAGCGACATGGAGGAGTGACCTGGAGGAGTGACATGGAGGACTGAAAAGGTGGAGTGACATGGAGGAGTGAGTTGTTATAGCGAAATGGAGGAGAAACATGGAGGAGTGACATATAGGAGTGACATGAAGTAGTGACATGGAGGAGTGACAAGAAGGATTGAGTCGGTGTAGTGACATCGAGGAGTGACTTTGAGTAGCGACATGGAGGAGTGACCTTGAGGAGTTACATGGAGGAGTGACATAGAGGATTGATATGGAGTAGTGACATGGAGGATGGACATGGAGGAGTGACATGGAGAAGTGACATGGAAGACATATAGAGGTGACATGGAGGAGTGAATTTGAGTTGTGACATAAAGGAATGACATGGAGGAATGACATGGATGAGTGATATGGAGGAGTGACAAGAAGTAGTGACATGGAGGAGTGACATTGAGGAGTGAGTTGGTGTAGCGACATGGAGGAGTGACATGGAGTAGCGACATAGAGTAGTAACATGAGGAGTGAGTTTGTGTAGCGACATGGAGGAGTGACATGGAGGAGTGAGTTGGTATAGCGACATGGAGGAGTGACGTGGAGAAGTGACAGGGCGGATAACCAAGGAGGGTTGATATGGTGGATTGACATGGAGGAGTGACATGAGGAGTGAGTTTGTGTAGCGACATGGAGGAGTGACATGGAGTAGCTACATGGAGGAGTTACATGGAGGAGTGACTTGGAGGAACAACACGGAGGAGCGACATGGAGGAGTGACATGGAGTAGTGACATGATGGATGGACATGGAGGAGTAAAATGGAAGACATATAGAAGTGACATGGAGGAGTGACTTGGAGGATTGACATAAAGGAGTGACATGGAGGAGTGACTTGGAGGAGCAACACGGAGGAGCGACATGGAGGAGTGACATGGAGTAGTGACATGATGGATGGACATGGAGGAGTAAAATGGAAGACATATAGAAGTGATATGGAGCAGTGACAAGGAGGATTGAGTTGGTGTAGTGACATGAGGAATGACGTAGAGGAGAGACGTCGTGGAGTGAAATGGAGGAGTGACATGGAGGAGCAACATGAAGGAGCGACATGGAGGAGTGACAAGGAATAACGACATGGAGGAACATGGAGGTGTGACATGGAGGAGTGACATAGAGGATTGATATGGAGGAGTGACATGGAGGAGGGACATGGAGGAGTGACATGGAAGACATAGAAGTGACATGGATGAGAGACATGGAGGAGTGACAAGAAGGATTGAGTTGGTGTAGTGACATGGCAGAGGGACATAGATGAGTTACATGGAGGAGTGACATGGAAGAGCAACATGGAGGAGCGACGTGGAGGAGTGAGTTGGTGGAGCGACATGGAGGAGTCACATGGAGTAGCGACATGGAAGAGTGACATGAAGTAGTGACATGGAGGAGTGACATTGAGGAGCGAGTTGGTGTAGTGACATGGAGGAGTGACTGATTAGCGAAATGGAGGAGTGACCTGGAGGAGTGACATGGAGGAGTGACATATAGGAGTGACATGGAGGAGAGACATGGAGGAGTTACATGGATGAGTGACTTGGAGGAGAAACACGGAGGAGCGACATGGAGGAGTGACATGGAGTAGTGACATGAAGTAGCGACATGTAGGAGTTACATGGAGGAGTGACTTGGAGGAGCAAAATGGAGGAGTGACATAGAGGATTGTTGTGGAGGAGCAACACGGAGGAGCGACATGGAGGAGTGACATGTTGTAGTGACAAGGAGGAGGGACATGGAGGAGTGACTTGGAGAAGTGACAGGGTTTATCAGGAAGGAGGGTTGATATGGTGGAGTGACATCGTGTAAGGACATGGGTGAGAGACTTGGAGGAGTGACATGGAGGAGCAACACGGAGGAGTGACATGGAGTAGTGACAAGGAGGAGTGACATGGAAGACATAGAGATGACATGGAGGAGTGAACTGGAGCAGTGACATAAACGAGTGACATGGAGGATTGACATGGAGTAGCGACATGGAGGAGTGACTTGAGGAATGAGTTGGTGTAGCGACATGGAGGAGTGACATGGAGGTGTGACATGGAGGAGTGACATAGAGGAGTGATGTGGAGGAGTGACATGGAGGAGGAACATGGAGGAGTGACATGGACGACATATAGAATTGACATGGATGAGTGACATGGAGGAGTGACAAGAAGAATTGAGTTGGTGTAGTGACATGGCGGAGGGACATAGATGAGTTACATGGAGGAATGACATGGAGGAGTGACATGAAGGAGGGACATGGAGGAGCGAAATGGAGGAGTGACATGAAAGAGTGTAAAGGAGGATTGAGTTTGTGTAGCTACATGGAGGAGTGACATGAAGTAGTGACATTGAGGAGTGACATTGAGGAATGACTTGGTGTAGTGACATGAAGGAGTGACTTTGAGTAGCGACATGGAGGAGTGACCTGGAGGAGTGACATGTAGGAGTTAGTTGTTAGAGCGACATGGAGGAGAGACATGGAGAAGTGACATGGAGGAGTGACATGAGTAATGAGTTGGTGTAGCGACATGGAGGAGTGACATTGAGGTGTGACATGGAGGAGTGACATAGAGGAGTGACATAGAGGAGCGACGTGAAGGAGTGACATGGAGAAGTGACATGGATGAGTGACATGGAGGAGTGACAAGAAGGATTGAGTTGGTGTAGTGACATGGCGGAGGGAAATAGATGAGTTACATGGAGGAGTGACATGGAAGAGCAACATCGAGGAGCGACGTGGAGGAGTGAGTTGGTGGAGCGACATGGAGGAGTCACATGGAGTAGCGACATGGAGGAGTGACATGAAGTAGTGACATGGAGGAGTGACATTGAGGAGCGAGGTGGTGTAATGACATGGAGGAGTGACTGATTAGCGAAATGGAGGAGTGACCTGGAGGAGTGACATGGAGGAGTGCAATGGTGGAGTGACATGGAGGAGTGAGTTGTTATAGCGACATGGAGGACAAACATGGAGGAGTGACATGGAGGAGTTACATGGAGGAGTGACATATAGGAGTGACATGGTGGAGAGACATGGAAGAGTGACATGGAGGAGTGAGTTGGTGTAGCGACATGGAGGAGTGACATGGAGTAGCGACATAGAGGATGGACATGGAGGAGTGACATGGAAGACATATAGAAGTGACATGGAGGAGTGAATTGGAGGACTGACATAAAGGAGTGACATGGAGGAATGACATGGAGGAGTGACAAGAAGTATTGACATGGAGGAGTGAGTTGGTGTAGCGACATGGAGGAGTGACATGGAGTTGTGACATAGAGTAGTAACATGAGGAGTGAGTTTGTGTAGCGACATGGAGGAGTGACATGGAGTAGTGACATAGAGTAGTAACATGAGGAGTGAGTTTGTGTAGCGACATGGAGGAGTGACATGGAGGAGTGACATAGACTAGCGACATGGAAGAGATACATGGAGGAGTGAAATGGAGGAGTGACATGGAGGAGTGAGTTGGTATAGCGACATGGAGGAGTGACATGGAGAAGTTACAGGGCGGATAACCAAGGAGGGTTGATATGGTGGAGTGACATGGAGGAGTGACATGAGGAGTGAGTTTGTGTAGCGACATGGAGGAGTGAAATGGAGTAGCTACATGGAGGAGTTACATGGAGGAGTAACTTGGAGGAGCAACACGGAGGAGTGACATGGATTAGTGACATGGATTAGTACATGGAGTAGCTACATGTGGGAGGGACATGGAGAAGTGACAGGGTTTATCAGGAAGGAGGGTTGATATGGTGGAGTGACATGGAGGAGTGACATGGAGGAGTGACATGGAGGAGTTACAAGGAGGGTTGAGTTGGTGTAGCGACATGGAGGAGAGACATGGAGGAGTGACATAGTGTAGCGACATGGTGGAGATACATGGAGGAGTTACATGGAGGAATGACATGGAAGAGCAACATGGAGGAGCGACGTGGAGGAGTGAGTTGGTGGAGCGACATGGAGGAGTCACATGGAGTAGCGACATGGAGGAGTGACATGAAGTAGTGACATGGAGGAGTGACATTGAGGAGTGAGTTGCTGTAGTGACATGGAGGAGTCACTTTGAGTAGCGACATGGAGGAGTGACCTGGAGGAGTGACATGGAGGACTGAAATGGTGGAGTGACATGGAGGAGTGAGTTGTTATAGCGACATGGCGGAGAAACATGGAGGAGTGACATGGAGCAGTGACATGGAGGAGTGACATAGAGGAGTGACGTGGAGGAGAGACATGGAAGAGTGACATGGAGAAGTGACAGGGCGGATGGACATGGAGGAGTGACTTAGAGAAGTGACAGGGTTGATCAGGAAGTAGGGTTGATTTGGAGAAGTGACATCGTTGAGGGACATGGGTGAGTGACTTGGAGGAGTGACAAGGAGGAGCAACACGGAGGAGCGACATGGAGGAGTGACATGGAGTAGTGACATGGAGGATGGACATGGAGGAGTGACTTGGAGAAGTGACAGGGTTGATCAGGAAGGAGTGTTTATATTGTGGAGTGAAATCGTGGAGGGACATGAGTGAGTGACTTGGAGGAGTGACAAGGAGGAGCAACACGGAGGAGCGACATGGAGGAGTGACATGGAGTAGTGACATGGAGGATGGACATGGAGGAGTGACGTGGAAGACATATAGAGGTGACATGGAGGAGTGAATTGGAGGAGTGACATGGTGGAATGACATGGAGGAGTGACATGGAGGAGTGACATGGAGGAGTGACTTTGAGGTGTGACATGGAGGAGTGACATAGAGGAGCGATGTGGAGGAGTGACATGGAGAAGTGACATGGATGAGTGACATGAATTAGTGACATTGAGGTGTGACATGGAGGAGTGACATGGAGGAGTGACTTTGAGGTGTGACATGGAGGAGTGACATAGAGGAGCGATGTGGAGGAGTGACATGGAGAAGTTACATGGATGAGTGACATGGAGGAGAGACAAGAAGGATTGAGTTGGTGTAGTGACATGGCGGAGGGACATAGATGAGTTACATGGAGGAGTGACATGGAAGAGCAACATGGAGGAGCGACGTGGAGGAGTGAGTTGGTGGAGCGACATGGAGGAGTCACATGGAGTAGCGACATGGAGGAGTGACATGAAGTAGTGACATGGAGGAGTGACATTGAGGAGCGAGTTGGTGTAGTGACATGGAGGAGTGACTGAGTAGCGAAATGGAGGAGTGACCTGGAGGAGTGACATGGAGGAGTGCAATGGTGGAATGACATGGAGGAGTGAGTTGTTATAGCGACATGGAGGACAAACATGGAGGAGAGACATGGAGGAGTGACATGGAGGAGTGACATAGAGGAGTGACATGGAGGAGAGACATGGAAGAGTGACATGGAGGAGTGAGTTGGTGTAGCGACATGGAGGAGTGACATGGAGTAGCGACATAGAGTAGTAACATGAGGAGTGAGTTTGTGTAGCGACATGGAGCAGTGACATGAAGTAGTGACATTGAGGAGTGACATTGAGGAATGACTTGGTGTAGTGACATGAAGGAGTGACTTTGAGTAGCGACATGGAGGAGTGACCTGGAGGAGTGACATGGAGGAGTGACATGAAGGAGGGACATGGAGGAGCGATATGGAGGAGTGACATGAAAGAGTGTAAAGGAGGATTGAGTTTGTGTAGCTACATGGAGGAGTGACATGAAGTAGTGACATTGAGGAGTGACATTGAGAAATGACTTGGTGTAGTGACATGAAGGAGTGACTTTGAGTAGCGACATGGAGGAGTGACCTGGAGGAGTGACATGGAGGAGTGAAATGGTGGAGTGACATGTAGGAGTGAGTTGTTAGAGCGACATGGAGGAGAGACATGGAGAAGTGAATTGGAGGAGTCACATGAGTAATGAGTTGGTGTAGCGACATGGAGGAGTGACATTGAGGTGTGACATGGAGGAGTTACATAGAGGAGCGACGTGGAGGAGTGACATGGAGAAGTGACATGGATGAGTGACATGGAGGAGTGACAAGAAGGATTGAGTTGGTGTAGTGACATGGCGGAGGGACATAGATGAGTTACATGGAGGAGTGACATGGAAGAGCAACATGGAGGAGCGACGTGGAGGAGTGAGTTGGTGGAGCGACATGGAGGAGTCACATGGAGTAGCGACATGGAGGAGTGACATGAAGTAGTGACATGGAGGAGTGACATTGAGGAGCGAGTTGGTGTAGTGACATGGAGGAGTGACTGATTAGCGAAATGGAGGAGTGACCTGGAGGAGTTACATGGAGGAGTGCAATGATGGAGTGACATGGAGGAGTGAGTTGTTATAGCGACATGGAGGACAAACATGGAGGAGTGACATGGAGGAGTGACATGAAGGAGTGACATAGAGGAGTGACATGGAGGAGAGACATGGAAGAGTGACATGGAGGAGTGAGTTGGTGTAGCGACATGGAGGAGTGACATGGAGTAGCGACATAGAGGATGGACATGGAGGAGTGACATGGAAGACATATAGAGGTGACATGGAGGAGTGAATTGGAGGACTGACATAAAGGAGTGACATGGAGGAATGAAATGGAGGAGTGACAAGAAGTATTGACATGGAGGAGTGAGTTGGTGTAGCGACATGGAGGAGTGACATGGAGTAGTGACATAGAGTAGTAACATGAGGAGTGAGTTTGTGTAGCGACATGGAGGATTGACATGGAGGAGTGACATGGAGGAGTGACATAGAGTAGCAACATGGAGGAGATACATGGAGGAGTGACATGGAGGAATGACATGGAGGAGTGACATGGAGGAGGGACATGGAGGAGCGATATGGAGGAGTGACATGAAGTAGTGACATTGAGGAGTGACATTGAGGAGTGAGTTGATGACGTGACATGGAGGAGTGTCTTTCAGGAGTGACAAGGAGGAGTGAAATGGTGGAGTGACATGGACGAGTGAGTTGTTAGAGCGACATGGAGGAGTGACATGGAGTAGCGACATGGAGGAGTGACATGAGTAATGAGTTGGTGTAGCGACATGGAGGAGTGACATGGAGGTGTGACTTGGAGGAGTTACATAGAGGAGCGACGTGGAGGAGTGACATGGAGGAGGGACATGGAGGAGTGACATGGAAGACATATAGAGGTGACATGGAGGAGTGAATTGGAGGAGTGACATGGAGGAATGACATGGAGGAGTGACAAGAAGTATTGACATGGAGGAGTGACATTTAGGAGTGAGTTGGTGTAGTGACATGGAGGAGTGACATGAAGTAGTGACATTGAGGTGTGACATGGAGGAGTGACATGGAGGAGTGACTTTGAGGTGTGACATGGAGGAGTGACATAGAGGAGTGACATGGAGGAGAGACATGGAAGAGTGACATGGAGGAGTGAGTTGGTGTAGCGACATGGAGGAGTGACATGGAGTAGCGACATAGAGGATGGACATGGAGGAGTGACATGGAAGACATATAGAGGTGACATGGAGGAGTGAATTGGAGGACTGACATAAAGGAGTGACATGGAGGAATGAAATGGAGGAGTGACAAGAAGTATTGACATGGAGGAGTGAGTTGGTGTAGCGACATGGAGGAGTGACATGGAGTAGTGACATAGAGTAGTAACATGAGGAGTGAGTTTGTGTAGCGACATGGAGGATTGACATGGAGGAGTGACATGGAGGAGTGACATAGAGTAGCAACATGGAGGAGATACATGGAGGAGTGACATGGAGGAATGACATGGAGGAGTGACATGGAGGAGGGACATGGAGGAGCGATATGGAGGAGTGACATGAAGTAGTGACATTGAGGAGTGACATTGAGGAGTGAGTTGATGACGTGACATGGAGGAGTGTCTTTCAGGAGTGACAAGGAGGAGTGAAATGGTGGAGTGACATGGACGAGTGAGTTGTTAGAGCGACATGGAGGAGTGACATGGAGTAGCGACATGGAGGAGTGACATGAGTAATGAGTTGGTGTAGCGACATGGAGGAGTGACATGGAGGTGTGACTTGGAGGAGTTACATAGAGGAGCGACGTGGAGGAGTGACATGGAGGAGGGACATGGAGGAGTGACATGGAAGACATATAGAGGTGACATGGAGGAGTGAATTGGAGGAGTGACATGGAGGAATGACATGGAGGAGTGACAAGAAGTATTGACATGGAGGAGTGACATTTAGGAGTGAGTTGGTGTAGTGACATGGAGGAGTGACATGAAGTAGTGACATTGAGGTGTGACATGGAGGAGTGACATGGAGGAGTGACTTTGAGGTGTGACATGGAGGAGTGACATAGAGGAGCGATGTGGAGGAGTGACATGGAGAAGTGACATGGATGAGTGACATGGAGGAGAGACAAGAAGGATTGAGTTGGTGTAGTGACATGGCGGAGGGACATAGATGAGTTACATGGAGGAGTGACATGGAAGAGCAACATGGAGGAGCGACGTGGAGGAGTGAGTTGGTGGAGCGACATGGAGGAGTCACATGGAGTAGCGACATGGAGGAGTGACATGAAGTAGTGACATGGAGGAGTGACATTGAGGAGCGAGTTGGTGTAGTGACATGGAGGAGTGACTGAGTAGCGAAATGGAGGAGTGACCTGGAGGAGTGACATGGAGGAGTGCAATGGTGGAATGACATGGAGGAGTGAGTTGTTATAGCGACATGGAGGACAAACATGGAGGAGAGACATGGAGGAGTGACATGGAGGAGTGACATAGAGGAGTGACATGGAGGAGAGACATGGAAGAGTGACATGGAGGAGTGAGTTGGTGTAGCGACATGGAGGAGTGACATGGAGTAGCGACATAGAGTAGTAACATGAGGAGTGAGTTTGTGTAGCGACATTGAGGAGTGACATTGAGGAATGACTTGGTGTAGTGACATGAAGGAGTGACTTTGAGTAGCGACATGGAGGAGTGACCTGGAGGAGTGACATGGAGTAGCTACATGGAGTAGTTACATGGAGGAGTGACTTGGAGGAGCAACACGGAGGAGCGACATGGAGGAGTGACATGGAGTAGTGACATGAAGTAGCTACATGTAGGAGTTACATGGAGGAGTGACTTGGAGGAGCAACATGGAGGAGTAACATAGAGGATTGTTGTGGAGGAGCAACACGGAGGAACGACATGGAGGAGTGACATGTAGTAGTGACAAGGAGGAGGGACATGGAGGAGTGACTTGGAGAAGTGACAGGGTTTATCAGGAAGGAGGGTTGATATGGTGGAGTGACATCGTGTAGGGACATGGGTGAGAGACTTGGAGGAGTGACATGGAGGAGCAACACGGAGGAGTGACATGGAGTAGTGACATGGAGGATGGACATGGAGGAGTGACATGGAAGACATATAGAGATGACATGGAGGAGTGAACTGGAGCAGTGACATAAACGAGTGACATGGAGGATTGACATGGAGTAGCGACATGGAGGAGTGACATGAGGAATGAGTTGGTGTAGCGACATGGAGGAGTGACATGGAGGTGTGACATGGAGGAGTGACATAGAGGAGTGATGTGGAGGAGTAACATGGAGGAGGAACATGGAGGAGTGACATGGATGACATATAGAATTGACATGGATGAGTGAATTGGAGGACTGACATAAAGGAGTGACATGGAGGAATGACATGGAGGAGTGACAAGAAGTATTGACATGGAGGAGTGACATTGAGGAGTGACATAGAGTAGCAAATATGGAGGAGATACATGGAGGAATGACATGGAGGAGTGACATGGAGGAGGGACATGGAGGAGCGATATGGAGGAGTGACATGGAGTAGCTACATGGAGGAGTTACATGGAGGACTGACTTGGAGGAGCAACACGGAGGAGCGACATGGAGGAGGGACATGGAGGAGTGACTTGGAAGACATATAGAAGTGACATGGAAGAGTGAATTGGAGGACTGACATAAAGGAGTGACATGGAGGAATGACATGGATAAGTGACATGGAGAAGTGACTTTGAGTAGCAACATGGAGGAGTGATCTGGAGGAGTGACATGGAGGAGTGAAATGGTGGAGTGACATGGAGAAGTGACTTTGAGGAGTGACATGGAAGAGTGAAATGGTGGAGTGACATGGAGGAGTGAGTTGTTAGAGCGACATGGAGGAGTGACATGGAGTAGCGACATGGAGGAGTGACATGAGTAATGAGTTGGTGTAGCGACATGGAGGAGTGACATGGAGGTGTGACATGGAGGAGTGACATAGAGGAGCGACATGGAGGAGTGAAATGGATGAGTGACATGGAGGAGGGATAAGAAGGGTTGAGTTGGTGTAGTGACATGGAGGAGTGACTTTAAGTAGCGACATGGAGGAGTGACCTGGAGGAGTGACATGGAGGAGTGAGTTGTTAGAGCAAAATGGAGGAGTGACATGGAGGAGTGACATGGAAGACATATAGAGGTGACATGGAGGAGTGAATTGGAGTTGTGACATGGAGGAGTGACATTGAGGAGTGAGTTGGTGTAGCGACATGGAGGAGTGACATGGAGGAGTGACATGGATTAGCGACATGGAGGAGATACATGGAGGAGTGACATGGAGGAATGACATGGAGGAGTGATATGAAGTAGTGACATTGAGGAGTGACATTGAGGAGTGAGTTGGTGTAGTGACATGGAGGAGTCACTTTGAGTAGCGACATGGAGGAGTGACCTGGAGGAGTGACATGGAGGAGTGAGTTGTTATAGCGACATGGAGGAGAGAAATAGAGGAGTGACATGGATGAGTGACATGGAGGAGTGAGTTGTTATAGCGATATAGAGGAGAAACATGGAGGAGTGACATACAGGAATTTCGTGGAGCAGAGACATGGAGGAGTGACATGGAGAAGTGACAGGGCGGATCACCAAGGAAGATTGATATGGTGGAGTGACATGGCGGAGGGACATGGATGAGTGACTTGGAGGAGTGACATGGAGGAGACGACATGGAGGAGTCACATGAGGAGTGAGTTTGTGTAGCGACATGGAGGAGTGACATGGAGTAGATACATGGAGGAGTTACATGGAGGAGTGACTTGGAGGAGCAACACGGAGGAGCGACATGGAGGAGTGACCTGGAGTAGTGACATGGAGTAGCTACATGTAGGAGTTACATGGTGGAGTGACTTGGAGGAGCAACATGGAGGAGTGACATAAAGGAGTGATGTGGAGGAGCAACACGGAGGAGCGACATGGAGGAGTGACATGGAGTAGTGACATGGAGGAGGGACATGGAGGAGTGACTTGGAGAAGTGACAGGGTTGATCAGGAAGGAGGGTTGATATGGTGGAGTGACATCGTGTAGGGACATGGGTGAGTGACTTGGAGGTGTGACAAGGAGGTGCAACACGGAGGAGCAACATGGAGGAGTGACATGGAGTAGTGACATGGAGTATGGACATGGAGGAGTGACATGGAAGACATATAGAGATGACATGGAGGAGTGAACTGAAGGAGTGACATAAACGAGTGACATGGAGGAATGACATGGATGAGTGACATGGAGAAGTTACAAGGAGGGTTGAGTTGGTGTAGTGACATGGAGGAGTGACATGGAGTAGCGACATGGAGGAGTGACACGAGGAATGAGTCAGTGTAGCGACATTGAGGAGTGACATGGAGGTGTGACATGGAGGAGTGACATAGAGGAGTGATGTGGAGGAGTGACATGGAGGAGGAACATGGAGGAGTGACATGGAAGACATATAGAAGTGACATGGATGAGTGACATGGAGGAGTTACATGGAAGAGCAACATGGAGGAGCGAAGTGGAGCAGTGAGTTGGTGGAGCGACATGGAGGAGTCAAATGGAGTAGTGACATGGAGGAGTGACATGAAGTAGTGACATGGAGGAGTGACAATTAGGATTGAGTTGGTGTCGTGACATGGAGGAGTGACTTTGAGTAGCGACATGGAGGAGTGACCTGGAGGAGTGACATGGAGAAGTGAAATGGTGGGGTGACATGGAGGAGTGAGATGTTAGAGCGACATGGAGGAGTTACATGGAGGAGTGACATAGAAGATTGATGTGGAGTAGTGACATGGAGGATGGACATGGAGGAGTGACTTGGAGAAGTGACATGGAAGACATATAGAGGTTACTTGGAGGAGTGAATTGGTGTTGTGACATAAAGGAGTGACATGGATGAGTGACATGGAGGAGTGACAATTAGTAGTGACATGGAGGAGTGACATTGAGGAGTGAGTTGGTGTAGCGACATGGAGGAGTGACATGGAGTAGCGACATAGAGTAGTAACATGAGGAGCGAGTTTGTGTAGCGACATGGAGGAGTGACATGGAGGAGTGATATGGAGGAGTGACATAGAGTAGCGACATGGAGGAGTGACATGGAGGAATGACATGGAGGAGTGAAATGGAGGAGGGACATGGAGGAGCGATATGGAGGAGTGACATGAAAGAGTGTAAAGGAGGGTTGATTTTGTGTAGCGACATGGAGGAGTGACATGAAGTAGTGACATTGAGGAGTGACATTGAGGAGTGAGTTGGTGTAGTGACATGGAGGAGTGACATGGAGGAGTGACTTTGAGTAGCGACTTGGAGGAGTGACCTGGAGGAGTGACATGGAGGAGTGAGTTGTTATAGCGACATGGAGGAGAGAAATGGAGGAGTGACCTGGAGGAGTGACATGGAGGAGTGAAATGGTGGAGTGACATGGAGGAGTGACATGGAGGAGTGAGTTGTTAGAGCGATATAGAGGAGAGACATGGAGGAGTGACATGGAGTAGTGAAAAGGAGGATGGACATGGAGGAGTGACATGGAAGACATATAGAGGTGACTTGGAGGACTGACATAAAGGAGTGACATGGAGGAATGACTTGGAGGAGCAACATGGAGGAGTGACTTTGAGTAGCGACATGGAGGAGTGACCTGGAGGAGTGACATGGAGGAGTGAAATGGTGGAGTGACATGGAGAAGTGACATGGAGAAGTGACATAGAGGAGTGACATGGAGGAGAGACATGGAAGAGTGATATGGAGGAGTAACATAAAGGAGTGACATGTGGAATGACATGGATGAGTGACATGGAGGAGTGACAAGGAGGAGTGACATAGAGGAGTGACATGGAGGAGTGACATAGAGGAATGACGTGGAGGAGAGACATGGAAGAGTGACATGGAGAAGTGACAGGGCAGATAACAAAAGAAGATTGATATGGTGGAGTGACAAGGCGGAGGGACATGGATGAGTGACATGGAGGAGTGACACGGAGGAGCAACATGGAGGAGCGACATGGAGGAGTGACATGGAAGAGTGAGTAGGTGTAGCGACATGGAGAATGGACATGGAGGAGTGACATGGAAGACATATAGAAGTGACATGGAGGAGTGAATTGGAGGAGTGACATAAACGAGTGACATGGAGGAATGACATGGTTGAGTGACATGGAGGAGTGACTTTGAGTAGTGACATGGAAGAGTGACCTGGAGGAGTGACATGGAGGAGTGAAATGGTGGAGTGACATGGAGGAGTGAGTTGTTATAGCGACATGGAGGAGTGACCTGGAGGAGAGACATGGAGGATTGAGTTGTTATAGCGACATGGAGGAGAGAAATGGAGGAGTGACATGAAGGAGTGACATTGAGGAGTAAGTTGGTGTAGCGACATGGAGGAGTGACCTGGAGGAGTGACATGGAGGAGTGACCTGGAGGAGAGACATGGCGGAGTGAGTTGTTATAGCGACATGGAGGAGTGACCTTGAGGAGTGACATGGAGGAGTGAAATGGTGGAGTGACATGGAGGAGTGACATGGAGGAGTGAGTTTTTAGAGCGACATAGAGGAGAGACATGGAGGAGTGACATGTAGGAGTGACATGGAGGAGTGACATAGAGCAGTGACGTGGAGGAGAGACATGGAGGAGTGACATGGAGAAGTGACAGGGCGGATCAAAAAGGAGGGTTTATATGGTGGAGTGACATCACGGAGGGACATGGGTGAGTGACTTGGAGGAGTGACATGGAAGAGTGACATGAGGAGTGAGTTTGTGTAGCGACATGGAAGAGTGACATGGAGAAGTGACAGGTCGGATCACCAAGGGAGATTGATAGGGTGGAGTGACATAGCGGAGGGACATGGATGAGTGACATGGAGGAGTGACATGGAGGAGTGACTTGGAGAAGTGACATGAAGGAGTGACATGAGGAATGACATGGATGAGTGACATGGAGGAGTGACAAGGAGGGTTGAGTTTGTGTAGCGACATGGAGGAGTGACATGAAGTAGCGACATGGAGGAGTGACATGGATAAGTGACAGGGCGGATCAAAAAGGAGGGTTGATATGGTGGAGTGAAATTGCGGAGGGACAAGGGTGAGTGACTTGGAGAAGTGACAGGGTTGATCAGGAAGGAGGGTTTATATGGTGGAGTGACATCGTGGAAGGACATGGGTAAGTGACTTGGAGGAGTGACATGGAGGAGTGACATGGAGGAGTGACATGAGGAGTGAGTTGGTGTAGAGACATGGAGGAGTGACATGGAGTAGCTACATGGAGGAGTTACATGGCGGAGTGACATGAAGGAGTGACATGGAGGAGTGACATGGAGGAGTAACATGGAGGAAGGAGTTGGTGGAGCGACATGGAGGAGTCACATGAAGTAGCAACATGGAGGAGTAACATGAAAGACTGAGTTGGTTTAGCGACATGGAGGACTGACATGGAATAGCGACATTGAGGAGTGACATGGAGGAGTGACATGGAGTAGCTACATGGAGGAGTTACATGGAGGAGTGACTTGGAGGATTGACATAAAGGAGTGACATGGAGGAATGATATGGATGAGTGATATGGAGGAGTGACAAAGAGGATTGAGTTGGTGTAGTGACATGAGGAGTGACGTAGAGGAGAGACGTCGTGGAGTGAAATGGAGGAGTGACATGGAGGAGCAACTTGAAAGAGCGACATGGAGGAGTGACAAGGAGGATTGAGTTGGTGTAGCGACATGGAGGAGTGACATGGAGGAGTGAAATAGAGGAGTGACGTGGAGGAGAGACATGGAAGAATGACATGGAGAAGTGACAGGTCGGATAACCAAGGAAGATTGATTGGATGGAGTGACCTGGAGGAGTGACATGGAGAAGTGAAATGGTGGGGTGACATGGAGGAGTGAGATGTTAGAGCGACATGGAGGAGTGACATGGAGGAGTGACATAGAAGATTGATGTGGAGTAGTGACATGGAGGATGGACATGGAGGAGTGACTTGGAGAAGTGACATGGAAGACATATAGAGGTTACTTGGAGGAGTGAATTGGTGTTGTGACATAAAGGAGTGACATGGATGAGTGACATGGAGGAGTGACAAGAAGTAGTGACATGGAGGAGTGACATTGAGGAGTGAGTTGGTGTAGCGACATGGAGGAGTGACATGGAGTAGCGACATAGAGTAGTAACATGAGGAGCGAGTTTGTGTAGCGACATGGAGGAGTGACATGGAGGAGTGATATGGAGGAGTGACATAGAGTAGCGACATGGAGGAGTGACATGGAGGAATGACATGGAGGAGTGAAATGGAGGAGGGACATGGAGGAGCGATATGGAGGAGTGACATGAAAGAGTGTAAAGGAGGGTTGATTTTGTGTAGCGACATGGAGGAGTGACATGAAGTAGTGACATTGAGGAGTGACATTGAGGAGTGAGTTGGTGTAGTGACATGGAGGAGTGACATGGAGGAGTGACAAGAAGGATTGAGTTGGTGTAGTGACATGGCGGAGGGACATAGATGAGTTACATGGAGGAGTGACATGGAAGAGCAACATGGAGGAGCGACGTGGAGGAGTGAGTTGGTGGAGCGACATGGAGGAGTCACATGGAGTAGCGACATGGAGGAGTGACATGAAGTAGTGACATGGAGGAGTGACATTGAGGAGCGAGTTGGTGTAGTGACATGGAGGAGTGACTGAGTAGCGAAATGGAGGAGTGACCTGGAGGAGTGACATGGAGGAGTGCAATGGTGGAATGACATGGAGGAGTGAGTTGTTATAGCGACATGGAGGACAAACATGGAGGAGAGACATGGAGGAGTGACATGGAGGAGTGACATAGAGGAGTGACATGGAGGAGAGACATGGAAGAGTGACATGGAGGAGTGAGTTGGTGTAGCGACATGGAGGAGTGACATGGAGTAGCGACATAGAGTAGTAACATGAGGAGTGAGTTTGTGTAGCGACATGGAGCAGTGACATGAAGTAGTGACATTGAGGAGTGACATTGAGGAATGACTTGGTGTAGTGACATGAAGGAGTGACTTTGAGTAGCGACATGGAGGAGTGACCTGGAGGAGTGACATGGAGGAGTGACATGAAGGAGGGACATGGAGGAGCGATATGGAGGAGTGACATGAAAGAGTGTAAAGGAGGATTGAGTTTGTGTAGCTACATGGAGGAGTGACATGAAGTAGTGACATTGAGGAGTGACATTGAGAAATGACTTGGTGTAGTGACATGAAGGAGTGACTTTGAGTAGCGACATGGAGGAGTGACCTGGAGGAGTGACATGGAGGAGTGAAATGGTGGAGTGACATGTAGGAGTGAGTTGTTAGAGCGACATGGAGGAGAGACATGGAGAAGTGAATTGGAGGAGTCACATGAGTAATGAGTTGGTGTAGCGACATGGAGGAGTGACATTGAGGTGTGACATGGAGGAGTTACATAGAGGAGCGACGTGGAGGAGTGACATGGAGAAGTGACATGGATGAGTGACATGGAGGAGTGACAAGAAGGATTGAGTTGGTGTAGTGACATGGCGGAGGGACATAGATGAGTTACATGGAGGAGTGACATGGAAGAGCAACATGGAGGAGCGACGTGGAGGAGTGAGTTGGTGGAGCGACATGGAGGAGTCACATGGAGTAGCGACATGGAGGAGTGACATGAAGTAGTGACATGGAGGAGTGACATTGAGGAGCGAGTTGGTGTAGTGACATGGAGGAGTGACTGATTAGCGAAATGGAGGAGTGACCTGGAGGAGTTACATGGAGGAGTGCAATGATGGAGTGACATGGAGGAGTGAGTTGTTATAGCGACATGGAGGACAAACATGGAGGAGTGACATGGAGGAGTGACATGAAGGAGTGACATAGAGGAGTGACATGGAGGAGAGACATGGAAGAGTGACATGGAGGAGTGAGTTGGTGTAGCGACATGGAGGAGTGACATGGAGTAGCGACATAGAGGATGGACATGGAGGAGTGACATGGAAGACATATAGAGGTGACATGGAGGAGTGAATTGGAGGACTGACATAAAGGAGTGACATGGAGGAATGAAATGGAGGAGTGACAAGAAGTATTGACATGGAGGAGTGAGTTGGTGTAGCGACATGGAGGAGTGACATGGAGTAGTGACATAGAGTAGTAACATGAGGAGTGAGTTTGTGTAGCGACATGGAGGATTGACATGGAGGAGTGACATGGAGGAGTGACATAGAGTAGCAACATGGAGGAGATACATGGAGGAGTGACATGGAGGAATGACATGGAGGAGTGACATGGAGGAGGGACATGGAGGAGCGATATGGAGGAGTGACATGAAGTAGTGACATTGAGGAGTGACATTGAGGAGTGAGTTGATGACGTGACATGGAGGAGTGTCTTTCAGGAGTGACAAGGAGGAGTGAAATGGTGGAGTGACATGGACGAGTGAGTTGTTAGAGCGACATGGAGGAGTGACATGGAGTAGCGACATGGAGGAGTGACATGAGTAATGAGTTGGTGTAGCGACATGGAGGAGTGACATGGAGGTGTGACTTGGAGGAGTTACATAGAGGAGCGACGTGGAGGAGTGACATGGAGGAGGGACATGGAGGAGTGACATGGAAGACATATAGAGGTGACATGGAGGAGTGAATTGGAGGAGTGACATGGAGGAATGACATGGAGGAGTGACAAGAAGTATTGACATGGAGGAGTGACATTTAGGAGTGAGTTGGTGTAGTGACATGGAGGAGTGACATGAAGTAGTGACATTGAGGTGTGACATGGAGGAGTGACATGGAGGAGTGACTTTGAGGTGTGACATGGAGGAGTGACATAGAGGAGCGATGTGGAGGAGTGACATGGAGAAGTGACATGGATGAGTGACATGGAGGAGAGACAAGAAGGATTGAGTTGGTGTAGTGACATGGCGGAGGGACATAGATGAGTTACATGGAGGAGTGACATGGAAGAGCAACATGGAGGAGCGACGTGGAGGAGTGAGTTGGTGGAGCGACATGGAGGAGTCACATGGAGTAGCGACATGGAGGAGTGACATGAAGTAGTGACATGGAGGAGTGACATTGAGGAGCGAGTTGGTGTAGTGACATGGAGGAGTGACTGAGTAGCGAAATGGAGGAGTGACCTGGAGGAGTGACATGGAGGAGTGCAATGGTGGAATGACATGGAGGAGTGAGTTGTTATAGCGACATGGAGGACAAACATGGAGGAGAGACATGGAGGAGTGACATGGAGGAGTGACATAGAGGAGTGACATGGAGGAGAGACATGGAAGAGTGACATGGAGGAGTGAGTTGGTGTAGCGACATGGAGGAGTGACATGGAGTAGCGACATAGAGTAGTAACATGAGGAGTGAGTTTGTGTAGCGACATGGAGGAGTGACATGAAGTAGTGACATTGAGGAGTGACATTGAGGAATGACTTGGTGTAGTGACATGAAGGAGTGACTTTGAGTAGCGACATGGAGGAGTGACCTGGAGGAGTGACATGGAGTAGCTACATGGAGTAGTTACATGGAGGAGTGACTTGGAGGAGCAACACGGAGGAGCGACATGGAGGAGTGACATGGAGTAGTGACATGAAGTAGCTACATGTAGGAGTTACATGGAGGAGTGACTTGGAGGAGCAACATGGAGGAGTAACATAGAGGATTGTTGTGGAGGAGCAACACGGAGGAACGACATGGAGGAGTGACATGTAGTAGTGACAAGGAGGAGGGACATGGAGGAGTGACTTGGAGAAGTGACAGGGTTTATCAGGAAGGAGGGTTGATATGGTGGAGTGACATCGTGTAGGGACATGGGTGAGAGACTTGGAGGAGTGACATGGAGGAGCAACACGGAGGAGTGACATGGAGTAGTGACATGGAGGATGGACATGGAGGAGTGACATGGAAGACATATAGAGATGACATGGAGGAGTGAACTGGAGCAGTGACATAAACGAGTGACATGGAGGATTGACATGGAGTAGCGACATGGAGGAGTGACATGAGGAATGAGTTGGTGTAGCGACATGGAGGAGTGACATGGAGGTGTGACATGGAGGAGTGACATAGAGGAGTGATGTGGAAGAGTAACATGGAGGAGGAACATGGAGGAGTGACATGGATGACATATAGAATTGACATGGATGAGTGACATGGAGGAGTGACAAGAAGGATTGAGTTGGTGTAGTGACATGGCGGAGGTACATAGATGAGTTACATGGAGGAGTGACATGGAAGAGTGACATGGAGGAGTGAGTTGGTGTAGCGACATGGAGGAGTGACATGGAGTAGCGACATAGAGTAGTAACATGAGGAGTGAGTTTGTGTAGCGACATGGAGGAGTGACATGGAGGAATGACATGGAGGAGTGACATGAAGGAGGGACATGGAGGAGCGATATGGAGGAGTGACATGAAAGAGTGTAAAGGAGGATTGAGTTTGTGTAGCTACATGGAGGAGTGACATGAAGTAGTGACATTGAGGAGTGACATTGAGGAATGACTTGGTGTAGTGACATGAAGGAGTGACTTTGAGTAGCGACATGGAGGAGTGACCTGGAGGAGTGACATGGAGGAGTGAAATGGTGGAGTGACATGTAGGAGTGAGTTGTGAGAGCGACATGGAGGAGAGACATGGAGAAGTGAATTGGAGGAGTGACATGAGTAATGAGTTGGTGTAGCGACATGGAGGAGTGACATTGAGGTGTGACATGGAGGAGTTACATAGAGGAGCGACGTGGAGGAGTGACATGGAGAAGTGACATGGATGAGTGACATGGAGGAGTGACAAGAAGGATTGAGTTGGTGTAGTGACATGGCGGAGGGACATAGATGAGTTACATGGAGGAGTGACATGGAAGAGCAACATGGAGGAGCGACGTGGAGGAGTGAGTTGGTGGAGCGACATGGGGGAGTCACATGGAGTAGCGACATGGAGGAGTGACATGAAGTAGTGACATGGAGGAGTGACATTGAGGAGCGAGTTGGTGTAGTGACATGGAGGAGTGACTGATTAGCGAAATGGAGGAGTGACCTGGAGGAGTTACATGGAGGAGTGCAATGATGGAGTGACATGGAGGAGTGAGTTGTTATAGCGACATGGAGGACAAACATGGAGGAGTGACATGGAGGAGTGACATGAAGGAGTGACATAGAGGAGTGACATGGAGGAGAGACATGGAAGAGTGACATGGAGGAGTGAGTTGGTGTAGCGACATGGAGGAGTGACATGGAGTAGCGACATAGAGGATGGACATGGAGGAGTGACATGGAAGACATATAGAGGTGACATGGAGGAGTGAATTGGAGGACTGACATAAAGGAGTGACATGGAGGAATGAAATGGAGGAGTGACAAGAAGTATTGACATGGAGGAGTGAGTTGGTGTAGCGACATGGAGGAGTGACATGGAGTAGTGACATAGAGTAGTAACATGAGGAGTGAGTTTGTGTAGCGACATGGAGGATTGACATGGAGGAGTGACATGGAGGAGTGACATAGAATAGCAACATGGAGGAGATACATGGAGGAGTGACATGGAGGAATGACATGGAGGAGTGACATGGAGGAGGGACATGGAGGAGCGATATGGAGGAGTGACATGAAAGAGTGTAAAGGAGGATTGAGTTTGTGTAGCGACATGGAGGAGTGACATGAAGTAGTGACATTGAGGAGTGACATTGAGGAGTGAGTTGATGACGTGACATGGAGGAGTGTCTTTGAGGAGTGACAAGGAGGAGTAAAATGGTGGAGTGACATGGACGGGTGAGTTGTTAGAGCGACATGGAGGAGTGACATGGAGTAGCGACATGGAGGAGTGACATGAGTAATGAGTTGGTGTAGCGACATGGAGGAGTGACATGGAGGTGTGACTTGGAGGAGTTACATAGAGGAGCGACGTGGAGGAGTGACATGGAGGAGGGACATGGAGGAGTGACATGGAAGACAAATAGAATTGACATGGATGGGTGACATGGAGGAGTGACAAGAAGGATTGAGTCGGTGTAGTGACATCGAGGAGTGACTTTGAGTAGCGACATGGAGGAGTGACTTGGAGGAGTTACATGGAGGAGTGACATAGAGGATTGATGTGGAGTAGTGACATGTAGGATGGACATGGAGGAGTGACATGGAGAAGTGACATGGAAGACATAGAGGTGACATGGAGGAGTGAATTGGAGTTGTGACATAAAGGAATGACATGGAGGAATGAAATGGATGAGTGATATGGAGGAGTGACAAGAAGTAGTGACATGGAGGAGTGACATTGAGGAGTGAGTTGGTGTAGCGACATGGAGGAGTGACATGGAGTAGCGACATAGAGTAGCAATATGAGGATTGAGTTTGTGTAGCGACATGGAGGAGTGACAAGAAGTAGTGACATGGAGGAGTGACATTGAGGAGTGAGTTGGTGTAGCGACATGGAGGAGTGACATGGAGTAGCGACATAGAGTAATAACATGAGGAGTGAGTTTGTGTAGCGACATGGAGGAGTGACATGGAGGAGTGACATGGAGGAGTGACATAGACTAGCGACATGGAGGAGATACATGGAGGAGTGAAATGGAGGAAAGACATGGAGAAGTGAGTTGGTATAGCGACATGGAGGAGTGACGTGGAGAAGTGACAGGGCGGATAACCAAGGAGGGTTGATATGGTGGATTGACATGGAGGAGTGACATGAGGAGTGAGTTCGTGTAGCGACATGGAGGAGTGACATGGAGGAATGACTTGGAGGAGCAACACGGAGGAGCGACATGGAGGAGTGACATGCATTAGTACATGGAGTAGCTACATGTGGGAGGGACATGTAGAAGTGACAGGGTTTATCAGGAAGGAGGGTTGATATGGTGGAGTGACATGGAGGAGTGACATGGAGGAGTGACATGGAGGAGTTACAAGGAGGGTTGAGTTGGGGTAGCGACATGGAGGAGTGACATGGAGGAGTGACATGAAGGAGTGACATAGAGTAGCGACATGGTGGAGATACATGGAGGAGTTACATGGAGGAATGAGTTGGTGGAGCGACATGGAGGAGTGACATGAAGTAGTGACATGGAGGAGTGACATGGAGGACTGAAATGGTAGAGTGACATGGAGGAGTGACATAGAGGAGTGACGTGGAGGAGTGACAGGGTTGATCAGGAAGGAGAGTTTTTATGGTGGAGTGAAATCATTGAGGGACATGGGTGAGTGACTTGGAGGAGTGACAAGGAGGAGCAACACGGAGGAGCGACATGGAGGAGTGACATGGAGTAGTGACATGGAGGATGGACATGGAGGAGTGACATGGAGAAGTGACAGGGTTGATCAGGAAGGAGTGTTTATATGGTGGAGTGAAATCGTGGAGGGACATGTGTGAGTGACTTGGAGGAGTGACAAGGAGGAGCAACACGGAGGAGCGACATGGAGGAGTGACATGGAGTAGTGAAAAGGAGGATGGACATGGAGGAGTGACATGGAAGACATATAGAGGTGACATGGAGGAGTGAATTGGAGGACTGACATAAAGGAGTGACATGGAGGAATGACATGGAGGAGTGACAAGAAGTATTGACATGGAGGAGTGACATTGAGGAGTGACATAGAGTAGCAAATATGGAGGAGATACATGGAGGAATGACATGGAGGAGTGACATGGAGGAGGGACATGGAGGAGCGATATGGAGGAGTGACATGGAGTAGCTACATGGAGGAGTTACATGGAGGACTGACTTGGAGGAGCAACACGGAGGAGCGACATGGAGGAGGGACATGGAGGAATGACTTGGAAGACATATAGAAGTGACATGGAAGAGTGAATTGGAGGACTGACATAAAGGAGTGACATGGAGGAATGACATGGATAAGTGACATGGAGAAGTGACTTTGAGTAGCAACATGGAGGAGTGATCTGGAGGAGTGACATGGAGGAGTGAAATGGTGGAGTGACATGGAGAAGTGACTTTGAGGAGTGACATGGAAGAGTGAAATGGTGGAGTGACATGGAGGAGTGAGTTGTTAGAGCGACATGGAGGAGTGACATGGAGTAGCGACATGGAGGAGTGACATGAGTAATGAGTTGGTGTAGCGACATGGAGGAGTGACATGGAGGTGTGACATGGAGGAGTGACATAGAGGAGCGACATGGAGGAGTGAAATGGATGAGTGACATGGAGGAGGGATAAGAAGGGTTGAGTTGGTGTAGTGACATGGAGGAGTGACTTTAAGTAGCGACATGGAGGAGTGACCTGGAGGAGTGACATGGAGGAGTGACAAGAAGGATTGAGTTGTTAGAGCGACATGGAGGAGTGACATGGAGGAGTGACATGGAAGACATATAGAGGTGACATGGAGGAGTGAATTAGAGTTGTGACATGGAGGAGTGACATTGAGGAGTGAGTTGGTGTAGCGACATGGAGGAGTGACATGGAGGAGTGACATAGATTAGCGACATGGAGGAGATACATGGAGGAGTGACATGGAGGAATGACATGGAGGAGTGATATGAAGTAGTGACATTGAGGAGTGACATTGAGGAGTGAGTTGGTGTAGTGACATGGAGGAGTCACTTTGAGTAGCGACATGGAGGAGTGACCTGGAGGAGTGACATGGAGGAGTGAGTTGTTATAGCGACATGGAGGAGAGAAATAGAGGAGTGACATGGATGAGTGACATGGAGGAGTGAGTTGTTATAGCGATATAGAGGAGAAACATGGAGGAGTGACATACAGGAATTTCGTGGAGCAGAGACATGGAGGAGTGACATGGAGAAGTGACAGGGCGGATCACCAAGGAAGATTGATATGGTGGAGTGACATGGCGGAGGGACATGGATGAGTGACTTGGAGGAGTGACATGGAGGAGACGACATGGAGGAGTCACATGAGGAGTGAGTTTGTGTAGCGACATGGAGGAGTGACATGGAGTAGATACATGGAGGAGTTACATGGAGGAGTGACTTGGAGGAGCAACACGGAGGAGCGACATGGAGGAGTGACCTGGAGTAGTGACATGGAGTAGCTACATGTAGGAGTTACATGGTGGAGTGACTTGGAGGAGCAACATGGAGGAGTGACATAAAGGAGTGATGTGGAGGAGCAACACGGAGGAGCGACATGGAGGAGTGACATGGAGTAGTGACATGGAGGAGGGACATGGAGGAGTGACTTGGAGAAGTGACAGGGTTGATCAGGAAGGAGGGTTGATATGGTGGAGTGACATCGTGTAGGGACATGGGTGAGTGACTTGGAGGTGTGACAAGGAGGTGCAACACGGAGGAGCAACATGGAGGAGTGACATGGAGTAGTGACATGGAGTATGGACATGGAGGAGTGACATGGAAGACATATAGAGATGACATGGAGGAGTGAACTGAAGGAGTGACATAAACGAGTGACATGGAGGAATGACATGGATGAGTGACATGGAGAAGTTACAAGGAGGGTTGAGTTGGTGTAGTGACATGGAGGAGTGACATGGAGTAGCGACATGGAGGAGTGACACGAGGAATGAGTCAGTGTAGCGACATTGAGGAGTGACATGGAGGTGTGACATGGAGGAGTGACATAGAGGAGTGATGTGGAGGAGTGACATGGAGGAGGAACATGGAGGAGTGACATGGAAGACATATAGAAGTGACATGGATGAGTGACATGGAGGAGTTACATGGAAGAGCAACATGGAGGAGCGAAGTGGAGCAGTGAGTTGGTGGAGCGACATGGAGGAGTCAAATGGAGTAGTGACATGGAGGAGTGACATGAAGTAGTGACATGGAGGAGTGACAATTAGGATTGAGTTGGTGTCGTGACATGGAGGAGTGACTTTGAGTAGCGACATGGAGGAGTGACCTGGAGGAGTGACATGGAGAAGTGAAATGGTGGGGTGACATGGAGGAGTGAGATGTTAGAGCGACATGGAGGAGTTACATGGAGGAGTGACATAGAAGATTGATGTGGAGTAGTGACATGGAGGATGGACATGGAGGAGTGACTTGGAGAAGTGACATGGAAGACATATAGAGGTTACTTGGAGGAGTGAATTGGTGTTGTGACATAAAGGAGTGACATGGATGAGTGACATGGAGGAGTGACAATTAGTAGTGACATGGAGGAGTGACATTGAGGAGTGAGTTGGTGTAGCGACATGGAGGAGTGACATGGAGTAGCGACATAGAGTAGTAACATGAGGAGCGAGTTTGTGTAGCGACATGGAGGAGTGACATGGAGGAGTGATATGGAGGAGTGACATAGAGTAGCGACATGGAGGAGTGACATGGAGGAATGACATGGAGGAGTGAAATGGAGGAGGGACATGGAGGAGCGATATGGAGGAGTGACATGAAAGAGTGTAAAGGAGGGTTGATTTTGTGTAGCGACATGGAGGAGTGACATGAAGTAGTGACATTGAGGAGTGACATTGAGGAGTGAGTTGGTGTAGTGACATGGAGGAGTGACATGGAGGAGTGACTTTGAGTAGCGACTTGGAGGAGTGACCTGGAGGAGTGACATGGAGGAGTGAGTTGTTATAGCGACATGGAGGAGAGAAATGGAGGAGTGACCTGGAGGAGTGACATGGAGGAGTGAAATGGTGGAGTGACATGGAGGAGTGACATGGAGGAGTGAGTTGTTAGAGCGATATAGAGGAGAGACATGGAGGAGTGACATGGAGTAGTGAAAAGGAGGATGGACATGGAGGAGTGACATGGAAGACATATAGAGGTGACTTGGAGGACTGACATAAAGGAGTGACATGGAGGAATGACTTGGAGGAGCAACATGGAGGAGTGACTTTGAGTAGCGACATGGAGGAGTGACCTGGAGGAGTGACATGGAGGAGTGAAATGGTGGAGTGACATGGAGAAGTGACATGGAGAAGTGACATAGAGGAGTGACATGGAGGAGAGACATGGAAGAGTGATATGGAGGAGTAACATAAAGGAGTGACATGTGGAATGACATGGATGAGTGACATGGAGGAGTGACAAGGAGGAGTGACATAGAGGAGTGACATGGAGGAGTGACATAGAGGAATGACGTGGAGGAGAGACATGGAAGAGTGACATGGAGAAGTGACAGGGCAGATAACAAAAGAAGATTGATATGGTGGAGTGACAAGGCGGAGGGACATGGATGAGTGACATGGAGGAGTGACACGGAGGAGCAACATGGAGGAGCGACATGGAGGAGTGACATGGAAGAGTGAGTAGGTGTAGCGACATGGAGAATGGACATGGAGGAGTGACATGGAAGACATATAGAAGTGACATGGAGGAGTGAATTGGAGGAGTGACATAACGAGTGACATGGAGGAATGACATGGTTGAGTGACATGGAGGAGTGACTTTGAGTAGTGACATGGAAGAGTGACCTGGAGGAGTGACATGGAGGAGTGAAATGGTGGAGTGACATGGAGGAGTGAGTTGTTATAGCGACATGGAGGAGTGACCTGGAGGAGAGACATGGAGGATTGAGTTGTTATAGCGACATGGAGGAGAGAAATGGAGGAAGTGACATGAAGGAGTGACATTGAGGAGTAAGTTGGTGTAGCGACATGGAGGAGTGACCTGGAGGAGTGACATGGAGGAGTGACCTGGAGGAGAGACATGGCGGAGTGAGTTGTTATAGCGACATGGAGGAGTGACCTTGAGGAGTGACATGGAGGAGTGAAATGGTGGAGTGACATGGAGGAGTGACATGGAGGAGTGAGTTTTTAGAGCGACATAGAGGAGAGACATGGAGGAGTGACATGTAGGAGTGACATGGAGGAGTGACATAGAGCAGTGACGTGGAGGAGAGACATGGAGGAGTGACATGGAGAAGTGACAGGGCGGATCAAAAAGGAGGGTTTATATGGTGGAGTGACATCACGGAGGGACATGGGTGAGTGACTTGGAGGAGTGACATGGAAGAGTGACATGAGGAGTGAGTTTGTGTAGCGACATGGAAGAGTGACATGGAGAAGTGACAGGTCGGATCACCAAGGGAGATTGATAGGGTGGAGTGACATAGCGGAGGGACATGGATGAGTGACATGGAGGAGTGACATGGAGGAGTGACTTGGAGAAGTGACATGAAGGAGTGACATGAGGAATGACATGGATGAGTGACATGGAGGAGTGACAAGGAGGGTTGAGTTTGTGTAGCGACATGGAGGAGTGACATGAAGTAGCGACATGGAGGAGTGACATGGATAAGTGACAGGGCGGATCAAAAAGGAGGGTTGATATGGTGGAGTGAAATTGCGGAGGGACAAGGGTGAGTGACTTGGAGAAGTGACAGGGTTGATCAGGAAGGAGGGTTTATATGGTGGAGTGACATCGTGGAAGGACATGGGTAAGTGACTTGGAGGAGTGACATGGAGGAGTGACATGGAGGAGTGACATGAGGAGTGAGTTGGTGTAGAGACATGGAGGAGTGACATGGAGTAGCTACATGGAG
This sequence comes from Sebastes schlegelii, assembly GCA_014673565.1. Lineage (NCBI taxonomy): Eukaryota > Metazoa > Chordata > Actinopteri > Perciformes > Sebastidae > Sebastes > Sebastes schlegelii. The sequence continues at coordinate 34,858,652 of CM025825.1, forward strand.
GAGTTACATGGCGGAGTGACATGAAGGAGTGACATGGAGGAGTGACATGGAGGAGTAACATGGAGGAAGGAGTTGGTGGAGCGACATGGAGGAGTCACATGAAGTAGCAACATGGAGGAGTAACATGAAAGACTGAGTTGGTTTAGCGACATGGAGGACTGACATGGAATAGCGACATTGAGGAGTGACATGGAGGAGTGACATGGAGTAGCTACATGGAGGAGTTACATGGAGGAGTGACTTGGAGGATTGACATAAAGGAGTGACATGGAGGAATGATATGGATGAGTGATATGGAGGAGTGACAAAGAGGATTGAGTTGGTGTAGTGACATGAGGAGTGACGTAGAGGAGAGACGTCGTGGAGTGAAATGGAGGAGTGACATGGAGGAGCAACTTGAAAGAGCGACATGGAGGAGTGACAAGGAGGATTGAGTTGGTGTAGCGACATGGAGGAGTGACATGGAGGAGTGAAATAGAGGAGTGACGTGGAGGAGAGACATGGAAGAATGACATGGAGAAGTGACAGGTCGGATAACCAAGGAAGATTGATTGGATGGAGTGACCTGGAGGAGTGACATGGAGAAGTGAAATGGTGGGGTGACATGGAGGAGTGAGATGTTAGAGCGACATGGAGGAGTGACATGGAGGAGTGACATAGAAGATTGATGTGGAGTAGTGACATGGAGGATGGACATGGAGGAGTGACTTGGAGAAGTGACATGGAAGACATATAGAGGTTACTTGGAGGAGTGAATTGGTGTTGTGACATAAAGGAGTGACATGGATGAGTGACATGGAGGAGTGACAAGAAGTAGTGACATGGAGGAGTGACATTGAGGAGTGAGTTGGTGTAGCGACATGGAGGAGTGACATGGAGTAGCGACATAGAGTAGTAACATGAGGAGCGAGTTTGTGTAGCGACATGGAGGAGTGACATGGAGGAGTGATATGGAGGAGTGACATAGAGTAGCGACATGGAGGAGTGACATGGAGGAATGACATGGAGGAGTGAAATGGAGGAGGGACATGGAGGAGCGATATGGAGGAGTGACATGAAAGAGTGTAAAGGAGGGTTGATTTTGTGTAGCGACATGGAGGAGTGACATGAAGTAGTGACATTGAGGAGTGACATTGAGGAGTGAGTTGGTGTAGTGACATGGAGGAGTGACATGGAGGAGTGACTTTGAGTAGCGACTTGGAGGAGTGACCTGGAGGAGTGACATGGAGGAGTGAGTTGTTATAGCGACATGGAGGAGAGAAATGGAGGAGTGACCTGGAGGAGTGACATGGAGGAGTGAAATGGTGGAGTGACATGGAGGAGTGACATGGAGGAGTGAGTTGTTAGAGCGATATAGAGGAGAGACATGGAGGAGTGACATGGAGTAGTGAAAAGGAGGATGGACATGGAGGAGTGACATGGAAGACATATAGAGGTGACTTGGAGGACTGACATAAAGGAGTGACATGGAGGAATGACTTGGAGGAGCAACATGGAGGAGTGACTTTGAGTAGCGACATGGAGGAGTGACCTGGAGGAGTGACATGGAGGAGTGAAATGGTGGAGTGACATGGAGAAGTGACATGGAGAAGTGACATAGAGGAGTGACATGGAGGAGAGACATGGAAGAGTGATATGGAGGAGTAACATAAAGGAGTGACATGTGGAATGACATGGATGAGTGACATGGAGGAGTGACAAGGAGGAGTGACATAGAGGAGTGACATGGAGGAGTGACATAGAGGAATGACGTGGAGGAGAGACATGGAAGAGTGACATGGAGAAGTGACAGGGCAGATAACAAAAGAAGATTGATATGGTGGAGTGACAAGGCGGAGGGACATGGATGAGTGACATGGAGGAGTGACACGGAGGAGCAACATGGAGGAGCGACATGGAGGAGTGACATGGAAGAGTGAGTAGGTGTAGCGACATGGAGAATGGACATGGAGGAGTGACATGGAAGACATATAGAAGTGACATGGAGGAGTGAATTGGAGGAGTGACATAAACGAGTGACATGGAGGAATGACATGGTTGAGTGACATGGAGGAGTGACTTTGAGTAGTGACATGGAAGAGTGACCTGGAGGAGTGACATGGAGGAGTGAAATGGTGGAGTGACATGGAGGAGTGAGTTGTTATAGCGACATGGAGGAGTGACCTGGAGGAGAGACATGGAGGATTGAGTTGTTATAGCGACATGGAGGAGAGAAATGGAGGGAGTGACATGAAGGAGTGACATTGAGGAGTAAGTTGGTGTAGCGACATGGAGGAGTGACCTGGAGGAGTGACATGGAGGAGTGACCTGGAGGAGAGACATGGCGGAGTGAGTTGTTATAGCGACATGGAGGAGTGACCTTGAGGAGTGACATGGAGGAGTGAAATGGTGGAGTGACATGGAGGAGTGACATGGAGGAGTGAGTTTTTAGAGCGACATAGAGGAGAGACATGGAGGAGTGACATGTAGGAGTGACATGGAGGAGTGACATAGAGCAGTGACGTGGAGGAGAGACATGGAGGAGTGACATGGAGAAGTGACAGGGCGGATCAAAAAGGAGGGTTTATATGGTGGAGTGACATCACGGAGGGACATGGGTGAGTGACTTGGAGGAGTGACATGGAAGAGTGACATGAGGAGTGAGTTTGTGTAGCGACATGGAAGAGTGACATGGAGAAGTGACAGGTCGGATCACCAAGGGAGATTGATAGGGTGGAGTGACATAGCGGAGGGACATGGATGAGTGACATGGAGGAGTGACATGGAGGAGTGACTTGGAGAAGTGACATGAAGGAGTGACATGAGGAATGACATGGATGAGTGACATGGAGGAGTGACAAGGAGGGTTGAGTTTGTGTAGCGACATGGAGGAGTGACATGAAGTAGCGACATGGAGGAGTGACATGGATAAGTGACAGGGCGGATCAAAAAGGAGGGTTGATATGGTGGAGTGAAATTGCGGAGGGACAAGGGTGAGTGACTTGGAGAAGTGACAGGGTTGATCAGGAAGGAGGGTTTATATGGTGGAGTGACATCGTGGAAGGACATGGGTAAGTGACTTGGAGGAGTGACATGGAGGAGTGACATGGAGGAGTGACATGAGGAGTGAGTTGGTGTAGAGACATGGAGGAGTGACATGGAGTAGCTACATGGAGGAGTTACATGGCGGAGTGACATGAAGGAGTGACATGGAGGAGTGACATGGAGGAGTAACATGGAGGAAGGAGTTGGTGGAGCGACATGGAGGAGTCACATGAAGTAGCAACATGGAGGAGTAACATGAAAGACTGAGTTGGTTTAGCGACATGGAGGACTGACATGGAATAGCGACATTGAGGAGTGACATGGAGGAGTGACATGGAGTAGCTACATGGAGGAGTTACATGGAGGAGTGACTTGGAGGATTGACATAAAGGAGTGACATGGAGGAATGATATGGATGAGTGATATGGAGGAGTGACAAAGAGGATTGAGTTGGTGTAGTGACATGAGGAGTGACGTAGAGGAGAGACGTCGTGGAGTGAAATGGAGGAGTGACATGGAGGAGCAACTTGAAAGAGCGACATGGAGGAGTGACAAGGAGGATTGAGTTGGTGTAGCGACATGGAGGAGTGACATGGAGGAGTGAAATAGAGGAGTGACGTGGAGGAGAGACATGGAAGAATGACATGGAGAAGTGACAGGTCGGATAACCAAGGAAGATTGATTGGATGGAGTGACATGGAGGAGGGACATGGATGAGTGACATGGAGGAGTGACATGGAGGAGTGAATTGGAGGAGTGACATAAAGGAGTGACATGGAGGAATGACATGGATGAGTGACATGGAGGAGTGAGAAGAAGTAGTGACATGGAAGAGTGACGTTGAGGAGTGAGTTGGTGTAGCGACATGGAGGATTGACATGGAGTAGCGACATAGAGTAGTAACATGAGGAGTGAGTTGGTGTAGCGACATGGAGGAGTGACATGGAATAACGACATGGAGGAACATGGAGGTGTGACATGGAGGAGTGACATAGAGGAGCGACGTGGAGGAGTGACATGGAGGAGGGACATGGAGGAGTGACATGGAAGACATAGAAGTGACATGGATGAGTGACATGGAGTATTGACAAGAAGGATTGAGTTGGTGTAGTGACATGGCGGAGGGACATAGATGAGTTACATGGAGGAGTGACATGGAAGAGCAACATGGAGGAGCGACGTGGAGGATTAAGTTGGTGGAGCGACATGGAGGAGTCACATGGAGTAGGGACATGGAGGAGTGACTTGAATTAGTGACATGGAGGAGTGATATTGAGGAATGAGTTGGTGTAGTGACATGGAGGAGTGATATGGAGGTGTGACATGAAGGAGTGACATGGAGGAGTGACATGGAGTAGCGACATAGAGGAGTGACATGAGTAATGAGTTGGTGTAGCGACATGGAGGAGTGACATGGAATAACGAAATGGAGGAGTGAAATGGAGGTGTGACATGGAGGAGTGACATAGATGAGTTACGTGGAGGAGTGATATGGAAGAGATATAGAAGTGACATGGATGAGTGACATGGAGGAGTGACAAGAAGGATTGAGTTGGTGTAGTGACATGGCGGATGGACATAGATGAGTTACATGAAGGAGTGACATGGAAGAGCAACATGGAGGAGCGACGTGGAGGAGTAAGTTGGTGGAGCGACATGGAGGAGTCACATGGAGTATGGACATGGAGGAGTGACATGGAGGAGTGAGTTGTTAGAGCGACATGGAGGAGAGACATGGATGAGTGACATGAAGGAGCGACATGGAGGAGTGACATGGAGTAGTGACATGGAGGATGGACATGGAAGAGTGACATGGAAGACATATAGAGGTGACATGGAGGAGTGAATTTGAGGACTGACATAAAGGAGTGACATGGAGGAATGACATGGACAAGTGACAAGAAGTATTGACATGGAGGAGTGACATGGAGGAGTTAAATGATGGAGTGACATGGAGGAGTGACAAGAAGTAGTGACATGGAGGAGTGACATTGAGGAGTGAGTTGGTGTAGTGACATGGAGGAGTGACTTTGAGTAGCGACTTGGAGGAGTGACCTGGAGGATTGACATGGAGGAGTGAGTTGTTATAGCGACATGGACGAGAGAAATGGAGGAGTGACATGAAGGAGTGACATTGAGGAGTAAGTTGGTGTAGCGACATGGAGGAGTGACCTGGAGGAGTGACATGGAGGAGTGAGTTGTTAGAGCGATATAGAGGAGAGACATGGAGGAGTTACATGTAGGAGTGACATGGAGGAGTGACAAAGAGGAATTTCGTGGAGGAGAGACATGGAGGAGTGACATGGAGAAGTGACAGGGCGGATCACCAAGGAAGATTGATATGGTGGAGTGACATGGCGGAGTGACATGGATGAGTGACTTGGAGTAGCGACATGGAGGAGTGACATGAGTAATGAGTTCGTGTAGTGACATGGAGGAGTGACATGGAGGTGTGACTTGGAGGAGTGACCTAGAAGAGCGTCGTGGAGGAGTGACATGGAGGAGGGACATGGAGGAGTGACATGGAAGACATATAGAAGAAACATGGATGAGTGACATGGAGGAGTGACAAGAAGGATTGAGTTGGTGTAGTGACATGGAGGAGTGACTTTGAGTAGCGACATGGAGGAGTGACCTGGAGGAGTGACATGGAGGAGTGAAATGGTGGGGTGACATGGAGGAGTGAGTTGTTAGAGCGACATGGAGGAGTGACATAGAGGATTGATGTGGAGTAGTGACATGGAGGATGGACATGGAGGAGTGACTTGGAGAAGTGACATGGAAGACATATAGAGGTGACATGGAGGAGTGAATTGGAGTTGTGACATAAAGGAGTAACATGGAGGAATGACATGGATGAGTGACATGGAGGAGTGAGAAGAAGTAGTGACATGGAGGAGGGACATGGACGAGCGATATGGAGGAGTGACATGAAAGAGTGTAAAGGAGGGTTGAGTTTGTGTGGCGACATGGAGGAGTGAGAAAAAGTAGTGACATGGAGCAGTGACATTGAGGAGTGAGTTGGTGTAGCGACATGGAGGATTGACATGGAGTAGCGACATAGAGTAGTAACACGAGGAGTGAGTTTGTGTAGCGACATGGAGGAGTGATATAGAGTAGCGAAATGGAGGAGATACATGGAGGAGTGACATGGAGGAATGACATGGAGGAGAGAAATGGAGGAGTGACCTGGAGGAGTGAGTTGATGGAGCGACATTGAGGAGTCAAATGGAGGGGTGACGTGGAGGAGTGACATGGAGGAGTAACATGGAGGAAGGAGTTGGTGGAGCAACATGGAGGAGTCACATGGAGGTGTGACATGGAGGAGTGACATGGAGGAGTGACATGGAGGAGTAACATGGTGGAAGGAGTTGGTGGAGCGACATGGAGGAGGGACATGGAGGAGCGATATGGAGGAGTGACAAGAAGGATTGAGTTGGTGTAGTGACCTGGCGGAGGGACATAGATGAATTACATGGAGGAGTGACATGGAAGAGCAACATGGAGGAGCGACATGGAGGATTGAGTTGGTGGAGCGACATGGAGGAGTCACATGGAGTAGCGACATGGAGGAGTGACATGAAGTAGTGACATGGAGGAGTGACATGAGGAATGAGTTGGTGTAGCGACATGGAGGAGTGACTTTGAGTACATACATGGAGGAGTGACCTGGAGGAGTGACATGGAGGAGTGAAATGGTGGAGTGACATGGAGGAGTAACTGGGAGGAGTGACATAAAGGATTGACATGGAGGAGTGACATGGAGGAGTAACATGGAATAGCGACATGGAGGAGTGACATGGAGGAGTGACATGGAGGAGTGACTTGGAGAAGTGACAGGGTTGATCAGGAAGGAGGGTTGATATGGTGGAGTGACATCATGGAGGGACATGGGTGAGTGACTTGGAGGAGTGACAAGGAGGAGCAACACGGAGGAGCGACATGGAGTAGTGACTTTGGAGGAGTGACAAGGAGGAGCAACACGTAGGAGCGACATGGAGGAGTGAAATGGAGGATGGACATGGAGGAGTGACATGGAGAACATATAGAGGTGACATGGAGGGGAGAATTGGAGGAGTGACATAAAGTAGTAACATGGAGGAGTTACATTGAGGAGTGAGTTGGTGTAGCGACATGGATGAGAGAAATGGAGTAGCGACAGAGTAGTGACATGGAGGAGATACATGGAGGAGTGACATGAAAGAGTGTAAAGGAGGAATGACATGGAGGAGTGACATGGATTAGGGACATGCAGGAGTCACCTGGAGGAGTGACATGGAGGAATGACATGGTTGAGTGACATGGAGGAGTGAGTTGTTTTAGCGACATGGAGGAGAGAAATGGAGTAGTCATATGGAGGAGTGATATTAAGGAGTGAGTTTGTGTAGTGACATGGAGGAGTGACTTTGAGGATTCACATGGAGGAGTGAAATGGTGGAGTGACATGTAGGAGTGAGTTGTTAGAGCGACATGGAGGAGAGACATGGAGAAGTGACATGGAGGAGTGACATGAGTAATGAGTTGGTGTAGCGACATGGAGGAGTGACTTTTAGTACCGACATGGAGGAGTGACCTGAAGGAGTGACATGGAGGAGTGACATGGAGGAGTGACATGAGGAGTGAGTTTGTATAGGGACATGGAGGAGTGACATGGAGTAGCTACATGGAGGAGTTACATGGAGCAGTGAGTTGGTGTAGTGACATGGAGGAGTGACTTTGAGTAGCGATATGGAGGAGTGACCTGGAGGAGTGACATGGAGGAGTGCAATGGTGGAGTGACATGGAGGAGTGAGTTGTTATAGCGACATGGAGGACAAACATGTAGGATTGATATGGAGGAGTGACCTGAAGGAGTGACATGGAGGAGTGACATGGAGGAGTGACATGAGGAGTGAGTTTGTATAGGGACATGGAGGAGTGACATGGAGTAGCTACATGGAGGAGTTACATGGAGCAGTGAGTTGGTGTAGTGACATGAAGGAGTGACCTGGAGGAGTGACATGGAGGAGTGAAATGGTGGGGGTGACATGGAGGAATGAGTTGTTAGAGCGACATGGAGGAGTGACATGGAGGAGTGACATAAAGGATTGATATGGAGTAGTGACATGGAGGATGGACATGGAGGAGTGAATTGGAGTTGTGACATAAATGAGTGACATGGAGGAATGACATGGAGGAGTGACATAGAGGAGTGATGTGGAGGAGTGACATGGAGGAGGAACATGGAGGAGTGACATGGAAGACATATAGAAGTGACATGGAGGAGTGACAAGAAGGATTGAGTTGGTGTAGTGACTTGGCGAAGGGACATAGATGAATTACATGGAGGAGTGACATGGAAGAGCAACATGGAGGAGTAACATTGAGGAGTGACATAAAGGACTGACATGGATGAGTGACATGGAGGAGTTACATGGAGGAGTGACATGAGGAATGAAATGGTGTAGCAACATGGAGGAGTGACTTTTAGTACCGACATGGAGGAGTGACCTGGAGGAGTGACATGGAGGAGTGACATGGAGGAGGGACATGGAGGAGCGATATGGAGGAGTGACATGAAAGAGTGTAAAAGAGGATTGAGTTTGTGTAGCGACATGGAGGAGTGACATGAAGTAGTGACATTGAGGATTGACATTGAGGAGTGAGTTGTTGTAGTGACATGGAGGAGTGACTTTGAGTAGCGACATGGAGGAGTCACCTGGAGGAGTGACATGGAGGAGTGACATGGAGGAGTGACAACAAGGATTGAGTTGGTGTAGTGACATGGCGGAGGGACATAGATGAATTACATGGAGGAGTGACATGGAAAAGCAACTTGGAGGAGCGACATGGAGGATTGAGTTGGTGGAGCGATATGGAGGAGTCACATGGAGTAGCGAAATGGAGGAGTGACATGAAGGATTGAGTTGGTGTAGTGACATGGAGGAGTGACTTTGAGTAGCGACATGGAGGAGTGAAAACAAGGATTGAGTTGGTGTAGTGACATGGCGGAGGGACATAGATGAATTACATGGAGGAGTGACATGGAAGAGCAACATGGAGGAGCGACATGGAGGATTGAGTTGGTGGAGCGATATGGAGGAGTCACATGGAGTAGCGAAATGGAGGAGTGACATGAAGGGTTGAGTTGGAGTAGTGACATGGAGGAGTGACTTTGAGTAGCGACATGGAGGAGTGACCTGGAGGAGTGACATGGAGGAGTGAAATGGTGGGGTGACATGGAGGAGTGAGTTGTTAGAGTGACATGGAGGATGACATGGAGGAGTGACATAGAATATTGATGTGGAGTAGCGACATAGACTAGCGAAATGGAGGAGATACATGGAGGAGTGAAATGGAGGAATGACATGGAGGAGTGACATAGACTAGCGACATGGAGGAGATACATGGAGGAGTGAAATGAGGAATGACATGGAGGAGTGAGTTGGTATAGTGACATGGAGGAGTGACATGGAGAAGTGACAGGGCGGATAACCAAAGAGGGTTGATATGGTGGAGTGACATCGCAGAGGGACATGGGTGAGTGACTTGGAGGAGTGACATGGAGGAGTGACATGGAGGAGTGACATGAGGAGTGAGTTTGTGTAGCGACATGGAGGAGTGACATGGAATAGCTACATGGAGGACTTACATGGAGAAGTGGCATTGAGGAGTGACCAAGAGCAGTGACATGGAATAGTGACATGGAGGAGTAACTTGGAGGAGTGACATAAAGGAGTGACATGGAGGAGTGACCTGGAGGAGTAACATGTAGGAGTGAATTGTTAGAGCGACATGGAGGAGAGACATGGAGGAGTGACATGGAGAAGTGCAATGGTGGAGTGACATGGAGGAGTGAGTTGTTATAGCGACATGTAGGACAAACATGGAGGAGTGACATGGAGGAGTGACATGTAGGAGTGACATGGATGAGAGACATGGAAGAGTGACATGGAGGAGTGAGTTTGTGTAGCGACATGGAGGAGTGACATGGAGTAGCGACATAGAGGATGGACATGGAGGAGTGACATGGAAGACATATAGAGGTGACATGGAGGAGTGAATTGGAGGACTGACATAAAGGAGTGACATGGAGGAATGACACAGAGGAGTGACATGAAGTAGTGACATTGAGGAGTGACATTGAGGAGTGAGTTGGTGTAGTGACATGGAGGAGTGACTTTGAGTAGCTACATGGAGGAGTGACATGGAGGAGTGACAAGAAGTATTGACATGGAGGAGTGACATTGAGGAGTGAGTTGGTGTAGCGACATGGAGGAGTAACATGAAGTAGCGACATAGAGTAGTAACATGAGGAGTGAGTTTGTGTAGCGACATGGAGGATTGACATGGAGGAGTGACATGGAGGAGTGACATAGAGTTGCGACATGGAGGAGATACATGGAGGAGTTACATGGAGGAATTGACATGGAAGAGCAACATGGAGGAGCGACGTGGAGGACTGAGTTGGTGGAGCGACATGGAGGAGTCACATGGAGTAGCGACATGGAGGAGTGACATGAAGTAGTGACATGGAGGAGTGACATTGAGGAGTGAGTTGGTGTAGTGACATGGAGAAGTCACTTTGAGTAGCGACATGGAGGAGTGACCTGGAGGAGTGACATGGAGGACTGAAATGGTGGAGTGACATGGAGGAGTGAGTTGTTATAGCGACATGGAGGAGAAACATGGAGGAGTGACATAGAGGAGTGACATCGAGGAGTGACATAGAGGAGTGACGTGGAGGAGAGACATGGAAGAGTTACATGGAGAAGTGACAGGGCCGATGGACATGGAGGAGTGACTTGGAGAAGTGACAGGGTTGATCAGGAAGGAAGGTTGATATGGTGGAGTGACATCGTGGAGGGACATGGGTGAGTGACTTGGAGGAGTGACAAGGAGGTGCAACACGGAGGAGCGACATGGAGGAGTGACATGGAGTAGTGACATGGAGGATGGACATGGAGGAGTGACGTGGAAGACATATAGAGGTGACATAGAGGAGTGAATTGGAGGACTGACATAAAGGAGTGACATGGAGGAATGACACGGAGGAGTTACATGAAGTAGTGACATTGAGGAGTGACAATGAGGAGTGAGTTGGTGTAGTGACATGGAGGAGTGACTTTGAGTAGCGACATGGAGGAGTGACCTGTAGGAGTGACATGGAGGAGTGAAATGGTGGAGTGACATGGAGGAGTAACATGGAGGAAGGAGTTGGTGGAGCAACATGGAGGAGTCACATGGAATAGCGACATGGAGGAGTGACATGGAGGAGTGACATAGAGGATTGATGTGGAGTAGTGACACGGAGGAGTGACTTGGAGAAGTGATCGGGTTGATCAGGAAGAAAGGTTGATATGGTGGAGTGACATGGCGTAGGGACATGGATGAGTGACATGGAGGAGTGAAATGGAGGAGTGACATGAGGAGTGAGTTTGTGTAGCGACATGGAGGAGTGACATGGAGTAGCTACATGGAGGATGGACATGGAGGAGTGACATGGAAGACATATATAGATGACATGGAGGAGTCAATTGGAGGAGTGACTTGGAGGAGCAACATGGAGGATGGACATGGAGGAGTGACATGGAAGACATATATAGATGACATGGAGGAGTGAATTGGAGGAATGACATGGATGAGTGACATGGAGGAGTTACAAGGAGGGTTGACTTGGTGTAGCGACATGGAGGTTTGACATGAGGAATGAGTTGGTGTAGCGACATGGAGGAGTGACATGGAGGTGTGACATGGAAGAGTAACATAGAGGAGTGATGTGGAGGAGGGACATGGAGGAGGAACATGGAGGAGTGACAAGAAGGATTGAGTTGGTGTATTGACATGGCGGAGGGACATACATGAGTTACATGGAGGAATGACATGGAAGAGCAACATGGAGGAGCGACGTGGAGGAGTGAGTTGGTGGAGCGACATGGAGGATTCACATAGAGTAGCGACATGGAGGAGTGACATGAAGTAGTGACATGGAGGAGTGACATTGAGGAGTGAGTTGGTGTAGTGACATGGAGGAGTGACTTTGAGTAGCGACATCGAGGAGTGACCTAGAGGAGTGACATGGAGGAGTGAAATGGTGGAGTGACATGGAGGAGTGAGTTGTTAGAGCGACATGGAGGAGAGACATGGAGAAGTCACATGGAGAAGTGACATGGAAGAGTGACATGGAGAAGTGACAGGGCCGATAACCAAGGAGGGTTTTGGTGGAGTGAAATGGAGTAGTGACATAAACGAGTGACATGGAGGAATGACATGGATGAGTGGCATGGATGAGTTACAAGGAGGGTTGAGTTGGTGTACCGACAGGGAGGAGTGACATGAGTAATGAGTTGGTGTAGTGATATGGAGGAGTGACATGGAATAACGACATGGAGGAGTGACATGAAGTAGTGGCATGGAGGAGTGACATTGAGGAGTGAGTTGGTGTAGTGACATGGAGGATTGACATTGAATAGCAACATGGAGGAGTGACATGGAGGAGTGACATGGAGGAGTGAGTTGTTATAGCGACATGGAGGAGAGAAATCAAGGAGTGACATGAGTGACCATATCAACCCTCCTTCCTGATCAACCCTGTCACATCTCCAAGTCACTCCTCCATGTCATTCCTCCATGTCATTCCTTTATGTCAGTCCTCCAATTCACTCCTCCATGTCACCTATATATGTCTTCCATGTCACTCCTCCATGTCCATCCTCCATGTCACTCCTCCACACACTCCTCCGTGTTGCTCCTCCTTGTCACTCCTCCAAGTCACTCACCCATGTCCCTCAATGATGTCACTCCACCATATCAACCCTCCTTCCTGATCATGCCTGTCACTTCTCCAAGTCTCTCCTCCATGTCCATCCTCCATGTCACTACTTTACATCAATCCTCTTTTTTACTCCTCCATGTAAGTCCTCCATGTCACATCCCCCATGTCACTCATCCGTGTCACTCCTCTATGTCACTCCTCCATGTCACTCCTCTATATCACTTGTCCATGTCACTCCTCCATGTAACTCCTCCATGTAGCTACTCCATGTCACTCCTCCAAGTCACTCATCCAAGTCACTCATCCATGTCACTCCGCCACGTCACTACTCCTTGTCGCTATTCCATGTAACTCCTCCATGTCGCTACACAAACTCACTCCTCATGTGACTTCTCCATGTCACTCCTCCATGTCACTCCTCCATGTTTCTCCTCCATGTCGCTATAACAACTCACTCTTCCATGTCACTCCTCCATGTCACTCCTCTATATCACTTGTCCATGTCACTCCTCCATGTAACTCCTCCATGTAGCTACTCCATGTCACTCCTCCAAGTCACTCATCCAAGTCACTCATCCATGTCACTCCGCCACGTCACTACTCCTTGTCGCTATTCCATGTAACTCCTCCATGTCGCTACACAAACTCACTCCTCATGTGACTTCTCCATGTCACTCCTCCATGTCACTCCTCCAGGTTACTCCTCCATGTCGCTACTTCATGTGACTCCTCCATGTCGCTCCACCAACTCACTACTCCACGTCGCTCCGCCATGTTGCTGTTTCATGTCACTCCTCCATGTCACTACACCAACTCAATCCTTCTTGTCACTCCTCCATGTCACTCCTCCATGTCACTCAACCATGTCATTCCTCCATGTCACTCGTTTATGTCACTCCTTCAATTCACTCCTCCATGTAACTTCTATATGTCTTCCATGTCACTCCTCCATGTCCATCCTCCATGTCGCTACACCTACTCACTCTTCCATGTCATTCCTCCATGTCGCTCCTCCATGTTGCTCCTCAATGTCACTCCTCCATGTCACTCATCCATGTCCCTCCGCCCTGTCACTTCTCCATGTCACTCTTCCATGTCTCTCCTCCACGTCATTCCTCTATGTCACTCCTCCATGTCACTCCTCTATGTCACTCCTCCATGTCTCTACTCCATGTCGCTCTAACAACTCACTCCTTCATGTCACTTCACCATTTCACTCCTTCATGTCACTCCTCCAGGTCACTCTTCCATGTCTCTCCTCCACGTCATTCCTCTATGTCACTCCTCCATGTCACTCATCCATGTCCCTCCACCATGTCACTCCACCATATCAACCCTCCTTCCTGATCAACCCTGTCACATCTCCAAGTCACTCCTCCATGTCATTCCTCCATGTCACTCCTTTATGTCAGTCCTCCAATTCACTCCTCCATGTCACCTCTATATGTCTTCCATGTCACTCCTCCATGTCCATCCTCCATGTCACTCCTCCACGTCGCTCCTCCTTGGTTATCCGCTCTGTCACTTCTCTATGTCACTCTTCCATGTATCTCCTCCACATCACTCCTCTATTTCACTCCTCCATGACACTACTCCATGTCACTCCTCCATGTCTCTCCTCCATGTCGCTCTAACAACTCACTCCTCCATGTCACTCCACCATTTCAATCCTCCATGTCACTCCTCCAGGTTACACCTCCATGTCGGTACTCCAAGTCACTCCTCTATGTCAATCATCCATGTCATTCCTCCATGTCACTCCTCCATGTCACTCCTCAATGTCCATCCTCCATGTCACTCCTCCAAGTAACTCTCCCACGTCCCTCCACGATGTCACTCCACCAAATCAACCCTACTTCCTGATCAACCCTGTCACTTCTCCAAGTCACTCCTCTATGTCCTTCCTCCATGTCACTACTCCAAGTCACTCCTCCGTGTTGCTCCTCCTTGTTGCTCCTCCACATCAATCCTCTATGTCACTCCTCCATGTTGCTACTCAAAGTCACTCCTCCATGTCACTCATCCATGTCATTCCTCCATGTCACTCCTTTATGTCACGCCTCCAATTCACTCCTCCATGTCACTTCTATATGTCTTCCAAGTCACTCCTCCATGTCCCTCCTCCATGTCGCTCCTCCGTGTTGCTCCTCCTAGTCAATCCTCCTTTACACTCTTTCATGTCACTTCTCCATATCGCTCCTCCATGTCCCTCCTCCATGTATCTCCTCCATGTCGCTACTCTAGGTCGCTACACCAACTCACTCCTCAATGTCACTCCTCCATGTCACTACTTCTTGTCACTCCTCCATGTCACTCATCCATGTCATTCCTCCATTTCTCTCCTTCATGTCGCTATAACAACTCACTCCTCCTTGTCACTCCTCCATGTCCCTCCTCCATGTCAGTACTCAAAGTCACTCCTCCATGTCACTACACCAACTCACTCCTCAATGTCACTCCTCAATGTCACTACTTCATGTCACTCCTCCATGTCACTCCTCCATTCCTCTCCTCCATGTCGCTATAACAATTCACTCTTCCATGTCACTCCTCCATGTCGCTCCTCCATGTTGCTACTCAATGTCACTCCTCCATGTCACTCATCCATGTCCCTCCGCCATGTCACTCCACCATATCAATCTTCCTTGGTTATCCGCCCTGTCACTTCTCCATGTCACTCTTCCATGTCTCTCCTCCACGTCATTCCTCTGTCACTCCTCCATGTCACTCCTCTATGTCACTCCTCCATGTCTCTACTCCATGTCACTCTAACAACTCACTCCTCCGTGTCACTTCAATATTTCACTCCTTCATGTCACTCCTCCAGGTCACTCCTCCATGTCGTTACTTCATGTCATTCATCCATGTCCCTCCGCCATGTCACTCCTCCATGTCGCTACACAAGCTCACTCCTCATGTCACTCCTCCATGTCACTCCTCCATGTCACTCCTCCAAGTCACTCACCCATGTCCCTCCGCGATGTCACTCCACCATATCAACCCTCCTTGGTTATCCGCCCTGTCACTTCTCCATGTCACTCTTCCATGTCTCTCCTCCACGTCACTCCTCTATATCACAACTCCATGTCAGTCCTCCATGTCACTTCTCCATGGCACTCCTTTATGTCACAACTCCAATTCACTCCTCTATGTCACTCCTCCATGTCACTCCTCCATGTCGCTACACCAACTCAATCCTCCTTGTCACTCCTCCATGTCGCTCCTTCATGTTGCTCCTCAATGTCACTCCTCCATTTCACTCCACGACGCCTCTCCTCTACGTCACTCCTCATGTCACTACACCAACTCAATCCTCCATGTCCATCCATCATGTCACTACTCGATTTCACTCCTCCATGTCGCTCCTCCGTGTTGCTCCTCCAAGTCACTCCTCCATGTAACTCCTCCATGTAGCTACTCCATGTCACTCCTCCATGTCACTCCTCCATATCACTCCTCCATGTCGGTATTCCATATCAGTCCTCCATGTCGCTACACCAACTCACACTTTCATGTTACTCCTCCATATTGCTACTCCATGTGACTCCTCCATGTCACTCCTCCATGTAACTCCTCCATGTAGCTACTCCATGTCACTCCTCCATGTCACTCCTTTTTGTAACTCCTCCAAGTTACTCCTCCATGTCGCTCCTCCATGTAGCTACTCCATGTCACTCCTCCATGTCGCTACACTAACTCACTCCTCATGTCACTTCTCCATGTCACTCCTCCATGTTCCTCCTCCATGTCACTCCTCCACGTCACTCCTCTATTTCACTCCTCCATGTCACAAATCCATGTCACTCCTCAATGTCATTATTTCATGTCACTCCTCCATGTCATTATTTCATGTCACTCCTCCATGTCGCTACACCAACTCATTCCTCATGTCACTCCTCCATGTCGCTACACCAACTCAACCCTCCTTGTCACTCCTCCATGTCACTCATCCATGTCATTCCTCCATGTAACTCCTTTATGTCACTCCTCCAATTCACTCCTCCAATTCAGTGCTCCATGTCACTCCACCCTATCAATCTTCCTTGGTGATCTTACCTGTCACTCCTCCATGTCAATACATCAACTCAAACCTCTTTATCCATCCTCCATGTCGCTACACCAACTCAGTCTTCCATTTCACTTCTCCATGTCGCTTCTCCATGTCAATACACCAACTCAAACCTCTTTGTCCATCCTCCTTGTCACTCCTCCATGTCACTCCTCCGTGTTGCTCCTCCATGTCACTCCTCCGTGTTGCTCCTCCATGTCACTCCTGCATGTTGCTCCTCCGTGTTGCTCCTCCACATCAATCTTCCATGTCACTCCTCCATGTCAATACACCAACTCAAACCTCTTTGTCCATCCTCAATGTCACTCCTCCATGTCACTTCTATATGTCTTCCATGTCACTGTCCCTCCTCCATGTCACTCCTCCACATAACTCGTCCATTTCACTCCTCCACTTCACTCCTCTATGTCACTCCTCCATGTCACACCTCCATGTCAATCCTCCATGTCGTTATTCCATGTCACTCCTCCATGTCGCTACACTAACTCATTACTCATGTCACTCCTCCATGTCGCTACTGCATGAAACTCCTCCATGTCGCTACACCAACTCAACCCTCCTTGTAACTCCTCCATTTCACACCTCCATGTCACTCCTCCATGTCGTTATTCCATGTCACTCCTCCAAGTCGCTACACAAACTCATTACTCATGTCACTCCTCCATGTCGCTACTCCATGTCACTCCTCCATTTCGCTCCTCCTTGTTGCTCCTCCATGTCACTCCTTCAAGTCACTCACCCATGTCCGTCCACGATGTCACTCCACCATATCAACCATCCTTCCTGATCAACCCTGTCACTTCTCCAAGTCACTCCACCATATCCCTCCTCCATGTCACTACTCATGTCACTCCTTCATGTCGCTCCTCCATGTTGCTCCTCCAAGTCACTCCTCCATTTCCCTCCTCCATGTCACTACTCCATGTCACTCCTCCATGTCGCTCCTCCGTGTTGCTCCTCCACACCAATCCTCTATTTCACATCTCCATGTCACTCCTCCATGTCACTCCTCCATGTAGCTACTCCATGTCACTCCTCAATGTCGCTACACAAACTCACTCCTCATGTCACTCCTGTATGTCACTCCACCATATAAACCCTCCTTCCTCATCAACCCTGTCACTTCTCCAAGTCACTCCTCCATGTCCCTCCTCAATGTCATTACTCCATGTCACTCCTCCATGTCACTCCTCCATTTCACTCCTCCATGTAACTCCTCCATGTAGCTACTCCATGTCACTCCACCATGTCGCTCCTCCGTGATGCTCCTCCACATCAATCCTCTATGTCACTCCTCCATGTCACTCCTCCATGTTGCTATTCCATGTCAGTACTCCATGTCACTACACCAACTCACTCCTCTACGTCACTCCTCATGTCACTCCTCCATGTCGCTACACCAACTCAACCCTCCTTGTAACTCCTCCATGTCACTCATCCATGTCATTCCTCCATGTCGCTATTCCATGTGACTCCTCCAAGTCACTCCTCCATGTAACTCCTACATGTAGCTCCTCCATGTAGTTCCTCCATGTCACTGCTCTATGTCACTCCTCCATGTCGCTCCTCCGTGTTGCTCCTCCAAGTCACTCCTCCATGTAACTCCTCCATGTAGCTAATATATGTCACTCCTCCATGTCGCTACACAAACTCACTCCTCATGTCACTCTTCCATGTCACTCCTCCATGTCACTCCTCCAGGTCACTCATCCATGTCCCTCCGCCATGTCACTCCACCATATCAACCCTCCTTCCTGATCAAACCTGTCACATCTCCAAGTCATTCCTCCATGTCCATCTACTATGTCACTTCACCATATCAATCCTCCTTCCTGATGAAACCTGTCACTTCTCCAAGTCACTCCTCCATGTCCAACCTTCATGTCACTACTCCACATCATTCCTCTATGTCACTCCTCCATGTCACTCCTCCATGTTGCTATTCCATGTGACTCCTCCATGTTGCTCCACCAACTCCTTCCTCCATGTTACTCCTCTATGTCAATCCTCCATATTAATCCTTTATGTCACTCGTCCAAGTTACTCCTCCATGTCACTCCACCATTTCACTCCTCCATGTCACTCCTCCAGGTCACTCCTTTATGTCACTCCTCCAAGTTACTCCTCCATGTCACTCCTCCATTTCACTCCTCCATGTAACTCCTCCATGTCGCTACACAAACTCACTCCTCATATCATTCTTCTAAGTCACTCCTCCGTATTGCTCGTCCACATCAATTGTCTATGTCACTCCTACATGTCACTCCTCCATGTCTCTCCTCTCTGTCGCTCTAACAACTCATTCCTCCATTTCACTCCTCCATGTCACTCCTCCAGGTCACTCCTCCATGTTACTACACCAACTCACTTGTCAATGTCACTCCTCCATGTCACTCCTCCATTTCTCTCCTCCATGTCGCTATAACAAATCACTCCTCCATTTCACTCCTCCAGGTCACTCCTCCATGTCGCTACTCAAAGTCACTCCTCCATGTCACTCCTCTAGGTCACTCTTCTATGTCGCTACTCAAAGTCACTCCTCCATGTCACTCATCCATGTCATTCCTCCATGTCACTCGTTTATGTCACTCCTCCATGTCACTTCTCCATGTTTCTCCTCCATGTCGCTCTAACAAATCACTCCTCCATGTCACTCCACCATTTCACTCCTCCATGTCACTCTTCCAGGTCACTGCCCCATGTCGCTATTCAAAGTCACTCCTCCATGTCACTCAACCATGTCATTCCTCCATGTCACTCGTTTATGTCACTCCTCCAATTCACTCCTCCATGTCACTTCTATATCTCTTCCATGTCACTCCTCTTTGTCCATCCTCCATGTCGCTACACCTATTCACTCTTCCATGTCACTCCTCCATGTCGCTCCTCCATGTTGCTCCTCCGTGTCACTCCTCCATGTCACTCATCCATGTCCCTCCGCCATGTCACTCCACCATATCAATCTTCCTTGGTTATCCGCCCTGTCACTTCTCTATGTCACTCTTCCATGTCTCTCCTCCACGTTATTCCTCTATGTCACTCCTCCATGTCGCTCCTCTATGTCACTCCTTCATGTCACTCCTCTATGTCACTCCTCCATGTCTCTACTCCTTGTCGCTCTAACAACTCACTCCTCCATGTCACTCCACCATTTCACTCCTTCATGTCACTCCTCCAGGTCACTCCTCCATGTCGCTACTTCATGTCACTCCTCCATGTCGCTACACAAACTCAACCCTCCTTGTCACTCCTCCATGTCACTCCTCCATTTCTCTCCTCCATGTCGCTCTAACAACTCACTCCTCCATGTCACTCCACCATTTCACTCCTTCATGTCACTCCTCCAGGTCACTCCTCCATGTCGCTACTTCATGTCACTCCTCCATGTCGCTACACCAACTCACTCCTCCATGTCGCTACTCAAAGTCACTCCTCCATGTCACTACACCAACTCACTCCTCAATGTAACTCCTCCATATCGCTCCTCCATGTCCCTCCTCCATGTCACTTCTCCAAGTCACTCACCCATGTCCCTCCACAATGTCACTCCACCATATCAACCCTCCTTCCTGATCAACTCAGTCACTTCTCCAAGTCACTCTTCCATGTCCATCCTCCATGTCACTACTCTACATCAATCCTCTACGTCAATCCTCCATGTCACTCCTCCATCTCACTCCTCCATGTCGCTATTCCATGTGACTCCTCCATGTCGCTCCACCAACTCCTTCCTCCATGTTACTCCTCCATATCACTCCTCCATGTCAGTCCTTTATGTCACTCCTCCAAGTTACTCCTCCATGTCACTCCACCATTTCACTCCTCCTTGTCACTCCTCCATGTCACTCCTCCATGTCGCTACTCAAAGTCACTCCTCCATGTCACTACACCAACTCTCTCCTCCATGTAACTCATCTATGTCCCTCCGCCATGTCACTACACCAACTCAATCCTTCTTGTCACTCCTCCATGTAACTCCTACATGTAGCTCCTCCATGTAGTTCCTCCATGTCACTGCTCTATGTCACTCCTCCATGTCGCTCCTCCATGTTGCTCCTCCAAGTCACTCCTCCATGTAACTCCTCCATGTCGCTACTTCATGTCACTCCTCCATGTCGCTACACAAACTCACTCCTCATGTCACTCTTCCATGTCACTCCTCCAAGTCACTCACCCATGTCCCTCCGCGATGTCACTCCACCATATTAACCCTCCTTTTGGATCCGCCCTGTCACTTCTCCATGTCACTCCTCCATGTCTCTCCTCCACGTCACTCCTCTATGTCACTCCTCCATGTCACTCCTACATGTCACTCCTCCATGTCTCTCCTCTATGTCGCTCTAACAACTCACTCCTCCATGTCACTCCTCCGTGTCACTCCACCATTTCACTCCTCCATGTCACTACTTCTTCTCACTCCTCCATGTCACTCATCCATGTCATTCCTCAATGTCACTCCTTTATGTCACTCCTCCAATTCACTCCTCCATGTCACTCCTCCATGTCACTCATCCATGTCCCTCCTCCATGTCACACCATCCTATCAATCTTCCTTGGTGATCCGACCTGTCACTTCTCCATGTCACTCTTCCATGTCTCTCCTCCACGTCACTCCTCTATGTCACTCCTCCATGTCACTCCTCCATGTCGCTACACCAACTCAATCCTCCTTGTCACTCCTCCATGTCGCTCCTTCATATTGCTCCTCCATGTCACTCCTCCATTTCACTCCACGACGTCTCTCCTCTACGTCACTCCTCATGTCACTTCACCAACTCAATCGTCCTTGTCACTCCTCCATATCACTCATCCATGTCATTCCTCCATGTCACTCCTTTATGTCAATCCTCCAAGTCAATCCTCCATGTCACTTCTATATGTCTTCCATTTTATTCCTCCATGTCCATCCATCATGTCACTACTCTATGTAACTCCTCCATGTCGCTCCTCCGTGTAGCTCCTCCAAGTCACTCCTCCATGTAACTCCTCCATGTAGCTATTCCATGTCACTCCTCCATGTCACTCCTCCATGTCACTCCTCCATGTCGCTATTCCATGTCAGTCCTCCATGTCGCTACACCAACTCACTCCTCATGTCACTCCTCCATGTCACTCCTCCAAGTCACTTACCCATGTCCCTCCACGATGTCACTCCACCATATAAATCCTCCTTCATGATCAACCCTGTCACTTCTCCAAGTCACTCCTCCATGTCCCTCCTCCATGTCATTACTCCTTGTCACTCCTCCATGTCGCTACAGCAACTCATTCCTCATGTCACTCCTCCATGTCGCTCCTCCGTGTTGCTCCTCCAAGTCTCTCCTCCATGTCGCTATAACAACTCACTCCTCCATGTCACTCCTCCAGGTCACTACACCAACTCACTCCTCAATGTCACTCCTCAATGTCACTACTTCATGTCACTCCTCCATGTCACTCCTCCATTTCTCTCCTCCATTTCGCTATAACAACTCACTCCTCCATGTCACTCCTCCGTGTTGCTCCTCCTTGTCACTCCTCCAAGTCACTCACCCATGTCCCTCCATGATGTCACTCCACCATATCAACCCTCCTTCCTGATCAACCCTGTCAATTCTCCAAGTCACTCCTCCATGTCCAACCTCCATGTCACTACTACACATCAATCCTCTATGTCACTCCTCCATGTCACACCTCCATGTCGATATTCCATGTTACTCCTCCATGTCACTCCTCCATGTCAATCCTTTATGTCACTCCTCCAAGTCACTCCTCCATGTCACTACTTCATGTCACTCCTCCATGTCCCTCCTCCGTGTTGCTCCTCCACATCAATCCTCTATGTCACTCCCCCATGTTGCTCCTCCAAGTCACTCCTCCATGAAACTCCTACATGTAGCTACTCCATGTCACTACTCCATGTCACTCCTCCATGTCGCTCCTCCGTGTTGCTCCTCCATGTCACTCCTCCAAGTCACTCATCCATGTCGCTACACCAACTTACTCCTCAATGTCACTCTTTCATGTCACTCCTCCATTTCTCTCCTCCATGTCGCTATAACAACTCACTCCTCCATGTAGCTACTCCATGTCACTCCTCCATGTCACTATTCCATGTCAGTCCTCCCTGTCGCTACACCAACTCACTCTTTCATGTTACTCCTCCATGTTGCTACTCCATGTGACTCCTCCATGTCGCTCCACCAACTCCTTCCTCCATGTTACTCCTCCATGTCACTCTTCCATGTCACTCCTTTATATCACTCCTCCAAGTTACTCCTCCATGTCGCTACAGAAACTCATTCCTCATGTCAC
The DNA here is from genome assembly GCA_014673565.1 of Sebastes schlegelii. Classification (NCBI taxonomy): domain Eukaryota; kingdom Metazoa; phylum Chordata; class Actinopteri; order Perciformes; family Sebastidae; genus Sebastes; species Sebastes schlegelii. Next base: position 34,881,793 of record CM025825.1, read on the forward strand.
TCCTCCATGTCGCTCCTCCGTGTTGCTCCTCCAAGTCACTCCTCCATGTAACTCCTCCATGTAGCTACTCCATGTCACTCCTCCATGTCACTCCTCCATTTCACTCCTCCATGTCGCTCCTCCGTGTTGCTCCTCCTTGTCAGTCCTCCAAGTCACTCACCCATGTCCCTCCACGATTTCACTCCACCATATCAACACTCCTTCCTGATCAACCCTGTCACTTCTCCAAGTCACTCCTCCATGTCCATCCTCCATGTCACTACTCCACATCTATCCTCTATGTCACTCCTCCATGTCACTCCTCCATGTCGCTCTAACAACTCACTCCTCCATGTCACTCCTCCATTTCGCTACTCAAAGTCACTCCTCCATGTCACTACAACAACTCACTCCTCAATGTAACTCCTCAATGTCACTACTTCATGTCATTCCTCCATGTCACTCCTCCATGTCACTCCTCCATGTCATTCCTCCATGTCACTCCTCCATTTATCTCCTCCATGTCGCTACTCTATATCACTCCTCCATGTCACTCCTCCATGTCACTCCTCCATGTCACTCCTCCATGTCATTCATCCATGTCACTCCTCCATGTCACTCCTCCATGTTGCTACACAAACTCACTCCTCAATGTCACTCCTCCATGTCAATACTTCTTGTCACTCCTCAATGTCATTCCTCCATGTCACTCCTTTATGTCAGTCCTCCAATTCACTCCTCCATGTCACCTCTATATGTCTTCCATGTCACTCCTCCATGTCCATCCTCCATGTCACTATTCCATGTCACTCCTCCATGTCGCTCCTCCGTGTTGCTGCTCCTTGTCACTCCTGCATGTCAGTCCTCCATGTCACTTCTCCATGTATCTCCTCCACGTCACTCCTCTATGTTACTCCTCCATGTCACTCCTCCATGTTTCTCCTCCATGTCGCTATAACAACTCACTCCTCCATGTCACTCCACCATTTCAGTCCTCCATGTCACACCTCCAGGTCACTCCTCCATGTCGCTACTCAAAGTCACTCCTCCATGTCACTACACCAACTCACTCCTCAATGTCACTCCTCCTGGTCACTCCTCCATGTCGCTACTCAAAGTCACTCCTCCATGTCACTACAACAACTCAATCCTACTTGTCACTCCTCCTTGTCACTCATCCATGTCACTTTTATATGTCTCTAATGTCACTCCTCCATGTCCCTCCTCCATGTCACTCCTCCACGTCGCTCCTCTATGTCACTCCTCCATGTCACACCTCCATGTCACTCCTCCATGTCGCTACACCAACTCATTACTCATGTCACTCCTCCATGTCGCTACTCCATGTCACTCCTCCATGTCGCTCTAACAATTCACTCCTCCATGTCACTCCAACATTTCACTCCTCCATGTCACTCCTCAAAGTCACTCCTCCATGTCACTACACCAACTCACTCCTCAATGTCACTCCTCAATGTCACTACTTCATATCACTCCTCCATATCGCTCCTCCATGTCGCTACAAGAACTCATTACTCAGGTCACTCCTCCATGTCGCAACTCCATGTATCTCCTCCATGTCGCTACTCTATGTCACTCCTCCATGTCACTACTCCATGTCACTCCTCCATGTCGCTACACAAACTCACTCCTCAATGTCACTCCTCCATGTCAATACTTCTTGTCACTCCTCAATGTCATTCCTCCATGTCACTTATTTATGTCAGTCCTCCAATTCACTCCTCCATGTCACCTCTATATGTCTTCCATGTCACTCCTCCATGTCCATCCTCCATGTCAGTCCTCCATGTCACTTCTCCATGTCTCTCCTCCACGTCACTCCTCTATGTCACTCCTCCATGTCACTCCTCCATGTTTCTCCTCCATGTCGCTATAACAACTCACTCCTCCATGTCACTCCACCATTTCAGTCCTCCATGTCACTCCTCCAGGTCACTCCTCCATGTTGCTACTCAATGTCACTCCTCCATGTCACTACACCAACTCACTCCTCAATGTCACTCCTCCATGTCACTACTTCATGTCACTCCTCCATGTCGCTACTCCATTTGACTCCTCCATATCGCTCGACCAACTCACTCCTCCACGTCGCTCCTCCATGTTGCTCTTCCATGTCACTCCTCCATGTAACTCATCTATGTCCCTCCACCATGTCACTACACCAACTCAATCTTTCTTCTCACTCCTCCATGTCACTCATCCATGTCACTTCTATGTCTTCCATGTCCCTCCTCCATGTCCCTCCTCCATGTCCATCCTCCATGTCACTCCTCCACGTCGCTCCTCTTTTTCACTCCTCCATGTCACACCTCCATGTTCCTCCATGTCGTTATTCCATGTCACTCCTCCATGTCGCTACACCAACTCAACCCTCCTTGTAACTTCTCCATATCGCTACTCCAAATCATTCCTCCATGTAACTCCGACATGTAGCTACTCCATGTCACTACTCCATGTCACTCCTCCATGTCGCTCCTCCATGTTGCTCCTCCAAGTCACTCCTCCATGTAACTTCTATATGTCTTCCATGTCACACCTCCATGTCGTTACACCGACTCACTCCTCTAGGTCACTCCTTCATGTCATTTCTATATGTCTTCCAAGTCACTCCTCCATGTCGATCCTCTAATTTGCTCCTCCATGTCGCTCCTCCATGTAACTCCTCCCTGTCTTCCACGTCACTCCTACATATAACTGCTCCATGTCAATCCTTCATGTAACCCCTCCAAGTCATTCCACCATGTCGCTCCTCCACTTCACTCCTCCCTGCCTTCCATGTCACTCCTCCATGTCACTCGTCCATGTCGATCCTCCATTTCGATCCTCCATGTCACTCCTCCATGTCACTCTTCCTTGCTCCTCAATGTCACTTCTCCATGTCACTCCTCCATGTCGCTCCTCCACATCACTCCTCTATGCCACTCCTCCATGTCGATCCTCCATGTAACTCCTCCATGTCAATCCTCAATGTCACTCCTCCATGTCACTCTTCCATGTTGCGATTCCATGTTACTCCTCCATGTCGCTACATCAACTCACTCTTCCATGTCACTCCATTTCACTCCACCTCGTCACTCCTCTATGTAACTCCTCATGTCACTCCTCCAGGTCCCTCCTCCATGTCACACCTCCATGTCACTCCTCCATGTCGCTACTCCATTTCACTCCTTCATGTCGCTACACCAACTCAATCTTCCTTGTCACTCCTCCATGTAACTACTCTTTCGATTCTCCATGTCACTCCTCCATGTCTTCCATGTCACTCCTCCATGTCACTCCTCCATGTCGATCATCTATGTCACTCCTCCATGTCACTCCTCCATTTCGATCCTCCATGTAGATCCTTCATGTCACTCCTCCTTGTCGCTCCTCCATGTCACTCTTCCATGTTGCTATTCCATGTCACTCCTTCATGTCGCTACACCAACTCACTCTTCCATGTCACTCCATTTCACTCCACCAAGTCACTCCTCTATGTAACTCCTCATTTCACTCCTCAATGTCGCTACTCCATGTCACTCCTCCATGTCATTCCTCCATGTCAATCCTTTATGTCACTCCTCCAAGTCACTTCTCTGTGTCGCTACTCCATGTCACTCCTCCATATTAATCCTTCATGTCACTCCTCCATGTCACTTCTATATGTCTTCCATGTCACTCCTCCATGTAGCTACACCAACTCAAACCTCCTTGTCACTCCTCCATGTCACTCATCCATGTCATTCCTCCATGTCACTCCTTTATGTCACTCCTCCAAGCCACTCCTCAATTTCACTTCTATATGTCTTCCATGTCACTCCTCCATGTCGCTCCTCCGTGTTGCTCCTCCATGTCACTCCTCCATGTCACTCCTCCACATCACTCCTCCATGTCGCTACGCCAACTCACTTCTCATGTCACACCTCCGTGTCGCTACTCCATGTCACTTCTTCAAGTCTTCAATGTCATGTCTCTCATCTGTGTAGCTCCACATTGTCACTCCTCTATGTCGCTCCTCCATGTCAGTACTCCATGTCGCTATACCAACTCATTCCTCCATGTCACTCCTTTTTGTCACACCTCCACGTCACTCCTCCATGTCGCTACTCCATATGACTCCTCCATGTGGCTCCACCAACTCACTCTTCCATGTCACACCTCCTTGTCACTCCTCCATGTAGCTACTCCATGTCACCTCTCCATTTCATACCTCCAGGTCACTCCTCCATGTCGCTACTCAATGTCACTCCTCCATGTCACTACACCAACTCACTCCTCAATGACACTCCTCCATGTCACTACTTCATATGACTCCTCAATGTCACTCCTCCAAGTCGCTCCTCCATGTTGCTCCTCCATGTTGCTCCTCTATGTCACTCCTCCTTGCTGTTACAAGTCTCTCTTCCATGTCGCTCCTATATTTCACCCCTCCATTTCACTCATCCATATCGCTCCTATATTTCACCCCTCCATTTCACTCATCCATATCGCTCCTCCATGTCAATCCTTTATGTCACTCCACCAAGTCACTCCTCCATGTCGCTACTCCATGTTACTCCTCCATGTCGCTCCACCAACTCACTCCTCCATGTCACACCTCCTTGTCACTCCTCCATGTAAATACTCCATTACACCCCTCCATTTCACTCCTCCATGTCGCTATTCCATGTCACTCCTCCATGTCACTACTCCATGTCACTCCTCCATGTCACTTCTATATGTCTGCCATGTAACTCCTCCATGTCGCTCCTCCCTGTCATTCCTCCATGTCACTCCTCCTTGCTGTTAAATGTCTCTCATCCATGTTGCTCCTATATGTAACTCCTCCATTTCACTCCTCCATTTGTTTTCTCCATATCGCTCCTACATGTCTATCCTTCATGTCACTCCTCCATGTCAATCCTTTATGTCACTCCTCCAAGTCACTCCTCCATGTCGCTACTCCAGGTGACTCCTCCATGTCGCTCCACAAACTCACTCCTCCATGTCACACCTCCTTGTCACTCCTCCATGTAACTCCTCCATTTCACTCCTCCATGTCACTCGTAATTGTCAGTACTCCATGTCAGTCCTCCTTGTCATTCCTCCATGTGGCTACACTCACTCACTCCTCCATGTCACTCCTTCATGTCACTCCTCCATGTCGCTCTTCCTTGTCACTCCTCCACGTAACTCCTCCATGTCGTTCCTCCATGTGACTCCTCCATGTCGCTCCTCCAACTCACTCCTCCATGTCACACCTCCTTGTCACTCCTTCATGTAAAGACTCCATTTCACTCTTCCATGTCCCTCCGCCATGTCGCTACTTCATGTGACTCCTCCATGTCGCTCCACCAACTCACTCCTCTATGTCACTCCTCTATTTCATTCCCCCATGTCGTTACTCCATGTCACTCCTCCATGTCGCTCCTCCATGTCACTCTTCCATGTCGCTACGCCAACTCACTTCTCATGTCACTCCTCCGTGTTGCTACTCCATGTCACTCCTCCATGTCACTCCTCTATGTCACTCCACCATTTCACTCCTCAATGTCACTCCTCCATGTCACTACTTCATGTCACTCCTCCATGTCGCTACACAAACTCTCTCCTCATGTCACTCCTCCATGTCACTCCTCCATGTCACTCCTCCAAGTCACTCACCCTTGTCCCGCCGTGATGTCACTCCACCATATCAACCCTCCTCGGTTATCCGTCCTGTCACTTCTCCATGTCACTCTTCCATGTCTCTCCTCCACGTCACTCCTCTATGTCACTCCTCCATGTCACACCTCCATGTCACTCCTCCATGTCGCTACTCCATGTCACTCCTCCATGTCACTCCTCCATGTCATCTCTATTTGTCTTCCATGTCACTCCTCCATGTCGCTATTCCATGTCAGTTCTCCAAGTCACTTCTCCATGTCACTCATCCATGTCTCTACTCCATGTCGCTCTAACAACTCACTCCTTTATGTGACTCGTCCAATTCACTCTTCTATGTCTCTCCTCCACCTCACTCCTCTATGTCACTCCTGCATGTCACTCCTCCATGTCACTCCTCCATGTCACTCCTCCATGTCTCTCCTCCTTGATTCTCTAACAACTCACTCCTCCATGTCACTCAAATAATTTCACTCCTCCATGTCACTCCTCCAGGTCACTCCTCCATGTCGCTACTCAAAGTCACTCCTCCATGTCACTAATCCATGTAATTCCTCCATGTCACTCCTCCATGTCACTCCTCCATGTTGCTGCTCCAAGTCACTCCTCCATGTAACTCCTCCATGTCACTACTCCATGTCACTATTCTATGTCAGTCTTCCATGTCGCTACACAAACTCAAACCTCCTTGTCACTCCTCCATGTCACTCATCCATGTCATTCCTCATGTCACTCTTTTATGTCACTCCTCCAATTCACTCCTCCATGTCACTTCTCCATGTCACTCATCCATGTCCCTCCGCCATGTCACTCCACCCTATCAATCTTCCTTGGTGATCCGACCTGTCACTTCTCCATGTCACTCTTCCATGTCTCTCCTCCATGTCACTCCTCTATGTCACTCCTCCATGTCACTCCTCCATGTTACTCCTCCATGTCTCTCCTCCATGTCGCTCTAACAACTCACTCCTCCATGTCACTCCACGATTTCACTCCTCCATGTCACTCCTCCAAGATACTCACCCATGTCCCTCCACTATGTCACTCCAACATATCAACCCTACTTCCTGATCAACCCTGTCACTTCTCCATGTCACTACTCCATGTCACTCCTCCATGTCGCTCCTCCGTGTTGCTCCTCCAAGTCACTCCTCCATGTAACTCCTCCATGTAGCTACTCTATGTCACTCCTCCATGTCGCTACACAAACTCACTCCTCATGTCACTCCTTCATGTCACTCCTCCATGTCTCTCCTCCATGTTGCTCTAACAACTCACTCCTCCATGTCACTCCACCATTTCACTCCTCCATGTCAGTCCTCCAGGTCACTCACCCATGTCCCTCCACGATGTCACTCCACCATATAAACCCTACTTCCTGATCAACCCTGTCACTTCTGCATGTCACTCCACCATGTCGCTTCTTCGTGTTTCTCCTCCACATTAATCCTCTATGTCACTCCTCCATGTTGCTCCTCCAAGTCACTACTCCATGTCACTCCTCCATGTCGCTCCTCCTTGTTGCTCCTTCAAGTCACTCCTCCATGTTACTCCTCCATGTGGCTACTCCATGTAACTCCTCCATGTCGCTACACAAGCTCACTCCACCATTTCACTCATCCATGTCATTCCTCCATGTCACTTCTTTATGGCACTCCTCCAATTCACTCCTCCATGTCACTTCTATATGTCTTCCAAGTCACTCCTCTATGTCCCTCCTCCATGTCGCTCCTCCGTGTTGCTCCTCCATGTCACTCCTCCATGTCTCTCCTCCACGTCACTACTCCATGTCACTCATACATGTCACTCCTCCATTTCTCTCCTCTATGTCGCTCTAACAACTCACTCCTCCATGTCACTCCTCCATGTCACTACACCATTTCACTCCTCCATGTCACTCCTCCATGTAACTCCTAAATGTAGCTACTCTATGTCACTACTCCATGTCACTCCTCCATGTCGCTCATCCGTGTTGCTCCTCCAAGTCACTCCTCCATGTAACTTCTCCATGTAGCTACTCCATGTCACTCCTCCATTTCACGACACAAACTCACTCCTCATGTTACTCCTCCATGTCACTCCTCCATGTCATTCCTCCAAGTCACTCCCCCATGTCCCTCCACGATGTCACTCCACCATATAAACCCTCCTTCCTGATCAACCCTGTCACTTCTCCAAGTCACTCCTTCATTTCCCTCCTCCATGTCACTACTCCATGTCACTCCTCCATGTCGCTCCTCCGTGTTGCTCCTCCACATTAATCCTCTATGTCACTCCTCCATGTTGCTCCTCCAAGTCACTCCTCCATGTAACTGCTACATGTAGCTACTCCATGTCACTCCTCCATGTCCCTCCTCAATGTCACTACTCCATGTCACTCCTCCATGTCGCTCCTCCGTGTTGCTCCTCCACATCAAACCTCTATGTCACTCCTCCATGTCACTCCTCCATGTCGCTATTCCATGTCAGTCCTCCATGTCGCTACACCAACTAACTCTTCCATGTCACTCCTCCATGTCACTCCTCCATGTCGCTATTCCATGTCACTCCTCCATGTCACTTCTCCATGTCTCTCCTCCATGTCGCTCTAACAACTCACTCCTCCATGTCACTCCACCATTTCACTCCTCCTTGTCACTCCTCCATGTCACTCCTCCATGTCACTCCTCCATATCGCTCCTACATGTCAATCCTTCATGTCACTCTTCCATATCACTCCTCCACGTCACTGCCCCATGTCGCTACTCCATGTGACTCCTCCATGTCGCTCCACCAACTCACTCTTCCATGTCACACCTCCTTGTCACTCCTACAAGTCATTCCTCCATGTCACTTTTATATGTCTTCCATGTCACTCCTCCATGTCACTCCTTCATGTCGCTCTCCATGTTGCTCCTCCATTTCACTCCACCATGTCACTCCACCATATCAATCAAATATCTGCCCTGTCACTTCTTCATGTCACACCTCCATGTCTCTCTTCCACGTCAATCTTCTATGTCACTCCTCCATGTCACTCCTCCATATAACTCCTCCTTATGACTTCTCCAAGGCTTCCATGTCACTTCTCCACATCGCTACACCAACTCAATCCTCTTTGTCACTCCTCCATGTCACTAATCCATGTCATTCCTCCATGTCACTCCTTTATGTCACTCCTCGATGTCACTCTTCAATTTCACTCCTCTGTCACTCCCCCATATTGATCTTCCATGTCGCTCGTCCATGTAACTGTTCAATGTCATTCATCCATGTAGAACTTCCATGTCACTCCTCCATGTCGCTACTCCATGTCACTCCTCCATGTCACTCCTCTATGTCACTCATCCATGTCACTCCTCCATATCGCTCCTACATGTAAATCCTTCAAGTCACTCCTCCAAGTCACTCCTTTTTGTCACTCCTCCACGTCACTCCTCCATGTCGCTACTCCAAATGTCTCCTCAATGTCGCTCCACCAACTCATTCTTCCATGTCACACATCCTTGTCACTCCTCCATGTCACTACACCATATCAATCCTCCTTGCTGATCCGCCCTGTCACTTCTCCATGTCACTCCTCCATGTAACTCCTCCATGTCGCTATTCCATGTCAGTCCTCCATGTCGCTACACCAACTCACTCTTCTATGTCACTTCTCCATGTCACTTCTCCATGTCACTCCTCCATGTCGCTACTCTATGTCACTCCTCCATGTTGCTACACCAACTCAATCCTCCTTTTCACTCCTCCATGTCACTCCTCTATGTCAACCCTTTATGTCACTCCTCCAGGTCACTCCTCCATGTCGCTACTCAAAGTCACTCCTCCATGTCACTACACCAACTCACTCCTCAATGTCACTCCTCCATGTCACTCCTCCATGTAATTCATCTATGTCCCTCCGCCATGTCACTACACAAACTCAATCCTTCTTGTCACTCCTCCATGTCACTTCTATATGTCTTCCATGTCACACCTCCATGTTCCTCCTCCATGTCACTCCTCCACATCACTCCTCTATGTCACTCCTCCATGTCACACGTCCATGTCACTCCTCCATGTCGCTACACCAACTCATTCCTCATGTCACTCCTCCATGTGGCTACTCCATGTAACTCCTCCATGTCACTCGTTTATGTCACTCCTCCAATTCACTCCTCCATGTCATCTCTATATGTCTTCCATGTCACTCCTCCATGTCCATCCTCCATGTCACTACTCCATGTCACTCTTCCATGTTGCTCCTCCGTGTTGCTCCTCCATGTAGCTACTCCATGTCACTCCTCCATGTCGCTACACAAATTCACTCCTCATGTCACTCCTCCAAGTCACTCCTCCGTATTGCTCCTCAACATCAATTCTCTATGTCACTCCTCCATGTCACTCCTCCATGTCACTCCTCCATGTTGCTATTCCATGTCAGTCCTACATGTCTCTACACCAACTCACTCTTCCATGTTACTCCTCCATGTCGCTACTCCATGTGACTCCTCCATGTCAATACACCAACTCAAACCTCTTTGTCCATCATCCATGTCACTCCTCCGTGTTGCTCCTCCATGTCACTCCTCCATGTCACTCCTCCAAGTCACTACTTCATGTCACTCCTCCATATCACTCCTCCAATTCACTCTTCCATGTCTCTTCACTATGTCGCTCTAACAACTCATTCCTCCATTTCACTCTTCCATATCACTCCTCCACGTCACTGCCCCATGTCGCTACTCCATGTGACTACTCCATGTTACTACACCAACTCACTCCTCAATGTCACTCCTCCATGTCACTCCTCCATTTCTCACCTCCATGTTGCTATAACAACTCACTCCTCCATGTCACTCCACCATTTCACTCCTCCATGTCACTCCTCCAGGTAACTCCTCCATGTCGGTACTCAAAGTCACTCCTCCATGTCAATACACCAACTCACTCTGCAATGTCACTCCTCAATGTCAGTACTTCATGTCACTACTTCATATCGCTACACAAACTCAATCCTCCTGTACACTATTTCATGTCACTCCTCCATATCGCTCCTCCATGTCCCTCCTCCATGTCACTCCTCCATGTCACTCCTTCATTTCTCTCCTCCATGTCGCTATAAAAACTCACTCCTCCATATAACTCCTCCATGTCACTCCTCCATGTCATTCCTCCATGTCGCTACACAAACTCACTCCTCATGTTACTACTCCATGTCGCTACTCCATGTCACTCCTCCATGTCGCTTACACCAACTCACTACTCAATGTCACTCCTCCATGTCACTACTTCTTGTCACCTCTATATGTCTTCCATGTCACTCCTCCATGTCCATCCTCCATGTCACTACTCCATGTCACTCCACCATGTCACTCCTCAATGTTGCTCCTCCTTGTCACTCCTCCAAGTCACTCACCCATGTTACTCCTCCTTGTCACTACTCCACATCAATCCTCTATGTCACTCCTCCATGTCACTCCTCCATGTCTCTCCTCCATGTCACCCCAACAACTCACTCCTCCATGTCACTCCACCATTTTACTCCTCCATGTCACTCTTCCAGGTCACTCCTCCATGTCACTACTCAAAGTCACTCCTCCATGTAACTACACCAACTCACTCCTCAATGTCATTCCTCCATGTCACTACTTCATGTCACTCCTCCATGTCGCTACACAAACTCAACCCTCCTTGTCACTCCTCCATGTAACTCATCCATGTCATTCCTCCATGTCACTCCTTTATGTTACTCCTCCAATTAACTCCTCCATGTCACTCATCCATGTCCCTCCGACATGTCACTCCACCCTATCAATCTTCCTTGGTGATCGACCTGTCACTCCTCCATTTCACTCCTCCATGTCGCTATTCCATTTCACTCCTCCATGTCGCTCCTCTGTGTTGCTCCTCCAAGTCACTCCTCCATATCCCTCCTTTATGTCATTCCACCAACTCACTCCTCCATGTCGCTACACCAGCTCACTCCTCCATGTCACTCCTCCATATCGCTACTTAATGTCATTCCTCCATGTCACTCCTCTATGTCACTCCTCCATGTCTCTACTCCATGTCGCTCTAACAACTCACTCCTAAATGTCACTCCACCATTTCACTCCTTCATGTCACTCCTCCAGGTCACTCCTCTATGTCGCTACTTCATGTCACTCCTCCATGTCGCTACACAAACTCAACCCTCCTTGTCACTCCTCCATGTCACTCATCCATGTCATTCCTCATGTGACTCCTTTATGTCACTCCTCCAATTCACTCCTCCATGTCACTCCCCCAGGTCACTCCTCCATTTCGCTATTCAAAGTCACTCCTCCATGTCACTCATCCATGTCATTCCTCCATGTCACTCGTTTATGTCACTCCTCCAATTCACTCCTCCATGTCACCTCTATATGTCTTTCATGTCACTGCTACATGTCCATCCTCCATGTCACTACTCCATGTCACTCCTCCGTGTTGCTCCTCCTTGTTGCTCCTCCACATCAATCCTCTATGTCACTCCTCCATGTTGCTCCTCCTAGTCACTCCTCCATGTAACTCCTACATGTAGCTACTCCATGTCACTACTCCATGTCACTCCTCCATGTCACGCCTCCATGTTGCTCCTCCAAGTCACTCCTCCATGTAACTCCTACATGTAGCTACTCCATGTCACTACTCCATGACACCTCCATGTCGCTCCTCCGTGTTGCTCCTCCAAGTCACTCCTCCATGTAACTCCTCCATATAGCTACTCCATGTCACTCCTCCATGTTGCTACACCAACTCACTCCTCAATGTCACTCCTCCATGTCACTACTTCTTGTCACTCCTCCATGTCACTCATCCATGTCACTACTCCATGTCACTCCTCCATGTAGCTCCTCCGTGTTGCTCCTCCAAGTCACTCCTCCATGTAACTCCTCCATGTAGCTACTCCATGTCACTGCTCCATGTCGCTACACAAACTCACTCCTCATGTCACTCCTCCATGTAACTCCTCCATGTCACTTCTCCATGTCTCTCCTCCATGTCGCTCTAACAACTCACTCCTCCATGTCACTCCACCATTTCACTCCTCCATGTCACTCCTCCAGGTCACTCCTCCATGTGACTGCTTCATGTCACTCCTCCATGTTGCTACACAAACTCAATCCTCCTTTACACTCTTTCATGTCACTTCTCCATATCGCTCCTCCATGTTACTCCTCCATGTCACTCCTCCATGTCATTCCTCCATGTCACTCCTCTATGTATCTCCTCCATGTCGCTACTCTATGTCACTCCTCCATGTCGCTACAAAAAACTCACTCCTCATGTTACTACTCTTTGTCGCTACTCCATGTCACTCTTCCATGTCGGTCCTCCGTAGTGCTCCTCCTTGTCACGTCTCCAAGTCACTCCTCCATGTCCATCCTCCATGTCACTACTCCACATCAATCTTCTATGTCACTCTTCCATGTCACTCCTCCATGTCTCTCCTCCATGTCACTCCACCATTTCACTCCTCCATGTCACTCCTCCAAGTCACTCATCCATGTCCATCCTCCATGTCAATACTCCATGTCACTCCTCCATGTCGCTCCTCCGTGTTGCTCCTCCACATCAATCCTCTATGTCACTCCTCTATGTCACTCCTCCATGTCGCTACACCAACTCAATCCTCCTTGTCACTCCTCCAAGTCACTCCTTCATCTCCCTCCTCTATGTCAATACTCCATGTCACTCCTCCATGTCGCTCCTCCGTGTTGCTCCTCCACATCAATCCTCTATGTCACTCCTCTATGTCACTTCTCCATGTCACTCCTCCATTTCGCTAATCCATGTCACTCCTCCATGTCGCTACACCAACTCAATCTTCCTTTTCACTCCTCCATGTCACTCATCCATGTCATTCCACCATGTCACACCTCCTTGTCACTCCTCCATGTAGCTACTCCATGTCACTCCTCCATATCGCTACTCCATGTGACTCCGCCATGTCACTCCACCATATCAATGCTCCTTGCTGATCCGCCTTTTCACTTCTCCATGTCACTCCTCCATGTCGCTATTCCAACTCATTACTCATGTCACTCCTCCATGTCGCTACTCAAAGTCACTCCTCTATGTCACTACACCAACTCACTCCTCAATGTCACTCCTCCATGTCGCTACACCAACTCATTACTCATGTCACTCCTCCATGTCGCTACTCAAAGTCACTCCTCTATGTCACTACACCAACTCATTCCTCAATGTCACTCCTCCATGTCACTACTTCATGTCACTCCTCCATGTGACTCCTCCATGTCGCTCCATCCACTTACTCCTCCACGTCGCTCCTTCATGTTGCTCTTCCATGTCACTCCTCCATGTAAATCATCTATGTCCCTCCGCCATGTCACTACACCAACTAAATCCTTCTTGTCACTCCTCCATGTCACTCATCCATGTCACTTCTATATTTCTTCCATGTCACTCCTCCATGTTCCTCCTCCATGTCACTCCTCCACATCACTCCTCTATGTCACTCCTCCATGTCACTCCTCCAGGTCACTCCTCCATGTCGCTACTCAAAGTTACTCCTCCATGTAACTCATCCATGTCATTCCTCCATGTCACTCCTCCATGTCACTCCTCTATGTCACTCCTCCATGTTACTCCTCCATGTCACTCTTCCATGTCGCTCCTCCATGTAACTTCTCCAAGTCTTCAATGTCATGTCTATCATCTGTGTATCTCCACATTGTCACTCCTCCATATGACTTCTCCATGTCACTTCTCCATGTCACACCTTCATGTCTCTATTCCACTTCAAACCTCTATGTCACTCCTCCATGTCACTCTTCTATGTCACTCATCCATGTCACTCCTCCATGTCGCTAATCCATGTCACTCCTCCATGTCGCTACACCAACTCAATCTTCCTTTTCACTCCTCCATGTCACTCATCCATGTCATTCCACCATGTCACACCTCCTTTTCACTCCTCCATGTAGCTACTCCATGTCACTCTTCCATATCGCTACTCCATGTGACTCCGCCATGTCACTCCACCATATCAATGCTCCTTGCTGATCCGCCTTTTCACTTCTCCATGTCACTCCTCCATGTCGCTATTCCATGTCAGTCCTTATGTCGCTACACCCACTCACTCCTCCATGTCTCTCCTCCATATCGCTCCTCCATGTCAATTCTCCTTGTCACTACTCCATATCACTCCTCCATGTCACTCCTCCATATCGCTCCTACATGTCAATCCTTCATGTCACTCTTCCATGTCACTCCTCCACGTCACTCCTCCATATCCCTACTCCATGTGACTCCTCGATGTTGCTCCACCAACTCACTCTTCCATGTCACACCTCCTTGTCACTCCTCCATGTAGCTAATCTATGTCACTACACCAACTCACTGCTCAATGTCACTCCTCCATGTCACTAATCCATGTCACTCCTCCATGTCACTACACCAACTCAATCCTCCTTTACACTCTTTATTGTCACTCATCCATGTCATTCCTCCATGTCACTCCTTTATGTCACTCCTCCAAGTCACTTCTCTGTGTCGCTACTACATGTCACTCCTCCATGTCACTCCTCCATATCAATCCTTAATGTCGCTCCTCCTTGTCACTCCTCCATGTCGATCCTCCATGTCACTCCTCTATGTAACTACTCAATGTCGATTCTCCAACTCACTCCAGAATGTCACTCCAGAATGTCGCTCCACCATGTCCCTCCAGAATGTACATCAATATTGTCAGTCCTCCATGTCGCTCCGCGATGTCGCTCCTTCCTGTAGCTCCTCCATGTTGCTCATTCATGTCGCTCCTCCTTGTCACTTCTCCATGTAACTCCTCCAAGTCGATCCTCCATGTCATTCCACCATGTCACTCCTTTATGTCACTCCTCCAAGTCACTCCTCCATGTCACTTCTATATGTCTTCCATGTCACTCCTCCATGTCCCTCCTTCATGTCACTCCTCCATGTCACTCCTCCATGTCGATCTTCTCTGTGACTCCTACAAGTCACTCCTCCATATCACTCCTTCATGAAGCTCCTCCATGTCACTCCTCCATGTCGCTACACCAACTCATTCCTCATGTCACTCCTCCATGTCTCTACTCCATGTCACTCCTCCATGTCACTCGTTTATGTCACTCCTCCAGTTCACTCCACCATGTCATCTCTATATGTCTTCCATGTCACTCCTCCATGTCCATCCTCCATGTCACTACTCCATGTCACTCCTCAATGTTGCTCGTCCGTGTTGCTCCTCCATGTCACGCCTCCAAGTCACTCACCCATGTCGCTATAACAACTCACTCCTCCATGTCACTCCTAAAGGTCACTCCTCCATGTCACTCCTAAAGGTCACTCCTCCATGTAGCTACTCCATGTCACTCCTCCATGTCGCTACACAAACTCACTCCTCATGTCACTCTTCCATGTCACTCCTCCAAGTCACTCACCCATGTCCCTCCGCGTTGTCACTCCACCATATCAACCCTCCTTTTTGATCCGCCCTGTCACCTCTCCATGTCACTCCTCCATGTCTCTCCTCCACGTCACTCCTCTATGTCACTCCTCCATGTCACTCCTACATGTCACTTCTCCATGTCTCTCCTCTATGTCGCTCTAACAACTCACTCCTCCATGTCACTCCTCCATGTCACTCCACCATTTCAGTCCTCCTTGTCACTCCTCCAGGTCACTCCTCCATGTTGCTACTCAAAGTCACTCCTCCATGTTACTACACCAACTCTCTACTCAATGTCACTCCTCCATGTCACTCCTCCATTTCTCTCCTCCATGTCGCTATAACAACTCACTCCTCCATGTCACTCCTCCTGGTCACTCCTCCATGTCGCTACTCAAAGTCACTCCTCCATGTCACTCAACCATGTCATTCCTCCATGTCACTCGTTTATGTCACTCCTCCAATTCACTCCTCCATGTCACTTCTTTATGTCTTCCATGTCACTCCTCCATGTCCATCCTCCATGTCGCTACACCTACTCACTCTTCCATGTCACTCCTCCATGTCGCTCCTCCTTGTTGCTCCTCCGTGTCACTCCTCCATGTCACTCATCCATGTCCCTCCGCCATGTCACTCCACCATATTAATCTTCCTTGGTTATCCGCCCTGTCACTTCTCCATGTCACTCTTCCATGTCTCTCCTCCATGTCATTCCTCTATGTCACTCCTCCATGTCACTCCTCTATGTAACACCTCCATGTCTCTACTCCATGTCGCTCTAACAACTCACTCCTCCATGTCACTCCTCCATGTCGCTACTTCATGTCACTCCTCCAAGTCGTTACACAAACTCAACCCTCCTTGTCACTCCTCCATGTCACTCATCCATGTTATTCCTCATGTCACTCCTCCAATTCACTCCTCCATGTCACTCATCCATGTCCCTCCGCCATGTCACTCTAACAACTCACTCCTCCATGTCGCTCTACCATATCAAACCTACTTCCTGATCAACCCTGTCACTTCTCCAAGTCACTCCTCCATGTCCCTCCTCCATGTCACTACTCCATGTCACTCCTCCATGTCGCTCCTCCGTGTTGCTCCTCCACATCAATCCTCTGTCACTCCTCCATGTTGCTCCTCCAAGTCGTTCCTCCATGTAACTCCTACATGTAGCTACTCCATGTCACTACTCCATGTCTCTCCTCCATGTCGCTACTTCATGTCACTCCTCCATGTCGCTACACAAACTCATTGCTCCTTGTCACTCCTCTATGTCACTCATCCATGTCATTCCTCATGTCACTCCTTTATGTAACTCCTCCAATTCACTCCTCCATGTCACTCATCCATGTCCCTCCGCCATGTCACTCCACCCTATCAATCTCCCTTGGTGATCCGACTTGTCACTTCTCCATGTCACTCTTCCTGGTCTCTCCTCCACGTCACTCCTCTATGTCACTCCTCCATGTCACTCCTCCATGTCTCTCCTCCATGTCGCTATAACAACTCACTCCTCCATGTCACTCCACCATTTCACTCCTCCATGTCACTCATCCATGTCACTTCTATATGTCTTCCATGTCACTCCTCTATATCCCTCCTCCATGTCACTCCTCCATGTCGCTACACCAACTCATTACTCATGTCACTCCTCCATGTCGCTACTCCATGTCACTCCTCCATGTCATTCCACCATTTCACTCCTCCATGTCACTTCTCCAGGTCACTCCTCCATGTCGCTACTCAAAGTCACTCCTCCATGTTACTACACCAACTCAATCCTAAATGTCACTCCTCTATATCACTCCTCCATTTCTCTCTTCCATGTCGCTATAACTCACTCCTCCATGTCACTCCTCAATGTGACTACTTCATGTCACTCCTCGATGTCGCTACACAAACTCAATCCTCCTTTACACTCTTTAATGTCACTCCTCCATATAGTTCCTCCATGTATCTCCTCCAAGTCGCTACTCTATGTCACTCCTCCATGTCACCCCTCCATGTCACTCCTCCATGTCGCTACACAAACTCACTCTTCATGTTACTACTCTATGTCGCTACTCCATGTCACTCCTCCATGTCGCTACACCAACTCACTCCTCAATGTCACTCCTCCATGTCACTACTTCTTGTCACTCCTCCATGTCACTCCTCCATGCCACTCCTCCATTTAACTCCTCCATGTAGCTACTCCATGTCACTCCTCCATGTCGCTACACAAACTCACTCCTCATGTCACTCCTCCATGTCGCTCCTCCGTGTTGCTCCTCCATTTCACTCCTCCATGTAACTCATCCATGTAGCTACTCCAAGTCACTCCTCCATATCGCTACTCCATGTCATTCCTCCTTGTCTCTCTTCCATGTCGCTATAACAACTCACTCCTCCATGTCACTCCACCATTTTACTCCTCCATGTCACTCCTCCAGATCACTTCTCCATGTCGCTACTCAAAGTCACTCCTCCATGTCACTACACCAACTCAATCCTCAATGTCACTCCTCCATGTCATTACACCAACTCAATCCTCCTTGTCACTCCTCCATGTCACTCCTCCGTTTTGCTCCTCCAAGTCACTCCTCCATGTAGCTACTCCATGTCACTCCTCCATGTCGCTACACAAACTTACTCCTCATGTCACACCTCCATGTCACTCCTCCATGTCGTTATTCCATGTCACTACTCCACGTCACTCCTCTATGTCACTCCTCCATGTCACTCCTCCATGTCGCTACACAAACTCAACGCTCCTTGTCACTCCTCTATGTCACTCATCCATGTCATTCCTCATGTCACTCCTTTATGTCGCTCCACCAACTCACTCCTCTATGTAACTTCTCATGTCACTCCTCCATGTTGCTACTCGATGTCACTCCAGAATGTCGCTATTGCATGTCACTCCAGAATGTCACTCCTCCATGTCGCTCCTCCACATCACTCCTCTATGCAACTCCTCCATGTTGATCCTCCATGTAACTCCTCCATGTCAGTCCTCAATGTCACTCCTACATATCACTCCACCATGTTCCTTCCCCATGTAACTCCTCCATGTCACTTTTACTTGCTCCTCAATGTCACTCCTCCATGTCACTCCTCTATGTCATTCCACCATATAAATCCACCTTGCTGATCTGCCCTTTCACTTCTTCATGTCACACCTCCATGTCTCTCTTCCACGACAATCCTCTATGTCACTCCTCCATGTCACTCCTCTATGTCACTCCTCTATGTCACTCCTCCATGTCAATCCTCCATGTAGCTACTCCATGTCACTCCTCCATGTCGCTACACAAACTCACTCCTCATGTAACTGCTCCATGTCACTCCTCCATGTCAGTACTCCATGTCGCTATACCAACTCATTCCTCCATGTAACTTCTCCATGTCACTCCTCCATGTCACTCCTCCACGTCACTCCTCCAAGTCGCTACTCCATGTGACTCCTCCATGTCGCTCCACCAACTCATTCTTCCATGTCACACCTCCTTGTCACTCCTCCATGTCACTCCACCATGTCAATCTTCCATGTCGCTCCTCCATGTAACTTCTCCAAGTATTCAATGTCATGTCTCTCTTCCATGTAGCTCCACATTGTCACTCCTCCATATCACTCCTCCGTGACACTTCTACAAGTTTTCGTCACTCCTCCATGTGACTCCTCCATGTCGCTCCACCAATTCATTCCTCCATGTCACTCCTCCATGTCACTCATCCATGTCACTCCTCTATGTCACTCCTCCATGTCACGCCTACGTGTCACTCCTACATGTCGCTACTCCACTTCACTCCTCCGTGTCGCTACACCAACTCACTCCTCCATGTCACTCCTGCATGTCGCTACTCCATGTCACTCCTCCATGTAACTCTTCCATGTTCATCCTCCATGTAACTTCTCCAAGTCTTCAATGTTATGTCTCTTGTCTGTGTATCTCCACATTGTCACTCCTCTATATCACTCCTCCGTGTCACTTCTACATGTTGCTCCTCCATGTCAGAACTCCATGTCGCTATACCAACTCATTACTCCATGTCACTCCTCCATGTCACTCCTCCATGTCACTCCTCCATGTCACTCCTCCATATCGCTCCTACATGTCAATCCCTCATGTCACTCCTCCATGTCACTCCTTTTTGTCACTCCTTCATGTCGCTGCACCAATTCACTCCTCGTCACTGCTCCATGTCGCTACACCAACTCACTCCTCGTCACTACTCCATGTCGCTACTCCATGTCACTCCTCCATGTCGCTAAACCAACACACTACTCATGTCACTCCTCCCTGTCACTCCTCTATGTTGCTACACCAACTCAACCCTCCTTGTCACTCCTCCATGTAGCTACTCCATGTCACTCCTCCATATCGCTACTCCATGTGACTCCTCCATGTCACTCCTAATTGTCACTACTCCATGTAATTCCTCCATGTCACTTCTCCATGTCACTCCTCCATGTCACTTCTCCATGTCATTCCTTCATGTCACTCCTCCATCTCAATCATCTATGTCACTCCTTCATGTCACTCTTCCATGTCGCTCCTCCATGTAACTTCTCCAAGTCTTCAATGTCATGTCTATCATCTGTGTATCTCCACATTGTCACTCCTCCATATGACTTCTCCATGTCACTTCTCCATGTCACACCTTCATGTCTCTATTCCACTTCAAACCTCTATGTCACTCCTCCATGTTGCTATTCCATGTCAGTCCTCCATGTCACTACACCAACTCACTCCTCTACGTCACTCCTCATGTCACTCCTCCATGTCGCTACACCAACTCAACCCTCCTTGTAATTCCTCCATTTCACTCATCCATGGCATTCCTCCATGTCACTCGTTAATGTCACTCCTCCAATTCACTCCTCCATGTCATCTCTATATGTCTTCCATGTCACTCCTCCATGTCCATCCTCCATGTCACTACTCCAGGTCACTCCTCCAAGTTGCTCCTCCGTGTTGCTCCTCCATGTCACTCCTCCAAGTCACTCATCCATGTCCCTCCACGATGTAACTCCACCATATCAACCCTGCTTCCTGATCAACCCTCTCACTTCTCCAAGTCACTCCTCCATGTCCCTCCTCCAAGTCACGACTCCATGTCACTCCTCCATGTCGCTCCTCCGTGTTGCTCCTCCACATCAATCCTCTATGTTACTCCTCCATGTCACTCATCCATGTCACTTCTATATGTCTTCCATGTCACTCCTCCATGTCCCTCCTCCATGTCACTCCTCCACGTAACTCCTCTATGTCACCCATCCATGTCACACCTCCATTTCACTCCTCCATGTCGTCATTCCATGTCACTCCTCCATGTCGCTACACCAACTCATTACTCATGTCACTCCTCCATGTCGCTACTCCATGTCACTCCTCCATGTCACACCTCCATGTCACTCCTCCATGTCGCTACACCAACTCATTACTCATGTCACTCCTCCATGTCGCTACTCAAAGTCACTCCTCTATGTCACTACACCAACTCACTCCTCAATGTCACTCCTCCATGTCACTACTTCATGTCACTCCTCCATGTCCCTACTCCATGTGACTCCTCCATGTCGCTCCATCCACTTACTCCTCCACGTCGCTCCTCCATGTTGCTCTTCCATGTCACTCCTCCATGTAAATCATCTATGTCCCTCCGCCATGTCACTACACCAACTAAATCCTTCTTGTCGCTCCTCCATGTCACTCATCCATGTCACTTCTATATTTCTTCCATATCACTCCTCCATGTTCCTCCTCCATGTCACTCCTCCACATCACTCCTCTATGTCACTCCTCCATGTCACTCCTCCAGGTCACTCCTCCATGTCGCTACTCAAAGTTACTCCTCCATGTAACTCATCCATGTCATTCCTCCATGTCACTCCTCCATGTCACTCCTTTATGTCACTCCTACATGTTACTCCTCCATGTCACTCTTCCATGTCGCTCCTCCATGTAACTTCTCCAAGTCTTCAATGTCATGTCTATCATCTGTGTATCTCCACATTGTCACTCCTCCATATGACTTCTCCATGTCACTTCTCCATGTCACACCTTCATGTCTCTATTCCACTTCAAACCTCTATGTCACTCCTCCATGTCACTCTTCTCTGTCACTCATCCATGTCACTCCTCCATGTCGCTAATCCATGTCACTCCTCCATGTCGCTACACCAACTCAATCTTCCTTTTCACTCCTCCATGTCACTCATCCATGTCATTCCACCATGTCACACCTCCTTTTCACTCCTCCATATCGCTACTCCATGTGACTCCGCCATGTCACTCCACCATATCAATGCTCCTTGCTGATCCGCCTTTTCACTTCTCCATGTCACTCCTCCATGTCGCTATTCCATGTCAGTCCTTATGTCGCTCCTCCGTGTTGCTCCTCCACATCAATCCTCTATGTCACTCCTCCATGTTGCTCCTCCAAGTCATTCCTCCATGTAACTCCTACATGTAGCTACTCCATGTCACTACTCCATGTCACTCCTCCATGTCGCTCCTCCGTGTTGCTCCTCCAAGTCACTCCTCCATGTAGCTATTCCATGTAACTCCTCCATGTCGCTACACAAACTCACTCCTCATGTCACTCCTCCATGTCACTCCTCCATGTCACTCCTCCAAGTCACTCACCCATGTCCCTCCACGATGTCACTCCACCATATCAATCCTCTATATCACTCCTCCATGTCAATCCTCCATGTTGCTATTCCAAGTTACTCCTCCATGTCACTACTCCTTGTCGCTATTCCATGTAACTCCTCCATGTCGCTACACAAACTCACTCCTCATGTCACTCCTCCAAGTCACTCACCCATGTCCCTCCGCGATGTCACTCCACCATATCAACCCTCCTTGGTTATCCGCCCTGTCACTTCTCCATGTCACTCTTCCATGTCTCTCCTCCACGTCACTCCTCTATATCACTCCTCCATGTCAGTCCTCCATGTCACTTCTCAATGTCTCTCCTCCACGTCACTCCTCTATGTCACTCCTCCATGTCACTCCTCCATGTCACTCCTCCATGTCTCTCCTCTATGTCACTCCTCCATGTCACTCCTCCATGTCACTCCTCCTTGTTTCTCCTCCATGTCGCTATAACAACTCACTCCAACATGTCAATCCTCCATGTCACTCCTCCAAGTCACTCACCCATGTCCCTCCACGATGTCACTCCACCATATCAACCCTCCTTCCTGATCAACCCTGTCACTTCTCCAAGTCACTCCTTCATCTCCCTCCTCCATGTCACTACTCCATGTCACTCCTCCATGTCGCTCCTCCTTTTTGCTCCTCCACATCAATCCTCCATGTCGCTCCTCCATGTCACTTCACCATTTCACTCTTCCATGTCACTCATCCATGTCACCTCTATATGTCTTTCATGTCACTGCTCCATGTCCATCCTCCATGTCACTACTCCATGTCACTCCTCCATGTTGCTCCTCCTTGTTGCTCCTCCACATCAATCCTCTATGTCACTCCTCCATGTTTCTCCTCCAAGTCACTCCTCCATGTAACTCCTACATGTAGCTACTCCATGTCTCTCCTCCATATCGCTCTAACAACTCACTCCTCCATGTCACTCCACCATTTCACTCCTCCATGTCACTCCTCCAGGTCACTCCTCCATGTCGCTACTCAAACTCACTCCTCCATGTCACTCAACCATGTCATTCCTCCATGTCACTCGTTTATGTCACTCCTCCAATTCACTCCTCCATGCCACTCCACCATGTCGCTACTCTATGTCACTCCTCCATGTCGCTATACCGACTCAATCCTCCTTGTTACTCCTCCATGTCGCTCCTCCATGTTGCTCCTCCGTGTCACTCGTCCATGTCACTCATCCATGTCCCTCCGCCATGTCACTCCACCATACCAATCTTCCTTGGTTATCCGCCCTGTCACTTCTCCATGTCACTCTTCCATGTCTTTCCTCCACGTCATTCCTCTATGTCACTCCTCCATGTCACTCCTCAATGTCACTCCTCCATGTCATTCCTCATGTCACTCCTTTATGTAACTCCTCCAATTCACTCCTCTATGTCACTCCTCCAGGTCACTCCTCCATGTCGCTACTCAAAGTCACTCCTCCATGTCACATCTATATGTCTTTCATGTCACTGCTCTATGTCCATCCTCCATGTCACTACTCCATGTCACTCCTCCGTGTTGCTCCTCCTTGTTGCTCCTCCATGTAACTCCTACATGTAGCTACTCCATGTCACTACACCAACTCACTCCGCAATGTCACTCCTCCATGTCGCTACACCAACTCAATCCTCCTTGTCACTCCTCCATGTTGCTCCTCCATGTGACTCCTCCATGTCGTTATTCCATGTCACTCCTCCATGTCGCTACACCAACTCATTACTCATGTCACTTCTCCATGTCGCTACTCAAAGTCACTCCTCTATGTCACTACACCGACTCACTCCTCAATGTCACTCCTCCATGTCACTACTTCATGTCACTCCTCCATGTCCCTACTCCATGTGACTCCTCCATGTCGCTCCACCAACTTACTCCTCCACGTCGCTCCTCCATGTTGCTCTTCCATGTCACTCCTCTATGTAACTCATCTATGTCCCTCCGCAATATCACTACACCAACTAAATCCTTCTTGTCACTCCTCCATGTCACTCATCCATGTCACTTCTATATGTCTTCCATGTCACTCCTCCATGTTCCTCCTCCATGTCACTCCTCCACATCACTCCTCTATGTCACTCCTTCATGTCACACCTCCATGTCACTCCTCCATGTCGCTACACCAACTCATTCCTCATGTCACTCCTCCATGTCTCTACTCCATGTCACTCCTCCATGTCACTCGTTTATGTCACTCCTCCAGTTCACTCCTCCATGTCATCTCTATATGTCTTCCATGTCACTCCACCATGTCCATCCTCCATGTCACTACTCCATGTCACTCCTCAATGTTGCTCGTCCGTGTTGCTCCTCCATGTCACGCCTCCAAGTCACTCACCCATGTCGCTATAACAACTCACTCCTCCATGTCACTCCTAAAGGTCACTCCTCCATGTCGCTACTCAAAGTCACTACTCCATATCACTCCTCCATTTCGCTATTCCAAGTTACTCCTCCATGTTGCTCCTCCATGTTGCTCCTCCATGTCACTCCTCCATGTCACTCATCCATGTCACTCATCCAAGTCACTCACCCATGTCCCTCCACGATGTCACTCCACCATACCAACCCTCCTTCGTTATCAGCCCTGTCACTTCTCCATGTCACTCTTCCATGTCTCTCCTCCACATCACTCCTTTATGTCACTCCTCCATGTCACTCCTCCATGTCACTCCTCCATGTCTCTCCTCCATGTCGCTCTAACAACTCACTCCTCCATGTAACTCCACCATTTCACTCCTCCATGTCACTCCTCCAGGTCACTCCTCCATGTCGCTACTCAAAGTCACTCCTCCATGTCACTCATCCATGTCATTCCTCCATGTCACTCCTCCATGTCACTCCTCCATGTCATCTCTATATGTCTTCCATGTCACTCCTCCATGTCCATCCTCCATGTCACTACTCCATGTCACTCCTCTATGTCGCTCCTCCGTGTTGCTCCTCCAAGTCACTCCTCCATGTAACTCCTCCATGTAGCTACTCCATGTCACTCCACCATGTCGCTACACAAACTCACTCCTCATGTCACTCCTCCATGTCACTCCTCCATGTCACAACTCCAATTCACTCCTCCATGTCCATCCTCCATGTCACTCCTCCATGTAACTTCTACATGTAGCTACTCCATGTCACAACTCCAATTCACTCCTCCATGTCGCTCCTCCTTGTTGCTCCTCCACATCAATCCTCCATGTCGATCCTCCATGTCACTTCACCATTTCACTCCTCCATGTTACTCATCCATGTCATTCCTCCATGTCACTCCTACATGTCCATCCGCCATGTCACTACTCCATGTCACTCCTCCATGTTGCTCCTCCGTGTTGCTCCTCCATGTCACTCCTCCAAGTCACTCACCCATGTCCCTCCACTATGCCACTCCACCATATCAACCCTACTTCCTGATCAAACCTGTCACTTCTCCAAGTCACTCCTCCATGTCCATCCTCCATGTCACTACTCCATGTCACTCCTCCATGTCGCTCCTCCGTGTTGCTCCTCCAAGTCATTCCTCCATGTAACTCCTACATGTAGCTACTTTATGTCACTACTCCATGTCACTCCTCCATTTCACTCCTCCGTGTTGCTCCTCCAAGTCACTCCTCCTTGTAACTCCTCCATGAAGCTACTCCATGTCACTCCTCCATGTCGCTACACAAACTCACTCCTCATGTCACTCCTCCATGTCACTCCTCCATGTCACTCCTCCAAGTCACTCACACATGTCCCTCCGCGATGTCACTCCACCATATCAACCCTCCTTGGTTATCCGCCCTGTCACTTCTCCATGTCACTCTTCCATGTCTCTCCTCCACATCACTCCTCTATGTCACTCCTCCATGTCTCTCCTCCATGTCGCTCTAACAACTCACTTCACCATGTCACTCCACCATTTCACTCCTCCATGTCACTCCTCCATGTCACTCATCCATGTCATTCCTCCATGTCACTCCCCATGTCACTCCTCCATATCCATCCTCCATGTCACTCCTCCAAGTCACTCACCCATGTCCCTCCACGATGTCACTCCACCATATCAACCCTACTTCCTGATCAACCCTGTCACTTCTCCAAGTCACTCCTCCATGTCCCTCCTCCATGTCACTACTCCATGTCAATCCTCCATGTCGCTCCTCCTTGTTGCTTCTCCACATCAATCCTCCATGTCGCTCCTCCATGTCCTATCCATGTCACTTCTCCATGTCACTCCTCCGTGTTGCTCCTCCTTGTTGCTCCATTACATCAATCCTCTATGTCACTCCTCCATGTTGCTCCTCCAAGTCACTCCTCCATGTCACACCTACATGTAGCTACTCCATGTAACTACTCCATGTCAGTCCTCCATGTCACTCCTCCAAGTCACTCCTCCATGTAACTCCTACATGTAGCTACTCCATGTCACTACTCCATGTCACTCCTCCATGTCGCTCCTCCGTGTTGCTCCTCCAAGTCACTCCTCCATGTAGCTACTCCATGTCACTCCTCCATGTCAATACACAAACTCACTCCTCATGTCACTCCTCCATGTCACTCCTCCATGTCACTTCTCCATGTCTCTCCTCCATGTCGCTCTAACAACTCACTCCTCCATGTCACTCCACCATTTCACTCCTCCAAGTCACTCCTCCATGTAACTCCTACATGTAGCTACTCCATGTCACTACTCCATGTCACTCCTCCATGTCGCTCCTCCGTGTTGCTCCTCCAAGTCACTCCTCCATGTAGCTACTCCATGTCACTCCTCCATGTCGCTACTCAAAGTCACTCCTACATGTTACTCATCCATGTCATTCCTCCATGTCACTCGTTTATGTCACTCCTCCATGTCACTTCTCCATGTCTCTCCTCCATGTCGCTCTAACAACTCACTCCTCCATGTCACTCCACCATTTCACTCCTCCATGTCACTCCTCCAGGTCACTCCTCCATGTCGCTACTCAAAGTCACTCCTCCATGTCACTCAACCATGTCATTCCTCCATGTCACTCGTTTATGTCACTCCTCCAATTCACTCCTCCATGTCACTTCTATATGTCTTCCATGTCACTCCTCCATGTCCATCCTCCATGTCGCTACACCTACTCACTCTTCCATGTCACTCCTCCATGTCGCTCCTCCATGTCGCTACTCAAAGTCACTCCTCCATGTCCCTCATCCATGTCATTCCTCCATGTCACTCCTTTATGTCACTCCTCCAATTCACTCCTCCATGTCACTTCTATATGTCTTCCAAGTCACTCCTCCATGTCCCTCCTCCATGTCGCTCCTCCGTGTTAATCCTCCAAGTCAGTCCTCCATGTAACTCCTCCATGTAGCTACTCCATGTCACTACTCCATGTCGCTACACAAACTCACTCCTCATGTCACTCTTCCATGTCACTCCTCCAAGTCACTCACACATGTCCCTCCGCGATGTCACTCCACCATATCAACCCTCCTTTTTGATCCGCCCTGTCACCTCTCCATGTCACTCCTCCAGGTCTCTCCTCCACGTCACTCCTCTATGTCACTCCTCCATGTCTCTCCTCTATGTCGCTCTAACAACTCACTCCTCCATGTCACTCCTCCATGTCACTCCACCATTTCAGTCCTCCTTGTCACTCCTCCAGGTCACTCCTCGATGTTGCTACTCAAAGTCACTCCTCCATGTTACTACACCAACTCTCTACTCAATGTCACTCCTCCATGTCACTCCTCCATTTCTCTCCTCCATGTCGCTATAACAACTCACTCCTCCATGTCACTCCTCCAGGTCACTCCTCCATGTCGCTACTCAAAGTCACTCCTCCATGTCACTCAACCATGTCATTCCTCCATGTCACTCGTTTATGTCACTCATCCAATTCACTCCTCCATGTCACTTCTATATGTCTTCCATGTCACTCCTCCATGTCCATCCTCCATGTCGCTACACCTACTCACTCTTCCATGTCACTCCTCCATGTCGCTCCTCCATGTTGCTCCTCCGTGTCACTCCTCCATATCACTCATCCATGTCCCTCCGCCATGTCACTCCACCATATTAATCTTCCTTGGTTATCCGCCCTGTCACTTCTCCATGTCACTCTTCCATGTCTCTCCTCCACGTCATTCCTCTATGTCACTCCTCCATGTCACTCCTCTATGTAACACCTCCATGTCTCTACTCCATGTCGCTCTAACAACTCACTCCTCCATGTAACTCCACCATTTCACTCCTTCATGTCACTCCTCCAGGTCACTCCTCCATGTCGCTACTTCATGTTACTCCTTCAAGTCGCTACACAAACTCAACCCTCCTTGTCACTCCTCCATGTCACTCATCCATGTCATTCCTCATGTCACTCCTCCAATTCACTCCTCCATGTCACTCATCCATGTCCCTCCGCCATGTCACTCTAACAACTCACTCCTCCATGTCGCTCCACCATATCAAACCTACTTCCTGATCAACCCTGTCACTTCTCCAAGTCACTCCTCCATGTCCCTCCTCCATGTCACTACTCCATGTCACTCCTCCATGTCGCTCCTCCGTGTTGCTCCTCCACATCAATCCTCTGTCACTCCTCCATGTTGCTCCTCCAAGTCATTCCTCCATGTAACTCCTACATGTAGCTACTCCATGTCACTACTCCATGTCACTCCTCCATGTCGCTACTTCATGTCACTCCTCCATGTCGCTACACAAACTCATTGCTCCTTGTCACTCCTCTATGTCACTCATTCATGTCATTCCTCATGTCACTCCTTTATGTAACTCCTCCAATTCACTCCTCCATGTCACTCATCCATGTCCCTCCGCCATGTCACTCCACCCTATCAATCTCCCTTGGTGATCCGACTTGTCACTTCTCCATGTCACTCTTCCATGTCTCTCCTCCACGTCACTCCTCTATGTCACTCCTCCATGTCACTCCACCATTTCACTCCTCCAAGTCACTCATCCATGTCACTTCTATATGTCTTCCATGTCACTCCTCTATATTCCTCCTCTATGTCACTCCTCCATGTCGCTACACCAACTCATTACTCATGTCACTCCTCCATGTCGCTACTCCATGTCACTCCTCCATGTCATTCCACCATTTCACTCCTCCATGTCACTTCTCCAGGTCACTCCTCCATGTCGCTACACAAAGTCACTCCTCCATGTTACTACACCAACTCACTCCTAAATGTCACTCCTCCATATCACTCCTCCATTTCTCTCTTCCATGTCGCTATAACTCACTCCTCCATGTCACTCCTCAATGTGACTACTTCATGTCACTCCTCCATGTCGCTACACAAACTCAATCCTCCTTTACACTCTTTAATGTCACTCCTCCATATCGCTCCTCCATGTATCTCCTCCAAGTCGCTACTCTATGTCACTCCTCCATGTCACCCTTCCATGTCACTCCTCCATGTCGCTACACAAACTCACTCCTCATGTTACTACTCTATGTCGCTACTCCATGTCACTCCTCCATGTCGCTACACCAACTCACTCCTCAATGTCACTCCTCCATGTCACTACTTCTTGTCACTCCTCCATGTCACTCCTCCATGCCACTCCTCCATTTAACTCCTCCATGTAACTACTCCATGTCACTCCTCCATGTCGCTACACAAACTCACACCTCATGTCACTCCTCCATGTCGCTCCTCCGTGTTGCTCCTCCAATTCACTCCTCCATGTAATTCCTCCATGTAGCTACTCCAAGTCACTCCTCCATATCGCTACTCCATGTCATTCCTCCTTGTCTCTCTTCCATGTCGCTATAACAACTCACTCCTCCATGTCACTCCACCAGGTCACTACACCAACTCAATCCTCAATGTCACTCCTCCATGTCACTACACCAACTCAATCCTCCTTGTCGCTCCTCCGTTTTGCTCCTCCAAGTCACTCCTCCATGTAGCTACTCCATGTCACTCCTCCATGTCGCTATACAAACTCACTCCTCATGTCACACCTCCATGTCACTCCTCCATGTCGTTATTCCATGTCACTCCTCCATGTCGCTACACCAACTCAACCCTCCTTGTAACTCCTCCATGTCACTCATTCATGTCATTCCTCCATGTCACTCGTTTATGTCACTCCACCAATTCACTCCTCCATGTCACCTCGATATGTCTTCCATGTCACTCCTCCATGTCCACCCTCCATGTCACTACTCCATTTCTCTCCTCCATGTCGCTATAACAACTCATTCCTCCATGTCACTCCTCCTGGTCACTCCTCCATGTCGCTACTCAAAGTCACTCCTCCATGTCACTCCTCCAGGTCACTCCTCCATGTCGCTACTCAAAGTCACTCCTACATGTTACTCATCCATGTGATTCCTCCATGTCACTCGTTTATGTCACTCCTCCATGTCACTTCTTCATGTCTCTCCTCCATGTCGCTCTAACAACTCACTCCTCCATGTCACTCCACCATTTCACTCCTCCATGTCACTCCTCCAGGTCACTCCTCCATGTCGCTACTCAAAGTCACTCCTCCATGTAACTCAACCATGTCATTCCTGCATGTCACTCGTTTATGTCACTCCTCCAATTCACTCCTCCATGTCACTTCTATATGTCTTCCATGTCACTCCTCCATGTCCATCCTCCATGTCTCTCCTCCACGTCATTCCTCTATGTCACTCCTCCATGTCACTCCTCTATGTCACACCTCCATGTCTCTACTCAATGTCGCTCTAACAACTCACTCCTCCATGTAACTCCACCATTTCACTCCTTCATGTCACTCCTCCAGGTCACTCCTCCATGTCGCTACTTCATGTCACTCCTCCATGTCGCTACACAAACTCAACCCTCCTTGTCACTCCTCCATGTCACTCAACCATGTCATTCCTCATGTCACTCCTCCAATTCACTCCTCCATGTCACTCATCCATGACCCTCCGCCATGTAACTCTAACAACTCACTCCTCCATGTCACTCGACCATATCAAACCTACTTCCTGATCAACCCTGTTACTTCTCCAAGTCACTCCTCCATGTCCGTCCTCTATGTCACTCCTCCATGTTGCTCCTCCAAGTCATTCCTCCATGTAACTCCTACATGTAGCTACTCCATGTCACTACTCCATGTCACTCCTCCATGTCGCTACTCAAAGTCACTCCTCCATGTTACTACATCAACTCAATCCTAAATGTCAATCCTCCATATCACTCCTCCATTTCTCTCTTCCATGTCGCTATAACTCACTCCTCCATGTCACTCCTCAATGTGACTACTTCATGTCACTCCTCGATGTCGCTACACAAACTCAATCCTCCTTTACACTCTTTAATGTCACTCCTCCATATCGCTCCTCCATGTATCTCCTCCAAGTCGCTACTCTATGTCACTCCTCCATGTTACCCCTCCATGTCACTCCTCCATGTCGCTACACAAACTCACTCTTCATGTTACTACTCTATGTCGCTACTCCATGTCACTCCTCCATGTCGCTACACCAACTCACTCCTCACTATCACTCCTCCATGTCACAACACAAACTCAACCCAGCTTGTCACTCCTCCATGTCACTCATCCATGTCATTCCTCCATGTCACTCCTTTATGTCACTCCTCCAATTCACTCCTCCAAGTCACCTATATATGTCTTACATGTCACTCCTCCATGTCACTCCTCCATGTCACTATTCATGTCACTCCTCCATGTTGCTCCTCTGTGTTGCTCCTCCATGTCAATTCTCCAAGTCACTACTCCATGTCCCTCCTCCATGTCACTACTCCATGTCACTCCTCCATGTCGCTCCTCCGTGTTGCTCCTCCATATCAATCCTCTATGTCACTCCTCCATTTCACTCCTCCATGTCACACCTCCATGTCGCTATTCCATGTCAGTCCTACATGTCGCTACACCAACTCACTCTTCCATGTCACTTCTCCGTGTTGCTCCTCCATGTCACTCCTCCATGTGAATCCTTTATGTTACTCCTCCAAGTTACTCCTCCATGTCACTCCACCATTTCACTCCTCCATGTCACTCCTCCAGGTCACTCCTCCATGTTGCACCTCAAAGTCACTCCTCCATGTCACTACACCAACTCAAACCTTCTTGTCACTCCTCCATGTCACTCATCCATGTCACTTCTATATGTCTTCCATGTCACTCCTCCATGTCCCTCCTCCACGTCACTCATCTATGTCACGCCTCCATGTCACACCTCCATGTCACTCCACCATGTCGTTATTCCATGTCACTCCTCCATGTCGCTACACCAACTCATTACTCATGTCACTCCTCCATGTCGCTACTCCATGTCACTGCTCCATGTCGCTACACCAACTCAACCCTCCTTGTCACTCCTCCATGTCACACCTCCATGTCACTCCTCCATGTCGCTACACCAACTCATTCCTCATGTCATTCCTCCATGTCGCTACTAAATGTCACTCCTCCATGTCGCTACACCAACTCAAACCTCCTTGTAACTTCTCCTTGTCACTCATCCATGTCATTCCTCTATGTCACTCCTCCATCTCTCTACTCCATGTCGCTCTAACAACTCACTCCTCCATGTCACTCGACCATTTCACTCCTTCATGTCACTCCTCAAGGTCACTCCTCCATGTCGCTACTTCATGTCACTCCTCCATGTCGCTACACCAACTCAACCCTCCTTGTCACTCCTCCATGTCACACCTCCATGTCACTCCTCCATGTCGCTACACCAACTCATTCCTCATGTCATTCCTCCATGTCGCTACTAAATGTCACTCCTCCATGTCGCTACACCAACTCAAACCTCCTTGTAACTTCTCCTTGTCACTCATCCATGTCATTCCTCTATGTCACTCCTCCATCTCTCTACTCCATGTCGCTCTAACAACTCACTCCTCCATGTCACTCGACCATTTCACTCCTTCATGTCACTCCTCAAGGTCACTCCTCCATTTCGCTACTTCTTGTCACTCCTCCATGTCACTCATCCATGTCATTCCTCATGTCAATCCTTTATGTCACTCCTCCAAATCACTCCTCCATGTCACTCCTCCATGTCACTCATCCATGTCCCTCCGCCATGTCACTCCACCCTATCAATCTCCCTTGGTGATCCGACCTCTCACTTCTCCATGTCACTCCTCCATGTCACTCCTCCATGTCACTTCTTCATGTCTCTCCTCCATGTCGCTCTAACAACTCACTCCTCCATGTCACTCCACCATTTCACTCCTCCATGTCAATCCTCCAGGTCACTCCTCCATGTCGCTACTAAAAGTCACTCCTCCATGTCACTCAATCATGTCATTCCTCCATGTAACTCCTCCATATCGCTCCTCCATGTCCCTCCTCCATGTCACTACTCCATGTCATTCCTCCATGTCACTCCTCCATGTATCTCCTCCATGTCGTTACTCTATGTCACTCCTCCATGTCACTCCTCCATGTCTTTACAAAAAACTCACTCCTCATGTTACTACTCTTTGTCGCTACACCATGTCACTCCTCCATGTCGCTACACCAACTCACTCCTCAATGTCACTCCTCCATGTCACTACTTCTTGTCACTCCTCCATGTCACTCATCCATGTCATTCCTCAATTTCTCTCCTCCATGTCGCTATAACAACTCACTCCTCCATGTCACTCCTCCAGGTCACTCCTCCATGTCGCTACTCAAAGTCACTCCTCCATGTCACTACACCAACTCACTCCTCAATGTCACTCCTCAGTGTCACTACTTCATGTCACTCCTGCATGTCACTACTTCATGTCACTCCTCCATGTCGATACACAAACTCAACCCTACTTGTCACTCCTCCATTTCACTCATCCTTGTCACTCCTCCATGTCACTCCTCCATGTCAATCCTCCATGTCACTCGTCCATGTCACTCGTCCATGTAACTCCTCCATGTAGCTACTCCATGTCACTCCTCCATGTCGCTATACAAACTCACTCCTCATGTCACTCCTCCATGTCACTCCTCCATGTCACTCCTCCAAGTCACTCACCCATGTCCCTCCACTATGTCACTCCACCAAATCAACCTTACTTCCTGATCAACCCTGTCACTTCTTAAAGTCACTCCTCCATGTCCCTCCTCCATGTCACTACTCCATTTCTCTCCTCCATGTCGCTATAACAACTCACTCCTCCATGTCACTCCTCCAGGTCACTCCTCCATGTCACTCCTCCATTTCTCTCCTCCATGTTGCTATAACAACTCACTCCTCCATTTCACTCCTCAATGTCACTACTTCATGTCACTCCTCCATGTCATTCCTCCATGTCACTCCTCCATGTATCTCCTCCATGTCGCTACTCTATGTCACTCCTCCATGTCACTCATCCATGTCATTCCTCCATGTCACTCCTTTATGTCACGCCTCCAATTCACTCCTCCAAGTCACTACTCATGTCACTCCTCCATGTCACTACTTCTTGTCACTCCTCCATGTCACTCCTCCATGTCACTCCTCCATGTCACTACTCATGTCACTCCTCCATGTTGCTCCTCTGTGTTGCTCCTCCATGTCACTTCTCCAAGTCACTACTCCATGTCCCTCCTCCATGTCACTACTCCATGTCACTCCTCCATGTCGCTCCTCCGTGTTGCTCCTCCACATCAATCCTCTATGTCACTCCTCCATTTCACTCCTCCATGTCACTCCTCCATGTCGATATTCCATGTCAGTCCTCCATGTCGCTACACCAACTCACTCCTCCTTTTCACTCGTCCATGTCACTCCTCCATGTCAACCCTTTATGTTACTCCTCCATGTTACTCCTCCATGTCACTCCTCCATGTCAATCCTTTATGTCACTCCTCCAAGTTACTCCTCCAGGTCACTCATCCATGTCGCTACTCAAAGTCACTCCTCCATGTCACTACACCAACTCAAACCTTCTTGTCACTCCTCCATGTCACTCATCCATGTCACTTCTATATGTCTTCCATGTCACTCCTCCATGTACCTCCTCCGCATCACTCATCTATGTCACGCCTCCATGTCACAACTCCATGTCACTCCACCATGTCGTTATTTCATGTCACTCCTCCATGTCGCTACACCAACTCATTACTCATGTCACTCCTCCATGTCGCTACTCCATGTCACTCCTCCATGTCGCTACACCAACTCAACCGTCCTTGTCACTCCTCTATGTCACACCTCCATGTCACTCCTCCATGTCACTCATTTATGTCACTCCTCCAATTCACTCCTCCATGTCATTTCTATATTTCTTCCATGTCACTACTCCATGTCGCTCCTCCATGTTGCTCCTCCAAGTCACTCCTCCATGAAACTCCTACATGTAGCTACTCCATGTCACTACTCCATGTCACTCCTCCATGTAACTCCTCCATGTAGTTACTCAATGTCACTCCTCCATGTTGCTAAACAAACTCACTCCTCATGTCACTCCTCCATGTCACTCCTCCATGTCACTCCTCCAAGTCACTCACCCATGTCCCTCCGCGATGTCACTCCACCATATCAACCCTACTTGGTTATCCGCCCTGTCACTTCTCCATGTCACTCTTCCATGTCTCTCCTCCATGTCTCTCCTCCACGTCACTCCTCCATGTCACTTCTCCATGTCACTCTTCCAAGTCTCTCCTCCACGTCACTCCTCTATATCACTCCTCCATGTCAGTCCTCCATGTCACTTCTCCATGTCTCTCCTCCATGTCGCTCTAACAACTCACTTCTCCATGTCACTCCACCATTTCACTCCTCCATGTCACTCCTCCATGTTACTCCTCCATGTCGCAACTCAAAGTCACTCCTCCATGTCACTCATCCATGTCTTTCCTCCATGTCACTCGTTTATGTCACTCCTCAATTCACTCCTCCATGTCACTTCTATATGTCTTCCAAGTCACTCCTCCGTGTCCTTCCTCCATGTCTCTCCTCCGTTTTGCTCCTCCAAGTCAGTCCACCATGTAACTCCTCCATGTAGCTACTACATGTCACTCCTCCTTGTCGCTACACAAACTCAATCCTCCTTTACACTCTTTCATGTCACTTCTCCATATCGCTCCTCCATGTCCCTCCTCCATGTCACTCCTCCATGTCATTCCTCCATGTCACTCCTCCATGTATCTCTTCCATGTCGCTACTCTATGTCACTCCTCCATGTCACTCCTCCATGTCGCTAAAAAAAAATCACTCCTCATGTTACTACTCTTTGTCGCTACACCATGTCACTCCTCCATGTCGCTACACCAACTCACTCCTCAATGTCACTCCTCCATGTCACTACTTCTTGTCACTCCTCCATGTCACTCATCCATGTCATTCCTCCATTTCTCTCCTCCATGTCGCTATAACAACTCATTCCTCCATGTCACTCCTCCAGGTCACTCCTCCATTGTCGCTACTCAAAGTCACAACTCCATGTCACTACACCAACTCACTTCTCAATGTCACTCCTCCATGTCACTACTTCATGTCACTCCTCCATGTCGCTACTCAAAGTCACTCCACCATGTCACTGAACCATGTCATTCCTCCATGTATCCTCGTTTATGTCACTCCTCCAATTCACTCCTCCATGTCACTTCTATGTCTTCCATGTCACTCCTCCATATCCATCCTCCATGTCGCTACACCTACTCACTCTTCCATGTCACTCCTCCATGTCGCTCCTCCATGTTGCTCATCCGTGTCACTCATCCATGTCACTCCTCCATGTCACTTCTCCATGTCTCTCATCCATGTTGCTCTAACAACTCACTCCTCCATGTCACTCCACCATTTCACTCCTCCATGTCACTCCTCCAGGTCACTCCTCCATGTCGCTACTCAAAGTCACTCCTCCATGTCACTCATCCATGTCATTCCTCCATGTCACTCCTTTATGTCACTCCTCAATTCACTCCTCCATGTCACTTCTATATGTCTTCCAAGTCACTCCTCCGTGTCCTTCCTCCATGTCTCTCCTCCGTTTTGCTCCTCCAAGTCAGTCCACCATGTAACTCCTCCATGTAGCTACTACATGTCACTCCTCCTTGTCGCTACACAAACTCAATCCTCCTTTACACTCTTTCATGTCACTTCTCCATATCGCTCCTCCATGTCCCTCCTCCATGTCACTCCTCCATGTCATTCCTCCATGTCACTCCTCCATGTATCTCTTCCATGTCGCTACTCTATGTCACTCCTCCATGTCACTCCTCCATGTCGCTAAAAAAAAATCACTCCTCATGTTACTACTCTTTGTCGCTACACCATGTCACTCCTCCATGTCGCTACACCAACTCACTCCTCAATGTCACTCCTCCATGTCACTACTTCTTGTCACTCCTCCATGTCACTCATCCATGTCATTCCTCCATTTCTCTCCTCCATGTCGCTATAACAACTCATTCCTCCATGTCACTCCTCCAGGTCACTCCTCCATTGTCGCTACTCAAAGTCACAACTCCATGTCACTACACCAACTCACTTCTCAATGTCACTCCTCCATGTCACTACTTCATGTCACTCCTCCATGTCGCTACTCAAAGTCACTCCACCATGTCACTCAACCATGTCATTCCTCCATGTATCCTCGTTTATGTCACTCCTCCAATTCACTCCTCCATGTCACTTCTATGTCTTCCATGTCACTCCTCCATATCCATCCTCCATGTCGCTACACCTACTCACTCTTCCATGTCACTCCTCCATGTCGCTCCTCCATGTTGCTCATCCGTGTCACTCCTCCATGTCACTCCTCCATGTCAGTCCTCCATGTCTCTTCTCTATGTCGCTCTAACAACTCACTCCTCCATGTCAATCCTCCATGTCACTCCACCATTTCACTCCTCCATGTCACTCCTCCAAGTCACTCCTCCATGTCGCTACTCAAAGTCACTCCTCCATGTTGCTATAACAACTCACTCCTCCATGTCACTCGTCCATGTAACTCCTCCATGTAGCTACTCCACGTCACTCCTTTATGTCACTCCTCCATGTCTCTCCTCTATGTCGCTCTAACAACTCACTCCTCCATGTCACTCCACCATTTTACTCCTCCATGTCACTCCTCCAGGTCACTCCTCCATGTCGCTACTCAAAGTCACTCCTCCATGTTGCTATAACAACTCACTCCTTCATGTCACTCCTCCGGGTTACTCCTCCATGTCGCTACTCAAAGTCACTCCACCATGTCACTCATTCATGTCATTCCTCCATGTCACTCGTTTATGTCACTCCTCCATGTAACTTCTCCATGTCTCTCCTCCATGTCACTCCTCCAGGTCACTCCTCCATGTCGCTACTCAAAGTCACTCCTCCATGTCACTCAACCACGTCATTCCTCCATGTCACTCGTTTATGTCACTCCTCCAATTCACTCCTCCATGTCACTTCTATATGTCTTCCATGTCACTTCTCCATGTAACTTCTCCATGTCGCTACACCTACTCACTTTTCCATGTCACTCCTCCATGTCGCTCCTCCATGTTGCTCATCCGTGTCACTCCTCCATGTCACTCATCCATGTCCCTCCGCCATTTCACTCCACCATATCAATCTTCCTTACACTATACGCCCTGTCACTTCTCCATGTCACTCTTCCATGTCTCTCCTCCACGTCATTCCTCTATGTCACTCCTCCATGTCACTCCTCTATGTCACTCCTCCATGTCTCTACTCCATATTGCTCTAACAACTCACTCCTCCATGTCACTCCACCATTTCACTCCTTCATGTCACTGATCCAGGTAACTCCTCGATGTCGCTACTTCATGTCACTCCTCCATGTCGCTACACAAACTCAACCCTCCTTGTCACTCCTCCATGTCACTCATCCATGTCATTCCTCATGTCACTCCTTTATGTCACTCCTCCAAATCACTCCTCCATGTCACTACTCCATGTCACTCATCCATGTCATTCCTCATGTCACTCCTTTATGTCACTCCTCCAAGTCACTCCTCCATGTCACTCCTCCATGTCACTCATCCATGTCCCTCCGCCATGTCACTCCACCCTATCAATCTCCCTTGGTGATCCGACCTGTCACTCCTCCATGTCACTCCTCCAAGTCTCTCCTCCATGTCGCTCTAACAACTCACTCCTCCATGTAACTCCACCATTTCACTCCTCCATGTCACTCCACCATTTCACTCCTCCATGTCACTCATCCATGTCATTCCTCCATGTCACTCATCCATGTCACTCCTCCAAGTCACTCACCCATGTCCCTCCACTATGCCACTCCACCATATCAACCCTACTTCCTGATCAACCCTGTCACTTCTCCAAGTCACTCCTCCATGTCCATCCTCCATGTCACTACTCCATGTAACTCCTACATGTAGCTACTCCATGTCACTACTCCATGTCACTCCTCCATGTCACTCCTCCATGTCACTCCTCCAAGTCACTCACCCATGTCCCTCCGCGATGTCACTCCACCATATAAACCCTCCTTGGTTATCCGCCCTGTCACTTCTCCATGTCAATCTTCCATGTCTCTCCTCCACGTCACTCCTCTATATCACTCTTCCATGTCTCTCCTCCACATCACTCCTCTATGTCACTCCTCCATGTCACTCATCCATGTCACTCCTCCATTTCTCTCCTCCATGTCGCTCTAACAACTCTCTCCTCCATGTCATTCCACCATTTCACTCCTCCATGTCACTCCTCCAGGTCACTCCTCCATGTCGCTACTCAAAGTCACTTCTCCATGTAACTACACCAACTCACTCCTCAATGTCACTCCTCTATGTCACTCCTCCATGTCACTACTCCATGTCACTCCTCCATGTCTCTCCTCCATGTCGCTCTAACAACTCTCTCCTCCATGTCAATCTTCCATGTCTCTCCTCCACGTCACTCCTCTATATCACTCCTCCATGTCAGTCCTACATGTCACTTCTCCATGTCACTCCTTTATGTCACAACTCCAATTCACTCCTCCATGTCACCTCTATATGTCTTCCATGTCACTCCTCCATGTCCATCCTCCATGTCGCTCCTCCATGTTGCTCCTCCATGTCACTCCTCCATGTCACTCATCCATGTCACTCCTCTATGTCACTCCTCCATGTCACTCCTCTATGTCACTCGTCCATGTCACTACTCTATGTCACTCCTCCATGTCGCTCCTCCGTGTTGCTCCTCCTTGTCACTCCTCCAAGTCACTCACCCATGTCCTTCCACGATGTCACTCCACCATATACACCCTCCTTCCTGATCAACCCTGTCACTTCTCCAAGTCACTCCTCCATGTCCATCCTCCATGTCACTACTCCATGTCACTCCTCCATTTCACTACTCCGTTTTGCTCCTCCTTGTCACTCCTCCAAGTCATTCACCCATGTCCCTCCACAATGTCACTCCACCATATAAACCCTCCTTTCTGATCAACCCTGTCACTTCTCCAAGTCACTCCTCCATGTCCATCCTCCATGTCACTACTCCATGTCGCTCCTCCATGTCGCTCTAACAACTCACTCCTCCATGTCACTCCAACATTTCACTCCTCCATGTCACTCCTCCAGGTCACTCCTCCATGTTGCTACTCAAAGTCACTCCTCCATGTAATTACACCAACTCACTCCTCAATGACACTCCTCCATGTCACTACTTCATGTCACTCCTCCATGTCGCTACACAAACTCAACCCTCCTTGTCACTCCTCCATGTCACTCATCCATGTCATTCCTCCATGTCACTCCTTTATGTCAATCCTCCAATTCACTCCTCCATGTCCATCCTCCATGTCACTAATCCACATCCATCCTCTATGTCACTCCTCCATGTCACTCCCCCATGTCGCTATTCCAAGTTACTCCTCCATGTTGCTCCTCCATGTTGCTCCTCCATGTAACTCCTCCATTTCACTCATCCATGTCACTGCTCTTTGTCACTCCTCCATGTCACTCCTCTATGTCACTCGTCCATGTCACTCCTCCATGTAACTCCTCCATGTAGCTACTTCATATCACTCCTCCATGTCGCTATACAAACTCACTCCTCATGTCATTCCTCCATGTCACTCCTTTATGTCACTCGTCCATGTCACTACTCCA
Source organism: Sebastes schlegelii (assembly GCA_014673565.1). Classification (NCBI taxonomy): domain Eukaryota; kingdom Metazoa; phylum Chordata; class Actinopteri; order Perciformes; family Sebastidae; genus Sebastes; species Sebastes schlegelii. Next base: position 34,923,458 of record CM025825.1, read on the forward strand.
TGTCACTCCTCCATGTCCGTCCTCCGTGTTGCTTCTCCAAGTAACTCCTCCATGTAACTCCTCCATGTAGCTACTCCATGTCACTCCTCCATGTCGCTACACAAACTCACTCCTCATGTCACTTCTCCAAGTCACTCCTCCGTATTGCTCCTCCACATCAATTCTCTATGTCACTCCTCCATGTCACTCCTCCATGTCGCTACACCAACTCACTCTTCCATGTTACTCCTCCATGTCGCTACTCCATGTGATTCCTCCATGTCAATACACCAACTCAAACCTCTTTGTCCATCCTCCATGTCACTCCTCTGTGTCACAACACAAACTCAATCCTCATTGTCACTCCTCCATGTCACTCATCCATGTCATTCCTCCATGTATATCCTCCATGTCGCTACTATATGTCACTCCTCAATGTCACTCCTCCATGTCACTACTTCTTGTTACTCCTCCATGTCAATCCTTTATGTCACTCCTCCAATTCACTCCTCCATGTCACCTCTATATGTCTTCCACGTCACTCTTCCATGTCCATCCTCCATGTCACTACTCCAAGTCACTCCAACATGTCACTCCTCCTTGTTGCTCCTCCTTTTCACTCCTCCAAGTCACTCACCCATGTTACTCCTCCTTGTCACTACTCCACATCAATCCTCTATGTCACTCCTCCATGTCACTCCTCCATGTCTTTCCTCCATGTCGCTCTAACAACTCACTCCTCCATGTCACTCCACTATTTCACTCCTCCATGTAACTCCTCCAGGTCACTCCTCCATGTCGCTACTCAAAGTCACTCCTCCATGTAACTACACCAACTCACTCCTCAATGTCATTCCTCCATGTCACTACTTCGAGTCACTCCTCCATGTCGCTACACAAACTCAACCCTCCTTGTCACTCCTCCATGTCACTCATCCATGTCATTCCTCCATGTCACTCCTTTATGTTACTCCTCCAATTCACTCCTCCATGTCACTCATCCATCTCCCTCCGACATGTCACTCCACCCTATCAATCTTCCTTGGTGATCCGACCTGTCACTTCTCCATGTCACTCTTCCATGTTTCTCCTCCATGTCACTCCTCCAAGTCACTCCTTCATTTCTCTACTCCATGTCGCTATAACAACTCACTCTTCCATGTCACTCCTCTTGGTCACTCCTCCATGTCACTACACCAACTCACTCCTCAATGTCACTCCTCCATGTCACTACTTCTTGTAACTCCTCCATGTCAATCCTTTATGTCACTCCTCCAATTCACTCCTCCATGTCACCTCTATATGTCTTCCATGTCACTCCTCCATATCCATCCTCCATGTCACTACTCCATGTCTCTCCTCCATCTCGCTCCTCTGTGTTGTTCCTCCTTGTCACTCCTCCAAGTCACTCACCCATGTCCCTCCACGATGTCACTCCACCATATCAATCCTCCTTCCTGATCAATCCTGTCACTTCTCCAAGTCACTCCTCCATGTTACTCCTCCGTGTCACTACTCCACATCAATCCTCTATGTCACTCCTCCATGTCACTCATCCATGTTGCTATTCCATGTCAGTCCTCCATGTCACTACACAAACTCACTCCTCTACGTCACTCCTCATGTCACTACTTCGAGTCACTCCTCCATGTTGCTACACCAACTCAACCCTCCTTGTAACTCCTCCATGTCACTCATCCATGGCATTCCTCCATGTCACTCGTTAATGTCACTCCTCCAATTCACTCCTCCATTTCATCTCTATATGTCTTCCATGTCACTCCTCCATGTCCATCCTCCATGTCACTACTCCAGGTCACTCCTCCAAGTTGCTCCTCCGTGTTGCTCCTCCATGTCACTCCTCCAAGTCACTCATCCATGTCCCTCCACGATGTAACTCCACCATATCAACCCTCCTTGGTGATCCGCCCTCTCACTTCTCCATGTCACTCTTCCATGTCTCTCCTCCACGTCACTCCTCTATGTCACTCCTCCATGTCACTCCTACATGTCACTCCTCCATGTCTCTCCTCTATGTCGCTCTAACAACTCACTCCTCCATGTCACTCCTACATGTCACTCCTACATGTCTCTCCTCTATGTCGCTCTAACAACTCACTCCTCCATGTCACTCCTACATGTCACTCCTCCAGGTCACTCCTCCATGTCGCTACTCAAAGTCACTCCTCCATGTCACTACACCAACTTACTCCTCAATGTCACTCCTCCATATCACTCCTCCATTTCTCTCCTTCATGTCGCTATAACAACTCACTCCTCCATGTCACTCCTCCATGTCGGTCCTCCGTTTTGCTCCTCCTTATCACTCCTCCAAGTCACTCACCCATGTCCCTCCACGATGTCACTCCACCATATCAACCCTCCTTCCTGATCAATCCTGTCTCTTCTCCAAGTCACTCCTCCATGTCCATCCTACATGTCAATACTCCACATCAATCTTCTATGTCACTCCTCCATGTCAATCCTCCATGTCTCTCCTCCATGTCACTCCTCCATGTCGCTCTAACAACTCACTCCTCAATGTCACTCCGCCATGTCACTACTTCTAGTCACTCCTCCATGTCACTCATCCATGTCACTCCTTTATGTCACAACTCCAATTCACTCCTCCATGTCACATCTATATGTCTTCCATGTCACTTCTCCAAGTCACTCCTCCATGTCCATCCTCCATCTCAATACTCCATGTCACTCCTCCATGTCACTCCTCTGTGTTGCTCCTCCTTGTCCCTCCTCCATGTCACTACTCCATGTCCCTCCTCCATGTCGCTCCTCCTTGTTGCTCCTCCACATCAATCCTCCATGTCGCTCCTCCATGTCACTCCACCATTTCACTCCTCCATGTAACTTCTCCAGGTCACTCCTCCATGTCGCTCCTCAAAGTCACTTCTCCATGTCACTCATCCATGTCATTCCTCCATGTCACTCATTTAAGTCACTCCTCCAATTCACTCCTCCATGTCACATCTATGTCTTTCATGTAACTGCTCCATGTCCATCCTCCATGTCACTACTCCATGTCACTCCTCCGTGTTGCTCCTCCTTGTTGCTCCTCCACATCAATCCTCTATGTCACTCCTCCATGTAGCTAATCCATGTCACTCCTCCATGTCGCTACCCAAACTCACTCCTCATGTCACTCCTCCATGTCACTCCTCCATGTCACTCCTCCAAGTCACTCATCCATGTCCCTCCGCCATATCACTCCACCATATCAATCTTCCTTGGTAATCCGCCCTGTCAATTCTCCATGTCACTACTCCATGTCTCTCCTCCACGAAATTCCTCTATGTCACTCGTCCATGTCACTCCTACATGTCACTCCTCCATGTCTCTCCTCTATATCGCTCTAACAACTCACTCCTCCATGTCACTCCTCCATGTCACTCCACCATTTCACTCCTCCATGTCACTCCTCCAGGTCACTCCTCCATGTCGCTACAACAACTTACTCCTCAATGTCACTCCTTCATGTCACTCCTCCATTTCTCTCCTCCATGTCGCTATAACAACTCACTCCTCCGTGTCACTCCTCCAGGTCACTCCTCCAAGTCGCTTCTCAAAGTCACTCCTCCATGTCACTACACCAACTCACTCCTCAATGTCACTCCTCAATGTCACTACTTCATGTCACTCCTCCATGTCGCTACACAAACTCAACCCTCCTTTACACTCTTTCATGTCACTCCTCCATATCGCTCCTCCATGTCCCTCCTCCATGTCACTCCTCCATGTCATTCCTCCATGTCACTCCTCCATGTATCTCCTCCATGTCGCTACTCTATGTCACTCCTCCATGTCTCTCCTCCATGTCACTCCTCCATGTCGCTACACAAACTCACTCCTCATGTTACTACTCTATGTCGCTACTCCATGTCACTCCTCCATTTCGCTACACCAACTCACTCCTCAATGTCACTCCTCCATGTCACTACTTCTAGTCACTACTCCACATCAATCCTCTATGTCACTCATCCATGTCGCTCTAACAACTCACTCCTCCATATCACCCCACCATTTCACTCCTCCATGTCACCTCTATATGTCTTTCATGTCACTTCTCCAAGTCACTCCTCCATGTCCATCCTCCATGTCACTACTCCACATCAATCCTCCATGTCACTCCTCAATGTCGCTCTAACAACTCACTCCTCCATGTCACTCCACTATTTCACTCCTCCATGTCACTCCTCCATGTCAATACTTCTTGTCAATCCTCCATGTCATTCTTCCATGTCACTCCTCCATGTCCATCCTCCATTTCACTACTCCATGTCACTCCTCCATGTCACTACTCTGTGTTGCTCCTCCTTTTCCCTCCTCCATGTCACTACTCCATGTCCCTCCTCCATGTCGCTCCTCCTTGTTGCTCCTCCACATCAATCCTCCATGTCACTCATCCATGTCACTTCTATATATCTTCTATGTCACTCCTCCATGTCCCTCCTCCATGTCACTCCTCCACGTCGCTCCTCAATGTCACTCCTCCAAATCACACCTCCATGTCACTCCTCCATGTCGCTACACCAACTCATTACTCATGTCACTCTTCCATGTCGCTACTCCATGTCAATACTTCTTGTCACTCCTCCATGTCATTCTTCCATGTCACTCCTTTATGTCAGTCCTCAAATTCACTCCTCCATGTAACCTTTATATGTCTTCCATGTCACTCCTCCATGTCCAACCTCAATGTCAATACTCCATGTCACTCCTCCATGTCACTCCTCTGTGTTGCTCCTCCTTGTCCCTCCTCCATGTCACTACTCCATGTCCCTCCTCCATGTCGCTCCTCCTTGTTGCTCCTCCACATCAATCCTCCATGTTGCTCCTCCATGTCACTCCACCATTTCACTCCTCCATGTAACTTCTCCAGGTCACTCCTCCATGTCGCTCCTCAAAGTCACTTCTCCATGTCACTCATCCATGTCATTCCTCCATGTCACTCATTTAAGTCACTCCTCCAATTCACTCCTCCATGTCACATCTATGTCTTTCATGTAACTGCTCCATGTCCATCCTCCATGTCACTACTCCATGTCACTCCTCCGTGTTGCTCCTCCTTGTTGCTCCTCCACATCAATCCTCTATGTCACTCCTCCATGTAGCTAATCCATGTCACTCCTCCATGTCGCTACCCAAACTCACTCCTCATGTCACTTATCCATGTCACTCCTCCATGTCACTCCTCCAAGTCACTCATCCATGTCCCTCCGCCATGTCACTCCACCATATCAATCTTCCTTGGTAATCCGCCCTGTCAATTCTCCATGTCACTCCTCCATGTCTCTCCTCCACGAAATTCCTCTATGTCACTCGTCCATGTCACTCCTACATGTCACTCCTCCATGTCTCTCCTCTATATCGCTCTAACAACTCACTCCTCCATGTCACTCCTCCATGTCACTCCACCATTTCACTCCTCCATGTCACTCCTCCAGGTCACTCCTCCATGTCGCTACAACAACTTACTCCTCAATGTCACTCCTTCATGTCACTCCTCCATTTCTCTCCTCCATGTCGCTATAACAACTCACTCCTCCGTGTCACTCCTCCAGGTCACTCCTCCAAGTCGCTTCTCAAAGTCACTCCTCCATGTCGCTACACAAACTCACTCCTCATGTTACTACTCTATGTCGCTACTCCATGTCACTCCTCCATTTCGCTACACCAACTCACTCCTCAATGTCACTCCTCCATGTCACTACTTCTAGTCACTACTCCACATCAATCCTCTATGTCACTCATCCATGTCGCTCTAACAACTCACTCCTCCATATCACCGCACCATTTCACTCCTCCATGTCACCTCTATATGTCTTTCATGTCACTTCTCCAAGTCACTCCTCCATGTCCATCCTCCATGTCACTACTCCACATCAATCCTCCATGTCACTCCTCAATGTCGCTCTAACAACTCACTCCTCCATGTCACTCCACTATTTCACTCCTCCATGTCACTCCTCCATGTCAATACTTCTTGTCAATCCTCCATGTCGTTATTCCATGTCACTCCTCCATGTCCATCCTCCATGTCACTCCTCCATGTCACTCCTCCATGTCGCTCCTCCGTGTTGCTCCTCCTTGTCCCTCCTCCATTTCACTACTCCATGTCCCTCCTCCATGTCGCTCCTCCTTGTTGCTCCTCCACATCAATCCTCCATGTCGCTCCTCCATGTCACTCCACCATTTCACTCCTCCATGTCACTTCTCCAGGTCACTCCTCCATGTCGCTACTCAAAGTCACTTCTCCATGTCACTCATTCATGTCATTCCTCCATGTCACTCGTTTATGTCACTCCACCAATTCACTCCTCCATGTCACCTCTATATGTCTTTCATGTCACTGCTCCATGTCCATCCTCCATGTCACTACTCCATGTCACTCCTCCGTGTTGCTCCTCCTTGTTGCTCCTCCATATCAATTCTCTATGTCACTCCTCCATGTCGCTACTTCATGTCACTCCTCCATGTCGCTATACAAACTCAACCCTCCTTGTCACTCCTCCATGTCACTCATCCATGTCATTCCTCATGTCACTCCTTCATGTCACTCCACCCTATCAATCTCCCTTGGTGATCCGACCTGTCACTTCTCCATGTCACTCTTCCAATACTCTCCTCCATGTCACTCCTCTATGTCACTCCTCCATGTCACTCCTCCATGTCACTCCTCCTTGTCTCTCCTCCATGTCGCTCTAATAACTCACTCCTCCATGTCACTCCACCATTTCACTCCTCCATGTTACTACACCAACTCACTCCTCAGGGTCACTCCTCCATGTCACTACTTCATGTCACTCCTCCATGTCCATCCTCCATGTCACTCCTCCAAGTCACTCACCCATGTCCCTCGACGATGTCACTCCACCATATCAACCCTACTTCCTGATCAACCCTGTCACTTCTCCAAGTCATTCCTCCATGTCCCTCCTCCATGTCATTCCTCCATGTCACTCGTTTATGTCACTCCTCCAATTCACTCTTCCATGTCACTTCTATATGTCTTTCATGTAACTCCTCTATGTCACTCCTCCATGTTGCTCCTCATTGTTGCTCCTCGACATCAATCCTCTATGTCACTCCTCCATGTTGCTCCTCCAAGTCACTCCTCCATGTAACTCCTACATGTAGCTACTCCATGTCATTCCTCCATCTCACTTCTCCATGTCGCTCCTCCGTGTTGCTCCTCAAAGTCACTCCTCCATGTCACTCCTCCATGTCACTTCTCCATGTCTCTCCTCCATGGCGCTCTAAAAACTCACTCCTCCATGTCACTCCACCATTTCACTCCTCCATGTCACTCCTCCAGGTCACTCCTCCATGTCGTTACTCAAAGTCACTCCTCCATGTATCTCCTCCATGTCGCTACTCTATGTCACTCCTCCATGTCACTCCTCCATGTCGCTACAAAAAACTCACTCCTCATGTTACTACTCTTTGTCACTACTTCTTGTCACTCCTCCAAGTCACTCCTCCATGTCACTTCTATATGTCTTCCGAGTCACTCCTCCATGTCCCTCCTCCATGTCGCTCCTCCATGTCACTCCTCCAAGTCACTCACCCATGTCCATGTGCGATGTCACTCCACCATATCAACCCTCCTTGGTGATCCTCCAGGTCACACCTCCATGTAGCTCCTCCATGTCACTACTCCATGTCGCTATTCCATGTCAGTCCTCCATGTCACTACTCCATGTCACTCCTTCATGTTGCTCCTCCGTGTTGCTCCTCCTTGTCACTCCTCTAAGTCACTCACCCATGTCCCTCCATGATATCACTCCACCATTTCAACCCTCCTTCCTGACCAACCCTGTTACTTCTCCAAGTCACTCCTCCATGTCCATCCTCCATGTCACTACTCCATGTCACTCCTCCATGTCGCTCCTCCGTGTTCCTCCTCCTTGTCACTCTAACAACTCACTCCCCCATGTCACTCCACCATTTCACTCCTTCATGTCACTCCTCCATGTCACCCCTCCATGTCATTCCTCTAGTTCACTCCTCCATATCGCTCCTCCATGTCACTCCTCCATTTATCTCCTCCATGTCGCTACTCTATGTCACTCCTCCATGTCACTCCTCAATGTCACTCCTCCATGTCGCTACACAAACTCACTCCTCCTTTACACTCTTTCATGTCACTAATCCATATCGCACCTCCATGTCACTCCTCCATGTATCTCCTCCATGTCCCTACCCCATGTCACTCCTCCATGTCATTCTTCAATGTCACTCCTCCATGTGTCTCCTCCATGTCGCTACTCTATGTCACTCCTCCATGTCACCCCTCCATGTCACTCCTCCATGTCACTCCTCTAGGTCACTCTTCCATGCCACTCCTCCATGTAACTCCTCCATGTAGCTACTCCATGTCACTCCTCCATGTCGCTACACAAACTCACTCCTCATGTCACTCCTCCATGTCATCCCTCCATGTCACTCCTCCATGTCACTCCTCTAGGTCACTCCTCCATGACACTCCTCCATGTAACTCCTCCATGTAGCTACTCCATGTCACTGCTTGATTTCTTTCCTCCATGTCGCTATAACAACTCACTCCTCCATGTAGCTACACCAACTCACTCCTCAATGTCACTCCTCCATGTCAGCACTTCTTGTCACTCCTCCAATTCACTCCTCCATGTCACCTCTATATGTCTTCCATGTCACTCCTCCATGTCCATCCTCCATGTCACTACTCCATGTCACTCCTCCATGTCGCTCCTCCGTGTTGCTCCTACTTGTCTCTCCTCCAAGTCACTCACCCATGTCCCTCCACGATTTCACTCCACCATATAAACACTCCTTCCTGATCAACCCTGTCACTTCTCCAAGTCACTCCTCCATGTCCATCCTCCATGTCACTCCTCTATGTCACTCCTCCATGTCACTCCTCTATGTCTCTCCTCTATGTCGCTGTAACAACTTACTCCTCCATGTCACCCCACCATTTCACTCCTCCTTGTCTCTCCTCCAGGTCACTCCTCCATGTCGCTACTCAAAGTCACTCCTCCATGTCACCCATCCATGTCATCCCTCCATGTCACTCCTCCATGTCACTCCTACATGTCCATCCTCCATGTCACTACTCCATGTCACTCCTCTATGTCACTCCTCCATGTCACTCTTCCAGGTCACTCCTCCATGTCACTCCTCCATGTCACTCCTACATGTCCATCCTCCATGTCACTACTCCATGTCACTCCTCTATGTCACTCCTCCATGTCACTCTTCCAGGTCACTCCTCCAATTCACTCCTCCATGTCACCTCTATATGTCTTCCATGTCACTCCTCCATGTCCATCCTCCAAATCACTCCTCCATGTAACTCCTCCATTTAGCTACTCCATGTCACTCCTCCATGTCACTACACAAACTCACTCCTCATGTCACTCCTCCATGTCGCTACTCAAAGTCACTCCTCCCTGTCACACCTCCATGTCACTCCTCCATGTCGTTATTCCATGTCACTCCTCCATGTCGCTACACCAACTCAACCCTCCTTGTCACTCCTCCATGTCACTCCTCCATTTCTCTCCTCCATGTCACTATAACAACTCACTCCTCCATTTCACTCCACCATTTCACTCCTCCATGTCAATCCTCAATGTCACTCCTCCATATCACTCCTCCATTTCTCTCCTCCATGTCGCTATAACAACTCACTCCTCCATGTCCATCCTCCATGTCACTACTCCAGGTCACTCCTCCATGTCGCTCCTCCATGTCACTCCTCCATGTCACACCTCCATGTCACTCCTCCATGTCGTCATTCCATGTCACTCATACATGTCGCTACACCAACTCATTCCTCATGTCACTCCTCCATGTCGCTACTACATGTCACTCCTCCATGTCAATCCTCCATGTCGCTACACCAACTCAACCCTCCTTGTCACTCCTCCATATCACTCCTCCATTTCTCTCCTCCATGTCGCTATAACAACTCACTCCTCCATGTCACTCCACCATTTCACTCCTCCATGTCACTCCTCCAGGTCACTCCTCTATGTCGCTACTCAAAGTAACTCCTCCATGTTACTACACCAACTCACTCCTCAATGTCACACCTCCATATCACTCCTCCATTTCTCTCCTCCATGTCGCTATAACAACTCACTCCTCCATGTCCATCCTCCATGTCACTACTCCATGACACTCCTCCATGTCGCTCCTCCGTGTTGCTCCTCCAAGTCACTCCTCCATGTAACTCCTCCAAGTAAAAACTCCATGTCACTCCTCCATGTCACTACACAAACTCAATCCTCCTTTATACTCTTTCATGTCACTCCTCCATATCGCTCCTCCATGTCCCTCCTCCATGTCACTCCTCCATGTCATTCCTCCATGTCACTCCTCCATGTCTCTCCTCCATGTCGCTCTAACAACTCACTCTTCCATGTCACTCCACCGTTTCACTCCTCCATGTCACTCCTCCAGGTCACTCCTCCATGTCGCTACTCAAAGTCACTCCTCCATGTCGCTACTCAAAGTCACTCCTCCATGTCGCTACACCAAATCACTACTCCATGTCATTCCTCCTTGTCACTCTTCCATGTCATTCCTCCATGTCAATCCTTTATGTCACTCCTCCAATTCACTCCTCCATGTCACCTCTATATGTCTTTCATGTCACTCCTCATGTCACTCCTCCATGTCACTCCTCCATGTCACTCCTCCAAGTCACTCACCCATGTCCCTCCGCGATGTCAATCCACCAAATAAACCCTCCTTGGTTATCCGCCCTGTCACATCTCCATGTCACTCTTCCATGTCTCTCCTCCACAACACTCCTCCAAGTAACTCCTCCATGTCGCTACAACAACTCATTCCTCATGTCACTCCTCCATGTCGCTCCTCCGTGTTTCTCCTCCATGTCACACCTCCATGTTGCTATTCCATGTCAGTCTTCCATGTCACTACACCAACTCACTTCTCTACGTCACTCCTCATGTCACTTCTCCATGTCGCTACAACAACTCAACCCTCCTTGTAACTCCTCCATGTCACTCATCCATGTCATTCCTCCATGTCATTCGTTTATGTCACTACTCCTTGTCACTCCTCCAAGTCATTTACCCATGTTACTCCTCCTTGTCACTACTCCACATCAATCCTTTATGTCACTCCTCCATATCACTCCTCCATTTCTCTCCTCCATGTCGCTATAACAACTCACTCCTCTATGTCCATCCTCCATGTCACTACTCCATGTCACTCCTCCATGTCGCTCCTCCGTGTTGCTCCTCCAAGTCACTCCTCCATGTAACTCCTCCATGTAAAAACTCCATGTCACTCCTCCATGTCACTACACAAACTCAATCCTCCTTTACACTCTTTCATGTCACTCCTCCATATCGCTCCTCCATGTCCCTCCTCCATGTCACTCCTCCATGTCATTCCTCCATGTCACTCCTCCATGTCTCTCCTCCATGTCGCTCTAACAACTCACTCTTCCCTGTCACTCAACCGTTTCACTCCTCCATGTCACTCCTCCAGGTCACTCCTCCAGGTCGCTACTCAAAGTCACTCCTCCATGTCGCTACACCAACTCACTACTCCATGTCATTCCTCCTTGTCACTCTTCCATGTCAATCCTTTATGTCACTCCTCCAATTCACTCCTCCATGTCACCTCTATATGTCTTCCATGTCACTCCTCCATGTCCATCCTCCATGTCACTCCTCCATGTCACTCCTCCAAGTCACTCACCCATGTCCCTCCGCGATGTCAATCCACCAAATCAACCCTCCTTGGTTATCCGCCCTGTCACATCTCCATGTCACTCTTTCATGTCTCTCCTCCACGACACTCCTCCAAGTCACTCCTCCATGTCGCTACAACAACTCATTCCTCATGTCACTCCTCCATGTTGCTCCTCCGTGTTTCTCCTCCATGTCACACCTCCATGTTGCTATTCCATGTCAGTCTTCCATGTCACTACACCAACTCACTCCTCTACGTCACTCCTCATGTCACTCCTCCATGTCGCTACAACAACTCAACCCTCCTTGTAACTCCTCCATGTCACTCATCCATGTCATTCCTCCATGTCAATCGTTTATGTCACTACTCCTTGTCACTCCTCCAAGTCACTCACCCATGTTACTCCTCCTTGTCACTACTCCACATCAATCCTCTATGTCACTCCTCCATGTCACTCCTCCATGTCTCTCCTCCATGTCGCTCTAACAACTCACTCGTCCATGTCACTCCACCATTTCACTCCTCCATGTCACTCCTCCAGGTCAATCCTCCATGTCGCTACTCAAAGTCACTCCTCCATGTAACTACACCAACTCACTCGTCCATGTCACTCCACCATTTCACTCCTCCTTGTCACTCCTCAAAGACACTCCTCCATGTCACGACACCAACTCACTCTTCAATGTCACTCCTCAATGTCACTACTTCATGTCACTCCTCCATGTAGCTCTAACAACTCACTCGTCCATGTCACTCCACCATTTCACTCCTCCATGTCACTCCTCCAGGTCACTCCTCCAAGTCACTCACCAATGTTACTCCTCCTTGTCACTACTCCACATCAATCCTCTATGTCACTCCTCCATGTCACTCCTCCATGTCAATCCTCCATGTCGCTACACAAACTCACTCCTCATGTTACTACTCTATGTCACTACTCCATGTCACTCCTCCATGTCGCTACACCAACTCACTCCTCCATGTCAATACTTCTTGTCACTCCTCCATGTCATTCCTCCATGTCACTCCTTTATGTCAGTCCTCCAATTCACTCCTCCATGTAACTTCTATATGTCTTCCATGTCACTCCTCCATGTCCATCCTCGATGTCGCTACTCCATGTCACTCCTCCATGTCGCTACACCAACTCACTCCTCCATGTCACTCTTCCATGTCTCTCCTCCATGTCACTCCTATATGTCACTCTTCCATGTCACTCCTCCATGTCACTCCTCCAGGTCACTCCTCCATTTCGCTAATCAGTCACTCCTCCATGTCACTACACCAACTCGCTCCTCAATGTCACTCCTCCATGTCACTACTTCATGTCACTCCTCCATGTTGCTACTACATGTGACTCCTCCATGTCGCTCCACCAACTCACTCCTCCACGTCGCTCCTCCATGTTGCTCTTCCATGTCACTCCTCCAGGTCACTCCTCCATGTCGCTACTCAAAGTCACTCCTCCATGTAACTACACCAACTCACTCGTCCATGTCACTCCACCATTTCACTCCTCCTTGTCACTCCTCAAAGACACTCGTCCATGTCACGACACCAACTCACTCTTCAATGTCACTCCTCAATGTCACTACTTCATGTCACTCCTCCATGTCGCTACACAAACTCAATCCTCCTTTACACTCTTTCATGTCATTCCTCCATATCGCTCCTCCATGTCCCTCCTCCATGTCACTCCTCCATGTATCTCCTCCATGTTGCTCCACCAACTCCTTCCTCCATGTTACTCCTCCATGTCACTCCTCCATGTCACTCCTCCATGTCACACCTCCATGTTACTCCTCCATATCGCTCAACCAACTCCTTCCTCCATGTTACTCCTCCATGTCACTCCTCCATGTCACTCCTCCATGTCACTCCATCAACTCACTCCTCCATGTCACTCCTCCATTTCTCTCCTCCATGTTGCTATAACAACTCACTCCTCCATGTCACTCCTCATGTTACTACTCAATGTCGCTACTCCATGTCCATCCTCCATGTCGCTACACCAACTCACTCCTCAATGTCACTCCTCCATGTCACTACTTCTTCTCACTCCTCCATGTCACTCATCCATGTCATTCCTCCATGTCACTCCTTTATGTCACTCCTCCAATTCACTCTTCCATGTCACTCCTCCATGTCACTCATCCATGTCCCTTCTCCATGTCACTCCATCCTATCAATCTTCCTTGGTTATCCAACCTGTCACTTCTCCATGTCACTCTTCCATGTCTCTACTCCACGCCACTCCTCTATGTCACTCCTCCATGTCACTCCTCCATGTCGCTACACCAAGTCAATCCTCCTTGTCACTCCTCCATGTCGCTCCTTCATGTTGCTCCTCCATGTCACTCCTCCATTTCACTCCACGACATCTCTCCTCTACGTCACTCCTCATGTCACTACACCAACTCAACCCTCCTTGTCACTCCTCCATATCACTCATCCATGTCATTCCTCCATGTCACTCCTTTATGTCAATCCTCCATGTCAATCCTCCATGTCACTTCTATATGTCTTCCATTTCACTCCTCCATGTCCATCCATCATGTCACTACTCCATGTCACTCCTCCATGTCGCTCCTCTGTGTTGCTCCTCCAAGTCACTCCTCCATGTAACTCCTCTATGTATCTACTCCATGTCACTCCTCCATGTCACTACTTCCTCTCACTCCTCCATGTCACTCATCCATATCATTCCTCCATGTCACTCCTTTATGTCACTCCTCCAATTCACTACTCCATGTCACTCCTCCATGTCACTCATCCATGTCCCTCCTACATGTCACTCCATCCTATCAATCTTCCTTGGTGATCCGACCTGTCACTTCTCCATGTCACTCTTCCATGTCTCTCCTCCACGTCACTCCTCTATGTCACTCCTCCATGTCACTCCTCCATGTCGCTACCCCAACTCAATCCTCCTTGTCACTCCTCCATGTCGCTCCTTCATGTTGCTCCTCCATGTCACTCCTCCATTTCACTCCACGACGTCTCTCCTCTACGTCACTCCTCTTGTCACTACACCAACTCAATCCTCCTTGTCACTCCTCCATATCACTAATCCATGTCATTCCTCTATGTCACTCCTTTATGTCAAACCTCCAAGTCACTCCTCCTTGTCACTTCTATATGTCTTCCATTTCACTCCTCCATCTCCATCCATCATGTCACTACTCCATGTCACTCCTCCATGTCGCTCCTCCGTGTTGATCCTCCAAGTCACTCCTCCATGTAACACCTCCATGTAGCTACTCCATGTCACTCCTCCATGTCGCTACACAATCTCACTCCTCATGTCACTCGTCCATGTCACTCCTCCATGTCATTCCTCCATGTCGCTACACCAACTCACTCTTTCATGTTACTCCTCAATGTTGCTACTCCATGTGACTCCTCCATGTCGCTCCACCAACTCCTTCCTCCATGTTACTCCTCCATGTCACTCCTCCATGTCACTCCTTTATGTCACTCCTCCAAGTTACTCCTCCATGTCACTCCTCCATGTCACTCCTCTTGGTCACTCCTCCATGCCACTCCTCCATGTAACTCCTCCATGTAGCTACTCCATGTCACTCCTCCATGTCTCTCCTCCATGTCGCTCTAACAACTCACTCCTCCATGTCACTCCACCATTTCACTCCTCCATGTCACTCCTCCAGGTCACTCCTCCATGTCGCTACTAAAAGTAACTCCTCCATGTTTCTACACCAACTCACTCCTCAATGTCACTCATCCATGTCACTCCTCCATTTCTCTCCTCCATGTCGCTCTAACAACTCACTCCTCCATGTCACTCCTCCATGTCCATACTCCATGTGACTCCTCCATGTCGCTCCACCAACTTACTCCTCCACGCCACTCCTCCATGTTGCTCTTCCATGTCACTCCTCCATGTAACTCATCTATGTCCATCCGCCATGTCACTACACCAACTCAACCCTTCTTGTCACTCCTCCATGTCACTCATCCATGTCACTTCTATATCTCTTCCATGTGACTCCTCCATGTCCCTCCTCCATGTCACTCCTCCACGTAACTCCTCTATGTCACTCCTCCATGTCACACCTCCATTTCACTCCTCCATTTCGTTATTCCATGTCACTCCTCCATGTCGCTACACCAACTCATTACTCATGTCACTCCTCCATGTCACTAATTCAAGTCACTCCTCCATGTCCCTACTCCATGTCACTCCTCCATGTCACTACTTCTTCTCACTCCTCCATGTCACTCATCCATATCATTCCTCCATGTCACTCCTTTATGTCACTCCTCCAATTCACTACTCCATGTCACTCCTCCATGTCACTCATCCATGTCACTCCTCTAATTCTCTCCTCCAAGTCGCTATAACAACTCACTCCTCCATATCACTCCTCCAGGTCACTCCTCCATGTTGCTACTCAAAGTCACTCCTCCATGTCACTCCTCCAGGTCACTCCTCCATGTCGCTACTCAAAGTCACTCCTCCATGTCACTCATCCATGTCACTCCTCCATGTCACTTCTCCATGTCTCTCCTCCATGTCGCTCTAACAACTCACTCCTCCATGTCACTCCACCATTTCACTCCTCCATGTCACTCCTCCAGGTCACTCCTCTATGTCGCTACTAAAAGTCACTCCTCCATGTAACTCAACCATGTCATTCCTCCATGTCACTAGTTTATGTCACTCCTCCAATTCACTCCTCCATGTCACTTCTATATGTCTTCCATGTCACTCCTCCATGTGCATCCTCCATGTCGCTACACCTACTCACTCTTCCATGTCACTCCTCCTTGTTGCTCCTCCATGTTGCTCCTCCGTGTCACTCCTCCATGTCACTCATCCATGTCACTCCACCATATCAATCTTCCTTGGTTATCCGTATAGGCACTTCTCCATGTTACTCTTCCATGTCTCTCCTCCACGTCATTCCTCTATGTCACTCCTCCATGTCACTCCTCTATGTCACTCCTCCATGTCTCTACTCCATGTCGTTCTAAAAACTCACTACTCCATGTCACTCCACCATTTCACTCCTTCATGTCACTCCTCCAGGTCACTCCTCCATGTCGCTACTTCATGTCACTCCTCCATGTCGCTACACAAACTAAACCCTCCTTATCACTCCTCCATGTCACTCATCCATGTCATTCCTCATGTCACTCCTTCATTTCACTTCTACAAGTCACTCCTCCATGTCACTCCTCCATGTCACTCATCCATGTCCCTCCGCCATGTCATTCCACCCTATCAATCTCCCTTGGTGATCCGACATGTCACTTCTCCATATCACTCTTCCATGTCTCTCCTCCACGTCACTCCTCTGTCACTCCTCCATGTCACTCCTCCATGTCACTCCTCCATGTCTCTCCTCCATGTCGCTCTAACAACTCACTCCTCCATGTCACTCCACCATTTCACTCCTAGATGTCACTCCACCATATAAACCCTCCTTTTTTATCCGCCCTGTCACTTCTCCATGTCACTCCTCCATGTCTCTCCTCCACGTCACTCCTCTATGTCACTCCACCATTTCACTCCTCCATGTCACTCCTCCAGGTCACTCCTCCAAGTCGCTACTCAAAGTCACTCCTCCATGTCACTCAACCATGTCATTCCTCCATGTCACTCGTTTATGTCACTCCTCCAAGTCACTCCTCCATGTCACTCCACCATTTCACTCCTCCATGTCCCTCCGCCATGTCATTCCACCCTATCAATCTCCCTTGGTGATCCGACATGTCACTTCTCCATATCACTCTTCCATGTCTCTCCTCCACGTCACTCCTCTGTCACTCCTCCATGTCACTCCTCCATGTCACTCCTCCATGTCTCTCCTCCATGTCGGTCTAACAACTCACTCCTCCATATCACTCCACCATTTCACTCCTAGATTTCACTCCACCATATAAACCCTCCTTTTTTATCCGCCCTGTCACTTCTCCATGTCACTCCTCCATGTCTCTCCTCCACGTCACTCCTCTATGTCACTCCACCATTTCACTCCTCCATGTCACTCCTCCAGGTCACTCCTCCAAGTCGCTACTCAAAGTCACTCCTCCATGTCACTCAACCATGTCATTCCTCCATGTCACTCGTTTATGTCACTCCTCCAATTCACTCCTCCATGTCAATTCTATATGTCTTCCATGACACTCCTCCATGTCACCCCACCATTTCACTCCTCCATGTCAATCCTCCAGGTCACTCCTCCATGTCGCTAATCAAAGTCACTCCTCCATGTCACGACACCAACTCAATCCTTCTTGTCACTCCTCCATATCACTACTTCATGTCACTCCTCCATGTCACTACTCCATTTGACTCCTCCATGTCGCTCCACCAACTCACTTCTCCACGTCGCTCCTCCATGTTGCTCTTCCATGTCACTCCTCCATGTCACTCATCCATGTCACTTCTATATGTCTTCCATGTCACTCCTCCATGTTACTCCTCCATGTCACTCCTCCACATCACTCCTCTATGTCACTCCTCCATGTCACACCTCCATGTCACTCCTCCATGTCGCTACACCAACTTATTCCTCATGTCACTCCTCCATTTCGCTACACCAACTCAACCCTCCTTGTAACTTCTCCATGTAATTCATCCATGTCATTCCTCCATGTCACTCGTTTATGTCACTCCTCCAGTTCACTCCTCCATGTCATCTTTATATGTCTTCCATGTCACTCCTCCATGTCCATACTCCATGTCACTACTCCATGTCACTCCTCCATGTTGCTCCTCCGTGTTGATCCTCAATGTCACTCCTCCAAGTCACTCACCCATGTCCCTACACGATGTCACTCCACCATATCAACCCTCCTTCCTGATCAACCCTGTCACTTCTCCAAGTCACTCCTCCATGTCCCTCCTCCATGTCACTACTCCATGTCGCTCCTCCGTGTTGCTCCTCCAAGTCACTCCTCCATGTAACTCCTCCATGTAGCTACTCCATGTCACTCCTCCATGTCGCTACACAAACTCACTCCTCATATCACTCCTCCAAGTCACTCATCCATGTCCCTCCGCCATGTCACTCCACCATATCAATCTTCCTTGGTGATCAGCCCTGTCACTTCTCCATGTCACTCCTCCATGTCTCTCCTCCATGAAATTCCTCTATGTCACTCCTCCATGTCACTCCTCCATGTCACTCCTCCAGGTCACTCCTCCATGTCGCTACTCAAAGTCACTCCTCCATGTCACTACACCAACTCACTCCTCAATGTCACTCCTCAATGTCACTACTTCATGTCACTCCTCCATGTCACTCCTACATGTCACTCCTCCATGTCTCTCCTCTATGTTGCTACTCTATTTCACTCCTCCATGTCACTCCTCCATGTCACTCCTCCATGTCGCTACACAAACTCACTCCTCAATGTCACTCCTCCATGTCAATACTTCTTGTAATTCCTCCATGTCATTCCTCCATGTCACTCCTTTATGTCAGTCCTCCAATTCACTCCTCCATGTCACGTCTATATGTCTTCAATGTCACTCCTCCATGTCCATCCTCCTTTTCACTACTCCATGTCACTCCTCCATGTCTTTCCTCTATATAGCTCTAACAACTCACACCTCCATGTCACTCCTCCATGTCACTCCACCATTTCACTCCTCCATGTCACTCCTCCAGGTCACTCCTCCATGTCGCTACACCAACTTACTCCTCAATGTCACTCCTTCATGTCACTCCTCCATTTTTCTCCTCCATGTCGCTATAACAACTCACTCCACCATGTCACTCCTCCAGGTCACTCCTCCAAGTCGCTACTCAAAGTCACTCCTCCATGTCACTCAACCTTGTCATTCCTCCATGTCACTCGTTTATGTCACTCCTCCAGTTCACTCCTCCATGTCATCTCTATATGTCTTCCATGTCACTCCTCCATGTCCATACTCCATGTCACTACTCTATGTCACCCCTCCATGTCTCTCCTCCGTGTTGCTCCTCCTTGTCACTCCTCCAAGTCACTCACCCATGTCCTTCTACGATGTCACTCCTCCATATAAACCCTCCTTCCTGATCAACCCTGTCACTTCTCCAAATCACTCCTCCATGTCCATCCTCCATGTCACTCCTCCATGTCCCTCCTCCATGTCGCTCCTCCGTGTTGCTCCTCCACGTCAGTCCTCCATGTAACTCCTCCATGTAGCTACTCCATGTGACTCCTCCATGTCGCTACACAAACTCAAACCTCCTTCACACTCTTTCATGTCACACCTCCATATCGCTCCTCCATGTCCCTCCTCCATGTCACTCCTCCATGTCATTCCTCCATGTCACTCCTCCATGTATCTCCTCCATGTTACTACTCTATGTCACTCCTCCATGTCACTCCTCCATGTCACTCCTCCATGTCGCTACACAAACTCACTCCTCAATGTCACTCCTCCATTTCAATACTTCTTGTCACTCCTCCATGTCATTCCTCCATGTCACTCCTTTATGTCAGTCCTCCAATTCACTCCTCCATGTCACCTCTATATGTCTTCCATGTCTCTCCTCCATGTCCATCCTCCTTTTCACTACTCCATGTCACTCCTCCATGTCTCTCCTCTATATCGCTCTAACAACTCACTCCTCCATGTCACTCCTCCATTTCTCTCCTCCATGTCGCTATAACAACTCACTCCTCCATGTCACTCCACCATTTCACTCCTCCATGTCACTCCTCCAGTTCACTCCTCCATGTCGCTACACCAACTTACTCCTCAATGTCACTCCTTCATGTCACTCCTCCATTTCTCTCCTCCATGTCGCTATAACAACTCACTCCTCCATGTCACCTCTATTTGTCTTCCATGTCACTCCTCCATGTCGCTCCTCCGTGTTGCTCCTCCTTGTCACTCCTCCAAGTCACTCACCCATGTCCCTCCATGATTTCACTCCACCATAAAAACTCTCCTTCCTGATCAACCCTGTCACTTCTCCAAGTCACTCCTCCATGTCCATCCTCCATGTCACTACTCCATGTCAATCCTCCATGTCGCTCCTCCGTGTTGCTCCTCCTTGTCACTCCTCCAAGTCAGTCCTCCATGTCACTTCTCCATGTCTCTCCTCCACGTCACTCCTCTATGTCACTCCTCCATGTCACTCCTCCATGTCACTCCTCCATGTATCTCCATGTCGTTATAACAACTCACTCCTCCATGTCACTCCACCATTTCAGTCCTCCATGTCACTCATCCAGGTCACTCCTCCATGTCGCTATTCAAAGTCACTCCTCCATGTCACTACACCAACTCACTCCTCAATGTCATTCCTCCATGTCACTACTTCATGTCACTCCTCCATGTCGCTACTCCATGTGACTCCTCCATGTCGCTCCACCAACTCACACCTCATGTTACTACTCTATGTCGCTACTCCATGTCAATCCTCCATGTCGCTACACCAACTCACTCCTCAATATCACTCCTCCATGTCACTACTTCTTCTCACTCCTCCATGTCACTCATCCATGTCATTCCTCCATGTCACTCCTTTATGTCACTCCTCCAATTCACCCCTCCATGTCACTCCTCCATGTCACTCATCCATGTCCTTCCTCCATGTCACTCCATCCTATAAATCTTCCTTGGTTATCCGACCTGTCACTTCTCCATGTAACTCTTCCATGTCTCTCCTCCACGTCACTCCTCTATGTCACTCCTCCATGTCACTCCTCCATGTCGCTACACCAACTCAATCCTCCTTGTCACTCCTCCATGTCGCTCCTTCATGTTGCTCCTCCATGTCACTCCTCCATTTCACTCCACGACGTCTCTCCTCTACGTCACTCATCATGTCACTACACCAACTCAATCCTCCTTGTCACTCCTCAATATCACTCATCCATGTCATTCCTCCATGTCACTCCTTTATGTCAATCCTCCAAGTCACTCCTCCATGTCACTTCTATATGTCTTCTATTTCACTCCTCCATGTCCATCCATCATGTCCATGTCCATACGCCATGTCACTCCTCCATCTCGCTCCCCCGTGTTGCTCTTCCTTGTCACTCCTCCAAGTCACTCACCCATGTCCCTCCACGATGTCACTCCACCATATCAACCCTCCTTCCTGATCAATTCTGTCACTTCTCCAAGTCACTCCTCCATGTCGCAACTCAAAGTCACTCCTCCATGTCACTACACCAACTCAACCCTTCTTGTCACTCCTCCATGTCACTCATCCATTTCACTCCTCCACGTCGCTCCTCTATGTCACTCCTCCATGTCACACTCCATGTCACTCCTCCATGTCGCTACTCCATGTCACTCCTCCATGTCGCTCTAACAACTCACTCCTCCATGTCACTCCACCATTTCACTCCTCCATGTCACTCCTCAAAGTCACTCCACCATGTCACTACACCAACTCACTCCTCAATGTCAATACTTCATGTCACTCCTCCATGTCGCTACACAAACTCAATTCTCCTTTAAACTCTTTCATGTCACTCCTCCATATCGCTCCTCCATGTCCCTCCTCCATGTCACTCCTCCATGTCATTCCTCTATGTCACTCCTCCATGTCACTCCTCCATGTCAATACTTCTTGTCACTCCTCCATGTCATTCCTCCATGTTACTCCTTTATGTCAGTCCTCCAATTCATTCCTCCATGTCACTTCTATATGTCTTCCATGTCACTCCCCCATGTCCATCCTCCTTTTCATTACTCCATGTCACTCCTCCATGTCGCTCCTCCTTGTTGCTCCTCCTTGTAACTCCTCCAAGTCACTCACCCATGTCCCTCCACGATTTCACTCCACCATAAAAACTCTCCTTCCTGATCAACCCTGTCACTTCTCCAAGTCACTCCTCAATGTCCATCCTCCATGTCACTACTCCATGTCACTACACCAACTCAATCCTTCTTGTCACTCCTCCATGTCACTCATCCATGTCACTTCTATGTCTTCCATATCACTCCTCCATGTCCCTCCTCCATGTCACTCCTCCACGTCGCTCCTCTATGTCACTCCTCCATGTCACACCTCCATGTTCCTCCATGTCGTTTTTTCCATGTCACTCCTCCATGTCGCTACACCAACTCACTCCTCATGTTACTACTCTATGTCGCTACTCCATGTCAATCCTCCATGTCGCTACACCAACTCACTCCTCAATGTCACTCTTCCATGTCACTACTTCTTCTCACTCCTCCATGTCACTCATCCATGTCATTCCTCCATGTCACTCCTTTATGTCACTCCTCCAATTCACTCCTCCATGTCACTCCTCCATGTCACTCATCCATGTCCCTCCTCCATGTCACTCCATCCTATCAATCTTCCTTGGTTATCCGACCTGTCACTTCTCCATGTCACTCTTCCATGTCTCTCCTCCACGTCACTCCTCTATGTCACTCCTCCATGTCACTCCTCCATGTCGCTACACCAACTCAATCCTCCTTGTCACTCCTCCATGTCGCTCCTTCATGTTGCTCCTCCATGTCACTCCTCCATTTCACTCCACGACGTCTCTCCTCTACGTCACTCCTCATGTCACTACACCAACTCAATCCTCCTTGTCACTCCTCCATATCACTCATCCATATCATTCCTCCATGTCACTCCTTTATGTCAACCCTCCAAGTCACTCCTCCATGTCACTTCTATATGTCTTCCATTTTAGTCCTCCATGTCGATCCATCATGTCACTACTCCATGTCACTCCTCCATGTCGCTCCTCCGTGTTGCTCCTCCAAGTCACTCCTCCATGTAACTCCTCCATGTAGCTACTCCATGTCACTCCTCCATGTCGCTACACAAACTCACTCCTCATATCACTCCTCCATGTCAATCCACCATATCAACCCTCCTTGGTTATCCGACCTGTCACTTCTCCATGTCACTCCTCCATGTCGCTATACCAACTCACTCCTCCATGTCATTCCTCCATTTCACTCCTCCATGTATCTCTTCCATGTCGATAGTCTATGTCACTCCTCCATGTCACTCCTCCATGTCACTCCTCCATGTCGCTACACAAACTCACTCCTCATGTTACTACTCTATGTCGCTACTCCATGTCACTCCTCCATGTCGCTACACCAACTCACTCCTCAATGTCACTCCTCCATGTCACTATTTCTTGTCACTCCTCCATGTCACTCATCCATGTCATTCCTCCATGTCACTCCTTTATGTCACAACTCCAATTCACTCCTCCATGTCACCTCTATATGTCTTCCATGTCACTTCTCCATGTCACTCTTCCATGTCCATCCTCCATGTCACTACTCCACATCAATCCTCTATGTCACTCCTCCATGTCACTCCTCCATGTCGCTCTAACAACTCACTCCTCCATGTAACTCCTCCAGGTCACTCCTCCATGTCGCTACTCAAAGTTACTCCTCTATGTCACTACACCAACTCAATCCTTCTTGTCACTCCTCCATGTCACTCATCCATGTCAATTCTATATGTCTTCCATGTCACTCCTCCATGTCCCTCCTCCATGTCACTACTCCACGTCGCTCCTCTATGTAACTCCTCCAAGTCACACCTCCATGTCACTCCTCCATGTCGCTACACCAACTCATTACTCATGTCACTCCTCCATGTCGCTACTCCATGTCACTCCTCCATGTCGCTCTAACAACTCACTCGTCCATGTCACTCCACCATTTCACTCCTCCTTGTCACTCCTCAAAGACACTCCTCCATGTCACGACACCAACTCACTCCTCAATGTCACTCCTCAATGTCACTACTTTATGACACTCCTCCATGTCGCTACACAAACTCAAAACTCCTTTACACTCTTTCATGTCACTCCTCCATATCGCTCCTCCATGTCCCTCCTCCATGTCACTCCTCCATGTCATTCCTCCATGTCACTCCTCCATGTATCTCCTCCATGTCGCTACTCTATGTCACTCCTCGATGTCACTCCTCCATGTCAATCCTCCATGTCTCTACACAAACTCACTCCTCATGTTACAACTCTATGTCACTACTCCATGTCACTCCTCCATGTCGCTACACCAACTCACTCCTCCATGTCAATACTTCTTGTCACTCCTCCATGTCATTCCTCCATGTCACTCCTTTATGTCAGTCCTCCAATTCACTCCTCTATGTCACCTCTATATGTCTTCCATGTCACTCCTCCATGTCCATCCTCTATGTCGCTACTCCATGTCACTTCTACATGTCTCTCCTCCACGTCACTCGTCTATGTCACTCCTCCATGTCACTCCTCCATGTCACTCCTCCATGTTTTTCCTCCATGTCGCTATAACAACTCACTCCTCAATGTCACTCCACCATTTCAGTCCTCCATGTCACTCCTCCAGGTCACTCCTCCTTGTCGCTACTCAAAGTCACTCCTCCATGTCACTACACCAACTCACTCCTCAATGTCACTCTTCCATGTCACTACTTCATGTCACTCCTCCATGTCGCTACTCCATGTGACTCCTCCATGTCGCTCCACCAACTCACTCCTCCACGTCGCTCCTCCATGTTGCTCTTCCATGTCACTCCTCCATGTAACTCATCTATGTCCCTCCGCCATGTCACTACACCAACTCAATCCTTCTTGTCACTCCTCCATGTCATTCATCCATGTCACTTCTATGTCTTCCATGTCACTCCTCCATGTCCCTCCTCCATATCACTCCTCCACGTCGCTCCTCTATGTAACTCCTCCAAGTCACACCTCCATGTCACTCCTCCATGTCGCTACACCTTGTCATTCCTCCATGTCACTCGTTTATGTCACTCCTCCAGTTCACTCCTCCATGTCATCTCTATATGTCTTCCATGTCACTCCTCCATGTCCATACTCCATGTCACTACTCTATGTCACCCCTCCATGTCTCTCCTCCGTGTTGCTCCTCCTTGTCACTCCTCCAAGTCACTCACCCATGTCCTTCTACGATGTCACTCCTCCATATAAACCCTCCTTCCTGATCAACCCTGTCACTTCTCCAAATCACTCCTCCATGTCCATCCTCCATGTCACTCCTCCATGTCCCTCCTCCATGTCGCTCCTCCGTGTTGCTCCTCCACGTCAGTCCTCCATGTAACTCCTCCATGTAGCTACTCCATGTGACTCCTCCATGTCGCTACACAAACTCAAACCTCCTTCACACTCTTTCATGTCACACCTCCATATCGCTCCTCCATGTCCCTCCTCCATGTCACTCCTCCATGTCATTCCTCCATGTCACTCCTCCATGTATCTCCTCCATGTTACTACTCTATGTCACTCCTCCATGTCACTCCTCCATGTCACTCCTCCATGTCGCTACACAAACTCACTCCTCAATGTCACTCCTCCATTTCAATACTTCTTGTCACTCCTCCATGTCATTCCTCCATGTCACTCCTTTATGTCAGTCCTCCAATTCACTCCTCCATGTCACCTCTATATGTCTTCCATGTCTCTCCTCCATGTCCATCCTCCTTTTCACTACTCCATGTCACTCCTCCATGTCTCTCCTCTATATCGCTCTAACAACTCACTCCTCCATGTCACTCCTCCATTTCTCTCCTCCATGTCGCTATAACAACTCACTCCTCCATGTCACTCCACCATTTCACTCCTCCATGTCACTCCTCCAGTTCACTCCTCCATGTCGCTACACCAACTTACTCCTCAATGTCACTCCTTCATGTCACTCCTCCATTTCTCTCCTCCATGTCGCTATAA
This sequence comes from Sebastes schlegelii, assembly GCA_014673565.1. Taxonomy (NCBI): domain Eukaryota; kingdom Metazoa; phylum Chordata; class Actinopteri; order Perciformes; family Sebastidae; genus Sebastes; species Sebastes schlegelii. Next base: position 34,949,825 of record CM025825.1, read on the forward strand.
CAACTCACTCCTCCATGTCACCTCTATTTGTCTTCCATGTCACTCCTCCATGTCGCTCCTCCGTGTTGCTCCTCCTTGTCACTCCTCCAAGTCACTCACCCATGTCCCTCCATGATTTCACTCCACCATAAAAACTCTCCTTCCTGATCAACCCTGTCACTTCTCCAAGTCACTCCTCCATGTCCATCCTCCATGTCACTACTCCATGTCAATCCTCCATGTCGCTCCTCCGTGTTGCTCCTCCTTGTCACTCCTCCAAGTCAGTCCTCCATGTCACTTCTCCATGTCTCTCCTCCACGTCACTCCTCTATGTCACTCCTCCATGTCACTCCTCCTTGTCACTCCTCCATGTATCTCCATGTCGTTATAACAACTCACTCCTCCATGTCACTCCACCATTTCAGTCCTCCATGTCACTCATCCAGGTCACTCCTCCATGTCGCTATTCAAAGTCACTCCTCCATGTCACTACACCAACTCACTCCTCAATGTCATTCCTCCATGTCACTACTTCATGTCACTCCTCCATGTCGCTACTCCATGTGACTCCTCCATGTCGCTCCACCAACTCACACCTCATGTTACTACTCTATGTCGCTACTCCATGTCAATCCTCCATGTCGCTACACCAACTCACTCCTCAATATCACTCCTCCATGTCACTACTTCTTCTCACTCCTCCATGTCACTCATCCATGTCATTCCTCCATGTCACTCCTTTATGTCACTCCTCCAATTCACCCCTCCATGTCACTCCTCCATGTCACTCATCCATGTCCTTCCTCCATGTCACTCCATCCTATAAATCTTCCTTGGTTATCCGACCTGTCACTTCTCCATGTAACTCTTCCATGTCTCTCCTCCACGTCACTCCTCTATGTCACTCCTCCATGTCACTCCTCCATGTCGCTACACCAACTCAATCCTCCTTGTCACTCCTCCATGTCGCTCCTTCATGTTGCTCCTCCATGTCACTCCTCCATTTCACTCCACGACGTCTCTCCTCTACGTCACTCATCATGTCACTACACCAACTCAATCCTCCTTGTCACTCCTCAATATCACTCATCCATGTCATTCCTCCATGTCACTCCTTTATGTCAATCCTCCAAGTCACTCCTCCATGTCACTTCTATATGTCTTCTATTTCACTCCTCCATGTCCATCCATCATGTCCATGTCCATACGCCATGTCACTCCTCCATCTCGCTCCCCCGTGTTGCTCTTCCTTGTCACTCCTCCAAGTCACTCACCCATGTCCCTCCACGATGTCACTCCACCATATCAACCCTCCTTCCTGATCAATTCTGTCACTTCTCCAAGTCACTCCTCCATGTCGCAACTCAAAGTCACTCCTCCATGTCACTACACCAACTCAACCCTTCTTGTCACTCCTCCATGTCACTCATCCATTTCACTCCTCCACGTCGCTCCTCTATGTCACTCCTCCATGTCACACCTCCATGTCACTCCTCCATGTCGCTACTCCATGTCACTCCTCCATGTCGCTCTAACAACTCACTCCTCCATGTCACTCCACCATTTCACTCCTCCATGTCACTCCTCAAAGTCACTCCACCATGTCACTACACCAACTCACTCCTCAATGTCAATACTTCATGTCACTCCTCCATGTCGCTACACAAACTCAATTCTCCTTTAAACTCTTTCATGTCACTCCTCCATATCGCTCCTCCATGTCCCTCCTCCATGTCACTCCTCCATGTCATTCCTCTATGTCACTCCTCCATGTCACTCCTCCATGTCAATACTTCTTGTCACTCCTCCATGTCATTCCTCCATGTTACTCCTTTATGTCAGTCCTCCAATTCATTCCTCCATGTCACTTCTATATGTCTTCCATGTCACTCCCCCATGTCCATCCTCCTTTTCATTACTCCATGTCACTCCTCCATGTCGCTCCTCCTTGTTGCTCCTCCTTGTAACTCCTCCAAGTCACTCACCCATGTCCCTCCACGATTTCACTCCACCATAAAAACTCTCCTTCCTGATCAACCCTGTCACTTCTCCAAGTCACTCCTCAATGTCCATCCTCCATGTCACTACTCCATGTCACTACACCAACTCAATCCTTCTTGTCACTCCTCCATGTCACTCATCCATGTCACTTCTATGTCTTCCATATCACTCCTCCATGTCCCTCCTCCATGTCACTCCTCCACGTCGCTCCTCTATGTCACTCCTCCATGTCACACCTCCATGTTCCTCCATGTCGTTTTTTCCATGTCACTCCTCCATGTCGCTACACCAACTCACTCCTCATGTTACTACTCTATGTCGCTACTCCATGTCAATCCTCCATGTCGCTACACCAACTCACTCCTCAATGTCACTCTTCCATGTCACTACTTCTTCTCACTCCTCCATGTCACTCATCCATGTCATTCCTCCATGTCACTCCTTTATGTCACTCCTCCAATTCACTCCTCCATGTCACTCCTCCATGTCACTCATCCATGTCCCTCCTCCATGTCACTCCATCCTATCAATCTTCCTTGGTTATCCGACCTGTCACTTCTCCATGTCACTCTTCCATGTCTCTCCTCCACGTCACTCCTCTATGTCACTCCTCCATGTCACTCCTCCATGTCGCTACACCAACTCAATCCTCCTTGTCACTCCTCCATGTCGCTCCTTCATGTTGCTCCTCCATGTCACTCCTCCATTTCACTCCACGACGTCTCTCCTCTACGTCACTCCTCATGTCACTACACCAACTCAATCCTCCTTGTCACTCCTCCATATCACTCATCCATATCATTCCTCCATGTCACTCCTTTATGTCAACCCTCCAAGTCACTCCTCCATGTCACTTCTATATGTCTTCCATTTTAGTCCTCCATGTCGATCCATCATGTCACTACTCCATGTCACTCCTCCATGTCGCTCCTCCGTGTTGCTCCTCCAAGTCACTCCTCCATGTAACTCCTCCATGTAGCTACTCCATGTCACTCCTCCATGTCGCTACACAAACTCACTCCTCATATCACTCCTCCATGTCAATCCACCATATCAACCCTCCTTGGTTATCCGACCTGTCACTTCTCCATGTCACTCCTCCATGTCGCTATACCAACTCACTCCTCCATGTCATTCCTCCATTTCACTCCTCCATGTATCTCTTCCATGTCGATAGTCTATGTCACTCCTCCATGTCACTCCTCCATGTCACTCCTCCATGTCGCTACACAAACTCACTCCTCATGTTACTACTCTATGTCGCTACTCCATGTCACTCCTCCATGTCGCTACACCAACTCACTCCTCAATGTCACTCCTCCATGTCACTATTTCTTGTCACTCCTCCATGTCACTCATCCATGTCATTCCTCCATGTCACTCCTTTATGTCACAACTCCAATTCACTCCTCCATGTCACCTCTATATGTCTTCCATGTCACTTCTCCATGTCACTCTTCCATGTCCATCCTCCATGTCACTACTCCACATCAATCCTCTATGTCACTCCTCCATGTCACTCCTCCATGTCGCTCTAACAACTCACTCCTCCATGTAACTCCTCCAGGTCACTCCTCCATGTCGCTACTCAAAGTTACTCCTCTATGTCACTACACCAACTCAATCCTTCTTGTCACTCCTCCATGTCACTCATCCATGTCAATTCTATATGTCTTCCATGTCACTCCTCCATGTCCCTCCTCCATGTCACTACTCCACGTCGCTCCTCTATGTAACTCCTCCAAGTCACACCTCCATGTCACTCCTCCATGTCGCTACACCAACTCATTACTCATGTCACTCCTCCATGTCGCTACTCCATGTCACTCCTCCATGTCGCTCTAACAACTCACTCGTCCATGTCACTCCACCATTTCACTCCTCCTTGTCACTCCTCAAAGACACTCCTCCATGTCACGACACCAACTCACTCCTCAATGTCACTCCTCAATGTCACTACTTTATGACACTCCTCCATGTCGCTACACAAACTCAAAACTCCTTTACACTCTTTCATGTCACTCCTCCATATCGCTCCTCCATGTCCCTCCTCCATGTCACTCCTCCATGTCATTCCTCCATGTCACTCCTCCATGTATCTCCTCCATGTCGCTACTCTATGTCACTCCTCGATGTCACTCCTCCATGTCAATCCTCCATGTCTCTACACAAACTCACTCCTCATGTTACAACTCTATGTCACTACTCCATGTCACTCCTCCATGTCGCTACACCAACTCACTCCTCCATGTCAATACTTCTTGTCACTCCTCCATGTCATTCCTCCATGTCACTCCTTTATGTCAGTCCTCCAATTCACTCCTCTATGTCACCTCTATATGTCTTCCATGTCACTCCTCCATGTCCATCCTCTATGTCGCTACTCCATGTCACTTCTACATGTCTCTCCTCCACGTCACTCGTCTATGTCACTCCTCCATGTCACTCCTCCATGTCACTCCTCCATGTTTTTCCTCCATGTCGCTATAACAACTCACTCCTCAATGTCACTCCACCATTTCAGTCCTCCATGTCACTCCTCCAGGTCACTCCTCCTTGTCGCTACTCAAAGTCACTCCTCCATGTCACTACACCAACTCACTCCTCAATGTCACTCTTCCATGTCACTACTTCATGTCACTCCTCCATGTCGCTACTCCATGTGACTCCTCCATGTCGCTCCACCAACTCACTCCTCCACGTCGCTCCTCCATGTTGCTCTTCCATGTCACTCCTCCATGTAACTCATCTATGTCCCTCCGCCATGTCACTACACCAACTCAATCCTTCTTGTCACTCCTCCATGTCATTCATCCATGTCACTTCTATGTCTTCCATGTCACTCCTCCATGTCCCTCCTCCATATCACTCCTCCACGTCGCTCCTCTATGTAACTCCTCCAAGTCACACCTCCATGTCACTCCTCCATGTCGCTACACCAACTCATTACTCATTTCACTCCTCCATGTCGCTACTCCATGTCACTCCTCCATGTCGCTCTAACAACTCACTCGTCCATGTCACTCCACCATTTCACTCCTCCTTGTCACTCCTCAAAGACACTCCTCCATGTCACGACACCAACTCACTCCTCAATGTCACTCCTCAATGTCACTACTTCATGTCACTCCTCCATGTTGCTACACAAACTCAATCCTCCTTTACACTCTTTCATGTCATTCCTCCATATCGCTCCTCCATGTCCCTCCTCCATGTCACTCCTCAATGTCATTCCTCCATGTCACTCCTCCATGTATCTCCTCCATGTCGCTACTCTATGTCACTCCTCCATGTCACTACTCCATGTCACTCCTCCATGTCGCTACACCAACTCACTCCTCCATGTCAATACTTCTTGTCACTCCTCCATGTCATTCCTCCATGTCACTCCTTTATGTCAGTCCTCCAATTCACTCCTCCATGTCACTTCTATATGTCTTCCATGTCACTCCTCCATGTCCATCCTCGATGTCGCTACTCCATGTCACTCCTCCATGTCGCTACACCAACTCACTCCTCTATGTCACTCTTCCATGTCTCTCCTCCATGTCACTCCTATATGTCACTCCTCCATGTCACTCCTCCATGTCACTCCTCTATGTTTGTCCTCCATGTCGCTATAAAAACTCACTCCTCCATGTCACCCCACCATTGCACTCCTCCATGTCGCTACACCAACTCATTACTCATTTCACTCCTCCATGTCGCTACTCCATGTCACTCCTCCATGTCGCTCTAACAACTCACTCGTCCATGTCACTCCTCCAGGTCACTCCTCCATTTCGCTAATCAGTCACTCCTCCATGTCACTACACCAACTCGCTCCTCAATGTCACTCCTCCATGTCACTACTTCATGTCACTCCTCCATGTTGCTACTCCATGTGACTCCTCCATGTCGCTCCACCAACTCACTCCTCCACGTCGCTCCTCCATGTTGCTCTTCCATGTCACTCCTCCATGTCACTCATCCATGTCATTTCTATATGTCTTCCATGTCACTCCTCCATGTTCCTCCACCATGTCACTCCTCCACATCACTCCTCTATGTCACTCCTCCATCTCACACCTCCATGTCACTCCTCCATGTCGCTACACCAACTCATTCCTCATGTCACTCCTCCATGTCGCTACTCCATGTTAATCCTCCATGTCACTCGTTTATGTCTCTGCTCCAGTTCACTCCTCCATGTCATCTCTATATGTCTTCCATGTCACTCCTCCATGTCCATCCTCCATGTCACTGCTCCATGTCACTCCTCCGTGTTGCTCCTCCATGTCACTCCTCCATGTCACTCCTCCATGTCACTCCTCCATGTATCTCCTCCATGTCGCTAATCTATGTCACTCCTCCATGTCACTCCTCCATGTCGCTACACCAACTCACTCCTCAATGTCACTCCTCCATGTCACAACTCCAATTCACTCCTCCATGTCACCTCTATATGTCTTCCATGTCACTCCTCCATGTCCATCTTCCATGTCACTACTCTATGTCACTCCTCCATGTCACTACTTCTTCTCACTCCTCCATGTCACTCATCCATATCATTCCTCCATGTCACTCCTTTATGTCACTCCTCCAATTCACTACTCCATGTCACTCATCCATGTCCCTCCTATATGTCACTCCATCCTATCAATCTTCCTTGGTGATCCGACCTGTCACTTCTCCATGTCACTCTTCCATGTTTCTCCTCCACGTCACTCCTCCATGTCGCTCCTTCATGTTGCTCCTCCATGTCGCTACACCAACTCAATCCTCCTTGTCACTCCTCCATGTCGCTCCTTCATGTTGCTCCTCCATGTCACTCCTCCATTTCACTCCACGACGTCTCTCCTCCATGTCACTCCTCCATGTCTCTACACCAACTCAATCCTCCATGTCACTCCTCCATGTCGCTCCTCCGTGTTGCTCCTCCTTGTCACTCCTCCAAATCACTCACCTATGTCCCTCCATGATTTCACTCCACCATAAAAACTCTCCTTCCTGATCAACCCTGTCACTTCTCCAAGTCACTCCTCCATGTCCATCCTCCATGTCACTACTCCATGTAACTCTTCCATGTCGCTCCTCCGTGTTGCTCCTCCTTGTCACTCCTCCAAGTCAATCCTCTATGTCACTTCTCCATGTCTCTCCTCCACATCACTCCTCTATGTCACTCCTCCATGTCACTCCTCCATGTTTCTCCTCCATGTCGCTATAACAACTCACTCCTCCATGTCTCTCCACCATTTCAGTCCTCAGGTCACTCCTCCACGTCGCTACTCAAAGTCACTCCTCCATGTCACGACACCAACTCACTCCTCCATGTCACTCCTCCAGGTCACTCCTCCATGTCGCTACTCAAAGTCACTCCTCCATGTCACTACACCAACTCACTCCTCAATGTCACTCCTCAATGTCACTACTTCATGTCACTCCTCCATGTCATTCCTCCATGTCACTCCTCTATGTATCTCCTCCATGTCGCTACTCTATGTCACTCCTCCATGTCACTCCTCCATGTCGCTACACCAACTCACTCCTCAATGTCACTCCTTCATGTCACAACTCCAATTCACTCCTCCTTTTCACCTCTATATGTCTTCCATGTCACTCCTCCATGTCCATCCTCCATGTCACTACTCCATGTAACTCCTCCATCTCGCTCCTCCGTGTTGCTCCTCCTTGTCACTCCTCCAAGTCACTCACCCATGTCCCTCCACGATGTCAATCCACCATATCAACCCTCCTTCCTGATCAACCCTGTCACTTCTCCAAGTCACTCCTCCATGTCCATCCTTCATGTCACTCCTCCATGTCGCTCCTCCGTGTTGCTCCTCCTTGTCACTCCTCCAAGTCACTCACCCATGTCCCTCCACGATGTCACTCCACCATATCAACCCTCCTTCCTGATCAATTCTATCACTTCTCCAAGTCACTCCTCCATGTCTATCCTCCATGTCACTACTCCACATCAATCCTCTATGTCACTCCTCCATGTCACTCCTCCATGTTGCTCTAACAACTCACTCCTCCATGTTACTCCTCCAGGTAACTCCTCCATGTCGCTACTCAAAGTCACTCCTCCATGTCACTACACCAACTCAACCCTTCTTGTCACTCCTCCATGTCACTCATCCATTTCACTCCTCCACGTCGCTCCTCTATGTCACTCCTCCATGTCACACTCCATGTCACTCCTCCATGTCGCTACTCCATGTCACTCCTCCATGTCGCTCTAACAACTCACTCCTCCATGTCACTCCACCATTTCACTCCTCCATGTCACTCCTCAAAGTCACTCCACCATGTCACTACACCAACTCACTCCTCAATGTCAATACTTCATGTCACTCCTCCATGTCGCTACACAAACTCAATCCTCCTTTACACTCTTTCATGTCACTCCTCCATATCGCTCCTCCATGTCCCTCCTCCATGTCACTCCTCCATGTCATTCCTCCATGTCACTCCTCCATGTATCTCCTCCATTTTGCTACTCAAAGTCACTCCTCCATGTCACTACACCAACTCAACCCTTCTTGTCACTCCTCCATGTCACTCCTCCTTGTCACTCCTCCATGTCACTCCTCCATGTCACTCCTCCATGTCACTCCTCCAGGTCACTCCTCCATGTCGCTACTCAAAGTCACTCCTCCATGTCACTACACCAACTCAACCCTTCTTGTCACTCCTCCATGTCACTCCTCCTTGTCACTCCTCCATGTCGCTACACAAACTCACTCCTCAATGTCACTCCTCCATGTCAATACTTCTTGTCACTCCTCCATGTCATTCCTCCATTTCACTCCTTTATGTCAGTCCTCCAATTCACTCCTCCATGTCACCTCTATATGTCTTCCATGTCACTCCTCCATGTCATCCTCCTTTTCACTACTCCATGTCACTCCTCCATGTCGCTTCTCCGTGTTGCTCCTCCTTGTAACTCCTCCAAGTCACTCACCCATGTTCCTCCACGATTTCACTCAACCATAAAAACTCTCCTTCCTGATCAACCCTGTCACTCCTCCATGTCCATCCTCCATGTCACTACTCCATGTCACTCCTCCATGTCGCTCCTCCGTGTTGCTCCTCCTTGTCACTCCTCCAAGTCAGTCCTCCATGTCACTTCTACATGTCTCTCCTCCACGTCACTCCTCTATGTCACTCCTCCATGTCACTCCTCCATGTCACTCCTCCATGTTTTTCCTCCATGTCGCTATAACAACTCACTCCTCCATGTCACTCCACCATTTCAGTCCTCCATGTCACTCCTCCATGTCACTCCTCCATGTCGCTACTCAAAGTCACTCCTCCATGTCACTACACCAACTCACTCCTCAATGTCACTCCTCCATGTTGCTCTTCCATGTCACTCCTCCATGTAACTCATCTATGTCCCTCCGCAATGTCACTACACCAACTCAATCCTTTTTGTCAATACTCCATGTCACTCATCCATGTCACTTCTATGTCTTCCATGTCACTCTTCCATGTCCCTCCTCCATGTCACTCCTCCACGTCGCTCCTCTATGTCACTCCTCCATGTCACACCTCCATGTTCCTCCATGTCGTTATTCCATGTCACTCCTCCATGTCGCTACACCAACTCACTCTTCATGTTACTACTCTATGTCGCTACTCCATGTAAATCCTCCATGTCGCTACACCAACTCTCTCCTCAATGTCACTCTTCCATGTCACTACTTCTTCTCACTCCTCCATGTCACTCATCCATGTCATTCCTCCATGTCACTCCTTTATGTCACTCCTCCAATTCACTCCTCCATGTCACTCCTCCATGTCACTCATCCATGTCCCTCCTCCATGTCACTCCATCCTATCAATCTTCCTTGGTTATCCGACCTGTCACTTCTCCATGTCACTCTTCCATGTCTCTCCTCCACGTCACTCCTCTATTTCACTCCTCCATGTCACTCCTCCATGTCGCTACACAAACTCAATCCTCCTTGTCACTCCTCCATGTCGCTCCTTCAAGTTGTTCCTCCATGTCACTCCTCCATTTCACTCCACGACGTCTCTCCTCTACGTCACTCCTTATGTCACTACACCAACTCAATCCTCCTTTTCACTCCTCCATATCACTCATCCATATCATTCCTCCATGTCACTCCTTTATGTCAATCCTCCAAGTCACTCCTCCATGTCACTTCTATATGTCTTCCATTTTACTCCTCCATGTCCATCCATCATGTCACTACTCCATGTCACTCCTCCATGTCGCTCCTCCGTGTTGCTCCTCCAAGTCACTCCTCCATGTAACTCCTCCATGTAGCTACTCCATGTCACTCCTCCATGTCACTCCTCCATGTCGCTATTCCATGTCAGTCCTACATGTCGCTACACCAACTCAGTCTTTCATGTTACTCCTCCATGTTGCTACTCCATGTGACTCCTCCATGTCGCTCCACCAACTCCTTCCTCCATGTTACTCCTCCATGTCACTCCTCCATGTCACTCCTTCATGTCACTCCTCCAAGTTACTCCTCCATGTTGCTCCTCCATGTTGCTCCTTCATGTCACTCCTCCATGTAACTCCTCCATGTAGCTACTCCATGTCACTCCTCCATGTCGATACACCAACTCACTCCTCATGTCACTCCTCCATGTCACTCCTCCAAGTCACTTACCCATGTCCTTCCACGATGTCACTCCACCATATAAACCCTCCTTCCTGATCAACCCTGCACTTCTCCAAGTCACTCACCCATGTCCCTCCGCGATGTCACTCCACCATATCAACCCCCCTTTTTGATCCGACCTGTCACTTATCCATGTCACTCCTCCATGTCACTGCTCTATGTCACTCCTCCATGTCTCTACTCCATGTCGCTCTAACAACTCACTCCTCCATGTCACTCCACCATTTCACTCCTTCATGTCACTCCTCCAGGTCACTCCTCCATGTCGCTACTTCATGTCACTCCTCCATGTTGCTACACAAACTCAACCCTCCTTGTCACTCCTCCATGTCACTCATCCATGTCATTCCTCATGTCACTCCTTCATGTCACTTCTCCAAGTCACTCCTCCATGTAACTCCTCCATGTCACTCATCCATGTCCCTCCGCTATGTCACTCCACCCTATCAATCTCCCTTGGTGATCTGACCTGTCACTTCTCCATATCACTCTTCCTTGTCTCTCCTCCACGTCACTCCTCTAGGTCACTCCTCCATGTCACTCCTCCATGTCACTCCTCCATGTCTCTCCTCCATGTCGCTCTAACAACTCACTCCTCCATGTCACTCCACCATTTCACTCCTCCATGTCACTCCTACAGGTCACTCCTCCATGTCGCTACTTCATGTCACTCCTCCATGTCGCTACACAAACTCAACCCTCCTTGTCACTCCTCCATGTCACTCATCCATGTCGCTCCTCCGTGTTGCTCCTCCAAGTCAGTCCTCCATGTAACTCCTCCATGTAGCTACTCCATGTCACTCCTCCATGTCGCTACACAAACTCTCTCCTCATGTCACTCTTCCATGTCACTCCTCCAAGTCACTCACCCATGTCCCTCCGTGATGTCACTCCACCATATAAACCCTCCTTTTTGATCCGCCCAGTCACTTCTCCATGTCACTCCTCCATGTCTCTCCTCCACGTCACTGCTCTATGTCACTCCTCCATGTCACTCCTACATGTCACTCCTCCATGTCTCTCCTCTATGTCGCTCTAAAAACTCACTCCTCCATGTCACTCCTCCATGTCACTCCACCATTTCACTCCTCCATGTCACTCCTCAATGTCACTCCTCCATGTCACTCCTCCATTTCTCTCCTCCATGTCGCTATAACAACTCACTCCTCCATGTCTCTCCTCCAGGTCACTCCTCCATGTCGCTATAACAACTCACTCCTCCATGTCTCTCCTCCAGGTCACTCCTCCATGTCACTCCACCATTTCACTCCTCCATGTCACTCCTCCAGGTCACTCCTCCATGTCGCTACTCAAAGTCACTCCTCCATGTCACTCAACCATGTCATTCCTCCATGTCACTCGTTTATGTCACTTCTCCAATTCACTCCTCCATGTCACTTCTATATGTCTTCCATGTCACTCCTCCATGTCCATCCTCCATGTCGCTACACCTACTCACTCTTCCATGTCACTCCTCCATGTCGCTCCTCCATGTTACTCCTCCGTGTCACTCCTCCATGTCACTCATCCATGTCCCTCCGCCTTGTCACTCCACCATATCAATCTTCTTTTGTTATCTGCCCTGTCACTTCTCCATGTCACTCTTCCATGTCTCTCCTCCACGTCATTCCTCTATGTCACTCCTCCATGTCACTCCTCTATGTCACTCCTCCATGTCTCTACTCCATGTCGCTCTAACAACTCACTCCTCCATGTCACTCCACCATGTCGCTACTTCATGTCACTCCTCCATGTCGCTACACAAACTCAACCCTCCTTGTCACTCCTCCATGTCACTCATCCATGTCATTCCTCATGTCACTCCTTTATGTTACTCCTCCATATCACTCTTCCATGTCTCTCCTCCATGTCACTCCTCTATGTCACTCCTCCATGTCACTCCTCCATGTCACTCCACCATTTCACTCCTCGAAGTCACTCCTCCAGGTCACTCCTCCATGTCGCTACTCAAAGTCACTCCTCCATGTTGCTCCTCCAAGTCATTCCTCCATGTCACTCCTTTATGTCAGTCCTCCAATTCACTGCTCCATGTCACCTCTATATGCCTTCCATGTCACTCCTCCATGTCCATCCTCCTTTTCACTACTCCATGTCACTCCTCCATGTCTCTCCTCTATATCGCTCTAACAACTCACTCCTCCATGTCACTCCTCCATGTCACTCCACCATTTCACTCCTCCATGTCATTCCTCCATGTCTCTCCTCCATGTTGCTCTAAAAACTCACTCCTCCATGTCACTCCTCCATGTCACTCCACAATTTCACTCCTCCATGTCACTCCTCAATGTCACTCCTCCATGTCACTCCTCCATTTCTCTCCTCCATGTCGCTATAACAACTCACTCCTCCATGTCACTCCTCCAGGTCACTCCTCCAAGTCGCTACTCAAAGTGACTCCTCCATGTCACTACACCAACTCACTCCTCAATGTCACTCCTCAATGTCACTACTTCATGTCACTCCTCCATGTCGCTACTCCATGTGACTCCTCCATGTCGCTCCACCAACTCACTCCTCCACGTCGCTCCTCCATGTTGCTCTTCCATGTCACTCCTCCATGTAACTCATCTATGTCCCTCCGCCATGTCACTACACCAACTCAATCCTTCTTGTCACTCCTCCATGTCACTCATCCATGTCATTCCTCATGTCACTCCCTTATGTTACTCCTCCATATCACTCTTCCATGTCTCTCCTCCATGTGACTCCTCTATGTCACTCCTCCATGTCACTCCTCCATGTCACTCCACCATTTCACTCCTCGAAGTCACTCCTCCAGGTCACTCCTCCATGTCGCTACTCAAAGTCACTCCTCCATGTTGCTCCTCCAAGTCATTCCTCCATGTCACTCCTTTATGTCAGTCCTCCAATTCACTCCTCCATGTCACCTCTATATGTCTTCCATGTCACTCCTCCATGTCCATCCTCCTTTTCACTACTCCATGTCACTCCTCCATGTCTCTCCTCTATATCGCTCTAACAACTCACTCCTCCATGTCACTCCTCCATGTCACTCCACCATTTCACTCCTCCATGTCACTCCTCCATGTCTCTCCTCCATGTCGCTCTAAAAACTCACTCCTCCATGTCACTCCTCCATGTCACTCCACCATTTCACTCCTCCATGTCACTCCTCAATGTCACTCCTCCATGTCACTCCTCCATTTCTCTCCTCCATGTCGCTACTCAAAGTCACTCCTCCATGTCACTACACCAACTCACTCCTCAATGTCACTCCTCAATGTCACTACTTCATGTCACTCCTCCATGTCGCTACTCCATGTGACTCCTCCATGTCGCTCCACCAACTCACTCCTCCACGTCGCTCCTCCATGTTGCTCTTCCATGTCACTCCTCCATGTAACTCATCTATGTCCCTCCGCCATGTCACTACACCAACTCAATCCTTCTTGTCACTCCTCCATGTCATTCATCCATGTCACTTCTATGTCTTCCATGTCACTCCTCCATGTCCCTCCTCCATATCACTCCTCCACGTCGCTCCTCTATGTAACTCCTCCAAGTCACACCTCCATGTCACTCCTCCATGTCGCTACACCAACTCATTACTCATTTCACTCCTCCATGTCGCTACTCCATGTCACTCCTCCATGTCGCTCTAACAACTCACTCGTCCATGTCACTCCACCATTTCACTCCTCCTTGTCACTCCTCAAAGACACTCCTCCATGTCACGACACCAACTCACTCCTCAATGTCACTCCTCAATGTCACTACTTCATGTCAATCCTCCATGTTGCTACACAAACTCAATCCTCCTTTACACTCTTTCATGTCATTCCTCCATATCGCTCCTCCATGTCCCTCCTCCATGTCACTCCTCCATGTCAATCCTCCTTGTCACTCCTCCATGTCGCTCCTTCATATTGCTCCTCCATGTCAATCCTCCATTTCACTCCACGACGTCTCTCCTCCATGTCACTCCTCCATGTCTCTACACCAACTCAATCCTCCATGTCACTCCTCCATGTCACTCCTCCGTGTTGCTCCTCCTTGTCACTCCTCCAAATCACTCACCTATGTCCCTCCATGATTTCACTCCACCATAAAAACTCTCCTTCCTGATCAACCCTGTCACTTCTCCAAGTCACTCCTCCATGTCCATCCTCCATGTCACTACTCCATGTAACTCTTCCATGTCGCTCCTCCGTGTTGCTCCTCCTTGTCACTCCTCCAAGTCAATCCTCTATGTCACTTCTCCATGTCTCTCCTCCACATCACTCCTCTATGTCACTCCTCCATGTCACTCCTCCATGTTTCTCCTCCATGTCGCTATAACAACTCACTCCTCCATGTCTCTCCACCATTTCAGTCCTCAGGTCACTCCTCCACGTCGCTACTCAAAGTCACTCCTCCATGTCACGACACCAACTCACTCCTCCATGTCACTCCTCCAGGTCACTCCTCCATGTCGCTACTCAAAGTCACTCCTTCATGTCACTACACCAACTCACTTCTCAATGTCACTCCTCAATGTCACTACTTCATGTCACTCCTCCATGTCACTCCTCCATGTCGCTACACCATGTCACTCCTCCAGGTCACTCCTCCATGTCGCTACTCAAAGTCACTACTTCATGTCACTCCTCAATGTCACTCCTTCATGTCACAACTCCAATTCACTCCTCCATGTCACCTCTATATGTCTTCCATGTCACTCCTCCATGTCCATCCTCCATGTCACAACTCCATGTAACTCCTCCATCTCGCTCCTCCGTGTTGCTCCTCCTTGTCACTCCTCCAAGTCACTCACCCATGTCCCTCCACGATGTCAATCCACCATATCAACCCTCCTTCCTGATCAACCCTGTCACTTCTCCAAGTCACTCCTCCATGTCCATCCTCCATGTCACACCTCCATGTCGCTCCTCCGTGTTGCTCCTCCTTGTCACTCCTCCTAGTCACTCACCCATGTCCCTCCACGATGTCACTCCACCATATCAACCCTCCTTCCTGATCAATTCTATCACTTCTCCAAGTCACTCCTCCATGTCTATCCTCCATGTCACTACTCCACATCAATCCTCTATGTCACTCCTCCATGTTGCTCTAACAACTCACTCCTCCATGTTACTCCTCCAGGTCACTCCTCCATGTCGCTACTCAAAGTCACTCCTCCATGTCACTACACCAACTCAACCCTTCTTGTCACTCCTCCATGTCACTCATCCATTTCACTCCTTCCACGTCGCTCCTCTATGTCACTCCTCCATGTCACACCTCCATGTCACTCCTCCATGTCGCTACTCCATGTCACTCCTCCATGTCGCTCTAACAACTCACTCCTCCATGTCACTCCACCATTTCACTCCTCCATGTCACTCCTCAAAGTCACTCCACCATGTCACTACACCAACTCACTCCTCAATGTCAATACTTCATGTCACTCCTCCATGTCGCTACACAAACTCAATCCTCCTTTACACTCTTTCATGTCACTCCTCCATATCGCTCCTCCATGTCCCTCCTCCATGTCACTCCTCCATGTCATTCCTCCATGTCACTCCTCCATATATCTCCTCCATGTTGCTACTCAAAGTCACTCCTCCATGTCACTACACCAACTCAACCCTTCTTGTCACTCCTCCATGTCACTCCTCCTTGTCACTCCTCCATGTCACTCCTCCATGTCACTCCTCCATGTCACTCCTCCAGGTCACTCCTCCATGTCGCTACTCAAAGTCACTCCTCCATGTCACTACACCAACTCACTTCTCAATATCACTCCTCAATGTCACTACTTCATGTCACTCCTCCATGTCATTCCTCCATGTCACTCCTCTATGTATCTCCTCCATGTCGCTACTCTATGTCACTCCTCCATGTCACTCCTCCATGTCGCTACACCAACTCACTCCTCAATGTCACTCCTTCATGTCACAACTCCAATTCACTCCTCCATGTCACTACTCCATGTAACTCCTCCATCTCGCTCCTCCGTGTTGCTCCTCCTTGTCACTCCTCCAAGTCACTCACCCATGTCCCTCCACGATGTCAATCCACCATATCAACCCTCCTTCCTGATCAACCCTGTCACTTCTCCAAGTCACTCCTCCATGTCCATCCTCCATGTCACTCCTCCATGTCGCTCCTCCGTGTTGCTCCTCCTTGTCACTCCTCCAAGTCACTCACCCATGTCCCTCCACGATGTCACTCCACCATATCAACCCTCCTTCCTGATCAATTCTATCACTTCTCCAAGTCACTCCTCCATGTCTATCCTCCATGTCACTACTCCACATCAATCCTCTATGTCACTCCTCCATGTCACTCCTCCATGTTGCTCTAACAACTAACTCCTCCATGTTACTCCTCCAGGTCACTCCTCCATGTCGCTACTCAAAGTCACTCCTCCATGTCACTACACCAACTCAACCCTTCTTGTCACTCCTCCATGTCACTCATCCATTTCACTCCTCCACGTCGCTCCTCTATGTCACTCCTCCATGTCAAACCTCCATGTAACTCCTCCATGTCGCTACTCCATGTCACTCCTCCATGTCGCTCTAACAACTCACTCCTCCATGTCACTCCACCATTTCACTCCTCCATGTCACTCCTCAAAGTCACTCCACCATGTCACTACACCAACTCACTCCTCAATGTCAATACTTCATGTCACTCCTCCATGTCGCTACACAAACTCAATCCTCCTTTACACTCTTTCATGTCACTCCTCCATATCGCTCCTCCATGTCCCTCCTCCATGTCACTCCTCCATGTCATTCCTCCATGTCACTCCTCCATATATCTCCTCCATGTTGCTACTCAAAGTCACTCCTCCATTTCACTACACCAACTCAACCCTTCTTGTCACTCCTCCATGTCACTCCTCCTTGTCACTCCTCCATGTCACTCCTCCATGTCACTCCTCCATGTCACTCCTCCAGGTCACTCCTCCATGTCGCTACTCAAAGTCACTCCTCCATGTCACTACACCAACTCACTCCTCAATGTCACTCCTCCATGTTGCTCTTCCATGTCACTCCTCCATGTAACTCATCTATGTCCCTCCGCCATGTCACTACACCAACTCAATCCTTCTTGTCAATACTCCATGTCACTCATCCATGTCACTTCTATGTCTTCCATGTCACTCCTCCATGTCCCTCCTCCATGTCACTCCTCCACGTCGCTCCTCTATGTCACTCCTCCATGTCACACCTCCATGTTCCTCCATGTCGTTATTCCATGTCACTCCTCCAGGTCGCTACACCAACTCACTCTTCATGTTACTACTCTATGTCGCTACTCCATATAAATCCTCCATGTCGCTACACCAACTCACTCCTCAATGTCACTCTTCCATGTCACTACTTCTTCTCACTCCTCCATGTCACTCATCCATGTCATTCCTCCATGTCACTCCTTTATGTCACTCCTCCAATTCACTCCTCCATGTCACTCCTCCATGTCACTCATCCATGTCCCTCCTCCATGTCACTCCATCCTATCAATCTTCATTGGTTATCCGACCTGTCACTTCTCCATGTCACTCTTCCATGTCTCTCCTCCACGTCACTCCTCTATTTCACTCCTCCATGTCACTCCTCCATGTCGCTACACCAACTCAATCCTCCTTGTCACTCCTCCATGTCGCTCCTTCAAGTTGTTCCTCCATGTCACTCCTCCATTTCACTCCACGACGTCTCTCCTCTACGTCACTCCTCATGTCACTACACCAACTCAATCCTCCTTGTCACTCCTCCATATCACTCATCCATATCATTCCTACATGTCACTCCTTTATGTCAATCCTCCAAGTCACTCCTCCATGTCACTTCTATATGTCTTCCATTTTACTCCTCCATGTCCATCCATCATGTCACTACTCCATGTCACTCCTCCATGTCGCTCCTCCGTGTTGCTCCTCCAAGTCACTCCTCCATGTAACTCCTCCATGTAGCTACTCCATGTCACTCCTCCATGTCACTCCTCCATGTCGCTATTCCATGTCAGTCCTCCATGTCGCTACACCAACTCAGTCTTTCATGTTACTCCTCCATTTTGCTACTCCATGTGACTCCTCCATGTCGCTCCACCAACTCCTTCCTCCATGTTACTCCTCCATGTCACTCCTCCATGTCACTCCTTCATGTCACTCCTCCAAGTTACTCCTCCATGTTGCTCCTCCATGTTGCTCCTTCATGTCACTCCTCCATGTAACTCCTCCATGTAGCTACTCCATGTCACTCCTCCATGTCGATACACCAACTCACTCCTCATGTCACTCCTCCATGTCACTCCTCCAAGTCACTTACCCATGTCCTTCCACGATGTCACTCCACCATATAAACCCTCCTTCCTGATCATCCCTGCACTTCTCCAAGTCACTCACCCATGTCCCTCCGCGATGTCACTCCACCATATCAACCCTCCTTTTTGATCCGACCTGTCACTTATCCATGTCACTCCTCCATGTCACTGCTCTATGTCACTCCTCCATGTCTCTACTCCATGTCGCTCTAACAACTCACTCCTCCATGTCACTCCACCATTTCACTCCTTCATGTCACTCCTCCAGGTCACTCCTCCATGTCGCTACTTCATGTCACTCCTCCATGTTGTTACACACACTCAACCCTCCTTGTCACTCCTCCATGTCACTCATCCATGTCATTCCTCATGTCACTCCTTCATGTCACTTCTCCAAGTCACTCCTCCATGTAACTCCTCCATGACACTCATCCATGTCCCTCCGCTATGTCACTCCACCCTATCAATCTCCCTTGGTGATTCGACCTGTCACTTCTCCATATAACTCTTCCTTGTCTCTCCTCCACGTCACTCCTCTAGGTCACTCCTCCATGTCACTCCTCCATGTCACTCCTCCATGTCTCTCCTCCATGTCGCTCTAACAACTCACTCCTCCATGTCACTCCACCATTTCACTCCTCCATGTCACTCCTACAGGTCACTCCTCCATGTCGCTACTTCATGTCACTCCTCCATGTCGCTACACAAACTCAACCCTCCTTGTCACTCCTCCATGTCACTCATCCATGTCGCTCCTCCGTGTTGCTCCTCCAAGTCAGTCCTCCATGTAACTCCTCCATGTAGCTACTCCATGTCACTCCTCCATGTCGCTACACAAACTCTCTCCTCATGTCACTCTTCCATGTCACTCCTCCAAGTCACTCACCCATGTCCCTCCGTGATGTCACTCCACCATATAAACCCTCCTTTTTGATCCGCCCTGTCACTTCTCCATGTCACTCCTCCATGTCTCTCCTCCACGTCACTGCTCTATGTCACTCCTCCATGTCACTCCTCCATGTCGCTACACAAACTCAACCCTCCTTGTCACTCCTCCATGTCACTCATCCATGTCGCTCCTCCGTGTTGCTCCTCCAAGTCAGTCCTCCATGTAACTCCTCCATGTAGCTACTCCATGTCACTCCTCCATGTCGATACACCAACTCACTCCTCATGTCACTCCTCCATGTCACTCCTCCAAGTCACTTACCCATGTCCTTCCACGATGTCACTCCACCATATAAACCCTCCTTCCTGATCATCCCTGCACTTCTCCAAGTCACTCACCCATGTCCCTCCGCGATGTCACTCCACCATATCAACCCTCCTTTTTGATCCGACCTGTCACTTATCCATGTCACTCCTCCATGTCACTGCTCTATGTCACTCCTCCATGTCTCTACTCCATGTCGCTCTAACAACTCACTCCTCCATGTCACTCCACCATTTCACTCCTTCATGTCACTCCTCCAGGTCACTCCTCCATGTCGCTACTTCATGTCACTCCTCCATGTTGTTACACACACTCAACCCTCCTTGTCACTCCTCCATGTCACTCATCCATGTCATTCCTCATGTCACTCCTTCATGTCACTTCTCCAAGTCACTCCTCCATGTAACTCCTCCATGACACTCATCCATGTCCCTCCGCTATGTCACTCCACCCTATCAATCTCCCTTGGTGATTCGACCTGTCACTTCTCCATATAACTCTTCCTTGTCTCTCCTCCACGTCACTCCTCTAGGTCACTCCTCCATGTCACTCCTCCATGTCACTCCTCCATGTCTCTCCTCCATGTCGCTCTAACAACTCACTCCTCCATGTCACTCCACCATTTCACTCCTCCATGTCACTCCTACAGGTCACTCCTCCATGTCGCTACTTCATGTCACTCCTCCATGTCGCTACACAAACTCAACCCTCCTTGTCACTCCTCCATGTCACTCATCCATGTCGCTCCTCCGTGTTGCTCCTCCAAGTCAGTCCTCCATGTAACTCCTCCATGTAGCTACTCCATGTCACTCCTCCATGTCGCTACACAAACTCTCTCCTCATGTCACTCTTCCATGTCACTCCTCCAAGTCACTCACCCATGTCCCTCCGTGATGTCACTCCACCATATAAACCCTCCTTTTTGATCCGCCCTGTCACTTCTCCATGTCACTCCTCCATGTCTCTCCTCCACGTCACTGCTCTATGTCACTCCTCCATGTCACTCCTACATGTCACTCCTCCATGTCTCTCCTCTATGTCGCTCTAAAAACTCACTCCTCCATGTCACTCCTCCATTTCTCTCCTCCATGTCGCTATAACAACTCACTCCTCCATGTCTCTCCTCCAGGTCACTCCTCCATGTCGCTATAACAACTCACTCCTCCATGTCTCTCCTCCAGGTCACTCCTCCATGTCACTCCACCATTTCACTCCTCCATGTCACTCCTCCAGGTCACTCCTCCATGTCGCTACTCAAAGTCACTCCTCCATGTCACTCAACCATGTCATTCCTCCATGTCACTCGTTTATGTCACTTCTCCAATTCACTCCTCCATGTCACTTCTATATGTCTTCCATGTCACTCCTCCATGTCCATCCTCCATGTCGCTACACCTACTCACTCTTCCATGTCACTCCTCCATGTCGCTCCTCCATGTTGCTCCTCCGTGTCACTCCTCCATGTCACTCATCCATGTCCCTCCGGCTTGTCACTCCACCATATCAATCTTCTTTTGTTATCTGCCCTGTCACTTCTCCATGTCACTCTTCCATGTCTCTCCTCCACGTCATTCCTCTATGTCACTCCTCCATGTCACTCCTCTATGTCACTCCTCCATGTCTCTACTCCATGTCGCTCTAACAACTCACTCCTCCATGTCACTCCACCATGTCGCTACTTCATGTCACTCCTCCATGTCGCTACACAAACTCAACCCTCCTTGTCACTCCTCTATGTCACTCCTCCATGTCACTCCTCCATGTCACTCCACCATTTCACTCCTCGAAGTCACTCCTCCAGGTCACTCCTCCATGTCGCTACTCAAAGTCACTCCTCCATGTTGCTCCTCCAAGTCATTCCTCCATGTCACTCCTTTATGTCAGTCCTCCAATTCACTCCTCCATGTCACCTCTATATGTCTTCCATGTCATTCCTCCATGTCCATCCTCCTTTTCACTACTCCATGTCACTCCTCCATGTCTCTCCTCTATATCGCTCTAACAACTCACTCCTCCATGTCACTCCTCCATGTCACTCCACCATTTCACTCCTTCATGTCACTCCTCCATTTCTCTCCTCCATGTCACTATAACAACTCACTCCTCCATGTCACTCCTCCAGGTCACTCTTCCAAGTCGCTACTCAAAGTCACTCCTCCATGTCACTACACCAACTCACTCCTCAATGTCACTCCTCAATGTCACTACTTCATGTCACTCCTCCATGTGACTCCTCCATGTCGCTCCACCAACTCACTCCTCCACGTCGCTCCTCCATGTTGCTCTTCCATGTCACTCCTCCATGTAACTCATCTCTGTCCCTCCGCCATGTCACTACACCAACTCAATCCTTCTTGTCACTCCTCCATGTCATTCATCCATGTCACTTCTATGTCTTCCATGTCACTCCTCCATGTCCCTCCTCCATATCACTCCTCCACGTCGCTCCTCTATGTAACTCCTCCAAGTCACACCTCCATGTCACTCCTCCATGTCGCTACACCAACTCATTACTCATTTCACTCCTCCATGTCGCTACTCAATGTCACTCCTCCATGTCGCTCTAACAACTCACTCGTCCATGTCACTCCACCATTTCACTCCTCCTTGTCACTCCTCAAAGACACTCCTCCATGTCACGACACCAACTCACTCCTCAATGTCACTCCTCAATGTCACTACTTCATGTCACTCCTCCATGTTGCTACACAAACTCAACCCTCCTTTACACTCTTTCATGTCATTCCTCCATATCGCTCCTCCATGTCCCTCCTCCATGTCACTCCTCCATGTCATTCCTCCATGTCACTCCTCCATGTATCTCCTCCATGTCGCTACTCTATGTCACTCCTCCATGTCACTACTCCATGTCACTCCTCCATGTCGCTACACCAACTCACTCCTCCATGTCAATACTTCTTGTCACTCCTCCATGTCATTCCTCCATGTCACTCCTTTATGTCAGTCCTCCAATTCACTCCTCCATGTCACTTCTATATGTCTTCCATGTCACTCCTCCATGTCCATCCTCGATGTCGCTACTCCATGTCACTCCTCCATGTCGCTACACCAACTCACTCCTCTATGTCACTCTTCCATGTCTCTCCTCCATGTCACTCCTATATGTCACTCCTCCATGTCACTCCTCCATGTCACTCCTCCATGTTTGTCCTCCATGTCGCTATAAAAACTCACTTCTCCATGTCACCCCACCATTGCACTCCTCCATGTCACTCCTCCAGGTCACTCCTCCATTTCGCTAATCAGTCACTCCTCCATGTCACTACACCAACTCGCTCCTCAATGTCACTCCTCCATGTCACTACTTCATGTCAATCCTCCATGTCACTCGTTTATGTCTCTGCTCCAATTCACTCCTCCTGTCATGTTATTAGATTTGGCAGCTTTGTGTTTCCTTGTGTTTCCTTTGTTTCCCTGCCCTTTTGTCTCCTGTGTGTTTTTCCCTGTTTGTCTAGTATGTCAGTGTGTTGGGAGGTGTGGCCTTCCTCCTCCTTCTCCTCCTCTGGGCGGGCATGCGGAAGCAGCTGTAATCAATCTTCACAATCACCAGCAGTATATCTACCCCGGTCTTCCTACAACTCATCGCCAGATCGTTCCGTCACCCAATGTGGTACTATACTCTAATCAGGCTCCTAGAAGTTTTTGCTCTTGTCTTTTTGCGGTTGCTCTTGGGTTTTTGTTTGGAGTTTGTTTGGACTTACCTCAATTTTTGTGCTCTGTGCTCAGGTCTGATCTCCTGCCAGCTGTGGCTGCTACCTACCTGCCTGGTCACTCCTGTACTCGGCTCCTCCTCAATCTAAAACCCTGCTGGAGAAATAAATATATTTTTGTTCACATTTAAAGATCTGCGTCTGTGGCTGCTTTTGAGTCCAAGCTTTTGTTGCTCACCAAATCATAACACCTCCATGTCATCTCTATATGTCTTCCATGTCACTCCTCCATGTCCATCCTCCATGTCACTACTCCATGTCACTCCTCCGTGTTGCTCCTCCATGTCACTCCTTTATGTCATTCCTCCATGTCACTCCTCCATGTATCTCCTCCATGTCGCTAATCTATGTCACTCCTCCATGTCACTCCTCCATGTCGCTACACCAACTCACTCCTCAATGTCACTCCTCCATGTCACAACTCCAATTCACTCCTCCATGTCACCTCTATATGTCTTCCATGTCACTCCTCCATGTCCATCTTCCATGTCACTACTCTATGTCACTCCTCCATGTCACTACTTCTTCTCACTCCTCCATGTCACTCATCCATATCATTCCTCCATGTCACTCCTTTATGTCACTCCTCCAATTCACTACTCCATGTCACTCCTCCATGTCACTCATCCATGTCCCTCCTACATGTCACTCCATCCTATCAATCTTCCTTGGTGATCAGACCTGTCACTTCTCCATGTCACTCTTCCATGTCTCTCCTCCACGTCACTCCTCTATGTCACTCCTCCATGTCACTCCTCCATGTCGCTACCCCAACTCAATCCTCCTTGTCACTCCTCCATGTCGCTCCTTCATGTTGCTCCTCCATGTCACTCCTCCATTTCACTCCACGACGTCTCTCCTCTACGTCACTCCTCTTGTCACTACACCAACTCAATCCTCCTTGTCACTCCTCCATATCACTAATCCATGTCATTCCTCTATGTCACTCCTTTATGTCTATCCTCCAAGTCACTCCTCCATGTCACTTCTATATGTCTTCCATTTCACTCCTCCATCTCCATCCATCATGTCACTACTCCATGTCACTCCTCCATGTCGCTCCTCCGTGTTGATCCTCCAAGTCACTCCTCCATGTAACACCTCCATGTAGCTACTCCATGTCACTCCTCCATATCGCTACACAATCTCACTCCTCATGTCACTCGTCCATGTGACTCCTCCATGTCATTCCTCCATGTCGCTACACCAACTCACTCTTTCATGTTACTCCTCAATGTTGCTACTCCATGTGACTCCTCCATGTCGCTCCACCAACTCCTTCCTCCATGTTACTCCTCCATGTCACTCCTCCATGTCACTCCTTTATGTCACTCCTCCAAGTTACTCCTCCATGTCACTCCTCCATGTCACTCCTCTTGGTCACTCCTCCATGCCACTCCTCCATGTAACTCCTCCATGTCACTCCTCCATGTCACTCATCCATGTCACTCCTCCATTTCTCTCCTCCAAGTCGCTATAACAACTCACTCCTCCATATCACTCCTCCAGGTCACTCCTCCATGTTGCTACTCAAAGTCACTCCTCCATGTCACTCCTCCAGGTCACTCCTCCATGTCGCTACTCAAAGTCACTCCTCCATGTCACTCATCCATATCACTCGTTTATGTCACTCCTCCATGTCACTTCTCCATGTCTCTCCACCATGTCGCTCTAACAACTCACTCCTCCATGTCACTCCACCATTTCACTCCTCCATGTCACTCCTCCAGGTCACTCCTCTATGTCGCTACTAAAAGTCACTCCTCCATGTAACTCAACCATGTCATTCCTCCATGTCACTTGTTTATGTCACTCCTCCAATTCACTCCTCCATGTCACTTCTATATGTCTTCCATGTCACTCCTCCATGTGCATCCTCCATGTCGCTACACCTACTCACTCTTCCATGTCACTCCTCCTTGTCGCTCCTCCATGTTGCTCCTCCGTGTCACTCCTCCATGTCACTCATCCATGTCACTCCACCATATCAATCTTCCTTGGTTATCCGTACAGGCACTTCTCCATGTTACTCTTCCATGTCTCTCCTCCACGTCATTCCTCTATGTCACTCCTCCATGTCACTCCTCTATGTCACTCCTCAATGTCTCTACTCCATGTCGCTCTAACAACTCACTCCTCCATGTCACTCCACCATTTCACTCCTTCATGTCACTCCTCCAGGTCACTCCTCCATGTCGCTACTTCATGTCACTCCTCCATGTCGCTACACAAACTAAACCCTCCTTATCACTCCTCCATGTCACTCATCCATGTCATTCCTCATGTCACTCCTTCATTTCACTTCTACAAGTCACTCCTCCATGTCACTCCTCCATGTCACTCATCCATGTCCCTCCGCCATGTCATTCCACCCTATCAATCTCCCTTGGTGATCCGACATGTCACTTCTCCATATCACTCTTCCATGTCTCTCCTCCACGTCACTCCTCTGTCACTCCTCCATGTCACTCCTTCATGTCACTCCTCCATGTCTCTCCTCCATGTCGCTCTAACAACTCACTCACACCATGTCACTCCACCATTTCACTCCTAGATGTCACTCCACCATATAAACCCTCCTTTTTTATCCGCCCTGTCACTTCTCCATGTCACTCCTCCATGTCTCTCCTCCACGTCACTCCTCTATGTCACTCCACCATTTCACTCCTCCATGTCACTCCTCCAGGTCACTCCTCCAAGTCGCTACTCAAAGTGACTCCTCCATGTCACTCAACCATGTCATTCCTCCATGTCACTCGTTTATGTCACTCCTTCAAGTCACTCCTCCATGTCACTCCTCCATGTCACTCATCCATGTCCCTCCGCCATGTCATTCCACCCTATCAATCTCCCTTGGTGATCCGACATGTCACTTCTCCATATCACTCTTCCATGTCTCTCCTCCACGTCACTCCTCTGTCACTCCTCCATGTCACTCCTCCATGTCACTCCTCCATGTCTCTCCTCCATGTCGGTCTAACAACTCACTCCTCCATATCACTCCACCATTTCACTCCTAGATGTCACTCCACCATATAAACCCTCCTTTTTTATCCGCTCTGTCACTTCTCATGTCACTCCTCCATGTCTCTCCTCCACGTCACTCCTCTATGTCACTCCACCATTTCACTCCTCCATGTCACTCCTCCAGGTCACTCCTCCAAGTCGCTACTCAAAGTCACTCCTCCATGTCACTCAACCATGTCATTCCTCCATGTCACTCGTTTATGTCACTCCTCCAATTCACTCCTCCATGTCAATTCTATATGTCTTCCATGACACTCCTCCATGTCACCACACCATTTCACTCCTCCATGTCAATCCTCCAGGTCACTCCTCCATGTCGCTAATCAAAGTCACTCCTCCATGTCACGACACCAACTCAATCCTTCTTGTCACTCCTCCATATCACTACTTCATGTCACTCCTCCATGTCACTACTCCATTTGACTCCTCCATGTCGCTCCACCAACTCACTCCTCCACGTCGCTCCTCCATGTTGCTCTTCCATGTCACTCCTCCATGTCACTCATCCATGTCACTTCTATATGTCTTCCATGTCACTCCTCCATGTTACTCCTCCATGTCACTCCTCCACATCACTCCTCTATGTCACTCCTCCATGTCACACCTCCATGTCACTCCTCCATGTCGCTACACCAACTTATTCCTCATGTCACTCCTCCATTTCGCTACACCAACTCAACCCTCCTTGTAACTTCTCCATGTAATTCATCCATGTCATTCCTCCATGTCACTCGTTTATGTCACTCCTCCAGTTCACTCCTCCATGTCATCTCTATATGTCTTCCATGTCACTCCTCCATGTCCATACTCCATGTCACTACTCCATGTCACTCCTCCATGTTGCTCCTCCGTGTTGATCCTCAATGTCACTCCTCCAAGTCACTCACCCATGTCCCTACACGATGTCACTCCACCATATCAACCCTCCTTCCTGATCAACCCTGTCACTTCTCCAAGTCACTCCTCCATGTCCCTCCTCCATGTCACTACTCCATGTCGCTCCTCCGTGTTGCTCCTCCAAGTCACTCCTCCATGTAACTCCTCCATGTAGCTACTCCATGTCACTCCTCCATGTCGCTACACAAACTCACTCCTCATATCACTCCTCCAAGTCACTCATCCATGTCCCTCCGCCATGTCACTCCACCATATCAATCTTCCTTGGTGATCCGCCCTGTCACTTCTCCATGTCACTCCTCCATGTCTCTCCTCCACGAAATTCCTCTATGTCACTCCTCCATGTCACTCCTCCATGTCACTCCTCCATGTCTCTCCTCTATATCGCTCTAACAACTCACTCCTCCATGTCACTCCTCCAGGTAACTCCTCCATGTCGCTACTCAAAGTCACTCCTCCATGTCACTACACCAACTCACTCCTCAATGTCACTCCTCAATGTCACTACTTCATGTCACTCCTCCATGTCATTCCTCCATGTCACTCCTCCATGTACCTCCTCCATGTCATTCCTCCATGTCACTCCTCCATGTCACTCCTCCATGTCACTCCTCCATGTCGCTACACAAACTCACTCCTCAATGTCACTCCTCCATGTCAATACTTCTTGTCATTCCTCCATGTCATTCCTCCATGTCACTCCTTTATGTCAGTCCTCCAATTCACTCCTCCATGTCACGTCTATATGTCTTCAATGTCACTCCTCCATGTCCATCCTCCTTTTCACTACTCCATGTCACTCCTCCATGTCTTTCCTCTATATCGCTCTAACAACTCACTCCTCCATGTCACTCCTCCATGTCACTCCACCATTTCACTCCTCCATGTCACTCCTCCAGGTCACTCCTCCATGTCGCTACACCAACTTACTCCTCAATGTCACTCCTTCATGTCACTCCTCCATTTCTCTCCTCCATGTCGCTATAAGAACTCACTCCTCCATATCACTCCTCCAGGTCACTCCTCCAAGTCGCTACTCAAAGTCACTCCTCCATGTCACTACACCAACTCACACCTCAATGTCACTCCTCAATGTCACTACTTCATGTCACTCCTCCATGTCGCTACACAAACTCAACCCTCCTTTACACTCTTTCATGTCACTCCTCCATATCGCTCCTCCATGTCATTCCTCCATGTCACTCCTCCATATATCTCCTCCATGTCGCTACTCTATGTCACTCCTCCATGTCACTCCTCCATGTCGCTTCACAAACTCACTCCTCATGTTACTACTCTATATCGCTACTCCATGTCACTCCTCCATGTCGCTACACCAACTCACTCCTCAATGTCACTCCTCCATGTCACTACTTCTTGTCACTCCTCCATGTCACTTCTCCATGTCACTTCTCCATGTCTCCCCTCCATCAAATTCCTCTATGTCATTCCTCCATGTCACTCCTACATGTCACTCCTCCATGTCTCTCCTCTATATCACTCTAACAACTCACTCCTCCATGTCACTCCTCCATGTTACTCCACCATTTCACTACTCCATGTCACTCCTCCAGGTCACTCCTCTATGTCGCTACACCAACTTACTCCTCAATGTCACTCCTTCATGTCACTCCTCCATTTCTCTCCTCCATGTCGCTAAAACAACTCACTCCTCCATATCACTCCTCCAGGTCACTCCTCCAAGTCGCTACTCAAAGTCACTCCTCCATGTCACTACACCAACTCACACCTCAATGTCACTCCTCAATGTCACTACTTCATGTTACTCCTCCATGTCGCTACACAAACTCAACCCTCCTTTACACTCTTTCATGTCACTCCTCTATATCGCTCCTCCATAGCCCTCCTCCATTTCACCCCTCCATGTCATTCCTCCATGTCACTCCTCCATGTATCTACTCCATGTCGCTACTCTGTCACTCCTCCATGTCACTCCTCCATGTCGCTACACAAACTCACTCCTCTTGTTACTACTCTATGTCGCTACTCCATGTCACTCCTCCAAGTCACTCACCCATGTCCTTCTACGATGTGACTCCACCATATAAACCCTCCTTCCTGATCAACCCTGTCACTTCTCCAAGTCACTCCTCCATGTCCATCCTCCATGTCACTACGCCATGTCACTCCTCCATCTCGCTCCTCCGTGTTGCTCCTCCTTGTCACTCCTCCAAGTCACTCACCCATGTCCCTCCACGATGTCACTCCACCATATCAACCCTCCTTCCTGATCAATTCTGTCACTTCTCCAAGTCACTCCTCCATGTCGCTACTCAAAGTCACTCCTCCATGTCACTACACCAACTCAACCCTTCTTGTCACTCCTCCATGTCACTCATCCATTTCACTCCTCCACGTCGCTCCTCTATGTCACTCCTCCATGACACACCTCCATGTCACTCCTCCATGTCGCTACTCCATGTCACTCCTCAAAGTCACTCCACCATGTCACTACACCAACTCACTCCTCAATGTCAATACTTCATGTCACTCCTCCATGTCGCTACACAAACTCAATTCTCCTTTAAACTCTTTCATGTCACTCCTCCATATCGCTCCTCCATGTCCCTCCTCCATGTCACTCCTCCATGTCATTCCTCTATGTCACTCCTCCATGTCACTCCTCCATGTCAATACTTCTTGTCACTCCTCCATGTCATTCCTCCATGTCACTCCTTTATGTCAGTCCTCCAATTCATTCCTCCATGTCACTTCTATATGTCTTCCATGTCACTCCTCCATGTCCATCCTCCTTTTCATTACTCCATGTCACTCCTCCATGTCGCTCCTCCTTGTTGCTCCTCCTTGTAACTCCTCCAAGTCACTCACCCATGTCCCTCCACGATTTCACTCCACCATAAAAACTCTCCTTCCTGATCAACCCTGTCACTTCTCCAAGTCACTCCTCCATGTCCATCCTCCATGTCACTACTCCATGTCACTACACCAACTCAATCCTTCTTGTCACTCCTCCATGTCACTCATCCATGTCACTTCTATGTCTTCCATATCACTCCTCCATGTCCCTCCTCCATGTCACTCCTCCACGTCGCTCCTCTATGTCACTCCTCCATGTCACACCTCCATGTTCCTCCATGTCGTTATTCCATGTCACTCCTCCATGTCGCTACACCAACTCACTCCTCATGTTACTACTCTATGTCGCTACTCCATGTCAATCCTCCATGTCGCTACACCAACTCACTCCTCAATGTCACTCTTCCATGTCACTACTTCTTCTCACTCCTCCATGTCACTCATCCATGTCATTCCTCCATGTCACTCCTTTATGTCACTCCTCCATGTCACTCCTCCATGTCACTCCTCCATGTCACTCATCCATGTGCCTCCTCCATGTCACTCCATCCTATCAATCTTCCTTGGTTATCCGACCTGTCACTTCTCCATGTCACTCTTCCATGTCTCTCCTCTACGTCACTCCTCTATGTCACTCCTCCATGTCACTCCTCCATGTCGCTACACCAACTCAACCCTCCTTGTCACTCCTCCATGTCGCTCCTTCATGTTGCTCCTCCATGTCACTCCTCCATTTCACTCCACGACGTCTCTCCTCTACGTCACTCCTCATGTCACTACACCAACTCAATCCTCCTTGTCACTCCTCCATATCACTCATCCATATCATTCCTCCATGTCACTCCTTTATGTCAACCCTCCAAGTCACTCCTTCATGTCACTTCTATATGTCTTCCATTTTAGTCCTCCATGTCCATCCATCATGTCACTACTCCATGTCACTCCTCCATGTCACGCCTCCGTGTTGCTCCTCCAAGTCACTCCTCCATGTAACTCCTCCATGTAGCTACTCTATGTCACTCCTCCATGTCGCTACACAAACTCACTCCTCATGTCACTCCTCCATGTCAATCCACCATATCAACCCTCCTTGGTTATCCGCCCTGTCACTTCTCCATGTCACTCCTCCATGTCGCAAAACCAACTCACTCCTCCATGTCATTCCTCCATTTCACTCCTCCATGTATCTCTTCCATGTCGATAGTCTATGTCACTCCTCCATGTCACTCCTCCATGTCACTCCTCCATGTCGCTACACAAACTCACTCCTCATGTTACTACTCTATGTCGCTACTCCATGTCACTCCTCCATGTCGCTACACCAACTCACTCCTCAATGTCACTCCTCCATGTCACTATTTCTTGTCACTCCTCCATGTCACTCATCCATGTCATTCCTCCATGTCACTCCTTTATGTCACAACTCCAATTCACTCCTCCATGTCACCTCTATATGTCTTCCATGTCACTTCTCCATGTCACTCTTCCATGTCCATCCTCCATGTCACTACTCCACATCAATCCTCTATGTCACTCCTCCATGTCACTCCTCCATGTCGCTCTATCAACTCACTCCTCCATGTAACTCCTCCAGGTCACTCCTCCATGTCGCTACTCAAAGTTACTCCTCTATGTCACTACACCAACTCAATCCTTCTTGTCACTCCTCCATGTCACTCATCCATGTCAATTCTATATGTCTTCCATGTCACTCCTCCATGTCCCTCCTCCATGTCACTACTCCACGTCGCTCCTCTATGTAACTCCTCCAAGTCACACCTCCATGTCACTCCTCCATGTCGCTACACCAACTCATTACTCATGTCACTCCTCCATGTCGCTACTCCATGTCACTCCTCCATGTCGCTCTAACAACTCACTCGTCCATGTCACTCCACCATTTCACTCCTCCTTGTCACTCCTCAAAGACACTCCTCCATGTCATGACACCAACTCACTCCTCAATGTCACTCCTCAATGTCACTACTTTATGACACTCCTCCATGTCGCTACACAAACTCAAAACTCCTTTACACTCTTTCATGTCACTCCTCCATATCGCTCCTCCATGTCCCTCCTCCATGTCACTCCTCCATGTCATTCCTCCATGTCACTCCTCCATGTATCTCCTCCATGTCGCTACTCTATGTCACTCCTCGATGTCACTCCTCCATGTCAATCCTCCATGTCTCTACACAAACTCACTCCTCATGTTACAACTCTATGTCACTACTCCATGTCACTCCTCCATGTCGCTACACCAACTCACTCCTCCATGTCACTCTTCCATGTCTCTCCTCCATGTCACTCCTCTATGTCACTCCTCCATGTCACTCCTCCATGTCACTCCTCCATGTTTGTCCTCCATGTCGCTATAACAACTCACTCCTCCATGTCACACCACCATTGCACTCCTCCATGTCACTCCTCCAGGTCACTCCTCCATTTCGCTAATCAGTCACTCCTCCATGTCACTACACCAACTCGCTCCTCAATGTCACTCCTCCATGTCACTACTTCATGTCACTCCTCCATGTCGCTACTCCATGTGACTCCTCCATGTCGCTCCACCAACTCACTCCTCCACGTCGCTCCTCCATGTTGCTCTTCCATGTCACTCCTCCATGTAACTCATCTATGTACCTCCGCCATGTCACTACACCAACTCAATCCTTCTTGTCACTCCTCCATGTCACTCATCCATGTCACTTCTCCATGTCACTCCTCCACGTCGCTCCTCTATGTCACTCCTCCATGTCACACCTCAATGTCACTCCTCCATGTCGCTACACCAACTCATTACTCATGTCACTCCTCCATGTCACTTCTCCCTGTCTGTCCTCCATGTCGCTACTCAAAGTCACTCCTTCATGTCACTACACCAAGTCATTCCTCAATGTCACTCCTCAATGTCACTACTTCATGTCACTCCTCCATGTAGCTACACAAACTCAATCCTCCTTTACACTCTTTCATGTCACTCCTCCATATCGCTCCTCCATGTCCCTCCTTCATGTCACTCCTCCATGTCATTCCTCCATGTCACTCCTCCATGTCGCTACACAAACTCACTCCTCATGTTACTACGCTATGTCGCTACTCCATGTCACTCCTCCATGTCGCTACACCAACTCAATCCTCCATGTCACTCTTCCATGTCTCTCCTCCATGTCACTCCTCTATGTCACTCCTCCATGTCACTCCTCCATGTCTCTCCTCCATGTTTGTCCTCCATGTCGCTATAACAACTCACTCCTCCATGTCACTCCACCATTGCACTCTTCCATGTCACTCCTCCAGGTCACTCCTCCATTTCGCTACTCAGTCACTCCTCCATGTCGCTACTCAAAGTCACTCCTCCATGTCACTACACCAACTCGCTCCTCAATGTCACTCCTCCATGTAACTATTTCATGTCACTCCTCCATGTCGCTACTCCATGTGACTCCTCCATGTCGCTCCACCAACTCACTCCTCCACGTCGCTCCTCCATGTTGCTCTTCCATGTCACTCCTCCATGTAACTCATCTATGTCCCTCCGCCATGTCACTACACCAACTCAATCCTTCTTGTCTCTCCTCCATGTCACTCATACATGTCACTTTTCCATGTCACTCCTCCACGTCGCTCCTCTATGTCACTCCTCCATGTCACACCTCAATGTCACTCCTCCATGTCACTCCTCCATGTCACTCCTTGATTTCTCTCCTCCATGTCGCTCTAACAACTCACTCCTCCATGTCACTCCACAATTTCACTCCTCCATGTCACTCCTCCATGTATCTCCTCCATGTCGCTACTCTATGTCACTCCTCCATGCCACTCCTCCATGTGACTCCTCCATGTAGCTACTCCATGTCACTCCTCCATGTCGCTACACAAACTCACTCCTCATGTCACTCCTCCATGTTGCTCCTCCGTATTGCTCCTCCAAGTCACTCTTCCATGTAACTCCTCCATGTAGCTACTCCATGTCACTCCTCCATCTCGCTACACAAACTCACTCCTCATGTCTCTCCTCCATGTCACTCCTCCATGTCACTCCTCCAAGTCACACACCCATGTCCCTCCGCGATGTCACTCCACCATATCAACCCTCCTTCCTGATCAACCCGATAACTTCTCCAAGTCACTCCTCCATGTCCATCCTCCATGTCACTACTCCACATCAATCCTCTATGTCACTCCTCCATGTCACTCCACCATTTCACTCCTCCATGTCACTCCTCCAGGTCACTCCTCCATGTCGTTACTCAAAGTCACTCCTCCATGTAACGACACCAACTCACTCCTCAATGTCACTCCTCAATGTCACTACTTCATGTCACTCCTCCATGTCGCTACTCAAAGTCACTCCTCCATGTCACTACACCAACTCACTCCTAAATGTCACTCCTCCATGTCAATACTTCTTGTCACTCCTCCATGTCATTCCTCCATGTCACTACTCCATGTCACTCCTCCATGTCCATCCTCCATGTCACTACTCCATGTCACTCCTCCATGTCGCTCCTCCGTGTTGCTCCTCCTTGTCACTCCTCCAAGTCACTCACCCATGTCCCTCAACGATGTCACTCCACCAAATCAACCCTACTTCCTGATCAACCCTGTCACTTCTCTAAGTCACTCCTCCATGTCCATCCTCCATGTCACTACTCCATGTCACTTCTACATGTCTCTCCTCCACGTCACTCGTCTATGTCACTCCTCCATGTCACTCCTCCATGTCACTCCTCCATGTTTTTCCTCCATGTCGCTATAACAACTCACTCCTCAATGTCACTCCACCATTTCAGTCCTCCATGTCACTCCTCCAGGTCACTCCTCCTTGTCGCTACTCAAAGTCACTCCTCCATGTCACTACACCAACTCACTCCTCAATGTCACTCCTCCATGTTACTACTTCATGTCACTCCTCCATGTCGCTACTCCA
The DNA here is from genome assembly GCA_014673565.1 of Sebastes schlegelii. Classification (NCBI taxonomy): domain Eukaryota; kingdom Metazoa; phylum Chordata; class Actinopteri; order Perciformes; family Sebastidae; genus Sebastes; species Sebastes schlegelii. Next base: position 34,985,390 of record CM025825.1, read on the forward strand.
TGTGACTCCTCCATGTCGCTCCACCAACTCACTCCTCAATGTCACTCCTCCATGTCACTACTTCATGTCACTCCTCCATGTCACTCCTCCAGGTCACTCCTCCATGTCGCTACTCAAAGTCACTCCTCCATGTCACTACACCAACTCACTCCTCAATGTCACTCCTCCATCTCACACCTCCATGTCACTCCTCCATGTCGCTACACCAACTCATTCCTCATGTCACTCCTCCATGTCGCTACTCCATGTTAATCCTCCATGTCACTCGTTTATGTCTCTGCTCCAGTTCACTCCTCCATGTCATCTCTATATGTCTTCCATGTCACTCCTCCATGTCCATCCATGTCACTACTCCATGTCACTCCTCCGTGTTGCTCCTCCATGTCACTCCTCCATGTCATTCCTCCATGTCACTCCTCCATGTATCTCCTCCATGTCGCTAATCTATGTCACTCCTCCATGTCACTCCTCCATGTCGCTACACCAACTCACTCCTCAATGTCACTCCTCCATGTCACAACTCCAATTCACTCCTCCATGTCACCTCTATATGTCTTCCATGTCACTCCTCCATGTCCATCTTCCATGTCACTACTCTATGTCACTCCTCCATGTCACTACTTCTTCTCACTCCTCCATGTCACTCATCCATATCATTCCTCCATGTCACTCCTTTATGTCACTCCTCCAATTCACTACTCCATGTCACTCATCCATGTCCCTCCTATATGTCACTCCTCCATGTCACACCTCCATGTCGCTACACCAACTCAATCCTCCTTGTCACTCCTCCATGTCGCTCCTTCATGTTGCTCCTCCATGTCACTCCTCCATTTCACTCCACGACGTATCTCCTCCATGTCACTCCTCCATGTCTCTACACCAACTCAATCCTCCATGTCACTCCTCCATGTCGCTCCTCCGTGTTGCTCCTCCTTGTCACTCCTCCAAATCACTCACCTATGTCCCTCCATGATTTCACTCCACCATAAAAACTCTCCTTCCTGATCAACCCTGTCACTTCTCCAAGTCACTCCTCCATGTCCATCCTCCATGTCACTACTCCATGTAACTCTTCCATGTCGCTCCTCCGTGTTGCTCCTCCTTGTCACTCCTCCAAGTCAATCCTCTATGTCACTTCTCCATGTCTCTCCTCCACATCACTCCTCTATGTCACTCCTCCATGTCACTCCTCCATGTTTCTCCTCCATGTCGCTATAACAACTCACTCCTCCATGTCTCTCCACCATTTCAGTCCTCAGGTCACTCCTCCACGTCGCTACTCAAAGTCACTCCTCCATGTCACGACACCAACTCACTCCTCCATGTCACTCCTCCAGGTCACTCCTCCATGTCGCTACTCAAATCACTCCTCCATGTCACTACACCAACTCACTCCTCAATGTCACTCCTCAATGTCACTACTTCATGTCACTCCTCCATGTCATTCCTCCATGTCACTCCTCTATGTATCTCCTCCATGTCGCTACTCTATGTCACTCCTCCATGTCACTCCTCCATGTCGCTACACCAACTCACTCCTCAATGTCACTCCTTCATGTCACAACTCCAATTCACTCCTCCATGTCACCTCTATATGTCTTCCATGTCACTCCTCCATGTCCATCCTCCATGTCACTACTCCATGTAACTCCTCCATCTCGCTCCTCCGTGTTGCTCCTCCTTGTCACTCCTCCAAGTCACTCACCCATGTCCCTCCACGATGTCAATCCACCATATCAACCCTCCTTCCTGATCAACCCTGTCACTTCTCCAAGTCACTCCTCCATGTCCATCCTCCATGTCACACCTCCATGTCGCTCCTCCGTGTTGCTCCTCCTTGTCACTCCTCCTTGTCACTCACCCATGTCCCTCCACGATGTCACTCCACCATATCAACCCTCCTTCCTGATCAATTCTATCACTTCTCCAAGTCACTCCTCCATGTCTATCCTCCATGTCACTACTCCACATCAATCCTCTATGTCACTCCTCCATGTTGCTCTAACAACTCACTCCTCCATGTTACTCCTCCAGGTCACTCCTCCATGTCGCTACTCAAAGTCACTCCTCCATGTCACTACACCAACTCAACCCTTCTTGTCACTCCTCCATGTCACTCATCCATTTCACTCCTCCACGTCGCTCCTCTATGTCACTCCTCCATGTCACACCTCCATGTCACTGCTCCATGTCGCTACTCCATGTCACTCCTCCATGTCGCTCTAACAACTCACTCCTCCATGTCACTCCTCTATGTCACTCCTCCACGTCACTCCTCTATGTCACTCCTCCATGTCACTACACCAACTCACTCCTCAATGTCAATACTTCATGTCACTCCTCCATGTCGCTACACAAACTCAATCCTCCTTTACACTCTTTCATGTCACTCCTCCATATCGCTCCTCCATGTCCCTCCTCCATGTCACTCCTCCATGTCATTCCTCCATGTCAATCCTCCATATATCTCCTCCATGTTGCTACTCAAAGTCACTCCTCCATGTCACTACACCAACTCAACACTTCTTGTCACTCCTCCATGTCACTCCTCCTTGTCACTCCTCCATGTCGCTACACAAACTCACTCCTCAATGTCACTCCTCCATGTCAATACTTCTTGTCACTCCTCCATGTCATTCCTCCATTTCACTCCTTTATGTCAGTCCTCCAATTCACTCCTCCATGTCACCTCTATATGTCTTCCATGTCACTCCTCCATGTCCATCCTCCTTTTCACTACTCCATGTCACTCCTCCATGTCGCTTCTCCGTGTTGCTCCTCCTTGTAACTCCTCCAAGTCACTCACCCATGTTCCTCCACGATTTCACTCAACCATAAAAACTCTCCTTCCTGATCAACCCTGTCACTCCTCCATGTCCATCCTCCATGTCACTACTCCATGTCACTCCTCCATGTCGCTCCTCCGTGTTGCTCCTCCTTGTCACTCCTCCAAGTCAGTCCTCCATGTCACTTCTACATGTCTCTCCTCCAGGTCACTCCTCTATGTCACTCCTCCATGTCACTCCTCCATGTCACTCCTCCATGTTTTTCCTCCATGTCGCTATAACAACTAACTCCTCCATGTCACTCCACCATTTCAGTCCTCCATGTCACTCCTCCAGGTCACTCCTCCATGTCGCTACTCAAAGTCACTCCTCCATGTCACTCATCCATGTCATTCCTCATGTCACTCCTTTATGTTACTCCTCCATATCACTCTTCCATGTCTCTCCTCCATGTCACTCCTCTATGTCACTCCTCCATGTCACTCCTCCATGTCACTCCACCATTTCACTCCTCGAAGTCACTCCTCCAGGTCACTCCTCCATGTCGCTACTCAAAGTCACTCCTCCATGTTGCTCCTCCAAGTCATTCCTCCATGTCACTCCTTTATGTCAGTCCTCCAATTCACTCCTCCATGTCACCTCTATATGTCTTCCATGTCACTCCTCCATGTCCATCCTCCTTTTCACTACTCCATGTCACTCCTCCATGTCTCTCCTCTATATCGCTCTAACAACTCACTCCTCCATGTCACTCCTCCATGTCACTCCACCATTTCACTCCTCCATGTCACTCCTCCAGGTCACTCCTCCATGTCGCTACACCAACTTACTCCTCAATGTCACTCCTTCATGTCACTCCTCCATTTCTCTCCTCCATGTCGCTATAACAACTCACTCCTCCATGTAACTCCTCCAGGTCACTCCTCCAAGTCGCTACTCAAAGTCACTCCTCCATGTCACTACACCAACTCACTCCTCAATGTCACTCCTCAATGTCACTACTTCATGTCACTCCTCCATGTCGCTACACAAACTAAACCCTCCTTTACACTCTTTCATGTCACTCCTCCATTTCACTCCTCCATGTCATTCCTCCATGTCACTCCTCCATGTATCTCCTCCATGTCGCTACTCTATGTCACTCCTCCATTTCACTCCTCCATGTCATTCCTCCGTGTCACTCCTCCATGTATCTCCTCCATGTCGCTACTCTATGTCACTCCTCCATGTCACTCCTCCATGTCACTCCTCCATGTCGCTACACAAACTCGCTCCTCATGTTACTACTCTATGTCGCTACTCAATGTCACTCCTCCATGTCACTACTTCTTGTCACTCCTCCATGTCACTCATCCATGTCAATTCTATATGTCTTCCATGTCACTCCTCCATGTTCCTCCTCCATGTCACTCCTCCACATCACTCCTCTATGTCACTCCTCCATGTCACTCCTCCATATAGCTAATCCATGTCACTCCTCCATGTCGCTACACAAACTCAATCCTCCTTTACACTCTTTCATGTTTCTCCTCATAGTCGTTGCTCCATGTGACTCCTCCATGTCACTCCACCAACTCCTTCCTCCATGTTACTCCTCCATGTAACTCCTCCATTTAGCTACTCCATGTCACTCCTCCATGTCGCTACACAAACTCACTCCTCATATCACTCCTCCAGGTCTCTCATCCATGTCACTCCTCTATGTCACTCCTACATGTCACTCCTCTATGTCACTCCTCTATGTCACTCCTCCATATAGCTAATCCATGTCGCTCCTCCATGTCAATACACAAACTCACTCCTCATGTCACAACTCCATGTCGCTCCTCAATGTTGCTCCTCCTTGTCACTCCTCCATGTCACTCATCCATGTCCCTCCGCCATGTCACTCCACCATATTAATGTACCTTGGTTATCCGCCCTGTCACTTCTCCATGTCTCTCTTCCATGTGTCTCGTTCACGTCATTCCTCTATGTCACTCCTCTATGTCACTCCTCGATGTCACTTCTCCATATCGCTTCTCCATGTTGCTCCTCCATGTCACTCCTCCATGTCACTCATCCATGTCATTCATCCATGTCCCTCCGCCATGTCACTCCAATATATCAATCTTCCTTGCTGATCCGCCCTGTCACTTCTCCATGTCACTCCTTCAGGTCTCTCCTCCATGACACTCCTCCATGTCGCTCCTCCGTGTTGCTCCTCCAAGTCACTCCTCCATGTAACTCCTCCATGTAGTTACTCCATGTCACTCCTCCATGTCCATGCTCCATTTCACTACTCCATGTCACTCCTCCAAGTCGCTCTTCCGTGTTGCTCCTCCTTGTCACTCCTCCAAGTCACTCACCCATGTCCCTCCACGATGTCACTCCACCATATAAACCCACCTTCCTGATCAACCCTGTCACTTCTTCAATTCACTCCTCCATGTCACTACTCCATGTCACTCCTCCATGTCGCTCCTCCGTGTTGCTCCTCCTTGTTGCTCCTCCTTGTCACTCCTCCAAGTCACTCACCCATGTCACTCCTCTATGTCACTCCTCCATGTCACTCCTCCAGGTCACTCCTCCATGTCTCTCCTTTATGTCACTCCTCTAAGTCACTCACCCATGTCCCTCCGCGATGTCACTCCACCATATCAAATCTCCTTCCTGATCAACCCTGTCACTTCTCCAAGTCACTCCTCAATGTCCTTCCTCCATGTCACTACTCCAAGTCACTCCTCCATGTCGCTTCTCCGTGATGCTCCTCCACATCAATCCTCTATGTCACTCCTCCATGTCACTCCTCCATGTCACTATTCCATGCCAGTCCTCGATGTCGCTACACCAACTCACTCTTCCATTTCACTCCTCCATGTCGCTTCTCCATGTCAGTCCTCCACGTCATTCCTCTATGTCACTTCTATATGTGTTCCATGTCACTCCTCCATGTCGCTCCTCCATGTCACTCCTCCATGTCGCTACACCAACTCAAACCTCCTTGTCACTCCTCCATGTTGCTCCTCCATGTTGGTCCTCCATGTCACTCCTCCATGTCAATCATCCATGTCCCTCTTCCATGTCACTCCAATATATCATTCTTCCTTGCTGATCCGCCCTGTCACTTCTCCATGTCACTCCTCCATGTCTCTCCTCCACGTCACTCCTCTATTTAACTTCTCCATGTCACTCATCCATGTCACTCCTCCATGTCGCTATACGAACTCACTGCTCCATGTCATTCCTCCATGTCCATCCTCCACGTCACTCCTCTATGTCACTCCTCCATGTCAGTCCTCCATGTCACTTCTCCATGTCTCTCCTCCACGTCATTCCTCTATGTTACTCCTCCATGTCAGTCCTCCATGTCACTTCTCCATGTCTCTCCTCCACGTCACTCCTCTATGTCACTCTTCCATGTCACTCCTCCATGTCACTCCTCAATGTTGCTACTCCATGTGACTCCTCTATGTAACTCATCTATGTCCCTCTACCATGTCATTACACCAACTCAATCCATCTTGTCACTCCTCCATATCACTCATCCATGTCACTTTTATGTCTTCCATGTCACTCCTCCATGTCACTCCTCCAAGTCGCTCCTCTATGTCACTCCTTCATGTCACACCTCCATGTCACTCCTCCATGTCGTTATTCAATGTCACTCCTCCGTGTCGCTACTCCATGTCACTCCTCCATGTCGCTATACCAACTCAACCCTCCTTGTAACTCCTCCATGTCACTCATCCATGTCATTCCTTCATGTCACTCGTTTATGTCACTCCTCCATGTCACCTCTATATGTCTTCAATGTCACTCCTCCATGTCCATCCTCCATGTCACTACTCCATGTCACTCCTCCATGTTTCTCCTCCTTGTTGATCCTCCATGTCACTCCTCCAAGTCACTCCTCCATGTCCCTCCTCTATGTCGCTCCTCCGTGTTGCTCCTCCACATCAAGCCTCTATGTCACTCCTCTATGTTGCTCCTCCAAGTCACTCCTCCATGTAACTCCTACATGTAGCTACTCCATGTCACTCCTCCATGTCGCTACACAAACTCACTCCTCATGTCACTCCTCCATGTCACTCCTCCATGTCACTCCTCCAAGTCACTCACCCATGTTGCTCCTCCATGTCACTCCTCCATGTATCTCATCCATGTCCCTCCGCAATGTCACTCCACGATATCAATCTTCCTTGGTGATCCGCCCTGTCACTTCTCCATGTCACTCTTCCATGTCTCTACTACACGTCACTCTTCTATGTCACTCCACCATTTCACTCCTCCATGTCACTCCTCCAGGTCACTCCTCCATGTCGCTACTCAATGTCACTCCTCCATGTCACTACTTCATGTCACTCCTCCATGTCACTACTCCATGTGACTCCTCCATGTCACTCCACCAACTCACTCCTCCACGTCGCTCCTCCATGTTGCTCTTCCACGTCACTCCTCCATGTAACTCATCTATGTCCCTCTGCCATGTCACTACACCAACTCAATCCTTCTTGTCACTCCTCCATGTCACTCATCCATGTCACTTCTATATGTCTTCCATGTCACTTCTCCATGTCCCTCCTCCATGTCACTCCTCCACGTCACTCCTCTATGTCACTCCTTCTTGTCACACCTCCATGTCACTCATCCATGTCACTTCTATATTTCTTCCATGTCTCTCCTCCACGTCACTCTTCTATATCACTCCTCCATGTCACTCCTCCATGCCTCTCCTCCATGTCGCTATAACAACTCAATCCTCCATTTCACTCAACCATTTCACTCCTCCATGTCACTCCTCCATGTCACTCCTCTACTTCACTCCTCCATGCCACTCCTCCATGTAACTCCTCTTGTCGTTATTCCATGTCACTCCTCCAGATCGCTACACCAACTCATTACTCATGTCACTCCTCCATGTCGCTACTCCATGTCTCCTCCATGTCGCTACACCATGTCACCTCTATTTGTCTTCCATGTCACTCCTCCATGTCCATCCTCCACGTCACTCCTCTATGTCACTCCATGTCAGTCCTCCATGTCACTTCTCCATGTCTCTCCTCCACGTCACTTCTCCATGTCACTCCTCCATGTCAGTCCTCCATGTCACTTCTCCATGTCTCTCCTCCACGTCACTCCTCTATGTCACTCCTCCATGTCACTCCTCAATGTCACTCCTCCATGTTGCTACTCCATGTGACTCCTCCATGTAACTCATCTATGTCCCTCTGCCATGTCATTACACCAACTCAATCCTTCTTGTCACTCCTCCATGTCACTCATCCCTGTCACTTTTATATGTCTTCCATGTCACTCCTCCATGTCCCTCCTCCATGTCACTCCTACATGTCGCTCCTCTATGTCACTCCTCCATGTCACACATCCATGTCATTCCTCCATGTCGTTATTCCATGTCACTCCTCCATGTCGCTACTCCATTTCACTCCTCCATGTCGCTACACCAAATCAACCCTCCTTGTAACTCCTCCATGTCACTCCTCCATGTCGTTATTCCATGTCACTCCTCCATGTAGCTACACCATGTCACTCCTCCATGTCGTTACACAAACTCACTCCTCATGTCACTTCTCCATGTCACTCTTCCATGTCTCTCCTCCACGTCACTCCTCCATGTCACTCCTCCATGTCACTCCTCCATGTCTCTCTTCCATGTCGCTCTAACAACTCACTACTCCATGTCACTCCACCATTTCACTCCTACATGTCACTCCTCCAGGTCATTCCTCCATGTCGCTACTCAAAGTCACTCCTCCATGTCACTACTTCATGTCACTCCTCCATGTCGCTACACAAACTCAATCCACCTATACACTCTTTCATGTCACTCCTCCATATCGCTCCTCCATGTCAATCCTCCATGTCACTAGTCCATGTCACTCCTTTTTTGTCACTCCTCCAAGTTACTCCTAAATGTCGCTACTCCATGTGACTTCTCCATGTTGCTCCACCAACTCACTCCTCCATGTTGCTCCTCCATGTTGCTCCTCCAATTCACTCCTCCATGTCACCTTTATATGTCTTCCTTGTCTCTCCTACTTGTCCATCCTCCATGTCACTACTCCATGTCACTCCTCCATGTCGCGCCTCCGTGTTGCTCCTCCATGTCATTTCTCAAAGTCACTCACCCATGTCCCTCCACGATGTCACTCCACCATATAAACCCTCCTTCCTGATCAACCCTGTCAATTCTCCAAGTCACTCCTCCATGTCCTTCCTCGATGTCACTCCTCTATGTCACTCCTCCATGTCCTTACACAAACTCACTCCTCATGTTACTACTCTATGTCGCTACTCCATGTCACTCCTCCATGTCGCTACACAAACTCACTCCTCAATGTTACTCCTCCATGTCACTACTTCTTGTCACTCCTCCCTGTCACTCATCCATGTCATTCCTCCATGTCACTCCTTTATGTCACAACTCCAATTCACTCCTCCATGTCACTTATATATATCTTACATGTTACTCCTCCAGGTCACTCCTCCATGTTGCTATACCAACTTACACCTCAATGTCACTCCTCCAGTTCACTCCTCCATGAAGCTACTCAAAGTCACTCCTCCATGTCACTACACCAACTCACTCCTCAATGTAACTCCTCAATGTCACTACTTCATGTCACTCCTCCATGTCGCTACACAAACTCACTCCTCATGTCACTCCTCCATGTCGCTCTTCCGTGTTGCTCCTCCAAGTCACTCATCCATGTAACTCCTCCATGTAGCTACTCCATGTCACTCCTCCATGTCACTCCTCCATGTCGCTACAACAACTCATTCCTCATGTCACTCCTCCATGTCGCTCCTCCGTGTTGATCCTCCAAGTCACTCCTCCATGTAACTCCTCCATGTAGCTACTCCATGTCACTCCTCCATGTCGCTCCTCCGTGTTGCTCCTGCACATCAATCCTCTATGTCACTCCTCCATGTCACTCCTCCATGTCCCTCCTCCATGTCACTCCTCCATGTCATTCCTCCATTTCACTCCTCCATGTATCTCCTCCACGTCGCTCCTCTATGTCACTCCTCCATGTCACACCTCCATGTCACTCCTCCATGTCGTTATTCCATTTCACACCTCAATGTCGCTACACCAACTCATTACTAATGCCACTCCTCCATGTCGCTACACCAACTCAACCCTCCTTGTAACTCCTCCATGTCAGTCATCCATGTCATTCCTCCATGTCACTCGTTTATGTCACTACACCATGTCACTCCTCCATGTTGCTCCTCCATGTCACTCCTCCATGTGTATCCTCCATCTCGCTACTCTATGTCACTCCTCCATGTCACCCCCCCCAAGTCACTCCTCCATGTCACTCCTCTAGGTCACTCCTCCATGCCACTCCTCCATGTAACTCCTCCATGTAGCTACTCCATGTCACTCCTCCATGTCGCTACACAAACTCACTCCTCATGTCACTCCTCCATGTCGCTCCTACGTTATGCTCCTCCAAGTCACTCATCCATGTAACTCCTCCATGTAGCTACTCCATGTTACTCCTCCATGTCACTCCTCCATGTCACTCCTCCATGTCGTTACAACAACTCATTCCTCATGTCACTCCTCCATGTCGCTCCTCCGTGTTGATCCTCCAAGTCACTCCTCCATGTAACTCCTCCATGTAGCTACTCCATGTCACTCCTCCATGTCGCTCCTCCGTGTTGCTCCTCCACATCAATACTCTATGTCACTCCTCCATATCACTCCTCCATGTCGCTATTCCATGTCAGTCCTCCATGTCGCTACACCATGTCTTTCCTCCAAGAAATTCCTCTATGTCACTCCTCCATGTCACTCCTACATGTCAATCCTCCATGTCTCTCCTCTATATCGCTCTAACAACTCACTCCTCCATGTCACTCCTCCATGTCACTCCACCATTTCACTCCTCCATGTCACTCCTCCAGGTCACTCCTCCATGTCGCTATTCCATGTCAGTCCTCCATGTCGCTACACCAACTCACTCTTCCATGTCACTCCTCCATTTCACTCCACCACGTCACTCCTCTACATCACTCCTCATGTCACTGCTCCATGTCAACACACCAACACAAACCTCTTTGTCCATCCTCCATGTCACTACTCCATGTCACTCCTCCATGTCGCTCCTCTGTGTTGCTCCTCCAAGTCACTCCTCCATATCCCTCCTTTATGTCATTCCACCAACTCACTCCTCCATGCCGCTACACCAGCTCACTCCTCCATGTCACTCCTCCATATCGCTAATTAATGTCATTCCTCCTTGTCACTCTTCCATGTCGCTCCTCCATGTCACTTCTCCAAGTCTTCAATATCATGTCTCTCATCTGTGTAGCTCCACATTGTCACTCCTCCATATCACTCCTCCGACTCACTTCTACATGTTTTCCTCGTCACTCCTCCATTTCATTCCTCCATGTCACTACACCATTCAAACCTCCTTGTCACTCCTCCATGTCACTCATCCATGTCATTCCTCCATGTCACTCCTTTATGTCACTCCTACAAGTCACTCCTCCATGTCACTTCTATATGTCTTCAACGTCACTCCTCCATGTCCCTCCTACATGTCGCTCCTCCGTGTTGCTCCTCCAAGTCACTCCTCCATGTCACTCCTCCATGTCTCTCTTCCATGTCGCTCTAACAACTAACTCCTCCATGTCACTCCACCATTTCACTCCTACATGTCACTCCTCCAGGTCATTCCTCCATGTCGCTACACAAACTCACTCCTCAATGTCACTCCTTTATTTCACTCCTCCATGTCTCTCCTCTATATCGCTCTAACAACTCACTCCTCCATGTCACTCCTCCATTTCACTCCTTCATGTCGCTACTCAAAGTCACTCCTCCATGTCACTACACCAACTCACTCCTCAATGTCACTCCTCAATGTCACTACTTCATGTCACTCCTCCATGTCGCTACACAAACTCAACCCTCCTTTACACTCTTTCATGTCACTCGTCCATATCTCTCCTCCATGTCCCTCCTCCATGTCGCTACTCTATGTCACTCCTCCATGTAGCTCCTCCATGTCACTCCTCCATGTCGCAACTCAAAGTCACTCCTCCATGTCACTACAACAACTCACTCCTCAATGTCACTCCTCTATGTCACTACTTCATGTCACTCCTCCATGTCACATCACAAACTCAACCCTCAATGTGACTCCTCCATGTCATTCCTCCATGTCACTCCTCCATGTCGCTACTCTATGTCACTCCTCCATGTAGCTCCTCCAGGTCACTCCTCCAAGTCGCTACTCAAAGTCACTCTTTCATGTCACTACACCAACTCACTCATCAATGTCACTCCTCCATGTAGCTACTCCATGTCACTCCTCCATGTCGCTACACAAACTCACTCCTCATGTCACTCCTCCATGTCGCTCCTCCGTTATGCTCCTCCAAGTCACTCATCCATGTAACTCCTCCATGTAGCTTCTCCATGTTACTCCTCCATGTCACTCCTCCATGTCACTCCTCCATGTCGTTACAACAACTCATTCCTCATGTCACTCCTCCATGTCGCTCCTCCGTGTTGATCCTCCAAGTCACTCCTCCATGTAACTCCTCCATGTAGCTACTCCATGTCACTCCTCCATGTCGCTCCTCCGTGTTGCTCCTCCACATCAATACTCTATGTCACTCCTCCATATCACTCCTCCATGTCGCTATTCCATGTCAGTCCTCCATGTCGCTACACCATGTCTTTCCTCCAAGAAATTCCTCTATGTCACTCCTCCATGTCACTCCTACATGTCAATCCTCCATGTCTCTCCTCTATATCGCTCTAACAACTCACTCCTCCATGTCACTCCTCCATGTCACTCCACCATTTCACTCCTCCATGTCACTCCTCCAGGTCACTCCTCCATGTCGCTATTCCATGTCAGTCCTCCATGTCGCTACACCAACTCACTCTTCCATGTCACTCCTCCATTTCACTCCACCACGTCACTCCTCTACATCACTCCTCATGTCACTGCTCCATGTCAACACACCAACACAAACCTCTTTGTCCATCCTCCATGTCACTACTCCATGTCACTCCTCCATGTCGCTCCTCTGTGTTGCTCCTCCAAGTCACTCCTCCATATCCCTCCTTTATGTCATTCCACCAACTCACTCCTCCATGCCGCTACACCAGCTCACTCCTCCATGTCACTCCTCCATATCGCTAATTAATGTCATTCCTCCTTGTCACTCTTCCATGTCGCTCCTCCATGTCACTTCTCCAAGTCTTCAATATCATGTCTCTCATCTGTGTAGCTCCACATTGTCACTCCTCCATATCACTCCTCCGACTCACTTCTACATGTTTTCCTCGTCACTCCTCCATTTCATTCCTCCATGTCACTACACCATTCAAACCTCCTTGTCACTCCTCCATGTCACTCATCCATGTCATTCCTCCATGTCACTCCTTTATGTCACTCCTACAAGTCACTCCTCCATGTCACTTCTATATGTCTTCAACGTCACTCCTCCATGTCCCTCCTACATGTCGCTCCTCCGTGTTGCTCCTCCAAGTCACTCCTCCATGTCACTCCTCCATGTCTCTCTTCCATGTCGCTCTAACAACTAACTCCTCCATGTCACTCCACCATTTCACTCCTACATGTCACTCCTCCAGGTCATTCCTCCATGTCGCTACACAAACTCACTCCTCAATGTCACTCCTTCATTTCACTCCTCCATGTCTCTCCTCTATATCGCTCTAACAACTCACTCCTCCATGTCACTCCTCCATTTCACTCCTTCATGTCGCTACTCAAAGTCACTCCTCCATGTCACTACACCAACTCACTCCTCAATGTCACTCCTCAATGTCACTACTTCATGTCACTCCTCCATGTCGCTACACAAACTCAACCCTCCTTTACACTCTTTCATGTCACTCGTCCATATCTCTCCTCCATGTCCCTCCTCCATGTCGCTACTCTATGTCACTCCTCCATGTAGCTCCTCCATGTCACTCCTCCATGTCGCAACTCAAAGTCACTCCTCCATGTCACTACAACAACTCACTCCTCAATGTCACTCCTCTATGTCACTACTTCATGTCACTCCTCCATTTCACATCACAAACTCAACCCTCAATGTGACTCCTCCATGTCATTCCTCCATGTCACTCCTCCATGTCGCTACTCTATGTCACTCCTCCATGTAGCTCCTCCAGGTCACTCCTCCAAGTCGCTACTCAAAGTCACTCCTTCATGTCACTACACCAACTCACTCATCAATGTCACTCCTCAATGTAACTACTTCATGTCACTCCTCCATTTAGCTACACAAACTCAACCCTCCTTTACACTCTTTCATGTCACTCCTCCATATCGCTCCTCCATGTCCCTCTTCCATGTCACTCCTCCATGTCATTCCTCCATGTCACTCCTCCATGTCGCTACACCAACTCACTCCTCAATGTAGCTCCTCCATGTCACTACTTCTTGTCACTCCTCCATGTCACTCATCCATGTCACTCCTTCACGTCGCTCCTCTATGTCACTCCTCCAAGTCACACCTCCATGTCACTCCTCCATGTCGCTACACCAACTCATTACTCATGTCACTCATCCATGTCGCTACTCCATGTCACTCCTCCATGTCGCTCTAACAACTCACTCCTCCATGTCACTCTACCATTTCACTCCTCCATGTCACTCCTCAAAGTCACTCCTCCATGTCACTACACCAACTCACTACTCATGTTACTACTCTATGTCGCTATTCCATTTCACTCCTCCATGTCGCTACACCAACTCACTCCTCAATGTCACTCCTCCATGTCAATACTTCTTGTCACTCCTCCATGTCATTCCTCCATGTCACTCCTTTATGTCAGTCCTCCAATTCACTCCTCCATGTCACCTCTATATGTCTTCCATGTCACTCCTCCATGTCCATCCTCCATGTCACTACTCCATATCCATCCACCATTTCACTCCTCCATGTCACTCCTCAAAGTCACTCCTCCATGTCACTACACCAACTCACTCCTCATGTTACTACTCTATGTCGCTATTCCATGTCACTCCTCCATGTCGCTACACCAACTCACTCCTCAATGTCACTCCTCCATGTCGATACTTCTTGTCACTCCTCCATTTCATTCCTCCATGTCACTCCTTTATGTCAGTCCTCCAATTCACTCCTCCATGTCACCTCTATATGTCTTCCATGTCACTCCTCCATGTCCATCCTCCATGTCACTACTCCATATCCATCCTCCATGTCACTAATCCATTTCACTCTTCCATGTCGCTCCTCCGTGTTGCTCCTCCTTGTAACTCCTCCAAGTCACTCACCCATGTCCCTCAATGATGTCACTCCACCATATCAACCCTCCTTCCTGATTATACCTGTCACTTCTCCAAGTCACTCCTCCATGTCATCCTCCATGTCACTACTCCACATCAATCCTCTATGTCACTCCTCCATGTCACTCCTCCATGTCACTCCTCCATGTCGCTATTCCAAGTTACTCCTCCATGTTTCTCCTCCATGTCACTCCTCCATGTCACTCATCCATGTCACTCCTCTATTTCACTGCTCCAAGTCACTCATCCAAGTCACTCATCCATGTCCCTCCGCCTTGTCACTACTCCTTGTTGCTATTCCATGTATCTACTCCATGTCGCTAGACAAACTCACTCCTCATGTCACTCCTCCATGTCACTCCTCAAAGTCACTCCTCCATGTCACTACACCAACTCACTCCTCAATGTCACTCCTCAATGTCACTACTTCATGTCACTCCTCCATTTTGCTACACAAACTCAATCCTACTTTAAACTCTTTCATGTCACTCCTCTATATCGCTCCTCCATGTCCCTCCTCCATGTTACTCCTCCATGTCATTCCTCCATGTCACTCCATGTCCCTCCTCCATGTCACTCCTCCATGTCACTCCTCCATGTCGCTACACAAACTCACTCCTCATGTTACTACTCTATGTCGCTACTCCATGTCACTCCTCCATGTCGCTACACCAACACACTCCTCATGTTACTACTCCATGTCAATACTTCTTTTCACTCCTCCATGTCATTCCTCCATGTCACTCCTTTATGTCACTCCTCCAATTCACTCCTCCATGTCACCTCTATATGTCTTCCATGTCACTCCTCCATGTCCATCCTCCATGTCACTACTCCATGTCACTCCTCCATGTCGCTCCTCCGTGTTACTCCTCCTTGTCACTCCTCCAAGTCACTCACCCCTGTCCCTCAACGATGTCACTCCACCATATTAACCCTCCTTCCTGATAATGCCTGTCACTTCTCCAAGTCACTCCTCCATGTCCATCCTCCATCTCACTACTCCACATCAATCCTCTATGTCACTTCCCCATGTCACTCCTCCATGTCACTCCTCCATGTTGCTATTCCAAGTTACTCCTCCATGTTGCTCCTCCATGTTGCTCCTCCATGTCACTCCTCCATGTCACTCCTCCAAGTCACTCACCCATATCCCTCCGCGATGTCACTCCACCATATCAACCCTCCTTGGTTATCTGCCCTGTCACTTCTCCAAGTCACTCCTCCCTGTCCCTCCTCCATGTCACTCATCCATGTCACTCCTCTATTTCACTCCTCCATGTCACTCCTCTATGTCAATCGTCCATGTCACTCCTCCATGTAACTCCTCCATGTAGCTACTCCATTTCACTGCTCC
Organism: Sebastes schlegelii; assembly: GCA_014673565.1. Taxonomy (NCBI): domain Eukaryota; kingdom Metazoa; phylum Chordata; class Actinopteri; order Perciformes; family Sebastidae; genus Sebastes; species Sebastes schlegelii. Next base: position 35,001,850 of record CM025825.1, read on the forward strand.
AAGTCACTCATCCAAGTCACTCATCCATGTCCCTCCGCCTTGTCACTACTCCTTGTTGCTATTCCATGTATCTACTCCATGTCGCTAGACAAACTCACTCCTCATGTCACTCCTCCATGTCACTCCTCAAAGTCACTCCTCCATGTTACTACACCAACTCACTCCTCAATGTCACTCCTCAATGTCACTACTTCATGTCACTCCTCCATGTTGCTATACAAACTCAATCCTACTTTATACTCTTTCATGTCACTCCTCTATATCGCTCCTCCATGTCCCTCCTCCATGTCACTCCTCCATGTCATTCCTCCATGTCACTCCATGTCCCTCCTCCATGTCACTCCTCCATGTCACTCCTCCATGTCGCTACACAAACTCACTCCTCATGTTACTACTCTATGTCGCTACTCCATGTCACTCCTCCATGTCGCTACACCAACACATTCCTCATGTTACTACTCCATGTCAATACTTCTTGTCACTCCTCCATGTCATTCCTCCATGTCACTCCTTTATGTCACTCCTCCAATTCACTCCTCCATGTCACCTCTATATGTCTTCCATGTCACTCCTCCATGTCCATCCTCCATGTCACTACTCCATGTCACTCCTCCATGCCGCTCCTGAGTGTTGCCACTCCTTGTCACTCCTCCAAGTCACTCACCCATGTCCCTCAACGATGTCACTCCACCATATCAACTCTCCTTCCTGATAATGCCTGTCACTTCTCCAAGTCACTCCTCCATGTCCATCCTCCATGTCACTACTCCACATCAATCCTCTATGTCACTTCCCCATGTCACTCCTCCATGTCACTCCTCCATGTTGCTCCTCCATGTTGCTCCTCCATGTCACTCCTCCATGTCACTCCTCCAAGTCACTCACCCATGTCCCTCCGCGATGTCACTCCACCATATCAACCCTCCTTGATTATCCGCCCTGTCACTTCTCCATGTCACTCTTCCATGTCTCTCCTCCACGTCACTCCTCTATGTCACTCCTCCATGTCAGTCCTCCATGTCACTTCTCCATGTCTCTCCTCCACCTCACTCCTCTATGTCACTCCTCCATGTCACTCCTCCATGTCACTCCTCCATGTTTCTCCTCCATGTCGCTATAACAACTCACTCCTCATTTCACTCCTCCATGTCACTCCTCCAGGTCACTCCTCCATGTCGCTACTCAAAGTCACTCCTCCATGTCACTCCTCCATGTCGCTATTCCAAGTTACTCCTCCATGTTGCTCCTCCATGTTGCTCCTCCATGTTGCTCCTCCATGTCACTCCTCCATGTCACCTCTATATGTCTTTCATGTCACTGCTCCATGTCCATCCTCCATGTCACTACTCCATGTCACTCCTCCATATTGCTCCTCCTTGTTGCTCCTCCAAATCAATCCTCTATGTCACTCCTCCATGTTGCTCCTCCAAGTCACTCCTCCATGTAACTCCTCCATGTAGCTACTCCATGTCACTACTCCATGTAAGTCCTACATGTAGCTACTCCATGTCACTACTCCATGTCACTCCTCCATGTCGCTCCTCCGTGTTGCTCCTCCAAGTCACTCCTCCATGTAACTCCTCCATGTAGCTACTCCATGTCACTCCTCCATGTAACTCCTCCATGTAGCTACTCCATGTCACTCCTCCATGTTGCTACACAAACTCACTCCTCATGTCACTCCTCCATGTAACTCATCTATGTCCCTCCGCCATGTCACTACACCAACTCAATCCTTCTTGTCACTCCTCCATGTCACTCATCCATGTCACTTCTCCATGTCTCTCCTCCATGTTGCTCTAACAACTCACTCCTCCATGTCACTCCACCATTTCACTCCTCGATGTCACTCCTCCAGGTCTCTCCTCCATGTCGCTACTCAACGTCACTCCTCCATGTCACTCATCCATGTCATTCCTCCATGTCACTCGTTTATGTCACTCCTCCATGTCGCTCCTCCATGTTGCTCCTCAGTGTTACTCCTCCATGTCACTCTTCCATGTCTCTCCTCCACGTCATTCCTCTATGTCACTCCTCCATGTCACTCCTCCATGTCACTCCTCCATGTCTCTACTTCATGTCGCTCTAACAACTCACTCCTCCATGTCACTCCTCCATGTCACTCATCCATGTCCCTCCGCCATGTCACTCCACCCTATCAATCTCCCTTAGTGATCCGACCTGTCACTTCTCCATGTCACTCTTCCATGTCTCTCCTCCACGTCACTTCTCCATGTCACTTCTCCAAGTCACTCACCCATGTCCCTCCACGATGTCACTACTTCATGTCACTCCTCCATGTCGCTCCTCCGTGTTGCTCCTCCACATCAATCCTCTATGTCACTCCTCCATGTAACGCCTACATGTAGCTACTCCATGTCACTACTCCATGTCACTCCTCCATGGCGCTCCTCCGTGTTGCTCCTCCAAGTCACTCCTCCATGTAACTCCTAAATTTAGCTTCTCCATGTCACTCCTCCATGTCACTCCTCCAGGTCACTCCTCCAGGTCGCTACTAAAAGTCACTCATCCATGTAACTACACCAACTCACTCCTCAATGTCACTCCTCCATGTAACTACTTCATGTCACTCCTCCATGTCGCTACACAAACTCAACCCTCCTGGTCACTCCTCTATGTCACTCATCCATGTCATTCCTCCATGTCACTCCTTTATGTCACTCCTCCAATTACTCCTCCATGTCACTCCTCCATGTCACTCATCCATGTCCCTCCGCCATTTCACTCCACCCTATCAATCTTCCTTGGTGATCCGACCTGTCACTTCTCCATGTCACAACACAAACTCAACCCTCCTTGTCACTCTTCCATGTCACTCATCCATGTCACTCATCCATGTCACTCCTCCATGTCACTCCTTTATGTCACTCCTCCAATTCACTCACCATGTCACCTCTATATGTCTTCCATGTCACTCCTCCTTGTCCATCCTCCATGTCACTCCTCTGTGTTGCTCCTCCATGTCACTCCTCCTTATCACTCATCCATATGACTTCTCAAAGTCTTCCATGTCACTTTTCCATGGCTCTCATCCGTTTCGCTCCTCCGTGTCACTCCTACAAGTCACTCCTCCATATAACTCCTCCTTGCTAATACATGTCTCTATTCTATGTCGCTCCTCCATGTCAAGCTTCCATTTCATTCCTCCATGTCTCTCCTTTATATCACTTCTCAAAGTAAATGCTCCATGTCGCTACTCCATGTGACTCCTCCATGTCGCTCCACCAACTGACTCCTCCATGTCACTCTTCCATGTCGATCTTCTCTGTGACTCCTACAAGTCACTTTTCCATATCACTCCTTCATGAAGCTCCTCCATGTCACTCCTGTATGTCACTCTTCCTTGCTCCTCAATGTCACTCCTCCATGTCATTCCTCCTTGTCGCTCCTCCATGTCACTCTTCCATGTTGCTCCTCCACATCACTCCTCTATGTCACTCCTCCATGTCACTCCTCCATGTTGATCATCCATGTCACTCCTCCATGTCACTCATCCATGTTGATCCTCCATGTAGATCCTTCATTTTGATCCTCCATGTCGCTCCTCTTTGTCACTCCTCCATGTCACTACTCAATGATGATCCACCATGTAACTTCTTCAAGTATTCAATGTCATGTCTCTCGTCCATGTAGCTCCACATTGTCACTCCTCCATATCACTCCTCAATGTCACTTCTACATGTTTTCCATGTCACTTCTCCATGTGACTCCTCCATGTCGCTAAACCAACTCACTCCTCATGTCACTCCTCCATGTCACTCATCTATGTCATTTCTCCATGTCACTCTTCCATGTCAATCCTTTATGTCAGTCCTCCAAGTCACTTCTCCATGTCACTCCTCCATGTCGCTACTCCAACTCAATACTCCTTGTCACTCCTCCATATCACTCCTCCATTTCACTCCTCCATGTCACTCCTCCATGTCAGACATCCATGTCATTCCTCATGTCAATCCTTTATGTCACTCCTCCAATTCACTCCTCCATGTTGCTCCTCCACATAACTTCTCTATGTCACTCCTCCATGTCACTCCTCCATGTCACTACTCCATATAACTCCTCCATGTTACTTCTATATGTCTTCCATGTAACTCCTCCATGTTACTCCTCCATTTCACTCTTCCAAGTCTCTCCTCCATTTTGCTCCTCTATGTCAGTCCTCCATGTCACTCCTCAATATCACTCATCCATATGACTTCTCAAAGTCTTCCATGTCACTTCTCCATGGCTCTCATCCATTTTGGTCCTCCGTGTCACTCCTCCACGTCACTCATCCATAAAACTCCTCCTTTCTAATACATGTCTATATTCCATATCGCTCCTCCATGTCAATCTTCCATTTCATTCCTCCATGTCACTCCTTTATATCACTTCTCAAAGTAAATGCTCCATGTCGCTACTCCATGTGACTCCTCCATGTCGCTCCACCAACTGACTCCTCCATGTCACTTTTCCATGTCATTTCACCATGTCACTCCTTTATGTCACTCCTCCAAGTCACTACTCCATGTCACTTCTATATGTCTTCCATGTCACTCCTCCATGTCCCTCCTTCATGTCACTCCTCCATGTCACTCCTCCATGTCGATCTTCTCTGTGACTCCTACAAGTCACTTTTCCATATCACTCCTTCATGAAGCTTCTCCATGTTACTCCTCCATGTCACTCTTCCTTGCTCCTCAATGTCACTCCTCCATGTCACTACTCTATGTCACCCCTCCATGTCACTCCTCCATGTCACTCCTCCTTGTTGCTCCACCATGTCAGTCCTCCATGTTGCTCCTTCACATCACTCCTCTATGTCACTCGTCCATGTCACTCCTCCATGTTGATCATCCATGTCACTCCTCCATGTCACTCATCCTTGTTGATCCTCCATGTAGATCCTTCATTTTGATCCTCCATGTCGCTCCTCCTTGTCACTCCTCCTTGTCACTACTCAATGATGATCCACCATGTAACTTCTCCAAGTATTAAATGTCATGTCTCTTGTCCATGTAGCTCCACATTGTCACTCCTTCATATCACTCCTCCGTGTCACTTCTACATATTTTCCATGTCACTCCTCCATGTGACTCCTCCATGTCGCTAAACCAACTCACTCCTCATGTCACTCCTCCATGTCACTCATCCTTGTCATTTCTCCATGTCACTCTTCCATGTCACTCCTTTATGTCAGTCCTCCAAGTCACTCCTCCATGTCGCTACTCATTGTGACTCCTCCATGTCGCTCCATCAACTCACTCCTCCATGTTACTCCTCCATGTCACTCCTCCACAACACTCCTCTATGTCACTCCTCCATGTCACACCTACATGTCACTCCTACATGTCGTTACTCCACTTCACTCCTCCATGTCGCTACGCCAACTCACTTCTCATGTCACTCCTCCATGTAACTCTTCCATGTCGCTCCTCCATGTCACTCCCTCCTTGTCGCTCCTCCATGTCACTCCTCCATGTTGCTCATCCAATTCACTCCTCTATGTCACTCCTCCATGTCACTCCTCCATGTTGATCATCCATGTCACTCCTCCATATCACTCCTCCGTGTCACTTCTACATGTTTTCCATGTCACTCCTCCATGTGACTCCTCCATGTCGCTAAACCAACTCACTCCTCATGTCACTCCAACATGTCACTCATCCATGTCATTTCTCCATGTCACTCTTCCATGTCACTCCTTTATGTCAGTCCTCCAAGTCACTTCTCTATGTCACTCCTCCATGTCGCTACTCCAACTCAATACTCCTTGTCACTCCTCATGTCACTCCTCCATGTCACTCCTCATTGTGACTTCTCCATGTCAATCCTCCATATCACTCCTCCATGTCACTCCTCCATGTTGATCATCCATGTCACTCCTCCATGTCACTCTTCCTTGCTCTAATGTCACTCCTCCATGTCACTACTCTATGTCACTCTTCCATGTCACTCCTCCATGTCACTCTTCCTTGTCGCTCCTCCATGTCACTCCTCCATGTTGCTCCTCCACATCACTCCTCTATGTCACTCCTCCATGTCACTCCTCCATGTCACTCATCCATGTTGATCCTCCATGTAGATCCTTCATTTTGATCCTTCATGTCGCTCCTCCTTGTCACTCCTCCATGTCACTCTTCCATGTCGCTCCTCCATGTAACTTCTCCAAGTCTTCAATGTCAAGTCTCTCATCTGTGTAGCTCCTTCATGTGTATGATGTAGATCCTTCATTTTGATCCTTCATGTCGCTCCTCCATTGTCACTCCTCTATATCAATCCTCCGTGTCACTTCTACATGTTTTCCATGAAAATTCTCCATGTCACACCTCCATGTCTCTATTCCACATCAATCCTCTATGTCACTCCTCCATGTCACTCCTCTATGTCACTCCTCCATGTCACTCCTCCATGTCGCTCCTCCATGTCACTCCTCCATGTCACTCCTCCAAGACATTCCTCCATGTCATTCCTCCATGTCACTCCTTTATGTCACTCCTCCAAGACATTCCTCGATGTCATTCCTCCATGTCCCTCCTCCATGTCACACCTCCATGTCGCTACACCAACTCAATCTTCCTTGTCACTCCTCCATGTCACTCCACCATATCAATCGTACTTGCTGATCCGCCCTATCACTTCTCCATGTCACTCCTCCATGTCACTTCTATGTCTTCCATGTCACTCCTCCATGTCGCTACACCAACTCAATCTTCCGTGTCACTCCTCCATGTCACTCCACCATATCAATCCTCCTTGCTGATACGCCCTGTCACTTCTCCATGTCACTCCTCCATGTCACTTCTATATGTCTTCCATGTCACTCCTCCATGTCGCTCCTCCATGTCGCTACACTAACTCAAACCTCTTTGTCACTCCTCCATGTCACTCCTCCATGTCACTCCTCCATGTCGATCATCCATGTCACTCCTCCATTTCGCTCCTCCATTTCGCTCCACCATGTAGATCCTCCATGTAGATCCTTCCTATTGCTCCTCCATGTCTCTCCTCCTTGTCACTCCTCCATGTCGCTACTCCATGTCACTCCTCCATGTCGCTACACTAACTCAAACCTCCTTGTCACAGCTCCATGTTGATCCTCCATGTCGATCATCTATGTTGCTGCTCCATTTCACTCCTCCATGTCTTCCATGTCACTCCTCCATGTCGATCCTCCATGTCACTCCTCCATGTCACTTCTCCAGGTCGATCCACCATGTCGATCCTCCATGTCGCTCCTCTATGTAACTACTCAATGTTGATTCTCCATCTCACTCCAGAATGTCACTCCAGAATGTTGCTCCACCATGTACCTCCAGAATGTACCACAATGTTGTCAGTCCTCTATGTCGCTCCGCGATATCGCTCCTTCCTCTAGCTCCTCCATGTTGCTCTTCCTTGCCGCTCCTCCATGTCACTCCTCCATGTCGATCATCCATGTAGCTATTCCATGTCACTCCTCCATGTCGCTACACCAACTCACTCTTCCATGTCACTCCATTTCACTCCACCACGTCACTCCTCTATGTAACTCCTCATTTCACTCCTCCATGTCGCTACTCCATGTTACTCCCCCATGTCGCTAAACCAACTCAAACCTCCTTGTCACTCCTCCATGTCACTCATCCATGTCATTCATCCATGTCACTCCTTTATGTCACTCCTCCAAGTCACTCCTCAATTTCACTTCTATATAACTTCCATGTCACTCCTCCATGTCGCTCCTCCGTGTTGGTCCTCCATGTCACTCCGCCATGTCACTCATCCATGTCCCTCCGCCATGTAACTCCACCATATCAATCCTCCTTCCTTATCAACACTGTCACTTCTCCATGTCACTCCTCCATGTGTCTCCTCCACGTCAAACATCTATGTCACTCCTCCATGTCACTCCCCCATGTCGCTATTCCATGTCACTCCTCCATGTCGCTACACTAACTCAAACCTCCTTGTCACTGCTCCATGTTGATCCTCCATGTCGATCATCTATGTTGCTGCTCCATTTCACTCCTCCATGTCTTCCATGTCGCTCCTCCATGTCGATCCTCCATGTCACTCCTCCATGTCACTTCTCCAGGTCGATCCACCATGTCAATCCTCCATGCCGCTACCCCAACTCAAACCTCCTTGTTACTCCTCCATGTCACTCATCCACGTCATTCCTCAATGTCACTCATTTATGTCACTCCTCCAAGTCACTCCGCAATTTCACTTCTATATGTCTTCCATGTCATTCCTCCATGTCGGTCTTCCATATCAAACCTCCATTTAACTGCTCAATATCAGTGCTAAAATTCACTCCTCCATGTAACTCCTCCATGTCGCTCATCCATGTCACTCCTCCATGTCACTCCTGTATTTTGCTCCTCCATATCGCTCCTCCATGTCGCTACTCCATATCACTCCTCCATGTCACTCCTCTATGTCACTCCTCCTTGTCACTCCTCCTTGTCGCTCCATGTCACTCCTCCATGTCACTCCTCTATTTCGCTCCTCCATATCACTCCTCAATGTCAATCCTCCATGTCACTCCAGAATGTCGCTCCTCCATGTCACTCCAGAATGTCACTCCTCCATTTAGATCTTCTATGTCGCTCCTCCATGTCACTCCAGAATGTTTCTCCACCATGTCCCTCCAGAATGTACCTTCTCGTTGTCAGTCATCCATGTCGCTCCGCGATGTCGCTCCTTCCTGTAGCTCCTCCATGTTGCTCTTCCATGTCTCTCCTCCATGTCACTCCTCCATGTTGATCATCCATGTCACTCCTCCATGTCACTCCTCCATTTTGCTCCTCCATATAGATCCTTCATGTTTCTCCTCCATGTCGCTCCTCCTTGTCACTCCTCCATGTAACTTCTCAATGTCGATTCTCCATGTCGATCCTCCATGTCGCTCCTCCTTGCTCCTCCATATCACTCCTCCGTGTCGATCTTTCATTTCACTCCTCAATGTCGCTCCACCAACTCCTTCCTCCATGTCACTCCTCCATGTCGATCCTCTATTTTGCTCCTCCATGTCTCTCCTCCATGTAACTCCTCCATGTCAATCCTTCATGTCACCCCTCCAAGTCATTCCACCATGTCGCTCCTCCATGTCACTCCTCCCTGCCTTCCATGTTACTCCTCCATGTCACTCGTCCATGTCGATCCTCCATTTCAATCCTCCATGTTACTCTAACAACTCACTCCTCCATGTCACTCCACCATTTCACTCCTCCATGTCACTCCTCCAGGTCACTCCTCCATGTCGCTACTCAAAGTCACTCCTCCATGTTACTACACCAACTCACTCCTCAGGGTCACTCCTCCATGTCACTCCTTTATGTCACTCCTCCAAGTTACTCCTAAATGTCGCTACTCCATGTGACTCCTCCATGTTGCTCCACCAACTCACTCCTCCATGTTAATCCTCCATGTTGCTCCTCCAATTCACTCCTCCAAGTCACCTCTATATGTCTTCCATGTCACTCCTCCATGTCCATCCTCCATGTCACTACTCCATGTCACTCCTCCATGTCGCTCCCCCTTGTTGCTACTCCATGTCAATTCTCCAAGTCACTCACCCATGTCCTTCCAAGATGTCACTACTTCATGTCACTCCTCCATGTCGCTCCTCCGTGTTGATCCTCCACATCAATCCTCTATGTCACTCCTCCATGTAACGCCTCCATGTAGCTACTCCATGTCACTACTCCATGTCATTCCTCCATGTCGCTCCTCCGTGTTGCTCCTCCAAGTCACTCCTCCATATAACTCCTACATTTAGCTACTCCATGTCACTCCTCCATGTCACTCCTCCAGGTCACTCCTCCAGGTCGCTACTCAAAGTCACTCATCCATGTAACTACACCAAATCACTCCTCAATGTCACTCCTCCATGTCACTACTTCATGTCAGTCCTCCATGTCGCTACACAAACTCAACCCGCCTTGTCACTCCTCTATGTCACTCATCCATGTCATTCCTCCATGTCACTCCCTTATGTCACTCCTCCAATTACTCCTCCATGTCACTCCTCCATGTCACTCATCCATGTCACTCCGCCATGTCACCTCTGTATGTCTTCCATGTCACTCCTGCATGTCCATCCTCCATGTCACTACTCCATGTCACTCCTCTGTGTTGCTCCTCCATGTCACTTCTCCAAGTCACTCACCCATGTCCCTCCACGATGTCACTCCACCATATCAACTCTCTTTCCTGATCAACCCTGTCACTTCTCCAAGTCACTCCTTCATGTCCATCCTCCATGTCACTACTATACATAAATCTTCTATGTCAATCCTCCATGTCACTCCTCCATGTCGCTATTCCATGTTACTCCTCCATGTCGCTCCACCAACTCCTTCCTCCATGTTACTCCTCCATGTCACTCCTCCATGTCAGTCCTTTATGTCACTCCTCCAAGTTACTCCTCCATGCCACTCCACCATTTCACTCCTCCATGTCACACCTCCAGGTCACTCCTCCATGTCGGTACTCAAAGTCGCTCTTCCATGTCACTACTTCATGTCATTCCTCCATGTCGCTCCTCCGTGTTGCTCCTCCTTGTCACTCCTCCAAGTCACTCACCCATGTCCCTACACGATGTCACTCCACCATATCAACCCTCCTTCCTGATCAAACCTGTCACTTCTCCAAGTCACTCCTCCATGTCCCTCCTCCATGTCACTACTCCATGTCACTCCTCCATGTCGCTCCTCCGTGTTGCTCCTCCACATCAATCCTCTATGTCACTCCTCCATGTTGCTCCTCCAAGTCACTCCTCCATGTAACTCCTACATGTAGCTACTCCATTACACTACTCCATGTCACTCCTCCATGTCGCTCCTCCGTGTTGCTCCTCCAAGTCACTCCTCCATGTAACTCCTCCATGTAGCTACTCCATGTCACTCCTCCATGTCGCTACCCAAACTCACTCCTCATGTCACTCCTCCATGTCACTCATCCATGTCACTCCTCCAAGTCACTCATCCATGTCCCTCCGCCATGTCACTCCACCATATCAATCTTCCTTGGTGATCCGCCCTGTTACTTCTCCTTGTCACTCCTCCATGTCTCTCCTCCACGAAATTTCTCTATGTCACTCCTCCATGTCACTACTACATGTCACTCCTCCATGCCTCTCCTCTATATCGCTCTAACAACTCACTCCTCCATGTCACTCCTCCATTTCACTCCACCATTTCACTCATCCATGTCACTCCTCCAGGTCACTCCTCCATGTCGCTACACCAACTTACTCCTCAATGTCACTCCTCCATGTCACTCCTACATGTCACTCCTCCATGCCTCTCCTCTATATCGCTCTAACAACTCACTCCTCCATGTAACTCCTCCATGTCACTCCACCATTTCACTCCTCCATGTCACTCCTCCAGGTCAATCCTCCATGTCGCTACACCAACTCACTCCTCCATGTCACTCCTTCAGGTCACTCCTCCAAGTCGCTACTCAAAGTCACTCCTCCATGTCACTACACCAACTCACTCCTCAATGTCACTCCTCATTGTCACTACTTCATATCACTCCTCCATGTCGCTACTCAAACTCAACCCTCCCTTACACTCTTTCATGTCACTCCTCCATATCGCTCCTCCATGTCCCTCCTCCATGTCAATCCTCCATGTCATTCCTCCATGTCACTCCTCCATGTATCTCCTCCATGTCGCTACTGTATGTCACTCCTCCATGTCACTCCTCCATGTCACTCCTCCATGTCGCTACACAAACTCACTCCTCATGTTATTACTCTATGTCGCTACTCCATGTCACTCCTCCATGTCGCTACACCAACTCACTCCTCAATGTCACTCCTCCATGTCACTACTTCTTGTCACTCCTCCATGTCACTCATCCATGTCATTCCTCCATGTCACTCCTTTATGTCACAACTCCAATTCACTCCTCCATGTCCATCCTCCATGTCACTACTCTATATCAAACCTTTATGTCACTCCTCCATGTCACTCCTCCATGTCACTCTAACAACTCACTCCTCCATGTCACCCCACCATTTCACTCCTCCATGTCACTCTTCCAGGTCACTCCTCCATGTCGCTACTCAAAGTCACTCCTCCATGTCACGACACCAACTCAATCCTTCTTGTCACTCCTCCATGTCACTACTTCATGTCACTCCTCCATGTCGCTATTCCATGTGACTCCTCCATGTCGCTCCACCAACTCACTCCTCCACGTCGCTCCTCCATGTTGCTCTTCCAAGTCACTCCTCCATGTCACTCATCCATGTCATTCCTCCATGTCACTCGTTTATGTCACTCCTCCAATTCACTCCTCCATGTCACCTCTTTTTTTTTTCATGTCACTGCTCCATGTCCATCCTCCAAGACACTACTCCATGTCACTCCGTGTTGCTCCTCCTTGTTGCTCCTCCACATCAATCCTCTATGTCACTCCTCCATGTTGCTCCTCCAAGTCAATCCTCCATGTAACTCCTACATTTAACTAATCCATGTCACTACTCCATGTCACTCCTCCATGTCACTACTCCATGTCACTCCTCCATGTTGCTCCTCCGTGTTGGTCCTCCAAGTCACTCCTCCATGTAACTCCTCCATGTAGCTACTCCATGTCACGCCTCCATGTCGCTACACAAACTCACTCCTCATGTCACTCCTCCATGTCACTCCTCCATGTCACTTCTCCTTGTCCCTCCTCCAGGTCACTCCTCCATGTCGCTACTCAAAGTCACTCCTCCATGTCACTCATCCATGTCCTTCCTCCATGTCACTCCTTTATGTCACTCCTCCAATTCACTCCTCCATGTCACTATTATATGTCTTCCAAGTCACTCCTCCATGTCCCTCCTCAATGTCGCTCCTCCGTGTTCCTCCTCCAAGTCAGTCCTACATGTAACTCCTCCATGTAGCTACTCCATGTCACTCCTCCATGTCGCTACACAAACTCACTCCTCATGTCACTCTTCCATGTCACTCCTCCAAGTCACTCACCCATGTCGCTCCGCGATGTCACTCCACCATATCAACCCTCCTTTTTGATCCGCCGTGTCACTTCTCCATGTCACTCCTCCATGTCTCTCCTCCACGTCACTACTCTATGTCACTCCTCCATGTCACTCCTACATGTCACTCCTCCATTTCTCTCCCTCATGTCGCTATAACAACTCACTCCTCCATGTCACTCCTCCAGGTCACTCCTCCATGTCACTACTCAAAGTCACTCCTCCATGTCACTCCTCCAGGTCACTCCTCCATGTCACTCGTTTATGTCACATCTCCATGTAACTTCTCCATGTCTCTCCTCCATGTCGCTACTCAAAGTCACTCCTCCATGTCACTACACCAACTCACTCCTCAATGTCACTCCTTAATGTCACTACTTCATGTCACTTCTCCATGTCGCTACACAACCTCAACCCTCCTTTACACTCTTTCATGTCACTCCTCCATATCGCTCCTCCAAGTCCCTCCTCCATGTCACTCCTTCATGTCACTTCTATATGTCTTCCATGTCACTCCTCCATGTCCATCCTCCATGTCGCTACACCTACTCACTCTTCCATGTCACTCCTCCATGTCGCTCCTCCATGTTGCTCCTCCGTATCACTCCTCCATGTCACTCATCCATGACCCTCCGCCATGTCACTACACCATATCAATCTTCCTTGGTTATCCGCCCCGTCACTTCTCCATGTCACTCTTCCATGTCTCTCCTCCACGTCATTCCTCTATGTCACTACTCCATGTCACTCCTCTATGTCACTCCTCCATGTCTCTACTCCATGTCGCTCTAACAACTCACTCCTCCATGTCGCTACTTCATGTCACTCCTCCATGTCGCTACACAAACTCAACCCTCCTTGTCACTCCTCCAATTTACTCCCCCATGTCACTGCTCCATGTCACTCATCCATGTCATTCCACCATGTCACTCCTCCAAGTCACTCACCTATGTCCCTCCACGATGTCACTCCACCATATCAACCCTCCTTGGTTATCCGCCCTGTCACTCCTCCATGTCACTCCTCCATGTCACTCCTCCATGTTTGTCCTCCATGTCGCTATAACAACTCACTCCTCCATGTCACTCCACCATTGCACTCCTCCATGTCACTCCTCCAGGTAACTCCTCCATGTCGCTACTCAAAGTCACTCCTCCATGTCACTACACCAACTCACTCCTCAATGTCACTCCTCAATGTCACTTCTCCAAGTCACTCCTCCATGTCACTACACCAACTCACTCCTCCATATCGCTCCTCCATGTCCCTTCTCCATGTCACTCCTCCATGACATTCCTCCATGTCACTCCTCCATGTATCACCTCCATGTTGCTACTCTATGTCACTCCTCCATGTCACTCCTCCATGTCACTCCTCCATTTCGCTACACAAACTCACTCCTCATGTTACTACTCTATGTCGCTACTCCATGTCGCTCTAACAACTCACTCCTCCATGTCACTCCACCATTTCACTCCTCCATGACACTCCTCCAGGTCACTCCGCCATGTCACTACACCAACTCACTCCTCAATGTCACTCCTCCATGTCACAACTTCATGTCAATCCTTCATCTTGCTACTCCTTGTGACTACTCCATGTCGCTCCACCAACTCACTCTTCCATGTCGTTCCTCCATGTTGCTCTTCCATGTCACTCCTCCATGTAACTCATCTATGTCCCTCTGCTATGTCAATACACCAACTCAATCCTTCATGTCACTCCTCCATGTTACTCATCCATGTCACTTCTATATGTCTTCCATGTCACTCCTCCATGTCCCTCCTCTATGTCACTCCTCCCTTTCACACCTCCATGTCACTCCTCCATGTCGTTATTCCATGTCACTCCTCCATGTCGCTACACAAACTCATTACTCATGTCACTCCTCCATGTCGCTCCTCCGTGATGCTCCTCCTTGTCACTCCTCCAAGTCACTCACCCAAGTCCCTCCACGATGTCACTCCACCATATCAACCCTCCTTCCTGATCAACCCTGTCACTTCTCCAAGTCACTCCTCCATGTCTATCCTCCATGTCGCTACTCCACATCAATCCTCTATGTCACTCCTCCATGTCACTACTCCATGTCACTCCTCTGTGTCGCTACACCAACTCAACCCTCCTTGTAACTCCTCCATGTCACTCATCCATGTCATTCCTCCATGTCACTCGTTTATGTCACTACTCCAATTCACTCCTCCATGTCATCTCTATATGTCTTCCATGTTGCTCCTCCGTGTTGCTCCTCCATGTCACTACTCCATGTCACTCATCTATGTCCCTCCACGATGTCACTCCACCATATCAACCCTCCTTCCTGATAAACCCTGTCACTTCTCCATGTCCCTCCCACATGTAGCTACTCCATGTACTAATCCATGTCACTCCTCCATGTCGCTCCTCCGTGTTGCTCCTCCAAGTCACTCCTCCATGTAACTCCTCTATGTAGCTACTCCATGTCACTACTCCATGTCGCTACACAAACTCACTCCTCATGTCACTCCTCCATGTCACTCCTCCATGTCACTCCTCCAAGTCACTCACCCATGTCCCTCTGCGATGTCACTCCACCATATCAACCCTCCTTGGTTATCCGCCCTGTCACTTCTCCATGTCATTCCTCCATGTCGCTATACCAAGTCACTCCTCCATATCACTCCTACATGTCGCTACACAAACTCACTCCTCATTATACTACTCTATGTCGCTACTCCATGTCACTCCTCCATGCCGCTACACCAACTCACTCCTCAATGTCACTCCTCCATGTCACTCATCCATGTCATTCCTCCATGTCACTCCTTTATGTCACAACTCCAATTCACTCCTCCATGTCACCTCTATATGTCTTCCATGTCACTTCTCCAAGTCACTCCTCCATGTCCATCCTCCATGTCACTACTCCACATCTATCCTCTATGTCACTCCTCCATGTCACTCCTCCATGTCGCTCTAACAACTCACTCCTCCATGTCACCCCACCATTTCACTCCTCCATGTCACTCCTCCAGGTCACTCCTCCATGTCGCTACTCAAAGTCACTCCTCCATGTCACTACACCAACTCAATCCTTCTTGTGACTCCTCCATGTCACTCATCCATGTCATTTCTATATGTATTCCATGTCACTCCTCCATGTCCCTCCTCCATGTCACTCCTCCACGTCGCTCCTCTATGTCACTCCTCCAAGTAACACCTCCATGTAACTCCTCCATGTCGCTACTCTGTGTCACTCCTCCATGTCACTCCTCCATGTCACTCCTCCATGTCGCTACACCAACTCACTCCTCAATGTCACTCCTCCATGTCAATACTTCTTGTCACTCCTCCATGTCATTCCTCCATGTCACTCCTTTATGTCAGTCCTCCAATTCATTCCTCCATGTCACCTCTATATGTCTTCCATGTCAATCCTCCATGTCCATCCTCTATGTCGCTACTCCATGTCACTCCTCCATGTCGCTATACCAACTCACTCCTCCATGTCATTCCTCCATTTCACTCCTCCATGTATCTCCTCCATGTCTATCCTCCATGTCGCTACTCCACATCAATCCTCTATGTCACTCCTCCATGTCGCTACTCCATGTCACTCCTCTGTGTCGCTACACCAACTCAACCCTCCTTGTAACTCCTCCATGTCACTCATCCATGTCATTCCTCCATGTCACTCGTTTATGTCACTACTCCAATTCACTCCTCCATGTCATCTCTATATGTCTTCCATGTTGCTCCTCCGTGTTGCTCCTCCATGTCACTACTCCATGTAACTCACCTATGTCCCTCCACGATGTCACTCCACCATATCAACCCTCCTTCCTGATAAACCCTGTCACTTCTCCATGTCCCTCCCACATGTAGCTACTCCATGTACTAATCCATGTCACTCCTCCATGTCGCTCCTCCGTGTTGCTCCTCCAAGTCACTCCTCCATGTAACTCCTCCATGTAGCTACTCCATGTCACTCCTCCATGTCGCTACACAAACTCACTCCTCATGTCACTCCTCCATGTTACTCCTCCATTTCACTCCTCCAAGTCACTCACCCATGTCCCTCTGCGATGTCACTCCACCATATCAACCCTCCTTGGTTATCCGCCCTGTCACTTCTCCATGTCATTCCTCCATGTCGCTATACCAAGTCACTCCTCCATGTCATTCCCACATTTCACTCCTCCATGTCGCAACTCTATGTCACTCCTCCATGTCACTCCTCCATGTCACTCCTCCATGTCGCTACACAAACTCACTCCTCATTATACTACTCTATGTCGCTACTCCATGTCACTCCTCCATGCCGTTACACCAACTCACTCCTCAATGTCACTCCTCCATGTCACTATTTCTTGTCACTCCTCCATGTCACTCATCCATGTCATTCCTCCATGTCACTCCTTTATGTCACCCCACCATTTCACTCCTCCATGTCACTCCTCCAGGTCACTCCTCCATGTCGCTACTCAAAGTCACTCCTCCATGTCACTACACCAACTCAATACTTCTTGTCACTCCTCCATGTCACTCATCCATGTTATTTCTATATGTATTCCATGTCACTCCTCCATGTCCCTCCTCCATGTCACTCCTCCACGTGGCTCCTCTATGTCACTCCTCCAAGTAACACCTCCATGTAACTCCTCCATGTCGCTACTCTTTGTCACTCCTCCATGTCACTCCTCCATGTCACTCCTCCATGTCGCTACACAAACTCACTCCTCATGTTACTACTCTATGTCGCTACTCCATGTCACTCCTCCATGTCGCTACACCAACTCACTCCTCAATGTCACTCCTCCATGTCAATACTTCTTGTCACTCCTCCATGTCATTCCTCCATGTCACTCCTTTATGTCAGTACTCCAATTCATTCCTCCATGTCACCTCTATATGTCTTCCATGTCACTCCTCCATGTCCATCCTCTATGTCGCTACTCCATGTCACTCCTCCATGTCGCTATACCAACTCACTCCTCCATGTCATTCCTCCATTTCACTCCTCCATGTATCTCCTCCATGTCGCTACTCTATGTCACTCCTCCAGGTCACTCCTCCATGTCACTCCTCCATGTCGCTACACAAACTCACTCCTCATTATACTACTCTATGTCGCTACTCCATTTCACTCCTCCATGTCGCTACACCAACTCACTCCTCAATGTCACTCCTCCAAGTCACACCTCCATGTCACTCCTCCATGTTGCTACACCAACTCATTACTCATGTCACTCCTCCATGTCACTAATCCATGTCACTCCTCCATGTCGCTACACCAACTCACTCCTCAATGTCACTCTTCCATGTCAATACTTCTTGTCACTCCTCCATGTCATTCCTCCATGTCACTCCTTTATGTCAGTCCTCCAATTCATTCCTCTATGTCACCTCTATATGTCTTCCATGTCACTCCTCCATGTCCATCCTCTATGTCGCTACTCCATGTCACTCCTCCATGTCGCTATACCAAGTCACTCCTCCATGTCTGTCCTCCATTTCACTCCTCCATGTATCTCCTCCATGTCGCTACTCTATGTCACTCCTCCATGTCACTCCTCCATGTCGCTACACAAACTCACTCCTCATTATACTACTCTATGTCGCTACTCCATGTCGCTACACCAACTCACTCCTCAATGTCACTCCTCCAAGTCACACCTCCATGTCACTCCTCCATGTCGCTACACCAACTCATTACTCATGTCACTCCTCCATGTCGCTACTCCATGTCACTCCTCCATGTCGCTACACCAACTCAATCCTCCATGTCACTCCACCATTTCACTCCTTCATGTCACTCCTCCAGGTCACTCCTCCATGTCGCTACTTCATGTCACTCCTCCATGTCGCTACCAAAACTCATCCCTCCTTGTCACTCCTCTATGTCACTTATCCATGTCATTCCTCATGTCACTCCTTTATGTCACTCCTCCAAGTCACTCCTCCATGTCACTCCTCCATGTCGTTATTCCATGTCACTCCTCCATGTCGCTACACCAACTCATTACTCATGTCCCTCCGCCATGTCACTCCACCCTATCAATCTACCTTGGTGATCCGACCTGTCACTTCTCCATGTCACTCTTCCATGTCTCTCCTCCACGTCACTCCTCTATGTCACTCCTCCATGTCACTCTTCCATGTCTCTCCTCCATGTCGCTCTAACAACTCACTCCTCCATGTCACTCCACCATTTCACTCCTCAATGTCACTCCTCCAGGTCACTCCTCCATGTTGCTACTCAAAGTCACTCCTCCATGTCACTCATCCATGTCATTCCTCCATGTCATTCCTCCATGTCAGTCCTCCATGTCACTCCACCATGTCATTCCTCCATGTCACTCCTCCGTGTATCTCCTCCATGTCGCTACTCTATGTCACTCCTCCATGTCGCTACTCCATGTCACTACTCCATGTCGCTCTAACAACTCACTCGTCCATGTCACTCCACCATGTCACTATTCCATGTAGCTACACAAACTCAATCCTCCTTTACACTCTTTCATGTCACTCCTCCATATCGCTCCTCCATGTCCCTCCTCTATGTCACTCCTCCATGTCACACCTCCATGTCACTCCTCCATGTCGCTACAGCAACTCATTCCTCATGTCAATCCTCCATGTCGCTACTCCATGTCACTTCTATATGTCTTCCTTGTCACTGTCCCTCATCCATGTCACTCCTCCATGTAACTCCTCCATTTCACTCCTCCACGTCACTACTCTATGTCACTCCTCCATGTCACACCTCCATGTCACTCCTCCATGTCGTTATTCCATGTCACTCCTCCATGTCGCTACACCAACTCATTACTCATGTCACTCCTCCATGTCGCTACTCCATTTCACTCCTCCATGTCGCTACACCAACTCATTACTCATGTCACTCCTCCATGTCACTCATCCATGTCACCTCTATATGTCTTCCATGTCACTCCTCCATGTCCATCCTCCATGTCACTACTCCATGTCACTCCTCCATGTTGCTCCTCCGTGTTGCTCCTCCATGTCACTCCTCCAAGTCACTCACCCATGTCCCTCCACGATGTCACTCCACCATATCAACCCTCCTTCCTGATCAACCCTGTCACTTCTCCAAGTCACTCCTCCATGTCCCTCCTACATGTAGCTACTCCATGTCACTACTCCATGTCACTCGTCCATGTCGCTCCTCCATGTCACTCCTCCATGTCACTCCTCCATGTCACTCCTCCATGTCTCTACATAAACTCACTCCTCATGTCACTCCTCCATGTCACTCCTCCATGTCACTCCTCTATGTCACTCCTCCATGTGACTCCTCCATGTCACTCCAACATGTCTCTCCTTCATGTCGCTATAACAACTCACTCCTCCATGTCACTCCACCATTTCACTACTCCATGTCACTCCTACAGGTCACTCCTCCATGTCGCTACTCAAAGTCACTCCTCCATGTAACTACACCAACTCACTCCTCAAGGTCACTCCTCCATGTCACTACTTCATGTCACTCCTCTATGTCGCTACTCCATGTGACACCTCCATGTAGCTCCACCAACTCACTCCTCCACTTCACTCCTCCATGTCTATCCTCCATGTCGCTACTCCACATCAATCCTCTATGTCACTCCTCCATGTCGCTACTCCATGTCACTCCTCTGTGTCGCTACACCAACTCAACCCTCCTTGTAACTCCTCCATGTCACTCATCCATGTCATTCCTCCATGTCACTCGTTTATGTCACTACTCCAATTCACTCCTCCATGTCATCTCTATATGTCTTCCATGTTGCTCCTCCGTGTTGCTCCTCCATGTCACTACTCCATGTCACTCATCTATGTCCCTCCACGATGTCACTCCACCATATCAACCCTCCTTCCTGATAAACCCTGTCACTTCTCCATGTCCCTCCCACATGTAGCTACTCCATGTACTAATCCATGTCACTCCTCCATGTCGCTCCTCCGTGTTGCTCCTCCAAGTCACTCCTCCATGTAGCTACTCCATGTCACTCCTCCATGTCGCTACACAAACTCACTCCTCATGTCACTCCTCTATGTCGCTACTCCATGTGACACCTCCATGTAGCTCCACCAACTCACTCCTCCCCTGCGCTCCTCCATGTTGCTCTTCCACGTCACTCCTCCATGTAACTCATGTATGTCCCTCCGCCATGTCACTACACCAACTCAAGCCTTCTTGTCACTCCTCCATGTCACTCATCCATGTCACTTCTATGTCTTCCATGTCACTCCTCCATGTCACTCCTCCATGTCAGTCCTTTATGTCACTCCTCCAAGTTACTCCTCCATGTCACTCCACCATTTAACTCCTCCTTGTCACTCCTCCAGGTCACTCCTCCATGTCGCTACTCAAAGTCACTCCTCCATGTCTCTACATCAACTCACTCCTCAATGTCACTCCTCCATGTCACTACTCCATGTGACTCCTCCATGTCACTCCACCAACTCACTCATCCACGTCGCTCCTCCATGTTGCTCTTCCATGTCACTCCTCCATGTAACTCATCTATGTCCCTCCGCCATGTCACTACACCAACTTAATTCTTCTTGTCACTCGTCCATGTCACTCATCCATGTCACTTCTATATGTCTTCCATGTCACTTCTCCATGTTCCTCCTCCATGTCACTCCTCCACATCACTCCTCCATGTCACTCCTCCATGTCGTTATTCCATGTCACTCTATGTCGCTACACCAACTCATTACTCATGTCACTCCTCCATGTCGCTACTCCATGTCACTTCTATATGTCTTCCATGTCACTGTCCCTCATCCATGTCACTCCTCCACGTAACTACTCCATTTCACTCCTCCACGTCACTCTTCTATGTCACTCCTCCAATTCACTCCTCCATGTCACTTCTATATGTCTTACATGTCACTCCTCCATGTCAACCCTCCATGTCACTACTCATGTCACTCCTCCATGTCGCTACTCTATGTCACTCCTCCATGTCACTACACCAACTCAATCCTTCTTGTCACTCCTCCATGTCACTCATCCATGTCACTTCTATATGTCTTCCATGTCACTCCTCCATGTCCCTCCTTCATGTCACTCCTCCACGTCACTCATCTATGTCACATCTCCATGTCACACCTCCATGTCACTCCACCATGTCGTTATTCCATGTCACTCCTCCATGTCGCTACACCAACTCATTACTCATTTCACTCCTCCATGTCACTACTCCATGTCACTCCTCCATGTCGCTACACCAACTCAAACCTCCTTGTAACTCCTCCATGTCACTCATCCATGTCATTCCTCCATGTCACTCATTTATGTCACTCCTCCAATTAACTCCTCCATGTCATCTCTATATGTCTTCCATGTCAATCCTCATGTCATCCTCCATGTCACTACTCCATGTCACTCCTCCTTGTCGCTCCTCCGTGTTGCTCCTCCACATCAATCCTCTATGTCACTCCTCCACGTTGCTCCTCCAACTCACTCATCCTTGTAACTCCTACATGTATTTACTCCATGTCACTCCTCCATGTAACTCCTCCATGTAGTTACTCCATGTCACTCCTCCATGTTGCTACACAAACTCACTCCTCATGTCACTCCTCCATGTCACTCCTCCAAGTCACTCACCCATGTCCCTCCGCGATGTCACTCCACCATATCAACCCTACTTGGTTATCCGCCCTGTCACTTCTCCATGATACTCTTCCATGTCTCTCCTCCACGTCACTCCTCTATGTCACTCCTCCATGTCACTCCTCCATGTTTCTCCTCCATGTCGCTATAACAACTCACTCCTCCATGTCACTCCACCATTTCACTCTTCCATGTCACTCCTCCAGGTCACTCCTCCATTTCGCTACTCAAAGTCAGTCCTCCATGTCACTCCTCCATGTCGCTACTCCATGTGACTCCTCCATGTCACTACTTCATATCACTCATCCATGTCGTTACTCCATGTGACTCCTCCATGTCGCTCCACCAACTCTCTACTCCACGTCGGTCCTCCATGTTGCTCTTCCATGTCACTCCTCCATGTAACACATCTTTGTCCCTCCGCCATGTCACTACACCAACTCAATCCTTCTTGTCACTCCTCCATGTCACTCATCCATGTCACTTCTCCATGTCTCTCCTCCATGTCGCTCTAATAACTCACTCCTCCATGTCACTCCACCATTTCACTCCTCCATGTCACTCCTCCAGGTCACTCCTCCATGTCGCTACTCAAAGTCACTCCTCCATGTCACTCATCCATGTCATTCCTCCATGTCACTCGTTTATGTCACTCCTCCATTTAACTCCTCCATGTCACTCCTCCAGGTCACTCCTCCATGTCACTCAACCATGTCATTCCTCCATGTCACTCGTTTATGTCATTCCTCCAATTCACTCCTCCATGTCACTTCCATATGTCTTCTATGTCACTCCTCCATGTCCATCCTCCATGTCGCTACACCTACTCACTCTTCCATGTCACTCCTCCATGTCGCTCCTCCATGTTGCTCCTCCGTGTCACTCCTCCATGTCACTCATCCATGTCCCTCCGCCCTGTTACTTCTCCATGTCACTCTTCCATGTCTCTCCTCCACGTCATTCCTCTATGTCACTCCTCCATGTCACTCTTCTATGTCACTCCTCCATGTCTCTACTCCATGTCGCTCTAACAACTCACTCCTCCATGTCACTCCACCATTTCATTCCTTCATGTCACTCCTCCAGGTCACACCTCCATGTCGCTACTTCATGTCACTCCTTCATGTCGCTACACAAACTCAACCCTCCTTGTCACTCCTTCATGTCACTCATCCATGTCGCTCCTCCGTGTTGCTCCTCCAAGTCAGTCCTCCATGTAACTCCTCAATGTAGCTACTCCATGTCACTCCTCCATGTCGCTACACAAACTCACTCCTCATGTCACTCTTCCATGTCACCCCTCCAAGTCACTCACCCATGTCCCTCCGCGATGTCACTCCACCATATCAACCTTCCTTTTTGATCCGCCCTGTCACTTCTCCATGTCACTCCTCCATGTCTCTCCTCCACGTCACTCCTCTATGTCACTTCTCCATGTCACTCCTACATGTCACTCCTCCATGTCGCTACTCAAAGTCACTCCTCCATGTCACTCATCCATGTCATTCCTCCATGTCTCTCCTCCACGTCATTCCTCTATGTAACTCCTCCATGTCACTCCTCCAGATCGCTACTCAAAGTCACTCCTCCATGTAACTACACCAACTCACTCCTCAATGTCACTCCTCTATGTTACTACTTCATGTCGCTCCTCCATGTAGCTAAACAAACTCAACCCTCCTTGTCACTCCTCCATGTCACTCATCCAAGTCACTCCTCCATGTCCCTCCTCCATGTCACTACTCCCATGTCACTCATCCATGTCGCTCCTTCGTGTTGCTCCTCCACATCAATTCTCTATGTCACTCCTCCATGTCACTCCTCCATGTTGCTCTTCCATGTCACTCCTCCATGTCACTTCTATATATCTTCCATGTCACTCCTCCATGTCCCTCCTCCATTTCACTCCTCCACATCACTCCTCTATGTCACTCCTCCATGTCACACCTCCATGTCACTCATCCATGTCCCTCTGCCATGTCACTCCACCATATCAATCTTCCTTGGTGATCCGCCCTGTCACTTATCCATGTCACTCTTCCATGTCTCTCCTCCACGTCACTCCTCTATGTCACTCCTCCATGTCACTCCTCCATGTCACTATAACAACTCACTCCTCCATGTCACTCCACCATGTCACTACTCCATGTCACTCCTCCATGTCGCTCCTCTGTGTTGCTCGTTCATGTCACTTCTCCAAGTCACTCACCCATGTCCTTCCACGATGTCACTCCACCATATCAACTCTCCTTCCTGATGAACCCTGTCACTTCTCCAAGTCACTCCTCCATGTCCCTCCTCCATGTCACTCATCCATGTCCCTCCACGATGTCACTCCTCCATGTCACTCCTCCATGTCCCTACTCCATGTGACTCCTCCATGTCGCTCCACCAACTTACTCCTCCCACGTCGCTCCTCCATGTTGCTCTTCCATGTCACTCCTCCATGTTACTCATCTATGTCCCTCCGCCATGTCACTACACCAACTCAATCCTTCTTGTCACTCCTCCATGTCACTTCTATATGTCTTCCATGTCACTCCTCCATGTCACTCATACATGTCACTTCTATATGTCTTCCATGTCACTCCTCCACGTAACTCCTCTATGTCACTACTCCATGTCACACCTCCATTTAACTCCTCCATGTCGTTATTCCATGTCACTCCTCCATGTCGCTACACCAACTCATACTCATGTCACTCCTCAATGTCGCTACTCCATGTCAGTCCTCCATGTCACTCCTCCATGTAACTCCTCTATGTCACTCCTCCATGTCACACCTCCATGTCACTCCTCCATGTCGTTATTCCATGACCCTCCTCTATGTCGCTACACCCACTCATTACTCATGTCACTCCTCCTTGTCGCTACTCCATGTCACTCCAAGTCACTCACCCATGTCCCTCCGCCATTTCTCTCCTCCATGTCGCTATAGCAACTCACTCCTCCATGTCACTACACCATTTCACTCCTCCATGTCACTCCTCCAGGTCACTCCTCCATGTCGCTACTCAAAGTCACTCCTCCATGTCACTACACCAACTCACTCCTCAATGTAACTCCTCCATATCGCTCCTCAATGTGCTCTTCCATGTCACTCCTCCATGTCACTTCTATATATCTTCCATGTCACTCCTCCATGTCCCTCCTCCATTTCACTCCTCCACGTCACTCCTCTATGTCACTCCTCCATGTCCACACCTCCATGTCACTCCTCCATGTCGTTATTCCATGTCACTCATCCATGTCGCTACACCAACTCACTCTTTCCTATCAATACACCAACTCAAACCTCTTTGTCCATCCCCATGTCAACTCCTCCATGTTTCTCCTCCATGTCACTCCTCCATGTCACTCCTCCCATGGCGCTACTCTATGTCCTCCTCCATGTCACTGCTCCATGTCACTCATCCATGTCCCTCTGCCATGTCACTCCACCATATCAATCTTCCTTGGTGATCCGCCCTGTCACTTATCCATGTTACTCCTCCAGGTCACTCCTCCATGTCGTTACTCAAAGTCACTCCTCCATGTCGCTACACCAATTCACTTCTCCATGTCCATCCTCCATGTCACTACTCCATGTCACTCCTCCATGTCGCTCCTCCAGGTTACTCTTCCATGTCGCCACTCAAAGTCACTCCTCCATGTAACTCCTACATGTAGCTACTCCATGTCACTACTCCATGTCAATCCTCCATGTTGCTCCTCCGTGTTGCTCCTCAAAGTCACTCCTCCATGTAACTCCTCTATGTCACTTCTCCATGTCACTCCTACATGTCACTCCTCCATGTCGCTACTCAAAGTCACTCCTCCATGTCACTCATCCATGTCATTCCTCCATGTCTCTCCTCCACGTCATTCCTCTATGTAACTCCTCCATGTCACTCCTCCAGATCGCTACTCAAAGTCACTCTCCATGTAACTACACACAACTCACTCCTCAATGTCACTCCTCTATGTTACTACTTCATGTCGCTCCTCCATGTAGCTACACAAACTCAACCCTCCTTGTCACTCCTCCATGTCACTCATCCAAGTCACTCCTCCATGTCCCTCCTCCATGTCACTACTCCATGTCACTCATCCATGTCGCTCCTTCGTGTTGCTCCTCCACATCAATTCTCTATGTCACTCCTCCATGTCACTCCTCCATGTTGCTCTTCCATGTCACTCCTCCATGTCACTTCTATATATCTTCCATGTCACTCCTCCATGTCCCTCCTCCATTTCACTCCTCCACATCACTCCTCTATGTCACTCCTCCATGTCCACACCTCCATGTCACTCATCCATGTCCCTCTGCCATGTCACTCCACCATATCAATCTTCCTTGGTGATCCGCCCTGTCACTTATCCATGTCAATCTTCCATGTCTCTCCTCCACGTCACTCCTCTATGTCACTCCTCCATGTCACTCCTCCATGTCACTATAACAACTCACTCCTCCATGTCACTCCACCATGTCACTACTCCATGTCACTCCTCCATGTCGCTCCTCTGTGTTGCTCGTTCATGTCACTTCTCCAAGTCACTCACCCATGTCCTTCCACGATGTCACTCCACCATATCAACTCTCCTTCCTGATGAACCCTGTCACTTCTCCAAGTCACTCCTCCATGTCCCTCCTCCATGTCACTCATCCATGTCCCTCCACGATGTCACTCCTCCATGTCACTCCTCCATGTCCCTACTCCATGTTACTCCTCCATGTCGCTCCACCAACTTACTCCTCCACGTCGCTCCTCCATGTTGCTCTTCCATGTCACTCCTCCATGTTACTCATCTATGTCCCTCCGCCATGTCACTACACCAACTCAATCCTTCTTGTCACTCCTCCATGTCACTTCTATATGTCTTCCATGTCACTCCTCCATGTCACTCATACATGTCACTTCTATATGTCTTCCATGTCACCTCCTCCACATAACCTCCTCTATGTCACTACTCCATGTCACCCCTCCATTTAACTCCTCCATGTCGTTATTCCATGTCACTCCTCCATGTCGCTACACCAACTCATTACTCATGTCACTCCTCAATGTCGCTACTCCATGTCAGTCCTCCATGTCACTCCTCCATGTAACTCCTCTATGTCACTCCTCCATGTCACACCTCCATGTCACTCCTCCATGTCGTTATTCCATGACCCTCCTCTATGTCGCTACACCCACTAATTACTCATGTCACTCCTCCATGTCGCTACTCCATGTCACTCCAAGTCACTCACCCATGTCCCTCCGCCATTTCTCTCCTCCATTCGCTATAGCAACTCACTCCTCCCTGTCACCACTACAACCATTTCCTCCTCCATGTCACTCCTCCAGGTCACTCCTCCTGTCGCTACTCAAAGTCCTCCTCCATGTCACTACCCAACTCACTCCTCAATGTAACTCCTCCATATCGCTTCCTCAATGTTGCCTTATTCCATGTCACCTCCTCCATGTCACTTCTATATATCTTCCCATGTCACTGTCCCTCCATGTCCCTCCTCTCATTTCACTCCTCCACGTCACCTCCTCTAGGTTCATGCTCCTCCATTGTCACAAAACCTCCAGGTACACGCCTCCATGTCGTTATTAGCCATGTCCAGCTCATCCATGTCGCTACAAACCAACTCACCTCTTCATCCATATCAATACATAACCAACTCAAACCTCTGTGTCCCATCCTCCATGTCACTCCTACCATGTTTCTCCTCCATGTCACTCCGCCATGGTCACTCTTCCCATGGCGCTACTCTATGTCACTGCACTCCATGTCACTTGCCTCCATGTCACTCATCCATGTCCCTGCTGCCATGGTCACTCCACCATATCAATTCTTCCTTGGTGATACCGCCCTGTCACTTATCCATGTTACCTCCTCCAGGTCACTCCTCCATGTCCGTACTTACAAAGTCCTCCTCCATGTCGCTACACCAATTCACTTCTCCATGTCCATCCTCCATGTCACTCCATGTCCACTCCTCCATGTCCCGCTCCTCCAGGTTACTCTTCCATGTCGCCACTCAAAGTCACTCCTCCATGTAACTCCTACATGTAGCTTACTCCATGTCACTACTCCAGTCACTCCTCCATGTTGCTCCTCCGTGTTGCTCCTCAAAGTCACTCCTCCATGTAACTCCTCTATGTCCCTTTCTCCATGTCACTCCTACATGTCACTCCTCCAGTGTCGCTACTCAAAGTCACTCCTCCATGTCCTCATCCATGTCATTCCTCCATGTCTCTCTCCTCCACGTCATTCCTCTATGTAACTCCTCCAGTCACTCCTCCAGATCGCTACTCAAAGTCACTCCTCCATGTAACTACACCAACTCACTCCTCAATGTCCTCCTCTATGTTACTACTTCATGTCGCTCCTCCATGTAGCTACACAAACTCAACCCTCCTTGTCACTCCTCCATGTCACTCATCCAAGTCACTCCTCCATGTCCCTCCTCCATGTCACTACTACCCATGTCACTCATCCATGTCGCTCCTTCGTGTTGCTCCTCCACATCAATTCTCTATGTCACTCCTCCATGTCACTCCTCCATGTTGCTCTTCCATGTCACTCCTCCATGTCACTTCTATATATCTTCCATGTCACTCCTCCATGTCCCTCCTCCATTTCACTCCTCCACATCACTCCTCTATGTCACTCCTC
>CM025825.1:35031195-35158177 GCA_014673565.1 Sebastes schlegelii
GAGGAGTGACAAAGAGGAGTGACATGGAGGAGTGATATGGAGGAGTGACATTTTGGAGGGACATTCTGGAGGGTAATTCTGGAGTGACATTGATGAGAGATATGGAGGATTGACATAGAGGAGTAACATGAAGGCTCTACATGGAGGAGCAACATAGGGGAGTGACATGGAAAACATGGAGCAGTGAAATGGAGGAGCAACATCGAGGATCGACATGGAGGATCGACATGAAGCAGTGACATGGAGGAGTGACATTGAGGATCGACATGGAGGAATGACATGGAGGATCGACATGGAGGAGCGACATTGAGGATCGACTATGAGGAGCGACATTGAGGAGCTACATGGAGGAGCGACATTGGAGGTCTCACAACGAGCAGCGACATTCTGGAGTGACATGGAGGAGCGACATTCTGGATTGACATGAGGATTAACACTGTAGGATCTAAATGTAGGAGTGACATGGAAGGTTGACATGGAGGAGCAATATGGAGGATCGACACGGAGGAGCAATATTGAGGAGCAACATGGAGGACTGACATGAAGTAGTGATATGGAAGACAGGGAGGAGTGATATGGAGGGTCGACATATAGGATTGACATAGAGGAGTACATGGAGGAGTGACATGAAGAAAGGGAGGAATGACATGGAGGAGCGCAATAGAGGATCGACATGGAGCACATGTAGGAGTGAATGGAGGAGCAAAATGGAGGATCGACATGGAGGAGTGACATGGAGGAGCGACATTGAGGATCAACAAGGAGGAACGACATTGAGGAGCAACATGGAGGACTGACATGGAGGATCAACATGGAGGAGTCGACATGGAGTATTGACAAGGAGGACTTACATGGAGGAGTGACATCCTACAGTTAAATTATGGTGTGAAATTCTGGAGTGATATGTAGGATCTACATGGAGGATTGACATGGAGGATCGACATGGAGGAGCGACATAGAGTATCGACATGGAAGAGTATCAAGGTTGATCGACATGGAGAAGTGAAATGGAGGAGTGACATGGAGGAGCGAACTGGAGGAGTTACATGGAGGAGTGACGTGGAAGACAGGGAGGAATGAAATGGAGGAGCGCAAAAGAGGATCGACATGGAGCAGTGACATGGGGGAGGGACATGGAGGATTAACAATCTGGAGTTAAATTCATGAGTGACATTCTGGAGTGACATGGAGGAGCAACATTCTTGAGTGACATGGAGGAATGACAGAAAGGAGTGATATGGAGGAGAAAGGAGAAGCGACACTGAGGATCGATATGAATAAGTTACATGGAGGAGCGACACATTGGGAGTTACATGGAAGATATGGAGTGACATGAAGGAGCAACATGGGGTATCGACATGGAGGATCAACATGGAGGAGTGACATTGAGAAGCTACATGGAGGTGCGACATCACGGAGCGACATGGAGGTCTGACAACGAGGAGGTACATTCTGGAGGGACAGGGTGGAGCAACATTCTGGAGTGACATGGAGGAGCGAACTCGAGGAGTTACATGGAGGAGTGACGTGGAAGACAGGGAGGAATGACATGGAGAAGCGCAAAAGAGGATCGACATGGAGCAGTGACATAGGGGAAGGAAATGGAGGATTAACAATCTGGAGTTAAATTCATGAGTGACATTCTGGAGTGACATGGAGGAGCAACATTCTGGAGTGACATGGAGGAATGACATGAAAGAGTGATATGGAGGAGCAAGGAGAAGCGACACTGAGGATCGATATAAATAAGTTACATGGAGGAGCGACACATTGGAGTGACATGGAAGATATGGAGGCGTGACATGGAGGAGCAACATGGAGTATCGACATGGAGGATCAACATGGAGGAGTGACATTGAGGAGCTACATGGAGAACATGGAGGTGCGACATCACGGAGCGACATGGAGGTCTGACAACGAGGAGGTACATTCTGGAGGGACAGGGTGGAGCAACATTCTGGAGTGACATGAAGGAGCAACTATCTGGAGTGACATTGATGAGAGTTATGGAGGATTGACATAAAGGAGTAACATCAGTTAGGAGTTAACATCAGGAGTAACAGTAGATCTACATGGAGGAGCTACATAGAGGAGGTACATGGGGGAATGACATGGAAGACATGGAGGCGTGACATGGTAGAACGACATTGAGGATCGAAATGGAGGATTGACATGTAGCAGTGACATGGAGGAATGACAAGGAGGAGCGACATGGAGGAGTAAAAAGGAGGAGCAACATCGAGCAGTGACATGGAATTGTGACATGGAGGTGTGACATATAGGATCAACATGGAGGAGTGACATGGAGGAGCGACATGGTGGAGTTACATGGAGAAATGACATATAGGATTGACATAGAGGAGTTACATGGAGGAGTGACAAGAAAGAAAGGGAGGAATGACATGGAGGAGCGCAATAGAGGATCGACATGGAGCACATGTAGGAGTGAAATGGAGGAGCAAAATGGAGGATCGACATGGAGGAGTGACATGGAGGAGCGACATTGAGGATCAACAAGGAGGAACGACATTGAGGAGCAACATGGAGGACTGACATGGAGGATCAACATGGAGGAGTCGACATGGAGTATTGACAAGGAGGACTTACATGGAGGAGTGACATCCTACAGTTAAATTATGGTGTGAAATTCTGGAGTGATATGTAGGATCTACATGGAGGATTGACATGGAGGATCGACATGGAGGAGCGACATAGAGTATCGACATGGAAGAGTATCAAGGTTGATCGACATGGAGAAGTGAAATGGAGGAGTGACATGGTAAAGATGGAGGAGTGATATGGAGGAGAGACATGGAAGATCGACATGGAGGATCGACATGTAGGAGTGACATTCTGGAGTTAATCTGGTTGACATGGAGGAGCGACATTCTGTAGTGACATGGAGGAGCGTATGGTGGAGTGATATGGAAGACATGGAGGAGTGACATGGAGGATCGACATTGAGCAGTAACATGGAGGAGTGACAAAGAGGAGTGACATGGAGGAGTGATATGGAGGAGTGACATTTTGGAGGGACATTCTGGAGGGTAATTCTGGAGTGACATTGATGAGAGATATGGAGGATTGACATAGAGGAGTAACATGAAGGCTCTACATGGAGGAGCAACATAGGGGAGTGACATGGAAAACATGGAGCAGTGAAATGGAGGAGCAACATCGAGGATCGACATGGAGGATCGACATGAAGCAGTGACATGGAGGAGTGACATTGAGGATCGACATGGAGGAATGACATGGAGGATCGACATGGAGGAGCGACATTGAGGATCGACTATGAGGAGCGACATTGAGGAGCTACATGGAGGAGCTACATGGAGGCGCGACATTGGAGGTCTCACAACGAGCAGCGACATTCTGGAGTGACATGGAGGAGCGACATTCTGGATTGACATGAAAGAAAGGGAGGAATGACATGGAGGAGTGACATGGTAAAGATGGAGGAGTGATATGGAGGAGAGACATGGAAGATCGACATGGAGGATCGACATGTAGGAGTGACATTCTGGAGTTAAATCTGGTTGACATGGAGGAGCGACATTCTGTAGTGACATGGAGGAGCGTATGGTGGAGTGATATGGAAGACATGGAGGAGTGACATGGAGGATCGACATTGAGCAGTGACATGGAGGAGTGACAAAGAGGAGTGACATGGAGGAGTGATATGGAGGAGTGACATTTTGGAGGGACATTCTGGAGGGTAATTCTGGAGTGACATTGATGAGAGATATGGAGGATTGACATAGAAGGCTCTACATGGAGGAGCAACATAGGGGAGTGACATGGAAAACATGGAGCAGTGAAATGGAGGAGCAACATCGAGGATCGACATGGAGGATCGACATGAAGCAGTGACATGGAGGAGTGACATTGAGGATCGACATGGAGGAATGACACTGAGGATCGACATGGAGGAGCGACATTGAGGATCGACTATGAGGAGCGACATTGAGGAGCTACATGGAGGAGCGACATTGGAGGTCTCACAACGAGCAGCGACATTCTGGAGTGACATGGAGGAGAGACATTCTGGATTGACATGAGGATTAACATGTAGGATCTAAATGTAGGAGTGACATGGAAGGTTGACATGGAGGAGCAATATGGAGGATCGACACGGAGGAGCAATATTGAGGAGCAACATGGAGGACTGACATGAAGTAGTGATATGGAAGACAGGGAGGAGTGATATGGAGGGTCGACATGGAGGAGTGACATGGAGGAGGAATATGGAGGAGTGACATTCTGGAGTGACATTCAGGAGGAACATTCTGGAGTGACATGGAGGTATAGACATTGAGTAGTGACATGAAGGAGCAACATGGAGGATTGACATAGAGGTGTAACATGAAGGATCTGCATGGAGGAGCTACATGGAGGAGGTACATGGGGCAGTGAAATGGAAGACATGGAAGAGTGACATGGAGTATCGACATGGAGGAGTGACATGGAGAAGTGACATGGAGGAGCGAACTGGAGGAGTTACATGGAGGAGTGACGTGGAAGACAGGGAGGAATGACATGGAGGGGTGCAAAAGAGGATCGACATGGAGCAGTGACATGGAGGAGGGACATGGAGGATTAACAATCTGGAGTTAAATTCATGAGTGAAATTCTGGAGTGACATGGAGGAGTGACATTGAGGAGCTACATGGAGGTGGTACATGGGGGAATGACATGGAAGACATGGAGGCGTGACATGGTAGAACGACATTGAGGATCGAAATGGAGGATTGACATGTAGCAGTGACATGGAGGAATGACAAGGAGGAGCGACATGGAGGAGTAACAAGGAGGAGCAACATCGAGCAGTGACATGGAATTGTGACATGGAGGAGTGACATTGAGGATCGACTATGAGGAGCGACATTGAGGAGCTACATGGAGGAGCTACATGGAGGCGCGACATTGGAGGTCTCACAACGAGCAGCGACATTCTGGAGTGACATGGAGGAGCGACATTCTGGATTGACATGGAAGATCGACATGGAGGATTAACATGTAGGATCTAAATGGAGGAGTGACATGGAGGGTTGACATGGAGGAGCGATATGGAGGATCGACAAGGAGAAGCAATATTGAGGAGCAACGTGGAGGACTGACATGAAGTAGTGATATGGAAGACAGGGAGGAGTGACATAGAGGGTTGACATGGAGGAGTGACATGGAGGAGGAATATGGAGGAGTGACATTCAGGAGTAACTTTCTGGAGTGACATGGAGGTATCGACATTGAGTAGTGACATGAAGGAGCAACATGGAGGATTGACATAGAGGTGTAACATGAAGGATCTGCATGGAGGAGCTACATGGAGGAGGTACATGGGGCAGTGAAATGGAAGACATGGAAGAGTGACATGGAGTATCGACATGGAGGAGTGACATGGAGAAGTGACATGGAGGAGCGAACTGGAGGAGTTACATGGAGGAGTGACGTGGAAGACAGGGAGGAATGACATGGAGGGGTGCAAAAGAGGATCGACATGGAGCAGTGACATGGAGGAGGGACATGGAGGATTAACAATCTGGAGTTAAATTCATGAGTGAAATTCTGGAGTGACATGGAGGAGTGACATTGAGGAGCTACATGGAGGTGGTACATGGGGGAATGACATGGAAGACATGGAGGCGTGACATGGTAGAACGACATTGAGGATCGAAATGGAGGATTGACATGTAGCAGTGACATGGAGGAATGACAAGGAGGAGCGACATGGAGGAGTAACAAGGAGGAGCAACATCGAGCAGTGACATGGAATTGTGACATGGAGGAGTGACATTGAGGATCGACTATGAGGAGCGACATTGAGGAGCTACATGGAGGAGCTACATGGAGGCGCGACATTGGAGGTCTCACAACGAGCAGCGACATTCTGGAGTGACATGGAGGAGCGACATTCTGGATTGACATGGAAGATCGACATGGAGGATTAACATGTAGGATCTAAATGGAGGAGTGACATGGAGGGTTGACATGGAGGAGCGATATGGAGGATCGACAAGGAGAAGCAATATTGAGGAGCAACGTGGAGGACTGACATGAAGTAGTGATATGGAAGACAGGGAGGAGTGACATAGAGGGTTGACATGGAGGAGTGACATGGAGGAGGAATATGGAGGAGTGACATTCAGGAGTAACTTTCTGGAGTGACATGGAGGTATCGACATTGAGTAGTGACATGAAGGAGCAACATGGAGGATTGACATAGAGGTGTAACATGAAGGATCTGCATGGAAGAGCTACATGGAGGAGGTACATGGGGGGAGTGAAATGGAAGACATGGAGGAGTGACATGGTGGAGAAACATGGAGGATCGAAATGGAGGATCGACATGGAGCAGTGACATAAAGGATTTATATGGAAGTGTGACATGGAAGAGTGACATGGAGGATCGACATGGAGGAGTGACATGGAGGAGTGACATGGAGGAGCGCAAAAGAGGATCGACATGGAGCAGTGACATGGGGGAGGGACATGGAGGATTAACAATCTGGAGTAAAATTCATGAGTGACATTCTGGAGTGACATGGAGGAGCAACATTCTGGAGTGACATGGAGGAATGACATTGATGAGAGTTATGGAGGATTGACATAAATGAGTAACATCAGTTAGAAGTTAACATCAGGAGTAACAGTAGATCTACATGGAGGAGCTACATAGAGGAGGTACATGGTGGAATGACATGGAAGACATGGAGGAGTGACATGGTAGAACGACATTGAGGATCGAAATGGAGGGTTGACATGTAGCAGTGACATGGAGGAATGACAAGGAGGAGCGACATGGAGGAGTAAGAAGGAGGAGCAACATCGAGCAGTGACATGGAATTGTGACATGGAGGTGTGACATATAGGATCAACATGGAGGAGTGACATTGAGGAGCGACATGGCGGAGTGACATGGAGTAGTGACATGTAGTATTGACATGGAGGAGTTACATAGAGGAGTGAAGTGGAAGAAAGGGAGGAGAGACAAGGAGGAGCGACATGGAGGAGCGAAATAGAGGATCGACATGGAGGAGTGACTTGGAGGAGCGACATTCTGGAGTGACATGGATGAGTGAAATGGAGGAGCGACAAGGAAGATCGACATGAAGGCGTGACATGGAAGAGCGACATGGAAGATCGACATGAAGGACTGACATGGAGGAGCAACATGGAAGAGTGACATCACGGAGCGACATGGAGGTCTGACAACGAGGAGGTACATTCTGGAGGGACAGGGTGGAGCGACATTCTGGAGTGACATGGAGGAGCGACATTCTGGAGTGACATGTAAGATCGATATGGAGGAGTAACATGTAGGATCTAAATGGAGGAGTGACATGGAGGATCGACATTGAAGAGCGATATGGAGGATCGACAAGGAGGAGCAACATTGAGGAGCAACATGAAGGAGTGACATGGAGGAGGGACATGGAGGAGGGACATGGAGGAGTAACATTCTGGAATTAATTTCTGGAGTGACATGGAGGATCTAAATGGAGGAGTGACATGGAGGATTGACATTGAAGAGCGATATGGAAGATCGACAAGGAGGAGCAACATTGAGGAGCAACATGAAGGAGTGACATGGAGGAGGGACATGGAGGAGTGACATGGAGGAGTAACATTCTGGAATTAATTTCTGGAGTGACATGGAGGAGCGACATTGAGGAGCTACATGGAGGAGCTACATGGAGGAGCGACATGGAGGTCTCACAACGAGGAGCGACATTCTGGATGAATCTGTTGACCAACAAAATTTTCAGTTGCAGGTGCTTAGCAGGAAATTCACCATAATTCATTGACCATTAGCAAATCATCATAAATCTTGGTAGATATCTTCAGTACATGTTTGGGAAGAGGCGTACCAAAGCATTTTCTGTTTGACACATAAGGGGCGCCACAAATATCAGAAACTTGTATCGCAAGATCCGGTGGACAGAATTTTATCAAATTTGGGGGCAAGTATTAACCAAGATCTATAGTGTCATATTGATCGGTGCATGTGGGCGTGGCCTATTTAGCATTTTATGCAAAATTATGCCTTTGCTCAATTTGCTGAGAGCTGGAATGAGCTAGAGACATGAGACTTGGTACCATGATGCCATAATGCTTCACATAAAAGATGAAAACAATTGACCACATGGTGGCGCTAAAACAATTTTCAAGGCCAGCCCCCTCACACCATAAGTCCTATTAATTTGAAATTTGACAGACACGTGCTGCTGAATGTGATCTAAAAAAAGTCTCTTGGACCACGAAAGTCCACCAACTAAATTTTCCGCCATGTTGGATTTTTTGAAAAACACATTTTTGATATCTCCTCCTAAACCGTAGGTCTGATTGCTGGCATATTTTCTGCGAATCATTATTGGACCAGGCTCATCAAAGGTTGCATAAAGCTTGTTGATATGTTATTGTGTTGTGAAGATATTGACCAATTCATTTTTAAGGGGCGGGCTCAGCACGTCAATCTCCAAACTTGCAGCATATGTTCACAAGAGTAGCGGAAACATTTGCTGAAAGTTTCATTCAAATCGGCCACTAGAGGGGCGCTTTGAGCGATATGCCGCTTGCAGCTTTAATTCATTTTAAATTGATATAACTATGTGGATGTGGAAATATGTTTTATATATTTCATGTTTATTCTTTTACAATGTAATTGTAACCTGTGTTGAAATGTACCACTATACGATCACAATGTAAAAGTCTAGTTTTCATCACGAAGCCAAAGAATGCATTTCTCCTCCAGAAACACTGAAAAGTGGATTCATATGAAAAATGTGAAATTTCTTCACAGAAAAATATTTCTTGCATTGGAAACACACAAAAAAAGGATAAATATGAAAGGGAACACAGTTTTCCAAAATATAATATGATAGTTTTGGACTCCAGGCATCAAACTGTCAGTCTGAGCTGAATTCCATGTAAAACGCTAGTTTTCATCACTAAACTAGCACGTGTCTCGCATATGTTTTTCTCACCCAAAACCACTCAGGAACGCATTTCTCCTCAAGAAACACTGAAACTTGCATTTATATGAAGAATATGTGATTTATTTACAGAAACACATCTGTTATACTGGAAACATACAAAAAAGAGACAGAATATGAAAAGAAACATTGTTTTCTCAAATTTTACATTAGAATTCTCTTCCAAGTATCAAATCTTCATTCTGAGCTCAATTCTATGCAAAACTCTTGTTTTCATCACTAAAATCGCTTAATATGTCTTTCTCATGCATAACCACTCAGAAACGCATTTCTCCTCAAGAAACACTGAAACTTGCATTTATATGTAGAATATGTGATTTATTTACAGAAACACATCTGTTATACTGGAAACATACAAAAAAGAGACAGAATATGAAAAGAAACATTGTTTTCTCAAATTTTACATTAGAATTCTCTTCCAAGTATCAAATCTTCATTCTGAGCTCAATTCTATGCAAAACTCTTGTTTTCATCACTAAACTCGCTTAATATGTCTTTCTCATGCAAAACCACTCAGAAACGCATTTCTCCTCAAGAAACACTGAAACTTGCATTTATATGAAGAATATGGGATTTATTTACAGAAACACATCTGTTATACTGGAAACATACAAAAAAGAGACAGAATATGAAAAGAAACATTGTTTTCTCAAACTTTACATTAGAATTCTCTTCCAAGTATCAAATCTTCATTCTGAGCTCAATTCTATGCAAAACTCTTGTTTTCATCACTAAACTCGCTTAATATGTCTTTCTCATGCAAAACCACTCAGAAACGCATTTCTCCTCAAGAAACACTGAAACTTGCATTTATATGAAGAATATGGGATTTATTTACAGAAACACATCTGTTATACTGGAAACATACAAAAAAGAGACAGAATATGAAAAGAAACATTGTTTTCTCAAATTTTACATTAGAATTCGCTTCCAAGTATCAAATCTTCATTCTGAGCTCAATTCTATGCAAAACTCTTGGTTTCATCACTAAACTCGCTTAATATGTCTTTCTCACGCAAAACCACTCAGAAACGCATTTCTCCTCAAGAAACACTGAAACTTGCATTTATATGAAGAATATGTGATTTATTTACAGAAACACATCTGTTATACTGGAAACATACAAAAAAGAGACAGAATATGAAAAGAAACATTGTTTTCTCAAACTTTACATTAGAATTCGCTTCCAAGTATCAACTCTTCATTCTGAGCTCAATTCTATGCAAAACTCTTGTTTTCATCACTAAACTCGCTTAATATGTCTTTCTCATGCAAGACCACTCAGAAACGCATTTCTCCTCAAGAAACACTGAAAAGTGCGTTTATATGAAGAATATGTGATTTATTTACAGAAACACAACTGTTATACTGGAAACATACAAAAAAGAAACAGAATATGAAAAGAAACATTGTTTTCTCAAATTTTACATTAGAATTCGCTTCCAAGTATCAAATCTTCATTCTGAACTCAATTCTATGCAAAACTCTTGTTTTCAAGAGACCACTCAGAAACGCTTTTCTCCTCAAGAAACACTGAAAAGTGCGTTTATATAAAAATGATTTGATTTTTTCAGTAAGTAAATCTCTTATATTGGAAACATACAAAACAGGATGAAAATGAAAGGGAATGTGACATGGCGGTATCGACATTGAGTAGTGACATGGAGGAGTGACAAGAAGGAGCGACACAGAGGAGTGACATGAAGGAGCAACATGGAGGATTGACATAGAGGTGTAACATGAAGGGTCTGCATGTAGGAGCAACGAAGAGGAGGTACATGGGGGAATGACATGGAAGACGTGGAGGCGTGACATGGTAGAACGACATTGAGGATCGAAATGGAGGGTTGACATGTAGTAGTGACATGGAGGAATGACAAGGAGGAGCGACATGGAGGAGTAACAAGGAGGAGCAACATCGAGCAGTGACATGGAATTGTGACATGGAGGTGTGACATAAAGGATCAACATGGAGGAGTGACATGGAGGAGCGACATGGCGGAGTGACATGGAGGAGTGACATTTAGTATTGACATGGAGGAGTTATATAGAGGAGTGACGTGGAAGAAAGTGAGGAGAGACAAGGAGAAGCGACATGGAGGAGCGAAATAGAAGATCGACATGGAGGAGTGACTTTGAGGAACGACATTCTGGAGTGACATGGAGGAGTGA
Organism: Sebastes schlegelii; assembly: GCA_014673565.1. Lineage (NCBI taxonomy): Eukaryota > Metazoa > Chordata > Actinopteri > Perciformes > Sebastidae > Sebastes > Sebastes schlegelii. The sequence continues at coordinate 35,042,364 of CM025825.1, forward strand.
AATGGAGGAGCGACATGGAAGATCGACATGAAGGAGTGACATGGAAGAGCGACTTGGAAGATCGACATGAAGGAGTGACATGGAAGATCGACATGAAGGAGTGACATGGAGGAGCGACATGGAAGAGCGACATGGAGGATCGACATGGAGAAATGACATATAGGATTGACATAGAGGAGTTACATGGAGGAGTGACATGGAAGAAAGGGAGGAATGACATGGAGGAGCGCAATAGAGGATCGACATGGAGCACATGTAGGAGTGAAATGGAGGAGCAAAATGGAGGATCGACATGGAGGAGTGACATGGAGGAGCGACATTGAGGATCAACAAGGAGGAACGACATTGAGGAGCAACATAGAGGACTGACATGGAGGATCAACATGGAGGAGTCGACATGGAGTATTGACAAGGAGGACTTACATGGAGGAGTGACATCCTACAGTTAAATTATGGTGTGAAATTCTGGAGTGATATGTAGGATCTACATGGAGGAGCGACATGGAGGATCGACATGGAGGAGCGACATAGAGTATCGACATGGAAGAGTATCAAGGTTGATCGACATGGAGAAGTGAAATGGAGGAGTGACATGGTAAAGATGGAGGAGTGATATGGAGGAGAGACATGGAAGATCGACATGGAGGAACGACATGGAGGAGCAAAATTGAGGATCGACTATGAGGAGCGACATTGAGGAGCTACATGGAGGAGCTACATGGAGGAGTGACATTGGAGGTCTCACAACGAGCAGCGACATTCTGGAGTGACATGGAGGAGCGACATTCTGGATTGACATGGAAGATCGACATGGAGGATTAACATGTAGGTTCTAAATGGAGGAGTGACATGGATGGTTGACATGGAGGAGCGATATGGAGGATCGACAAGGAGGAGCAATATTGAGGAGCAACGTGGAGGACTGACATGAAGTAGTGATATGGAAGACAGGGAGGAGTGACATGGAGGGTCGACATGGAGGAGTGACAAGGAGGAGGAATATGGAGGAGTGACATTCTTGAGTGACATTCTGGAGTGACATTCTGGAGTGACATTCAGGAGGACATGGAGGATTGACATAGAGGTTTAACATGAAGGATCTGCATGGAGGAGCTACATGGAGGAGGTACATGGGGGAGTGAAATGGAAGACATGGAGGAGTGACATGGTGGAGAAACATGGAGGATCGAATTGGAGGATCGACATGGAGCAGTGACATAAAGGATTTATATGGAAGTGTGACATGGAAGAGTGACATGGAGGATCGACATGGAGGAGTGACAAGGTTGATCGACATGGAGAAGTGGAATGGAGGAGTGACATGGAAGATCGACATGGAGGATCGACATGTAGGAGTTACATTCTGGTGTTAAATCTGGTTGACATGGAGGAGCGACATTCTGTAGTGACATGGAGGAGCGACATGGTGGAGTGATATGGAAGACATGGAGGAGTGACATGGAGGATCGACATTGTGCAGTGACATGGAGGAGTGACAAAGAGGAGCGACATGGAGGAGTGATGTGGAGGAGTGACATTTTGGAGGGACATTCTGGAGGGTAATTCTGGAGTGACATTGATGAGAGATATGGAGGATTGACATAGAGGAGTAACATGAAGGCTCTACATGGAGGAGAAACATAGGGGCGTGACATGGAAAACATGGAGCAGTGAAATGGAGGAGCAACATCGAGGATCGACATGGAGGATCGACATGAAGCAGTGACATGGAGGAGTGACATTGAGGATCGACAAGGAGGAATGACATGGAGGATCGACATGGAGGAGCGACATTGAGGATCGACTATGAGGAGCGACATTGAGGAGCTACATGGAGGAGCGACATTGGAGGTCTCACAACGAGCAGCGACATTCTGGAGTGACATGGAGGAGCGACATTCTGAATTGACATGAGGATTAACATGTAGGATCTAAATGTAGGAGTGACATGGAAGGTTGACATGGAGGAGCAATATGGAGGATCGACAAGAAGGAGCAATATTGAGGAGCAACATGGAGGACTGACATGAAGTAGTGATATGGAAGACAGGGAGGAGTGATATGGAGGGTCGACATGGAGGAGTGACATGGAGGAGGAATATGGAGGAGTGACATTCTGGAGTGACATTCAGGAGGAACATTCTGGAGTGACATGGAGGTATCGACATTGAGTAGTGACATGAAGGAGCAACATGGAGGATTGACATAGAGGTGTAACATGAAGGATCTGCATGGAGGAGCTACATGGAGGAGGTACATGGGGCAGTGAAATGGAAGACATGGAAGAGTGACATGGAGTATCGACATGGAGGAGTTACATGGAGAAGTGACATGGAGGAGCGAACTGGAGGAGTTACATGGAGGAGTGACGTGGAAGACAAGGAGGAATGACATGGAGGAGTGCAAAAGAGGATCGACATGGAGCAGTGACATGGAGGAGGGACATGGAGGATTCACAATCTGGAGTTAAATTCATGAGTGACATTCTGGAGTGACATGGAGGAGTGACATTGAGGAGCTACATGGAGGTGGTACATGGGGGAATGACATGGAAGACATGGAGGCGTGACATGGTAGAACGACATTGAGGATCGAAATGGAGGATTGACATGTAGCAGTGACATGGAGGAATGACAAGGAGGAGCGACATGGAGGAGTAACAAGGAGGAGCAACATCGAGCAGTGACATGGAATTGTGACATGGAGGTGTGACATATAGGATCAACATGGAGGAGTGACATGGAGGAGCGACATGGACGAGTGACATTGAGGAGTGACATGTAGTATTGACATGGAGGAGTTACATAGAGGAGTGACGTGGAAGAAAGTGAGGAGAGACAAGGAGAAGCGACATGGAGGAGCGAAATAGAGGATCGACATGGAGGAGTGACTTTGAGGAACGACATTCTGGAGTGACATGGAGGAGTGAAATGGAGGAGCGACATGGAAGATCGACATGAAGGAGTGACATGGAAGAGCGACATGGAAGATCGACATGAAGGAGGGACAGGGTGGAGCGACATTCTGGAGTGACATGGGGGAGCGACATTCTGGAGTGACATGTAAGATCGACATGGAGGAGCGAAATAGAGGATCGACATGGAGGAGTGACTTGGAAGATCGACATGAAGGAGTGACATGGAAGAGCGACATGGAAGATCGACATGAAGGAGTGACATGGAGGAGCGACATGGAAGAGCGACATGGAGGATCGACATGGAGGAGTGACATGGAAGAGCGACATGGAAGATCGACATGAAGGAGTGACATGGAGGAGCGACATGGAAGAGCGACATGGAGGATCGACATGGAGGAGTGACATGGAAGAGCGACATGGAAGAGCGACATGAAGGAGTGACATGGAGGAGCGACATGGAAGAGCGACATGGAGGATTGACATGGAGAAGTGAAATGGAGGAGTGACATGGTAAAGATGGAGGAGTGATATGGAGGAGAGACATGGAAGATCGACATGGAGGATCGACATGTAGGAGTGACATTCTGGAGTTAAATCTGGTTGACATGGAGGAGAGACATTCTGGAGTGACATGGAGGAGCGACACGGTGGAGTGATATGGAAGACATGGATCAGTGACATGGAAGATCGACATTGAGAAGTGACATGGAGGAGTGACAAAGAGGAGCGACATGGAGGAGTGATATGGAGGAGTGACATTTTGGAGGGACATTCTGGAGGGACATTCTGGAGTGACATTGATGAGAGATATGGATGATTGACATAGAGGAGTAACATGAAGGATCTACATGTAGGAGCAACATAGGGGAGTGACACGGAAAACATGGAGCAGCGAAATGGAGGAGCAACATCGAGGATCGACATGGAGGATCAACATGAAGCAGTGACATGGAGGAGTGACATTGAGGAATGACATGAAGGATCGACATGGAGGAGCGACATTGAGGATCGACTATGAGGAGCGACATTGAGAAGCTACATTGAGGAGCTACATGAAGGAGCGACATTGGAGGTCTCACAACGAGCAGCGACATTCTGGAGTGACATGGAGGAGCGACATTCTGGATTGACATGGAAGATCGACATGGGGGAGCGAAATAGAGGATCGACATGGAGGAGTGACTTGGAAGATCGACATGAAGGAGTGACATGGAAGAGCGACATGGAAGATCGACATGAAGGAGTGACATGGAGGAGCGACATGGAAGAGCGACATGGAGGATCGACATGGAGGAGTGACATGGAAGAGCGACATGGAAGATCGACATGAAGGAGTGACATGGAGGAGCGACATGGAAGAGCGACATGGAGGATCGACATGGAGGAGTGACATGGAAGAGCGACATGGAAGAGCGACATGAAGGAGTGACATGGAGGAGCGACATGGAAGAGCGACATGGAGGATTGACATGGAGAAGTGAAATGGAGGAGTGACATGGTAAAGATGGAGGAGTGATATGGAGGAGAGACATGGAAGATCGACATGGAGGATCGACATGTAGGAGTGACATTCTGGAGTTAAATCTGGTTGACATGGAGGAGAGACATTCTGGAGTGACATGGAGGAGCGACACGGTGGAGTGATATGGAAGACATGGATCAGTGACATGGAAGATCGACATTGAGAAGTGACATGGAGGAGTGACAAAGAGGAGCGACATGGAGGAGTGATATGGAGGAGTGACATTTTGGAGGGACATTCTGGAGGGACATTCTGGAGTGACATTGATGAGAGATATGGATGATTGACATAGAGGAGTAACATGAAGGATCTACATGTAGGAGCAACATAGGGGAGTGACACGGAAAACATGGAGCAGCGAAATGGAGGAGCAACATCGAGGATCGACATGGAGGATCAACATGAAGCAGTGACATGGAGGAGTGACATTGAGGAATGACATGAAGGATCGACATGGAGGAGCGACATTGAGGATCGACTATGAGGAGCGACATTGAGGAGCTACATTGAGGAGCTACATGAAGGAGCGACATTGGAGGTCTCACAACGAGCAGCGACATTCTGGAGTGACATGGAGGAGCGACATTCTGGATTGACATGGAAGATCGACATGGAGGATCTAAATGGAGGAGCGATATGGAGGATCGACAAGGAGAAGCAATATTGAGGAGCAACGTGGAGGACTGACATGAAGTAGTGATATGGAAGACAGGGAGGAGTGACATGGAGGGTCGACATGGAGGAGTGACATGGAGGAGGAATATGGAGGAGTGACATTCAGGAGTGACATTCAGGAGGAACATTCTGGATTGACATGGAAGATCGACATAGAGGATTAACATGTAGGATCTAAATGGAGGAGTGACATGGAGGGTTGACATGGAGGAGCGATATGGAGGATCGACAAGGAGAAGCAATATTGAGGAGCAACGTGGAGGACTGACATGAAGTAGTGATATGGAAGACAGGGAGGAGTGACATGGAGGGTCGACATGGAGGAGTGACATGGAGGAGGAATATGGAGGAGTGACATTCAGGAGTAACATTCTGGAGTGACATGGAGGTATCGACATTGAGTAGTGACATGAAGGATCTGCATGGAAGAGCTACATGGAGGAGGTACATGGGGGGAGTGAAATGGAAGACATGGAGGAGTGACATGGTGGAGAAACATGGAGGATCGAAATGGAGGATCGACATAGAGCAGTGACATAAAGGATTTATATGGAAGTGTGACATGGAAGAGTGACATGGAGGATCGACATGGAGGAGTGACATGGAGGAGCGCAAAAGAGGATCGACATGGAGCAGTGACATGGGGGAGGGACATGGAGGATTAACAATCTGGAGTAAAATTCATGAGTGACATTCTGGAGTGACATGGAGGAGCAACATTCTGGAGTGACATGGAGGAATGACATGAAGGAGTGATATGGAGGAGCAAGGAGAAGCGACACTGAGGATCGATATGAATAAGTTACATGGAGGAGCGACACATTGGAGTGACATGGAAGATATGGAGGAGTGACATGGAGGAGCAACATGGAGTATCGACATGGAGGATCAACATGGAGGAGTGACATTGAGGAGCTACATGGAGGTGCGACATCACGGAGCGACATGGAGGTCTGACAACGAGGAGGTACATTCTGGAGGGACAGGGTGGAGCGACATTCTGGAGTGACATGAAGGAGCAACTATGTGGAGTGACATTCTGGAGTGACATTGATGAGAGTTATGGAGGATTGACATAAATGAGTAACATCAGTTAGAAGTTAACATCAGGAGTAACAGTAGATCTACATGGATCCCATGTACCTCCTCTATGTAGCTACATAGAGGAGGTACATGGGGGAATGACATGGAAGACATGGAGGAGTGACATGGTAGAACGACATTGAGGATCGAAATGGAGGGTTGACATGTAGCAGTGACATGGAGGAATGACAAGGAGGAGTTACATAGAGGAGTGAAGTGGAAGAAAGGGAGGAGAGACAAGGAGGAGCGACATGGAGGAGCGAAATAGAGGATCGACATGGAGGAGTGACTTGGAGGAGCGACATTCTGGAGTGACATGGATGAGTGAAATGGAGGAGCGACAAGGAAGATCGACATGAAGGCGTGACATGGAAGAGCGACATGGAAGATCGACATGAAGGAGTGACATGGAGGAGCAACATGGAAGAGTGACATCACGGAGCGACATGGAGGTCTGACAACGAGGAGCGACATTCTGGAGTGACATGTAAGATCGACATGGAGGAGTAACATGTAGGATCTAAATGGAGGAGTGACATGGAGGATCGACATTGAAGAGCGATATGGAGGATCGACAAGGAGGAGCAACATTGAGGAGCAACATGAAGGAGTGACATGGAGGAGGGACATGGAGGAGGGACATGGAGGAGTAACATTCTGGAATTAATTTCTGGAGTGACATGGAGGATCTAAATGGAGGAGTGACATGGAGGATTGACATTGAAGAGCGATATGGAAGATCGACAAGGAGGAGCAACATTGAGGAGCAACATGAAGGAGTGACATGGAGGAGGGACCTGGAGGAGGGACATGGAGGAGTAACATTCTGGAATTAATTTCTGGAGTGACATGGAGGAGCGACATTGAGGAGCTACATGGAGGAGCTACATGGAGGAGCGACATGGAGGTCTCACAACGAGGAGCGACATTCTGGATGAATCTGTTGACCAACAAAATTTTCAGTTGCAGTTGCTTAGCAGGAAATTCACCATAATTCATTGACCATTAGCAAATCATCATAAATCTTGGTAGATATCTTCAGTACATGTTTGGGAAGAGGGAAAAGCATTTTCTGTTTGACACATAAGGGGCGCCACAAATATCAGAAACTTGTATCGCAAGATCCGGTGGACAGAATTTTATCAATTTGGGGGCAAGTATTAACCAAGATCTATAGTGTCATATTGATCGGTGCATGTGGGCGTGGCCTATTTAGCATTTTATGCAAAATTATGCCTTTGCTCAATTTGCTGAGAGCTGGAATGAGCTAGAGACATGAGACTTGGTACCATGATGCCATAATGCTTCACATAAAAGATGAAAACAATTGACCACATGGTGGCGCTAAAACAATTTTCAAGGCCAGCCCCCTCACACCATAAGTCCTATTAATTTGAAATTTGACAGACACGTGCTGCTGAATGTGATCTAAAAAAAGTCTCTTGGACCACGAAAGTCCACCAACTAAATTTTCCGCCATGTTGGATTTTTTGAAAAACACATTTTTGATATCTCCTCCTAAACCGTAGGTCTGATTGCTGGCATATTTTCTGCGAATCATTATTGGACCAGGCTCATCAAAGGTTGCATAAAGCTTGTTGATATGTTATTGTGTTGTGAAGATATTGACCAATTCATTTTTAAGGGGCGGGCTCAGCACGTCAATCTCCAAACTTGCAGCATATGTTCACAAGAGTAGCGGAAACATTTGCTGAAAGTTTCATTCAAATCGGCCACTAGAGGGGCGCTTTGAGCGATATGCCGCTTGCAGCTTTAATTCATTTTAAATTGATATAACTATGTGGATGTGGAAATATGTTTTATATATTTCATGTTTATTCTTTTACAATGTAATTGTAACCTGTGTTGAAATGTACCACTATACGATCACAATGTAAAAGTCTAGTTTTCATCACGAAGCCAAAGAATGCATTTCTCCTCCAGAAACACTGAAAAGTGGATTCATATGAAAAATGTGAAATTTCTTCACAGAAAAATATTTCTTGCATTGGAAACACACAAAAAAAGGATAAATATGAAAGGGAACACAGTTTTCCAAAATATAATATGATAGTTTTGGACTCCAGGCATCAAACTGTCAGTCTGAGCTGAATTCCATGTAAAACGCTAGTTTTCATCACTAAACTAGCACGTGTCTCGCATATGTCTTTCTCACCCAAAACCACTCAGGAACGCATTTCTCCTCAAGAAACACTGAAACTTGCATTTATATGAAGAATATGTGATTTATTTACAGAAACACATCTGTTATACTGGAAACATACAAAAAAGAGACAGAATATGAAAAGAAACATTGTTTTCTCAAATTTTACATTAGAATTCTCTTCCAAGTATCAAATCTTCATTCTGAGCTCAATTCTATGCAAAACTCTTGTTTTCATCACTAAACTCGCTTAATATGTCTTTCTCATGCAAAACCACTCAGAAACGCATTTCTCCTCAAGAAACACTGAAACTTGCATTTATATGAAGAATATGTGATTTATTTACAGAAACACATCTGTTATACTGGAAATATACAAAAAAGAGACAGAATATGAAAAGAAACATTGTTTTCTCAAATTTTACATTAGAATTCTCTTCCAAGTATCAAATCTTCATTCTGAGCTCAATTCTATGCAAAACTCTTGTTTTCATCACTAAACTCGCTTAATATGTCTTTCTCATGCAAAACCACTCAGGAACGCATTTCTCCTCAAGAAACACTGAAACTTGCATTTATATGAAGAATATGTGATTTATTTACAGAAACACATCTGTTATACTGGAAACATACAAAAAAGAGACAGAATATGAAAAGAAACATTGTTTTCTCAAACTTTACATTAGAATTCTCTTCCAAGTATCAAATCTTCATTCTGAGCTCAATTCTATGCAAAACTCTTGTTTTCATCACTAAACTCGCTTAATATGTCTTTCTCATGCAAAACCACTCAGAAACGCATTTCTTCTCAAGAAACACTGAAACTTGCATTTATATGAAGAATATGGGATTTATTTACAGAAACACATCTGTTATACTGGAAACATACAAAAAAGAGACAGAATATGAAAAGAAACATTGTTTTCTCAAATTTTACATTAGAATTCGCTTCCAAGTATCAAATCTTCATTCTGAGCTCAATTCTATGCAAAACTCTTGGTTTCATCACTAAACTCGCTTAATATGTCTTTCTCACGCAAAACCACTCAGGAAAGGCATTTCTCCTCAAGAAACACTGAAACTTGCATTTCTATGAAGAATATGTGATTTATTTACAGAAACACATCTGTTATACTGGAAACATACAAAAAAGAGACAGAATATGAAAAGAAACATTGTTTTCTCAAACTTTACATTAGAATTCGCTTCCAAGTATCAAATCTTCATTCTGAGCTCAATTCTATGCAAAACTCTTGGTTTCATCACTAAACTCGCTTAATATGTCTTTCTCACGCAAAACCACTCAGAAACGCATTTCTCCTCAAGAAACACTGAAACTTGCATTTCTATGAAGAATATGTGATTTATTTACAGAAACACATCTGTTATACTGGAAACATACAAAAAAGAGACAGAATATGAAAAGAAACATTGTTTTCTCAAACTTTACATTAGAATTCTCTTCCAAGTATCAAATCTTCATTCTGAGCTCAATTCTATGCAAAACTCTTGTTTTCATCACTAAACTCGCTTAATATGTCTTTCTCATGCAAAACCACTCAGAAACGCATTTCTCCTCAAGAAACACTGAAACTTGCATTTATATGAAGAATATGGGATTTATTTACAGAAACACATCTGTTATACTGGAAACATACAAAAAAGAGACAGAATATGAAAAGAAACATTGTTTTCTCAAACTTTACATTAGAATTCGCTTCCAAGTATCAACTCTTCATTCTCAGCTCAATTCTATGCAAAACTCTTGTTTTCATTACTAAACTCGCTTAATATGTCTTTCTCATGCAAGACCACTCAGAAACGCATTTCTCCTCAAGAAACACTGAAAAGTGCGTTTATATAAAATTATTTGATTTTTTCAGTAAGTAAATCTCTTATATTGGAAACATACAAAACAGGATGAAAATGAAAGGGAATGTGACATGGAGGTATCGACATTGAGTAGTGACATGGAGGAGTGACAAGAAGGAGCGACACAGAGGAGTGACATGAAGGAGCAACATGGAGGATTGACATAGAGGTGTAACATGAAGGGTCTGCATGTAGGAGCTACGAAGAGGAGGTACATGGGGGAATGACATGGAAGAAGTGGAGGTGTGACATGGTAGAACGACATTGAGGATCGAAATGGAGGGTTGACATGTAATAGTGACATGGAGGAATGACAAGGAGGAGCGACATGGAGGAGTAACAAGGAGGAGCAACATCGAGCAGTGACATGGAATTGTGACATGGAGGTGTGACATAAAGGATCAACATGGAGGAGTGACATGGAGGAGCCCCATGGCGGAGTGACATGGAGGAGTGACATTTAGTATTGACATGGAGGAGTTATATAGAGGAGTGACGTGGAAGAAAGTGAGGATAGACAAGGAGAAGCGACATGGAGGAGCGAAATAGAAGATCGACATGGAGGAGTGACTTTGAGGAACGACATTCTGGAGTGACATGGAGGAGTGAAATGGAGGAGCGACATGGAAGATCGACATGAAGGAGTGACATGGAAGAGCGACTTGGAAGATCGACATGAAGGAGTGACATTGAAGAGTGACATGGAAGATCGACATGAAGGAGTGACATGGAGGAGCGACATGGAAGAGCGACATGGAGGATCGACATGGAGGAGTGACATGGAAGAGCGACATGGAAGAGCGACATGGAGAAGCTACATGGAGGTGCGACATCACGGAGCGACATGGAGGTCTGACAACGAGGAGGGACAGGGTGGAGCGACATTCTGGAGTGACATGGTGGAGCGAAATTCTGGAGTGACATGGAGGAGCGACATTGAGGAACGACATTGAGGAGCAACATGGAGGAGTCGACATGGATTATTGACAAGGAGGACTTACATGGAGGAGTGACATCCTACAGTTAAGTTATGGTGTGAAATTCTGGAGTGATATGTAGGATCTACATGGAGGATTGACATGGAGGATCGACATGGAGGAGCGACATAGAGTATCGACATGGAAGAGTATCAAGGTTGATCGACATGGAGAAGTGAAATGGAGGAGTGACATGGTAAAGATGGAGGAGTGATATGGAGAAGTGACATTTTGGAGGGACATTCTGGAGGGACATTCTGGAGTGACATTGATGAGAGATATGGAGGATTGACATAGAGGAGTAACATGAAGGATCTACATGGAGGACTAACATAGGGGAGTGACATGGAAAACATGGAGCAGTGAAATGGAGGAGCAACATCGAGGATCGACATGGAGGATCGACATAAAGCAGTGACATGGAGGAGTGACATTGAGGATCGACATGGAGGAATGACATGGAGGAACGACATGGAGGAGCAAAATTGAGGATCGACTATGAGGAGCGACATTGAGGAGCTACATGGAGGAGCTACATGGAGGAGCGACATTGGAGGTCTCACAACGAGCAGCGACATTCTGGAGTGACATGGAGGAGCGACATTCTGGATTGAAATGGAAGATCGACATGGAGGATTAACATGTAGGATCTAAATGGAGGAGTGACATGGATGGTTGACATGGAGGAGCGATATGGAGGATCGACAAGGAGGAGCAATATTGAGGAGCAACGTGGAGGACTGACATGAAGTAGTGATATGGAAGACAGGGAGGAGTGACATGAAGGGTCGACATGGAGGAGTGACAAGGAGGAGGAATATGGAGGAGTGACATTCTGGAGTGACATTCTGGAGTGACATTCAGGAGGAACATTCTAGAGTGACATGGATGTATCGACATTGAGTAGTGACATGAAGGAGCAACATGGAGGATTGACATAGAGATTTAACATGAAGGATCTGCATGGAGGAACTACATGGAGGAGGTACATGGGGGAGTGAAATGGAAGACATGGTGGAGTGACATGGTGGAGAAACATGGAGGATCCAATTGGAGGATCGACATGGAGCAGTGACATAAAGGATTTATATGGAAGTGTGACATGGAAGAGTGACATGGAAGATGGACATGGAGGAGTGACATGGAGGAGCGAATTGGAGGAGTTACATGGAGGAGTGACGTGGAAGACAGGGAGGAATGAAATGGAGGAGTGCAAAAGAGGATCGACATGGAGCAGTGACATGGGGGAGGGACATGGAGGATTAACAATCTGGAGTTAAATTCATGAGTGACATTCTGGAGTGACATGGAGGAGCAACATTCTTGAGTGACATGGAGGAATGACAGAAAGGAGTGATATGGAGGAGAAAGGAGAAGCGACACTGAGGATCGATATGAATAAGTTACATGGAGGAGCGACACATTGGAGTTACATGGAAGATATGGAGGAGTGACATGAAGGAGCAACATGGGGTATCGACATGGAGGATCAACATGGAGGAGTGACATTGAGAAGCTACTTGGAGGTGCGACATCACGGAGCTACATGGAGGTCTGACAACGAGGAGGTACATTCTGGAGGGACAGGGTGGAGCAACATTCTGGAGTGACATGGAGGAGCGAACTCGAGGAGTTACATGGAGGAGTGACGTGGAAGACAGGGAGGAATGACATGGAGAAGCGCAAAAGAGGATCGACATGGAGCAGTGACATAGGGGAAGGAAATGGAGGATTAACAATCTGGAGTTAAATTCATGAGTGACATTCTGGAGTGACATGGAGGAGCAACATTCTGGAGTGACATGGAGGAATGACATGAAAGAGTGATATGGAGGAGCAAGGAGAAGCGACACTGAGGATCGATATAAATAAGTTACATGGAGGAGCGACACATTGGAGTGACATGGAAGATATGGAGGCGTGACATGGAGGAGCAACATGGAGTATCGACATGGAGGATCAACATGGAGGAGTGACATTGAGGAGCTACATGGAGAACATGGAGGTGCGACATCACGGAGCGACATGGAGGTCTGACAACGAGGAGGTACATTCTGGAGGGACAGGGTGGAGCGACATTCTGGAGTGACATGAAGGAGCAACTATCTGGAGTGACATTGATGAGAGTTATGGAGGATTGACATAAAGGAGTAACATCAGTTAGGAGTTAACATCAGGAGTAACAGTAGATCTACATGGAGGAGCTACATAGAGGAGGTACATGGGGGAATGACATGGAAGACATGGAGGCGTGACATGGTAGAACGACATTGAGGATCGAAATGGAGGATTGACATGTAGCAGTGACATGGAGGAATGACAAGGAGGAGCGACATGGAGGAGTAAAAAGGAGGAGCAACATCGAGCAGTGACATGGAATTGTGACATGGAGGTGTGACATATAGGATCAACATGGAGGAGTGACATGGAGGAGCGACATGGTGGAGTTACATGGAGAAATGACATATAGGATTGACATAGAGGAGTTACATGGAGGAGTGACATGAAAGAAAGGGAGGAATGACATGGAGGAGCGCAATAGAGGATCGACATGGAGCACATGTAGGAGTGAAATGGAGGAGCAAAATGGAGGATCGACATGGAGGAGTGACATGGAGGAGCGACATTGAGGATCAACAAGGAGGAACGACATTGAGGAGCAACATGGAGGACTGACATGGAGGATCAACATGGAGGAGTCGACATGGAGTATTGACAAGGAGGACTTACATGGAGGAGTGACATCCTACAGTTAAATTATGGTGTGAAATTCTGGAGTGATATGTAGGATCTACATGGAGGATTGACATGGAGGATCGACATGGAGGAGCGACATAGAGTATCGACATGGAAGAGTATCAAGGTTGATCGACATGGAGAAGTGAAATGGAGGAGTGACATGGTAAAGATGGAGGAGTGATATGGAGGAGAGACATGGAAGATCGACATGGAGGATCGACATGTAGGAGTGACATTCTGGAGTTAAATCTGGTTGACATGGAGGAGCGACATTCTGTAGTGACATGGAGGAGCGTATGGTGGAGTGATATGGAAGACATGGAGGAGTGACATGGAGGATCGACATTGAGCAGTAACATGGAGGAGTGACAAAGAGGAGTGACATGGAGGAGTGATATGGAGGAGTGACATTTTGGAGGGACATTCTGGAGGGTAATTCTGGAGTGACATTGATGAGAGATATGGAGGATTGACATAGAGGAGTAACATGAAGGCTCTACATGGAGGAGCAACATAGGGGAGTGACATGGAAAACATGGAGCAGTGAAATGGAGGAGCAACATCGAGGATCGACATGGAGGATCGACATGAAGCAGTGACATGGAGGAGTGACATTGAGGATCGACATGGAGGAATGACATGGAGGATCGACATGGAGGAGCGACATTGAGGATCGACTATGAGGAGCGACATTGAGGAGCTACATGGAGGAGCTACATGGAGGCGCGACATTGGAGGTCTCACAACGAGCAGCGACATTCTGGAGTGACATGGAGGAGCGACATTCTGGATTGACATGAAAGAAAGGGAGGAATGACATGGAGGAGTGACATGGTAAAGATGGAGGAGTGATATGGAGGAGAGACATGGAAGATCGACATGGAGGATCGACATGTAGGAGTGACATTCTGGAGTTAAATCTGATTGACATGGAGGAGCGACATTCTGTAGTGACATGGAGGAGCGTATGGTGGAGTGATATGGAAGACATGGAGGAGTGACATGGAGGATCGACATTGAGCAGTGACATGGAGGAGTGACAAAGAGGAGTGACATGGAGGAGTGATATGGAGGAGTGACATTTTGGAGGGACATTCTGGAGGGTAATTCTGGAGTGACATTGATGAGAGATATGGAGGATTGACATAGAAGGCTCTACATGGAGGAGCAACATAGGGGAGTGACATGGAAAACATGGAGCAGTGAAATGGAGGAGCAACATCGAGGATCGACATGGAGGATCGACATGAAGCAGTGACATGGAGGAGTGACATTGAGGATCGACATGGAGGAATGACACTGAGGATCGACATGGAGGAGCGACATTGAGGATCGACTATGAGGAGCGACATTGAGGAGCTACATGGAGGAGCGACATTGGAGGTCTCACAACGAGCAGCGACATTCTGGAGTGACATGGAGGAGAGACATTCTGGATTGACATGAGGATTAACATGTAGGATCTAAATGTAGGAGTGACATGGAAGGTTGACATGGAGGAGCAATATGGAGGATCGACACGGAGGAGCAATATTGAGGAGCAACATGGAGGACTGACATGAAGTAGTGATATGGAAGACAGGGAGGAGTGATATGGAGGGTCGACAAGGAGGAGTGACATGGAGGAGGAATATGGAGGAGTGACATTCTGGAGTGACATTCAGGAGGAACATTCTGGAGTGACATGGAGGTATAGACATTGAGTAGTGACATGAAGGAGCAACATGGAGGATTGACATAGAGGTGTAACATGAAGGATCTGCATGGAGGAGCTACATGGAGGAGGTACATGGGGAAGTGAAATGGAAGACATGGAAGAGTGACATGGAGTATCGACATGGAGGAGTGACATGGAGAAGTGACATGGAGGAGCGAACTGGAGGAGTTACATGGAGGAGTGACGTGGAAGACAGGGAGGAATGACATGGAGGGGTGCAAAAGAGGATCGACATGGAGCAGTGACATGGAGGAGGGACATGGAGGATTAACAATCTGGAGTTAAATTCATGAGTGAAATTCTGGAGTCACATGGAGGAGTGACATACATATATATATATGTATATATATGGAGGAGCTACATGGAGGTGGTACATGGGGGAATGACATGGAAGACATGGAGGCGTGACATGGTAGAACGACATTGAGGATCGAAATGGAGGATTGACATGTAGCAGTGACATGGAGGAATGACAAGGAGGAGCGACATGGAGGAGTAACAAGGAGGAGCAACATCGAGCAGTGACATGGAATTGTGACATGGAGGTGTGACATATAGGATCAACATGGAGGAGTGACATGGAGGAGCGACATGGCGGAGTGACATGGAGGAGTGACATTTAGTATTGACATGGAGGAGTTATATAGAGGAGTGACGTGAAAGAAAGTGAGGAGAGACAAAGAGAAGCGACATGGAGGAGCGAAATAGAGGATCGACATGGAGGAGTGACTTTGAGGAACGACATTCTGGAGTGACATGGAGGAGTG
The DNA here is from genome assembly GCA_014673565.1 of Sebastes schlegelii. Classification (NCBI taxonomy): domain Eukaryota; kingdom Metazoa; phylum Chordata; class Actinopteri; order Perciformes; family Sebastidae; genus Sebastes; species Sebastes schlegelii. Next base: position 35,058,797 of record CM025825.1, read on the forward strand.
TAATGGAGGAGCGACATGGAAGATCGACATGGAGGATCGACATGGAGGAGTGACATGGAAGAGCGACATGGAAGATCGACATGAAGGAGTGACATGGAGGAGCGACATGGAGGAGTGACATGGAAGAGCGACATGGAAGATCGACACGGAGGAGTGACATCCTACAGTTAAATTCTGATGTGAAATTCTGGAGTGATATGTAGGATCTACATGGAGGATCGACATGGAGGATCGACATGGAGGATCGACATGGAGGAGCGACATAGAGTATCGACATGGAAGAGTATCAAAGTTGATCGACATGGAGAAGTGAAATGGAGAAGTGACATGGTAAAGATGGAGGAGTGATATGGAGGAGAGACATTTTAGAGGGACATTCTGAAGGGACATTCTGGAGTGACATTGATGAGAGATATGGATGATTGACATAGAGGAGTAACATGAAGGATCTACATGGAGGAGCAACATAGGGGAGTGACACGGAAAACATGGAGCAGTGAAATGGAGGAGCAACATCGAGGATCGACATGGAGGATCAACATGAAGCAGTGACATGGAGGAGTGACATTGAGGAATGACATGAAGGATCGACATGGAGGAGCGACATTGAGGATCGACTATGAGGAGCGACATTGAGGAGCTACATGGAGGAGCTACATGGAGGAGCGACATTGGAGGTCTCACAACGAGCAGCGACATTCTGGAGTGACATGGAGGAGCGACATTCTGGATTGACATGGAAGATCGACATGGAGGATTAACATGTAGGATCTAAATGGAGGAGTGACATGGAGGGTTGACATGGAGGAGCGATATGGAGGATCGACAAGGAGAAGCAATATTGAGGAGCAACGTGGAGGACTGACATGAAGTAGTGATATGGAAGACAGGGAGGAGTGACATAGAGGGTTGACATGGAGGAGTGACATGGAGGAGGAATATGGAGGAGTGACATTCAGGAGTAACTTTCTGGAGTGACATGGAGGTATCGACATTGAGTAGTGACATGAAGGAGCAACATGGAGGATTGACATAGAGGTGTAACATGAAGGATCTGCATGGAAGAGCTACATGGAGGAGGTACATGGGGGGAGTGAAATGGAAGACATGGAGGATCGACATGGAGCAGTGACATAAAGGATTTATATGGAAGTGTGACATGGAAGAGTGACATGGAGGATCGACATGGAGGAGTGACATGGAGGAGCGCAAAAGAGGATCGACATGGAGCAGTGACATGGGGGAGGGACATGGAGGATTAACAATCTGGAGTAAAATTCATGAGTGACATTCTGGAGTGACATGGAGGAGCAACATTCTGGAGTGACATGGAGGAATGACATGAAGGAGTGATATGGAGGAGCAAGGAGAAGCGACACTGAGGATCGATATGAATAAGTTACATGGAGGAGCGACACATTGGAGTGACATGGAAGATATGGAGGAGCAACATGGAGTATCGACATGGAGGATCAACATGGAGGAGTGACATTGAGGAGCTACATGGAGGTCTGACAACGAGGAGGTACATTCTGGAGGGACAGGGTGGAGCGACATTCTGGAGTGACATGAAGGAGCAACTATCTGGAGTGACATTCTGGAGTGACATTGATGAGAGTTATGGAGGATTGACATAAATGAGTAACATCAGTTAGAAGTTAACATCAGGAGTAACAGTAGATCTAAATGGAGGAGCTACATAGAGGAGGTACATGGGGGAATGACATGGAAGACATGGAGGAGTGACATGGTAGAACGACATTGAGGATCGAAATGGAGGGTTGACATGTAGCAGTGACATGGAGGAATGACAAGGAGGAGCGACATGGAGGAGTAAGAAGGAGGAGCAACATCGAGCAGTGACATGGAATTGTGACATGGAGGTGTGACATATAGGATCAACATGGAGGAGTGACATTGAGGAGCGACATGGCGGAGTGACATGGAGTAGTGACATGTAGTATTGACATGGAGGAGTTACATAGAGGAGTGAAGTGGAAGAAAGGGAGGAGAGACAAGGAGGAGCGACATGGAGGAGCGAAATAGAGGATCGACATGGAGGAGTGACTTGGAGGAGCGACATTCTGGAGTGACATGGATGAGTGAAATGGAGGAGCGACAAGGAAGATCGACATGAAGGCGTGACATGGAAGAGCGACATGGAAGATCGACATGAAGGAGTGACATGGAGGAGCAACATGGAAGAGTGACATCACGGAGCGACATGGAGGTCTGACAACGAGGAGCGACATTCTGGAGTGACATGTAAGATCGACATGGAGGAGTAACATGTAGGATCTAAATGGAGGAGTGACATGGAGGATTGACATTGAAGAGCGATATGGAGGATCGACAAGGAGGAGCAACATTGAGGAGCAACATGGAGGAGCTACATGGAGGAGCGACATGGAGGTCTCACAACGAGGAGCGACATTCTGGATGAATCTGTTGACCAACAAAATTTTCAGTTGCAGGTGCTTAGCAGGAAATTCACCATAATTCATTGACCATTAGCAAATCATCATAAATCTTGGTAGATATCTTCAGTACATGTTTGGGAAGAGGCGTACCAAAGCATTTTCTGTTTGACACATAAGGGGCGCCACAAATATCAGAAACTTGTATCGCAAGATCCGGTGGACAGAATTTTATCAAATTTGGGGGCAAGTATTAACCAAGATCTATAGTGGATATATCTATTAATCGGTGCATGTGGGCGTGGCCTATTTAGCATTTTATGCAAAATTATGCCTTTGCTCAATTTGCTGAGAGCTGGAATGAGCTAGAGACATGAGACTTGGTACCATGATGCCATAATGCTTCACATAAAAGATGAAAACAATTGACCACATGGTGGCGTTAAAACAATTTTCAAGGCCAGCCCCCTCACACCATAAGTCCTATTAATTTGAAATTTGACAGACACGTGCTGCTGAATGTGATCTAAAAAAAGTCTCTTGGACCACGAAAGTCCACCAACTAAATTTTCCGCCATGTTGGATTTTTTGAAAAACACATTTTTGATATCTCCTCCTAAACCGTAGGTCTGATTGCTGGCATATTTTCTGCGAATCATTATTGGACCAGGCTCATCAAAGGTTGCATAAAGCTTGTTGATATGTTATTGTGTTGTGAAGATATTGACCAATTCATTTTTAAGGGGCGTGCTCAGCACGTCAATCTCCAAACTTGTAGCATATGTTCACAAGAGTAGCGGAAACATTTGCTGAAAGTTTCATTCAAATCGGCCACTAGAGGGGCGCTTTGAGCGATATGCCGCTTGCGGCTTTAATTCATTTTAAATTGATATAACTATGTGGATGTGGAAATATGTTTTATATATTTCATGTTTATTCTTTTACAATGTAATTGTAACCTGTGTTGAAATGTACCACTATACGATCACAATGTAAAACTCTAGTTTTCATCACTAAGCCAAAGAATGCATTTCTCCTCCAGAAACACTGAAAAGTGGATTCATATGAAAAATGTGAAATTTCTTCACAGAAAAATATTTCTTGCATTGGAAACACACAAAAAAAGGATAAATATGAAAGGGAACACAGTTTTCCAAAATATAATATGATAGTTTTGGACTCCAGGCATCAAACTGTCAGTCTGAGCTGAATTCCATGTAAAACGCTAGTTTTCATCACTAAACTCGCACGTGTCTCGCATATGTCTTTCTCACCCAAAACCACTCAGGAACGCATTTCTCCTCAAGAAACACTGAAACTTGCATTTATATGAAGAATATGTGATTTATTTACAGAAACACATCTGTTACACTGGAAACATACAAAAAAGAGACAGAATATGAAAAGAAACATTGTTTTCTCAAATTTTACATTAGAATTCTCTTCCAAGTATCAAATCTTCATTCTGAGCTCAATTCTATGCAAAACTCTTGTTTTCATCACTAAACTCGCTTAATATGTCTTTCTCATGCAAAACCACTCAGAAACGCATTTCTCCTCAAGAAACACTGAAACTTGCATTTATATGAAGAATATGTGATTTATTTACAGAAACACATCTGTTATACTGGAAATATACAAAAAAGAGACAGAATATGAAAAGAAACATTGTTTTCTCAAATTTTACATTAGAATTCTCTTCCAAGTATCAAATCTTCATTCTGAGCTCAATTCTATGCAAAACTCTTGTTTTCATCACTAAACTCGCTTAATATGTCTTTCTCATGCAAAACCACTCAGGAACGCATTTCTCCTCAAGAAACACTGAAACTTGCATTTATATGAAGAATATGTGATTTATTTACAGAAACACATCTGTTATACTGGAAACATACAAAAAAGAGACAGAATATGAAAAGAAACATTGTTTTCTCAAACTTTACATTAGAATTCTCTTCCAAGTATCAAATCTTCATTCTGAGCTCAATTCTATGCAAAACTCTTGTTTTCATCACTAAACTCGCTTAATATGTCTTTCTCATGCAAAACCACTCAGAAACGCATTTCTCCTCAAGAAACACTGAAACTTGCATTTATATGAAGAATATGGGATTTATTTACAGAAACACATCTGTTATACTGGAAACATACAAAAAAGAGACAGAATATGAAAAGAAACATTGTTTTCTCAAACTTTACATTAGAATTCTCTTCCAAGTATCAAATCTTCATTCTGAGCTCAATTCTATGCAAAACTCTTGTTTTCATCACTAAACTCGCTTAATATGTCTTTCTCATGCAAAACCACTCAGGAACGCATTTCTCCTCAAGAAACACTGAAACTTGCATTTCTATGAAGAATATGTGATTTATTTACAGAAACACATCTGTTATACTGGAAACATACAAAAAAGAGACAGAATATGAAAAGAAACATTGTTTTCTCAAACTTTACATTAGAATTCTCTTCCAAGTATCAAATCTTCATTCTGAGCTCAATTCTATGCAAAACTCTTGTTTTCATCACTAAACTCGCTTAATATGTCTTTCTCATGCAAAACCACTCAGAAACGCATTTCTTCTCAAGAAACACTGAAACTTGCATTTATATGAAGAATATGGGATTTATTTACAGAAACACATCTGTTATACTGGAAACATACAAAAAAGAGACAGAATATGAAAAGAAACATTGTTTTCTCAAATTTTACATTAGAATTCGCTTCCAAGTATCAAATCTTCATTCTGAGCTCAATTCTATGCAAACTCTTGTTTTCATTACTAAACTCGCTTAATATGTCTTTCTCATGCAAGACCACTCAGAAACGCATTTCTCCTCAAGAAACACTGAAAAGTGCGTTTATATAAAATTATTTGATTTTTTCAGTAAGTAAATCTCTTATATTGGAAACATACAAAACAGGATGAAAATGAAAGGGAATGTGACATGGAGGTATCGACATTGAGTAGTGACATGGAGGAGTGACAAGAAGGAGCGACACAGAGGAGTGACATGAAGGAGCAACATGGAGGATTGACATAGAGGTGTAACATGAAGGGTCTGCATGTAGGAGCTACGAAGAGGAGGTACATGGGGGAATGACATGGAAGAAGTGGAGGTGTGACATGGTAGAACGACATTGAGGATCGAAATGGAGGGTTGACATGTAATAGTGACATGGAGGAATGACAAGGAGGAGCGACATGGAGGAGTAACAAGGAGGAGCAACATCGAGCAGTGACATGGAATTGTGACATGGAGGTGTGACATAAAGGATCAACATGGAGGAGTGACATGGAGGAGCCCCATGGCGGAGTGACATGGAGGAGTGACATTTAGTATTGACATGGAGGAGTTATATAGAGGAGTGACGTGGAAGAAAGTGAGGATAGACAAGGAGAAGCGACATGGAGGAGCGAAATAGAAGATCGACATGGAGGAGTGACTTTGAGGAACGACATTCTGGAGTGACATGGAGGAGTGAAATGGAGGAGCGACATGGAAGATCGACATGAAGGAGTGACATGGAAGAGCGACTTGGAAGATCGACATGAAGGAGTGACATTGAAGAGTGACATGGAAGATCGACATGAAGGAGTGACATGGAGGAGCGACATGGAAGAGCGACATGGAGGATCGACATGGAGGAGTGACATGGAAGAGCGACATGGAAGAGCGACATGGAGAAGCTACATGGAGGTGCGACATCACGGAGCGACATGGAGGTCTGACAACGAGGAGGGACAGGGTGGAGCGACATTCTGGAGTGACATGGTGGAGCGAAATTCTGGAGTGACATGGAGGAGCGACATTGAGGAACGACATTGAGGAGCAACATGGAGGAGTCGACATGGATTATTGACAAGGAGGACTTACATGGAGGAGTGACATCCTACAGTTAAGTTATGGTGTGAAATTCTGGAGTGATATGTAGGATCTACATGGAGGATTGACATGGAGGATCGACATGGAGGAGCGACATAGAGTATCGACATGGAAGAGTATCAAGGTTGATCGACATGGAGAAGTGAAATGGAGGAGTGACATGGTAAAGATGGAGGAGTGATATGGAGAAGTGACATTTTGGAGGGACATTCTGGAGGGACATTCTGGAGTGACATTGATGAGAGATATGGAGGATTGACATAGAGGAGTAACATGAAGGATCTACATGGAGGACTAACATAGGGGAGTGACATGGAAAACATGGAGCAGTGAAATGGAGGAGCAACATCGAGGATCGACATGGAGGATCGACATAAAGCAGTGACATGGAGGAGTGACATTGAGGATCGACATGGAGGAATGACATGGAGGAACGACATGGAGGAGCAAAATTGAGGATCGACTATGAGGAGCGACATTGAGGAGCTACATGGAGGAGCTACATGGAGGAGCGACATTGGAGGTCTCACAACGAGCAGCGACATTCTGGAGTGACATGGAGGAGCGACATTCTGGATTGAAATGGAAGATCGACATGGAGGATTAACATGTAGGATCTAAATGGAGGAGTGACATGGATGGTTGACATGGAGGAGCGATATGGAGGATCGACAAGGAGGAGCAATATTGAGGAGCAACGTGGAGGACTGACATGAAGTAGTGATATGGAAGACAGGGAGGAGTGACATGAAGGGTCGACATGGAGGAGTGACAAGGAGGAGGAATATGGAGGAGTGACATTCTGGAGTGACATTCTGGAGTGACATTCAGGAGGAACATTCTGGAGTGACATGGATGTATCGACATTGAGTAGTGACATGAAGGAGCAACATGGAGGATTGACATAGAGATTTAACATGAAGGATCTGCATGGAGGAACTACATGGAGGAGGTACATGGGGGAGTGAAATGGAAGACATGGTGGAGTGACATGGTGGAGAAACATGGAGGATCCAATTGGAGGATCGACATGGAGCAGTGACATAAAGGATTTATATGGATGTGTGACATGGAAGAGTGACATGGAAGATGGACATGGAGGGGTGACATGGAGGAGCGAACTGGAGGAGTTACATGGAGGAGTGACGTGGAAGACAGGGAGGAATGAAATGGAGGAGTGCAAAAGAGGATCGACATGGAGCAGTGACATGGGGGAGGGACATGGAGGATTAACAATCTGGAGTTAAATTCATGAGTGACATTCTGGAGTGACATGGAGGAGCAACATTCTTGAGTGACATGGAGGAATGACAGAAAGGAGTGATATGGAGGAGAAAGGAGAAGCGACACTGAGGATCGATATGAATAAGTTACATGGAGGAGCGACACATTGGAGTTACATGGAAGATATGGAGGAGTGACATGAAGGAGCAACATGGGGTATCGACATGGAGGATCAACATGGAGGAGTGACATTGAGAAGCTACATGGAGGTGCGACATCACGGAGCTACATGGAGGTCTGACAACGAGGAGGTACATTCTGGAGGGACAGGGTGGAGCAACATTCTGGAGTGACATGGAGGAGCGAACTCGAGGAGTTACATGGAGGAGTGACGTGGAAGACAGGGAGGAATGACATGGAGAAGCGCAAAAGAGGATCGACATGGAGCAGTGACATAGGGGAAGGAAATGGAGGATTAACAATCTGGAGTTAAATTCATGAGTGACATTCTGGAGTGACATGGAGGAGCAACATTCTGGAGTGACATGGAGGAATGACATGAAAGAGTGATATGGAGGAGCAAGGAGAAGCGACACTGAGGATCGATATAAATAAGTTACATGGAGGAGCGACACATTGGAGTGACATGGAAGATATGGAGGCGTGACATGGAGGAGCAACATGGAGTATCGACATGGAGGATCAACATGGAGGAGTGACATTGAGGAGCTACATGGAGAACATGGAGGTGCGACATCACGGAGCGACATGGAGGTCTGACAACGAGGAGGTACATTCTGGAGGGACAGGGTGGAGCGACATTCTGGAGTGACATGAAGGAGCAACTATCTGGAGTGACATTGATGAGAGTTATGGAGGATTGACATAAAGGAGTAACATCAGTTAGGAGTTAACATCAGGAGTAACAGTAGATCTACATGGAGGAGCTACATAGAGGAGGTACATGGGGGAATGACATGGAAGACATGGAGGCGTGACATGGTAGAACGACATTGAGGATCGAAATGGAGGATTGACATGTAGCAGTGACATGGAGGAATGACAAGGAGGAGCGACATGGAGGAGTAAAAAGGAGGAGCAACATCGAGCAGTGACATGGAATTGTGACATGGAGGTGTGACATATAGGATCAACATGGAGGAGTGACATGGAGGAGCGACATGGTGGAGTTACATGGAGAAATGACATATAGGATTGACATAGAGGAGTTACATGGAGGAGTGACATGAAAGAAAGGGAGGAATGACATGGAGGAGCGCAATAGAGGATCGACATGGAGCACATGTAGGAGTGAAATGGAGGAGCAAAATGGAGGATCGACATGGAGGAGTGACATGGAGGAGCGACATTGAGGATCAACAAGGAGGAACGACATTGAGGAGCAACATGGAGGACTGACATGGAGGATCAACATGGAGGAGTCGACATGGAGTATTGACAAGGAGGACTTACATGGAGGAGTGACATCCTACAGTTAAATTATGGTGTGAAATTCTGGAGTGATATGTAGGATCTACATGGAGGATTGACATGGAGGATCGACATGGAGGAGCGACATAGAGTATCGACATGGAAGAGTATCAAGGTTGATCGACATGGAGAAGTGAAATGGAGGAGTGACATGGTAAAGATGGAGGAGTGATATGGAGGAGAGACATGGAAGATCGACATGGAGGATCGACATGTAGGAGTGACATTCTGGAGTTAAATCTGGTTGACATGGAGGAGCGACATTCTGTAGTGACATGGAGGAGCGTATGGTGGAGTGATATGGAAGACATGGAGGAGTGACATGGAGGATCGACATTGAGCAGTAACATGGAGGAGTGACAAAGAGGAGTGACATGGAGGAGTGATATGGAGGAGTGACATTTTGGAGGGACATTCTGGAGGGTAATTCTGGAGTGACATTGATGAGAGATATGGAGGATTGACATAGAGGAGTAACATGAAGGCTCTACATGGAGGAGCAACATAGGGGAGTGACATGGAAAACATGGAGCAGTGAAATGGAGGAGCAACATCGAGGATCGACATGGAGGATCGACATGAAGCAGTGACATGGAGGAGTGACATTGAGGATCGACATGGAGGAATGACATGGAGGATCGACATGGAGGAGCGACATTGAGGATCGACTATGAGGAGCGACATTGAGGAGCTACATGGAGGAGCTACATGGAGGCGCGACATTGGAGGTCTCACAACGAGCAGCGACATTCTGGAGTGACATGGAGGAGCGACATTCTGGATTGACATGAAAGAAAGGGAGGAATGACATGGAGGAGTGACATGGTAAAGATGGAGGAGTGATATGGAGGAGAGACATGGAAGATCGACATGGAGGATCGACATGTAGGAGTGACATTCTGGAGTTAAATCTGATTGACATGGAGGAGCGACATTCTGTAGTGACATGGAGGAGCGTATGGTGGAGTGATATGGAAGACATGGAGGAGTGACATGGAGGATCGACATTGAGCAGTGACATGGAGGAGTGACAAAGAGGAGTGACATGGAGGAGTGATATGGAGGAGTGACATTTTGGAGGGACATTCTGGAGGGTAATTCTGGAGTGACATTGATGAGAGATATGGAGGATTGACATAGAAGGCTCTACATGGAGGAGCAACATAGGGGAGTGACATGGAAAACATGGAGCAGTGAAATGGAGGAGCAACATCGAGGATCGACATGGAGGATCGACATGAAGCAGTGACATGGAGGAGTGACATTGAGGATCGACATGGAGGAATGACACTGAGGATCGACATGGAGGAGCGACATTGAGGATCGACTATGAGGAGCGACATTGAGGAGCTACATGGAGGAGCGACATTGGAGGTCTCACAACGAGCAGCGACATTCTGGAGTGACATGGAGGAGAGACATTCTGGATTGACATGAGGATTAACATGTAGGATCTAAATGTAGGAGTGACATGGAAGGTTGACATGGAGGAGCAATATGGAGGATCGACACGGAGGAGCAATATTGAGGAGCAACATGGAGGACTGACATGAAGTAGTGATATGGAAGACAGGGAGGAGTGATATGGAGGGTCGACAAGGAGGAGTGACATGGAGGAGGAATATGGAGGAGTGACATTCTGGAGTGACATTCAGGAGGAACATTCTGGAGTGACATGGAGGTATAGACATTGAGTAGTGACATGAAGGAGCAACATGGAGGATTGACATAGAGGTGTAACATGAAGGATCTGCATGGAGGAGCTACATGGAGGAGGTACATGGGGCAGTGAAATGGAAGACATGGAAGAGTGACATGGAGTATCGACATGGAGGAGTGACATGGAGAAGTGACATGGAGGAGCGAACTGGAGGAGTTACATGGAGGAGTGACGTGGAAGACAGGGAGGAATGACATGGAGGGGTGCAAAAGAGGATCGACATGGAGCAGTGACATGGAGGAGGGACATGGAGGATTAACAATCTGGAGTTAAATTCATGAGTGAAATTCTGGAGTGACATGGAGGAGTGACATACATATATATATATGTATATATATGGAGGAGCTACATGGAGGTGGTACATGGGGGAATGACATGGAAGACATGGAGGCGTGACATGGTAGAACGACATTGAGGATCGAAATGGAGGATTGACATGTAGCAGTGACATGGAGGAATGACAAGGAGGAGCGACATGGAGGAGTAACAAGGAGGAGCAACATCGAGCAGTGACATGGAATTGTGACATGGAGGTGTGACATATAGGATCAACATGGAGGAGTGACATGGAGGAGCGACATGGCGGAGTGACATGGAGGAGTGACATTTAGTATTGACATGGAGGAGTTATATAGAGGAGTGACGTGAAAGAAAGTGAGGAGAGACAAAGAGAAGCGACATGGAGGAGCGAAATAGAGGATCGACATGGAGGAGTGACTTTGAGGAACGACATTCTGGAGTGACATGGAGGAGTGTAATGGAGGAGCGACATGGAAGATCGACATGGAGGATCGACATGGAGGAGTGACATGGAAGAGCGACATGGAAGATCGACATGAAGGAGTGACATGGAGGAGCGACATGGAGGAGTGACATGGAAGAGCGACATGGAAGATCGACACGGAGGAGTGACATCCTACAGTTAAATTCTGATGTGAAATTCTGGAGTGATATGTAGGATCTACATGGAGGATCGACATGGAGGATCGACATGGAGGATCGACATGGAGGAGCGACATAGAGTATCGACATGGAAGAGTATCAAAGTTGATCGACATGGAGAAGTGAAATGGAGAAGTGACATGGTAAAGATGGAGGAGTGATATGGAGGAGAGACATTTTAGAGGGACATTCTGAAGGGACATTCTGGAGTGACATTGATGAGAGATATGGATGATTGACATAGAGGAGTAACATGAAGGATCTACATGGAGGAGCAACATAGGGGAGTGACACGGAAAACATGGAGCAGTGAAATGGAGGAGCAACATCGAGGATCGACATGGAGGATCAACATGAAGCAGTGACATTGAGGAATGACATGAAGGATCGACATGGAGGAGCGACATTGAGGATCGACTATGAGGAGCGACATTGAGGAGCTACATGGAGGAGCTACATGGAGGAGCGACATTGGAGGTCTCACAACGAGCAGCGACATTCTGGAGTGACATGGAGGAGCGACATTCTGGATTGACATGGAAGATCGACATGGAGGATTAACATGTAGGATCTAAATGGAGGAGTGACATGGAGGGTTGACATGGAGGAGCGATATGGAGGATCGACAAGGAGAAGCAATATTGAGGAGCAACGTGGAGGACTGACATGAAGTAGTGATATGGAAGACAGGGAGGAGTGACATAGAGGGTTGACATGGAGGAGTGACATGGAGGAGGAATATGGAGGAGTGACATTCAGGAGTAACTTTCTGGAGTGACATGGAGGTATCGACATTGAGTAGTGACATGAAGGAGCAACATGGAGGATTGACATAGAGGTGTAACATGAAGGATCTGCATGGAAGAGCTACATGGAGGAGGTACATGGGGGGAGTGAAATGGAAGACATGGAGGATCGACATGGAGCAGTGACATAAAGGATTTATATGGAAGTGTGACATGGAAGAGTGACATGGAGGATCGACATGGAGGAGTGACATGGAGGAGCGCAAAAGAGGATCGACATGGAGCAGTGACATGGGGGAGGGACATGGAGGATTAACAATCTGGAGTAAAATTCATGAGTGACATTCTGGAGTGACATGGAGGAGCAACATTCTGGAGTGACATGGAGGAATGACATGAAGGAGTGATATGGAGGAGCAAGGAGAAGCGACACTGAGGATCGATATGAATAAGTTACATGGAGGAGCGACACATTGGAGTGACATGGAAGATATGGAGGAGCAACATGGAGTATCGACATGGAGGATCAACATGGAGGAGTGACATTGAGGAGCTACATGGAGGTCTGACAACGAGGAGGTACATTCTGGAGGGACAGGGTGGAGCGACATTCTGGAGTGACATGAAGGAGCAACTATCTGGAGTGACATTCTGGAGTGACATTGATGAGAGTTATGGAGGATTGACATAAATGAGTAACATCAGTTAGAAGTTAACATCAGGAGTAACAGTAGATCTAAATGGAGGAGCTACATAGAGGAGGTACATGGGGGAATGACATGGAAGACATGGAGGAGTGACATGGTAGAACGACATTGAGGATCGAAATGGAGGGTTGACATGTAGCAGTGACATGGAGGAATGACAAGGAGGAGCGACATGGAGGAGTAAGAAGGAGGAGCAACATCGAGCAGTGACATGGAATTGTGACATGGAGGTGTGACATATAGGATCAACATGGAGGAGTGACATTGAGGAGCGACATGGCGGAGTGACATGGAGTAGTGACATGTAGTATTGACATGGAGGAGTTACATAGAGGAGTGAAGTGGAAGAAAGGGAGGAGAGACAAGGAGGAGCGACATGGAGGAGCGAAATAGAGGATCGACATGGAGGAGTGACTTGGAGGAGCGACATTCTGGAGTGACATGGATGAGTGAAATGGAGGAGCGACAAGGAAGATCGACATGAAGGCGTGACATGGAAGAGCGACATGGAAGATCGACATGAAGGAGTGACATGGAGGAGCAACATGGAAGAGTGACATCACGGAGCGACATGGAGGTCTGACAACGAGGAGCGACATTCTGGAGTGACATGTAAGATCGACATGGAGGAGTAACATGTAGGATCTAAATGGAGGAGTGACATGGAGGATTGACATTGAAGAGCGATATGGAGGATCGACAAGGAGGAGCAACATTGAGGAGCAACATGGAGGAGCTACATGGAGGAGCGACATGGAGGTCTCACAACGAGGAGCGACATTCTGGATGAATCTGTTGACCAACAAAATTTTCAGTTGCAGGTGCTTAGCAGGAAATTCACCATAATTCATTGACCATTAGCAAATCATCATAAATCTTGGTAGATATCTTCAGTACATGTTTGGGAAGAGGCGTACCAAAGCATTTTCTGTTTGACACATAAGGGGCGCCACAAATATCAGAAACTTGTATCGCAAGATCCGGTGGACAGAATTTTATCAAATTTGGGGGCAAGTATTAACCAAGATCTATAGTGGATATATCTATTAATCGGTGCATGTGGGCGTGGCCTATTTAGCATTTTATGCAAAATTATGCCTTTGCTCAATTTGCTGAGAGCTGGAATGAGCTAGAGACATGAGACTTGGTACCATGATGCCATAATGCTTCACATAAAAGATGAAAACAATTGACCACATGGTGGCGTTAAAACAATTTTCAAGGCCAGCCCCCTCACACCATAAGTCCTATTAATTTGAAATTTGACAGACACGTGCTGCTGAATGTGATCTAAAAAAAGTCTCTTGGACCACGAAAGTCCACCAACTAAATTTTCCGCCATGTTGGATTTTTTGAAAAACACATTTTTGATATCTCCTCCTAAACCGTAGGTCTGATTGCTGGCATATTTTCTGCGAATCATTATTGGACCAGGCTCATCAAAGGTTGCATAAAGCTTGTTGATATGTTATTGTGTTGTGAAGATATTGACCAATTCATTTTTAAGGGGCGTGCTCAGCACGTCAATCTCCAAACTTGTAGCATATGTTCACAAGAGTAGCGGAAACATTTGCTGAAAGTTTCATTCAAATCGGCCACTAGAGGGGCGCTTTGAGCGATATGCCGCTTGCGGCTTTAATTCATTTTAAATTGATATAACTATGTGGATGTGGAAATATGTTTTATATATTTCATGTTTATTCTTTTACAATGTAATTGTAACCTGTGTTGAAATGTACCACTATACGATCACAATGTAAAACTCTAGTTTTCATCACTAAGCCAAAGAATGCATTTCTCCTCCAGAAACACTGAAAAGTGGATTCATATGAAAAATGTGAAATTTCTTCACAGAAAAATATTTCTTGCATTGGAAACACACAAAAAAAGGATAAATATGAAAGGGAACACAGTTTTCCAAAATATAATATGATAGTTTTGGACTCCAGGCATCAAACTGTCAGTCTGAGCTGAATTCCATGTAAAACGCTAGTTTTCATCACTAAACTCGCACGTGTCTCGCATATGTCTTTCTCACCCAAAACCACTCAGGAACGCATTTCTCCTCAAGAAACACTGAAACTTGCATTTATATGAAGAATATGTGATTTATTTACAGAAACACATCTGTTACACTGGAAACATACAAAAAAGAGACAGAATATGAAAAGAAACATTGTTTTCTCAAATTTTACATTAGAATTCTCTTCCAAGTATCAAATCTTCATTCTGAGCTCAATTCTATGCAAAACTCTTGTTTTCATCACTAAACTCGCTTAATATGTCTTTCTCATGCAAAACCACTCAGAAACGCATTTCTCCTCAAGAAACACTGAAACTTGCATTTATATGAAGAATATGTGATTTATTTACAGAAACACATCTGTTATACTGGAAATATACAAAAAAGAGACAGAATATGAAAAGAAACATTGTTTTCTCAAATTTTACATTAGAATTCTCTTCCAAGTATCAAATCTTCATTCTGAGCTCAATTCTATGCAAAACTCTTGTTTTCATCACTAAACTCGCTTAATATGTCTTTCTCATGCAAAACCACTCAGGAACGCATTTCTCCTCAAGAAACACTGAAACTTGCATTTATATGAAGAATATGTGATTTATTTACAGAAACACATCTGTTATACTGGAAACATACAAAAAAGAGACAGAATATGAAAAGAAACATTGTTTTCTCAAATTTTACATTAGAATTCTCTTCCAAGTATCAAATCTTCATTCTGAGCTCAATTCTATGCAAAACTCTTGTTTTCATCACTAAACTCGCTTAATATGTCTTTCTCATGCAAAACCACTCAGAAACGCATTTCTCCTCAAGAAACACTGAAACTTGCATTTATATGAAGAATATGGGATTTATTTACAGAAACACATCTGTTATACTGGAAACATACAAAAAAGAGACAGAATATGAAAAGAAACATTGTTTTCTCAAACTTTACATTAGAATTCTCTTCCAAGTATCAAATCTTCATTCTGAGCTCAATTCTATGCAAAACTCTTGTTTTCATCACTAAACTCGCTTAATATGTCTTTCTCATGCAAAACCACTCAGAAACGCATTTCTCCTCAAGAAACACTGAAACTTGCATTTATATGAAGAATATGTGATTTATTTACAGAAACACATCTGTTATACTGGAAACATACAAAAAAGAGACAGAATATGAAAAGAAACATTGTTTTCTCAAATTTTACATTAGAATTCGCTTCCAAGTATCAAATCTTCATTCTGAGCTCAATTCTATGCAAAACTCTTGTTTTCATCACTAAACTCGCTTAATATGTCTTTCTCATGCAAGACCACTCAGAAACGCATTTCTCCTCAAGAAACACTGAAAAGTGCGTTTATATGAAGAATATGTGATTTATTTACAGAAACACAACTGTTATACTGGAAACATACAAAAAAGAAACAGAATATGAAAAGAAACATTGTTTTCTCAAATTTTACATTAGAATTCGCTTCCAAGTATCAAATCTTCATTCTGAGCTCAATTCTATGCAAAACTCTTGGTTTCATCACTAAACTCGCTTAATATGTCTTTCTCATGCAAAACCACTCAGAAACGCATTTCTCCTCAAGAAACACTGAAACTTGCATTTATATGAAGAATATGGGATTTATTTACAGAAACACATCTGTTATACTGGAAACATACAAAAAAGAGACAGAATATGAAAAGAAACATTGTTTTCTCAAACTTTACATTAGAATTCTCTTCCAAGTATCAAATCTTCATTCTGAGCTCAATTCTATGCAAAACTCTTGTTTTCATCACTAAACTCGCTTAATATGTCTTTCTCATGCAAAACCACTCAGGAACGCATTTCTCCTCAAGAAACACTGAAACTTGCATTTATATGAAGAATATGTGATTTATTTACAGAAACACATCTGTTATACTGGAAACATACAAAAAAGAGACAGAATATGAAAAGAAACATTGTTTTCTCAAACTTTACATTAGAATTCTCTTCCAAGTATCAAATCTTCATTCTGAGCTCAATTCTATGCAAAACTCTTGTTTTCATCACTAAACTCGCTTAATATGTCTTTCTCATGCAAAACCACTCAGAAACGCATTTCTTCTCAAGAAACACTGAAACTTGCATTTATATGAAGAATATGGGATTTATTTACAGAAACACATCTGTTATACTGGAAACATACAAAAAAGAGACAGAATATGAAAAGAAACATTGTTTTCTCAAATTTTACATTAGAATTCGCTTCCAAGTATCAAATCTTCATTCTGAGCTCAATTCTATGCAAAACTCTTGGTTTCATCACTAAACTCGCTTAATATGTCTTTCTCACGCAAAACCACTCAGAAACGCATTTCTCCTCAAGAAACACTGAAACTTGCATTTCTATGAAGAATATGTGATTTATTTACAGAAACACATCTGTTATACTGGAAACATACAAAAAAGAGACAGAATATGAAAAGAAACATTGTTTTCTCAAACTTTACATTAGAATTCTCTTCCAAGTATCAAATCTTCATTCTGAGCTCAATTCTATGCAAAACTCTTGTTTTCATCACTAAACTCGCTTAATATGTCTTTCTCATGCAAAACCACTCAGAAACGCATTTCTTCTCAAGAAACACTGAAACTTGCATTTATATGAAGAATATGGGATTTATTTACAGAAACACATCTGTTATACTGGAAACATACAAAAAAGAGACAGAATATGAAAAGAAACATTGTTTTCTCAAATTTTACATTAGAATTCGCTTCCAAGTATCAAATCTTCATTCTGAGCTCAATTCTATGCAAAACTCTTGGTTTCATCACTAAACTCGCTTAATATGTCTTTCTCACGCAAAACCACTCAGAAACGCATTTCTCCTCAAGAAACACTGAAACTTGCATTTCTATGAAGAATATGTGATTTATTTACAGAAACACATCTGTTATACTGGAAACATACAAAAAAGAGACAGAATATGAAAAGAAACATTGTTTTCTCAAACTTTACATTAGAATTCGCTTCCAAGTATCAACTCTTCATTCTCAGCTCAATTCTATGCAAAACTCTTGTTTTCATCACTAAACTCGCTTAATATGTCTTTCTCATGCAAAACCACTCAGAAACGCATTTCTCCTCAAGAAACACTGAAACTTGCATTTATATGAAGAATATGGGATTTATTTACAGAAACACATCTGTTATACTGGAAACATACAAAAAAGAGACAGAATATGAAAAGAAACATTGTTTTCTCAAACTTTACATTAGAATTCGCTTCCAAGTATCAACTCTTCATTCTCAGCTCAATTCTATTCAAAACTCTTGTTTTCATCACTAAACTCGCTTAATATGTCTTTCTCATGCAAAACCACTCAGGAACGCATTTCTCCTCAAGAAACACTGAAAAGTGCGTTTATATAAAAATTATTTGATTTTTTTCAGTAAGTAAATCTCTTATATTGGAAACATACAAAACAGGATGAAAATTAAAGGGAATGTGACATGGAGGTATCGACATTGAGTAGTGACATGGAGGAGTGACAAGAAGGAGCGACACAGAGGAGTGACATGAAGGAGCAACATGGAGGATTGACATAGAGGTGTAACATGAAGGGTCTGCATGTAGGAGCTACGAAGAGGAGGTACATGGGGGAATGACATGGAAGAAGTGGAGGTGTGACATGGTAGAACGACATTGAGGATCGAAATGGAGGGTTGACATGTAATAGTGACATGGAGGAATGACAAGGAGGAGCGACATGGAGGAGTAACAAGGAGGAGCAACATCGAGCAGTGACATGGAATTGTGACATGGAGGTGTGACATAAAGGATCAACATGGAGGAGTGACATGGAGGAGCGACATGGCGGAGTGACATGGAGGAGTG
Organism: Sebastes schlegelii; assembly: GCA_014673565.1. Classification (NCBI taxonomy): domain Eukaryota; kingdom Metazoa; phylum Chordata; class Actinopteri; order Perciformes; family Sebastidae; genus Sebastes; species Sebastes schlegelii. Next base: position 35,077,821 of record CM025825.1, read on the forward strand.
ACATTTAGTATTGACATGGAGGAGTTATATAGAGGAGTGACGTGGAAGAAAGTGAGGATAGACAAGGAGAAGCGACATGGAGGAGCGAAATAGAAGATCGACATGGAGGAGTGACTTTGAGGAACGACATTCTGGAGTGACATGGAGGAGTGAAATGGAGGAGCGACATGGAAGATCGACATGAAGGAGTGACATGGAAGAGCGACTTGGAAGTTCGACATGAAGGAGTGACATGGAAGAGTGACATGGAAGATCGACATGAAGGAGTGACATGGAGGAGCGACATGGAAGAGCGACATGGAGGATCGACATGGAGGAGTGACATGGAAGAGCGACATGGAAGAGCGACATGGAGGAGCTACATGGAGGTGCGACATCACGGAGCGACATGGAGGTCTGACAACGAGGAGGGACAGGGTGGAGCGACATTCTGGAGTGACATGGTGGAGCGAAATTCTGGAGTGACATGGAGGAGCGACATTGAGGAACGACATTGAGGAGCAACATGGAGGAGTCGACATGGATTATTGACAAGGAGGACTTACATGGAGGAGTGACATCCTACAGTTAAATTATGGTGTGAAATTCTGGAGTGATATGTAGGATCTACATGGAGGATTGACATGGAGGATCGACATGGAGGAGCGACATAGAGTATCGACATGGAAGAGTATCAAGGTTGATCGACATGGAGAAGTGAAATGGAGGAGTGACATGGTAAAGATGGAGGAGTGATATGGAGAAGTGACATTTTGGAGGGACATTCTGGAGTGACATTGATGAGAGATATGGAGGATTGACATAGAGGAGTAACATGAAGGATCTACATGGAGGACTAACATAGGGGAGTGACATGGAAAACATGGAGCAGTGAAATGGAGGAGCAACATCGAGGATCGACATGGAGGATCGACATAAAGCAGTGACATGGAGGAGTGACATTGAGGATCGACATGGAGGAATGACATGGAGGAACAAAATTGAGGATCGACTATGAGGAGCGACATTGAGGAGCTACATGGAGGAGCTACATGGAGGAGCGACATTGGAGGTCTCACAACGAGCAGCGACATTCTGGAGTGACATGGAGGAGCAACATTCTGGATTGACATGGAAGATCGACATGGAGGATTAACATGTAGGATCTAAATGGAGGAGTGACATGGATGGTTGACATGGAGGAGCGATATGGAGGATCGACAAGGAGGAGCAATATTGAGGAGCAACGTGGAGGACTGACATGAAGTAGTGATATGGAAGACAGGGAGGAGTGACATGGAGGGTCGACATGGAGGAGTGACAAGGAGGAGGAATATGGAGGAGTGACATTCTGGAGTGACATTCTGGAGTGACATTCAGGAGGAACATTCTGGAGTGACATGGAGGTATCGACATTGAGTAGTGACATGAAGGAGCAACATGGAGGATTGACAAAGAGATTTAACATGAAGGATCTGCATGGAGGAACTACATGGAGGAGGTACATGGGGGAGTGAAATGGAAGACATGGTGGAGTGACATGGTGGAGAAACATGGAGGATCGAATTGGAGGATCGACATGGAGCAGTGACATAAAGGATTTATATGGAAGTGTGACATGGAAGAGTGACATGGAAGATGGACATGGAGGAGTGACATGGAGGAGCGAACTGGAGGAGTTACATGGAGGAGTGACGTGGAAGACAGGGAGGAATGAAATGGAGGAGCGCAAAAGAGGATCGACATGGAGCAGTGACATGGGGGAGGGACATGGAGGATTAACAATCTGGAGTTAAATTCATGAGTGACATTCTGGAGTGACATGGAGGAGCAACATTCTTGAGTGACATGGAGGAATGACAGAAAGGAGTGATATGGAGGAGAAAGGAGAAGCGACACTGAGGATCGGTATGAATAAGTTACATGGAGGAGCGACACATTGGAGTTACATGGAAGATATGGAGGAGTGACATGAAGGAGCAACATGGGGTATCGACATGGAGGATCAACATGGAGGAGTGACATTGAGAAGCTACATGGAGGTGCGACATCACGGAGCGACATGGAGGTCTGACAACGAGGAGGTACATTCTGGAGGGACAGGGTGGAGCAACATTCTGGAGTGACATGGAGGAGCGAACTCGAGGAGTTACATGGAGGAGTGACGTGGAAGACAGGGAGGAATGACATGGAGAAGCGCAAAAGAGGATCGACATGGAGCAGTGACATAGGGGAAGGAAATGGAGGATTAACAATCTGGAGTTAAATTCATGAGTGACATTCTGGAGTGACATGGAGGAGCAACATTCTGGAGTGACATGGAGCAATGACATGAAAGAGTGATATGGAGGAGCAAGGAGAAGCGACACTGAGGATCGATATTAATAAGTTACATGGAGGAGCGACACATTGGAGTGACATGGAAGATATGGAGGCGTGACATGGAGGAGCAACATGGAGTATCGACATGGAGGATCAACATGGAGGAGTGACATTGAGGAGCTACATGGAGGTGCGACATCACGGAGCGACATGGAGGTCTGACACCGAGGAGGTACATTCTGGAGGGACAGGGTGGAGCGACATTCTGGAGTGACATGAAGGAGCAACTATCTGGAGTGACATTGATGAGAGTTATGGAGGATTGACATAAAGGAGTAACATCAGTTAGGAGTTAACATCAGGAGTAACAGTAGATCTACATGGAGGAGCTACATAGAGGAGGTACATGGGGGAATGACATGGAAGACATGGAGGCGTGACATGGTAGAACGACATTGAGGATCGAAATGGAGGATTGACATGTAGCAGTGACATGGAGGAATGACAAGGAGGAGCGACATGGAGGAGTAAAAAGGAGGAGCGACATCGAGCAGTGACATGGAATTGTGACATGGAGGTGTGACATATAGGATCAACATGGAGGAGTGACATGGAGGAGCGACATGGTGGAGTTACATGGAGAAATGACATATAGGATTGACATAGAGGAGTTACATGGAGGAGTGACAAGAAAGAAAGGGAGGAATGACATGGAGGAGCGCAATAGAGGATCGACATGGAGCACATGTAGGAGTGAAATGGAGGAGCAAAATGGAGGATCGACATGGAGGAGTGACATGGAGGAGCGACATTGAGGATCAACAAGGAGGAACGACATTGAGGAGCAACATGGAGGACTGACATGGAGGATCAACATGGAGGAGTCGACATGGAGGATTGACATGGAGGATCGACATGGAGGAGCGACATAGAGTATCGACATGGAAGAGTATCAAGGTTGATCGACATGGAGAAGTGAAATGGAGGAGTGACATGGTAAAGATGGAGGAGTGATATGGAGGAGAGACATGGAAGATCGACATGGAGGATCGACATGTAGGAGTGACATTCTGGAGTTAAATATGGTTGACATGGAGGAGCGACATTCTGTAGTGACATGGAGGAGCGTATGGTGGAGTGATATGGAAGACATGGAGGAGTGACATGGAGGATCGACATTGAGCAGTAACATGGAGGAGTGACAAAGAGGAGTGACATGGAGGAGTGATATGGAGGAGTGACATTTTGGAGGGACATTCTGGAGGGTAATTCTGGAGTGACATTGATGAGAGATATGGAGGATTGACATAGAGGAGTAACATGAAGGCTCTACATGGAGGAGCAACATAGGGGAGTGACATGGAAAACATGGAGCAGTGAAATGGAGGAGCAACATCGAGGATCGACATGGAGGATCGACATGAAGCAGTGACATGGAGGAGTGACATTGAGGATCGACATGGAGGAATGACATGGAGGATCGACATGGAGGAGCGACATTGAGGATCAACTATGAGGAGCGACATTGAGGAGCTACATGGAGGAGCGACATTGGAGGTCTCACAACGAGCAGCGACATTCTGGAGTGACATGGAGGAGCGACATTCTGGATTGACATGAGGATTAACATGTAGGATCTAAATGTAGGAGTGACATGGAAGGTTGACATGGAGGAGCAATATGGACGATCGACACGGAGGAGCAATATTGAGGAGCAACATGGAGGACTGACATGAAGTAGTGATATGGAAGACAGGGAGGAGTGATATGGAGGGTCGACATATAGGATTGACATAGAGGAGTTACATGGAGGAGTGACATGAAAGAAAGGGAGGAATGACATGGAGGAGCGCAATAGAGGATCGACATGGAGCACATGTAGGAGTGAAATGGAGGAGCAAAATAGAGGATCGACATGGAGGAGTGACATGGAGGAGCGACATTGAGGATCAACAAGGAGGAACGACATTGAGGAGCAACATGGAGGACTGACATGGAGGATCAACATGGAGGAGTCGACATGGAGTATTGACAAGGAGGACTTACATGGAGGAGTGACATCCTACAGTTAAATTATGGTGTGAAATTCTGGAGTGATATGTAGGATCTACATGGAGGATTGACATGGAGGATCGACATGGAGGAGCGACATAGAGTATCGACATGGAAGAGTATCAAGGTTGATCGACATGGAGAAGTGAAATGGAGGAGTGACATGGAGGAGCGAACTGGAGGAGTTACATGGAGGAGTGACGTGGAAGACAGGGAGGAATGAAATGGAGGAGCGCAAAAGAGGATCGACATGGAGCAGTGACATGGGGGAGGGACGTGGAGGATTAACAATCTGGAGTTAAATTCATGAGTGACATTCTGGAGTGACATGGAGGAGCAACATTCTTGAGTGACATGGAGGAATGACAGAAAGGAGTGATATGGAGGAGAAAGGAGAAGCGACACTGAGGATCGATATGAATAAGTTACATGGAGGAGCGACACATTGGAGTTACATGGAAGATATGGAGGAGTGACATGAAGGAGCAACATGGGGTATCGACATGGAGGATCAACATGGAGGAGTGACATTGAGAAGCTACATGGAGGTGCGACATCACGGAGCGACATGGAGGTCTGACAACGAGGAGGTACATTCTGGAGTGACAGGGTGGAGCAACATTCTGGAGTGACATGGAGGAGCGAACTCGAGGAGTTACATGGAGGAGTGACGTGGAAGACAGGGAGGAATGACATGGAGAAGCGCAAAAGAGGATCGACATGGAGCAGTGACATAGGGGAAGGAAATGGAGGATTAACAATCTGGAGTTAAATTCATGAGTGACATTCTGGAGTGACATGGAGGAGCAACATTCTGGAGTGACATGGAGGAATGACATGAAAGAGTGATATGGAGGAGCAAGGAGAAGCGACACTGAGGATCGATATAAATAAGTTACATGGAGGAGCGACACATTGGAGTGACATGGAAGATATGGAGGCGTGACATGGAGGAGCAACATGGAGTATCGACATGGAGGATCAACATGGAGGAGTGACATTGAGGAGCTACATGGAGAACATGGAGGTGCGACATCACGGAGCGGCATGGAGGTCTGACAACGAGGAGGTACATTCTGGAGGGACAGGGTGGAGCGACATTCTGGAGTGACATGAAGGAGCAACTATCTGGAGTGACATTGATGAGAGTTATGGAGGATTGACATAAAGGAGTAACATCAGTTAGGAGTTAACATCAGGAGTAACAGTAGATCTACATGGAGGAGCTACATAGAGGAGGTACATGGGGGAATGACATGGAAGACATGGAGGCGTGACATGGTAGAACGACATTGAGGATCGAAATGGAGGATTGACATGTAGCAGTGACATGGAGGAATGACAAGGAGGAGCGACATGGAGGAGTAAAAAGGAGGAGCAACATCGAGCAGTGACATGGAATTGTGACATGGAGGTGTGACATATAGGATCAACATGGAGGAGTGACATGGAGGAGCGACATGGTGGAGTTACATGGAGAAATGACATATAGGATTGACATAGAGGAGTTACATGGAGGAGTGACAAGAAAGAAAGGGAGGAATGACATGGAGGAGCGCAATAGAGGATCGACATGGAGCACATGTAGGAGTGAAATGGAGGAGCAAAATGGAGGATCGACATGGAGGAGTGACATGGAGGAGCGACATTGAGGATCAACAAGGAGGAACGACATTGAGGAGCAACATGGAGGACTGACATGGAGGATCAACATGGAGGAGTCGACATGGAGTATTGACAAGGAGGACTTACATGGAGGAGTGACATCCTACAGTTAAATTATGGTGTGAAATTCTGGAGTGATATGTAGGATCTACATGGAGGATTGACATGGAGGATCGACATGGAGGAGCGACATAGAGTATCGACATGGAAGAGTATCAAGGTTGATCGACATGGAGAAGTGAAATGGAGGAGTGACATGGTAAAGATGGAGGAGTGATATGGAGGAGAGACATGGAAGATCGACATGGAGGATCGACATGTAGGAGTGACATTCTGGAGTTAAATCTGGTTGACATGGAGGAGCGACATTCTGTAGTGACATGGAGGAGCGTATGGTGGAGTGATATGGAAGACATGGAGGAGTGACATGGAGGATCGACATTGAGCAGTAACATGGAGGAGTGACAAAGAGGAGTGACATGGAGGAGTGATATGGAGGAGTGACATTTTGGAGGGACATTCTGGAGGGTAATTCTGGAGTGACATTGATGAGAGATATGGAGGATTGACATAGAGGAGTAACATGAAGGCTCTACATGGAGGAGCAACATAGGGGAGTGACATGGAAAACATGGAGCAGTGAAATGGAGGAGCAACATCGAGGATCGACATGGAGGATCGACATGAAGCAGTGACATGGAGGAGTGACATTGAGGATCGACATGGAGGAATGACATGGAGGATCGACATGGAGGAGCGACATTGAGGATCGACTATGAGGAGCGACATTGAGGAGCTACATGGAGGAGCTACATGGAGGCGCGACATTGGAGGTCTCACAACGAGCAGCGACATTCTGGAGTGACATGGAGGAGCGACATTCTGGATTGACATGAAAGAAAGGGAGGAATGACATGGAGGAGTGACATGGTAAAGATGGAGGAGTGATATGGAGGAGAGACATGGAAGATCGACATGGAGGATCGACATGTAGGAGTGACATTCTGGAGTTAAATCTGGTTGACATGGAGGAGCGACATTCTGTAGTGACATGGAGGAGCGTATGGTGGAGTGGTATGGAAGACATGGAGGAGTGACATGGAGGATCGACATTGAGCAGTGACATGGAGGAGTGACAAAGAGGAGTGACATGGAGGAGTGATATGGAGGAGTGACATTTTGGAGGGACATTCTGGAGGGTAATTCTGGAGTGACATTGATGAGAGATATGGAGGATTGACATAGAGGAGTAACATGAAGGCTCTACATGGAGGAGCAACATAGGGGAGTGACATGGAAAACATGGAGCAGTGAAATGGAGGAGCAACATCGAGGATCGACATGGAGGATCGACATGAAGCAGTGACATGGAGGAGTGACATTGAGGATCGACATGGAGGAATGACACTGAGGATCGACATGGAGGAGCGACATTGAGGATCGACTATGAGGAGCGACATTGAGGAGCTACATGGAGGAGCGACATTGGAGGTCTCACAACGAGCAGCGACATTCTGGAGTGACATGGAGGAGAGACATTCTGGATTGACATGAGGATTAACATGTAGGATCTAAATGTAGGAGTGACATGGAAGGTTGACATGGAGGAGCAATATGGAGGATCGACACGGAGGAGCAATATTGAGGAGCAACATGGAGGACTGACATGAAGTAGTGATATGGAAGACAGGGAGGAGTGATATGGAGGGTCGACATGGAGGAGTGACATGGAGGAGGAATATGGAGGAGTGACATTCTGGAGTGACATTCAGGAGGAACATTCTGGAGTGACATGGAGGTATAGACATTGAGTAGTGACATGAAGGAGCAACATGGAGGATTGACATAGAGGTGTAACATGAAGGATCTGCATGGAGGAGCTACATGGAGGAGGTACATGGGGCAGTGAAATGGAAGACATGGAAGAGTGACATGGAGTATCGACATGGAGGAGTGACATGGAGAAGTGACATGGAGGAGCGAACTGGAGGAGTTACATGGAGGAGTGACGTGGAAGACAGGGAGGAATGACATGGAGGGGTGCAAAAGAGGATCGACATGGAGCAGTGACATGGAGGAGGGACATGGAGGATTAACAATCTGGAGTTAAATTCATGAGTGAAATTCTGGAGTGACATGGAGGAGTGACATTGAGGAGCGACATGGAGGAGTAACAAGGAGGAGCAACATCGAGCAGTGACATGGAATTGTGACATGGAGGTGTGACATATAGGATCAACATGGAGGAGTGACATGGAGGAGCGACATGGCGGAGTGACATGGAGGAGTGACATTTAGTATTGACATGGAGGAGTTATATAGAGGAGTGACGTGAAAAGAAAGTGAGGAGAGACAAGGAGAAGCGACATGGAGGAGCGAAATAGAGGATCGACATGGAGGAGTGACTTTGAGGAACGACATTCTGGAGTGACATGGAGGAGTGTAATGGAGGAGCGACATGGAAGATCGACATGGAGGATCGACATGGAGGAGTGAGATGGAAGAGCGACATGGAAGATCGACATGAAGGAGTGACATGGAGGAGCGACATGGAGGAGTGACATGGAAGAGCGACATGGAAGATCGACACGGAGGAGTGACATCCTACAGTTAAATTCTGATGTGAAATTCTGGAGTGATATGTAGGATCTACATGGAGGATCGACATGGAGGATCGACATGGAGGAGCGACATAGAGTATCGACATGGAAGAGTATCAAAGTTGATCGACATGGAGAAGTGAAATGGAGAAGTGACATGGTAAAGATGGAGGAGTGATATGGAGGAGAGACATGGAAGATCGACATGGAGGATCGACATGTAGGAGTGACATTCTGGAGTTAAATCTGGTTGACATGGAGGAGAGACATTCTGGAGTGACATGGAGGAGCGACACGGTGGAGTGATATGGAAGACATGGATCAGTGACATGGAAGATCGACATTGAGAAGTGACATGGAGGAGTGACAAAGAGGAGCGACATGGAGGAGTGATATGGAGGAGTGACATTTTAGAGGGACATTCTGAAGGGACATTCTGGAGTGACATTGATGAGAGATATGGATGATTGACATAGAGGAGTAACATGAAGGATCTACATGGAGGAGCAACATAGGGGAGTGACACGGAAAACATGGAGCAGTGAAATGGAGGAGCAACATCGAGGATCGACATGGAGGATCAACATGAAGCAGTGACATGGAGGAGTGACATTGAGGATCGACTATGAGGAGAGACATTGAGGAGCTACATGGAGGAGCTACATGGAGGCGCGACATTGGAGGTCTCACAACGAGCAGCGACATTCTGGAGTGACATGGAGGAGCGACATTCTGGATTGACATGGAAGATCGACATGGAGGATTAACATGTAGGATCTAAATGGAGGAGTGACATGGAGGGTTGACATGAAGGAGCGATATGGAGGATCGACAAGGAGAAGCAATATTGAGGAGCAACGTGGAGGACTGACATGAAGTAGTGATATGGAAGACAGGGAGGAGTGACATAGAGGGTTGACATGGAGGAGTGACATGGAGGAGGAATATGGAGGAGTGACATTCAGGAGTAACTTTCTGGAGTGACATGGAGGTATCGACATTGAGTAGTGACATGAAGGAGCAACATGGAGGATTGACATAGAGGTGTAACATGAAGGATCTGCATGGAAGAGCTACATGGAGGAGGTACATGGGGGGAGTGAAATGGAAGACATGGAGGAGTGACATGGCGGAGAAACATGGAGGATCGAAATGGAGGATCGACATGGAGCAGTGACATAAAGGATTTATATGGAAGTGTGACATGGAAGAGTGACATGGAGGATCGACATGGAGGAGTGACATGGAGGAGTGACATGGAGGAGCGCAAAAGAGGATCGACATGGAGCAGTGACATGGGGGAGGGACATGGAGGATTAACAATCTGGAGTAAAATTCATGAGTGACATTCTGGAGTGACATGGAGGAGCAACATTCTGGAGTGACCATGGAGGAATGACATTGATGAGAGTTATGGAGGGTTGACATGTAGCAGTGACATGGAGGAATGACAAGGAGGAGCGACATGGAGGAGTAAGAAGGAGGAGCAACATCGAGCAGTGACATGGAATTGTGACATGGAGGTGTGACATATAGGATCAACATGGAGGAGTGACATTGAGGAGCGACATGGTGGAGTGACATGGAGTAGTGACATGTAGTATTGACATGGAGGAGTTACATAGAGGAGTGAAGTGGAAGAAAGGGAGGAGAGACAAGGAGGAGCGACATGGAGGAGCGAAATAGAGGATCGACATGGAGGAGTGACTTGGAGGAGCGACATTCTGGATTGACATGGAGGAGTGAAATGGAGGAGCGACAAGGAAGATCGACATGAAGGCGTGACATGGAAGAGCGACATGGAAGATCGACATGAAGGACTGACATGGAGGAGCTACATGGAAGAGTGACATCACGGAGCGACATGGAGGTCTGACAACGAGGAGGTACATTCTGGAGGGACAGGGTGGAGCGACATTCTGGAGTGACATGGAGGAGCGACATTCTGGAGTGACAGTAAGATCGATATGGAGGAGTAACATGTAGGATCTAAATGGAGGAGTGACATGGAGGAGCGACATTGAAGAGCGATATGGAGGATCGACAAGGAGGAGCAACATTGAGGAGCAACATGAAGGAGTGACATGGAGGAGGGACATGGAGGAGGGACATGGAGGGAGTAACATTCTGGAATTAATTTCTGGAGTGACATGGAGGATCTAAATGGGGAAGTGACATGGAGGATTGACATTGAAGAGCGATATGGAAGATCGACAAGGAGGAGCAACATTGAGGAGCAACATGAAGGAGTGACATGGAGGAGGGACATGGAGGAGGGACATGGAGGATTAACATTCTGGAATTAATTTCTGGAGTGACATGGAGCAGCTACATGGAGGAGCTACATGGAGGAGCGACATGGAGGTCTCACAACGAGGAGCGACATTCTGGATGATCTGTTGACCAACAAAATTTTCAGTTGCAGGTGCTTAGCAGGAAATTCACCATAATTCATTGACCATTAGCAAATCATCATAAATCTTGGTAGATATCTTCAGTACATGTTTGGGAAGAGGCGTACCAAAGCATTTTCTGTTTGACACATAAGGGGCGCCACAAATATCAGAAACTTGTATCGCAAGATCCGGTGGACAGAATTTTATCAAATTGGGGGCAAGTATTAACCAAGATCTATAGTGTCATATTAATCGGTGCATGTGGGCGTGGCCTATTTAGCATTTTATGCAAAATTATGCCTTTGCTCAATTTGCTGAGAGCTGGAATGAGCTAGAGACATGAGACTTGGTACCATGATGCCATAATGCTTCACATAAAAGATGAAAACAATTGACCACATGGTGGCGTTAAAACAATTTTCAAGGCCAGCCCCCTCACACCATAAGTCCTATTAATTTGAAATTTGACAGACACGTGCTGCTGAATGTGATCTAAAAAAAGTCTCTTGGACCACGAAAGTCCACCAACTAAATTTTCCGCCATGTTGGATTTTTTGAAAAACACATTTTTGATATCTCCTCCTAAACCGTAGGTCTGATTGCTGGCATATTTTCTGCGAATCATTATTGGACCAGGCTCATCAAAGGTTGCATAAAGCTTGTTGATATGTTATTGTGTTGTGAAGATATTGACCAATTCATTTTTAAGGGGCGTGCTCAGCACGTCAATCTCCAAACTTGTAGCATATGTTCACAAGCGTAGCGGAAACATTTGCTGAAAGTTTCATTCAAATCGGCCACTAGAGGGGCGCTTTGAGCGATATGCCGCTTGCGGCTTTAATTCATTTTAAATTGATATAACTATGTGGATGTGGAAATATGTTTTATATATTTCATGTTTATTCTTTTACAATGTAATTGTAACCTGTGTTGAAATGTACCACTATACGATCACAATGTAAAACTCTAGTTTTCATCACTAAGCCAAAGAATGCATTTCTCCTCCAGAAACACTGAAAAGTGGATTCATATGAAAAATGTGAAATTTCTTCACAGAAAAATATTTCTTGCATTGGAAACACACAAAAAAAGGATAAATATGAAAGGGAACACAGTTTTCCAAAATATAATATGATAGTTTTGGACTCCAGGCATCAAACTGTCAGTCTGAGCTGAATTCCATGTAAAACGCTAGTTTTCATCACTAAACTCGCACGTGTCTCGCATATGTCTTTCTCACCCAAAACCACTCAGGAACGCATTTCTCCTCAAGAAACACTGAAACTTGCATTTATATGAAGAATATGTGATTTATTTACAGAAACACATCTGTTATACTGGAAACATACAAAAAAGAGACAGAATATGAAAAGAAACATTGTTTTCTCAAATTTTACATTAGAATTCTCTTCCAAGTATCAAATCTTCATTCTGAGCTCAATTCTATGCAAAACTCTTGTTTTCATCACTAAACTCGCTTAATATGTCTTTCTCATGCAAAACCACTCAGAAACGCATTTCTCCTCAAGAAACACTGAAACTTGCATTTATATGAAGAATATGTGATTTATTTACAGAAACACATCTGTTATACTGGAAACATACAAAAAAGAGACAGAATATGAAAAGAAACATTGTTTTCCTCAAATTTTACATTAGAATTCTCTTCCAAGTATCAAATCTTCATTCTGAGCTCAATTCTAATGCAAAACTCTTGTTTTCATCACTAAACTCGCTTAATATGTCTTTCTCATGCAAAACCACTCAGGAACGCATTTCTCCTCAAGAAACACTGAAACGTGCATTTATATGAAGAATATGTGATTTATTTACAGAAACACATCTGTTATACTGGAAACATACAAAAAAAGAGACAGAATATGAAAAGAAACATTGTTTTCTCAAATTTTACATTAGAATTCTCTTCCAAGTATCAAATCTTCATTTCTGAGCTCAATTCTATGCAAAACTCTTGTTTTCATCACTAAACTCGCTTAATATGTCTTTCTCATGCAAAACCACTCAGAAACGCATTTCTCCTCAAGAAACACTGAAACTTGCATTTATATGAAGAATATGTGATTTATTTACAGAAACACATCTGTTATACTGGAAATCATACAAAAAAGAGACAGAATATGAAAAGAAACATTGTTTTCTCAAACTTTACATTAGAATTCTCTTCCAAGTATCAAATCTTCATTCTGAGCTCAATTCTATGCAAAACTCTTGTTTTCATCACTAAACTCGCTTAATATGTCTTTCTCATGCAAAACCACTCAGAAACGCATTTCTCCTCAAGAAACACTGAAACTTGCATTTATATGAAGAATATGTGATTTATTTACAGAAACACATCTGTTATACTGGAAACATACAAAAAAGAGACAGAATATGAAAAGAAACATTGTTTTCTCAAACTTTACATTAGAATTCTCTTCCAAGTATCAAATCTTCATTCTGAGCTCAATTCTATGCAAAACTCTTGTTTTCATCACTAAACTCGCTTAATATGTCTTTCTCATGCAAAACCACTCAGAAACGCATTTCTCCTCAAGAAACACTGAAACTTGCATTTATATGAAGAATATGTGATTTATTTACAGAAACACATCTGTTATACTGGAAACATACAAAAAAGAGACAGAATATGAAAAGAAACATTGTTTTCTCAAACTTTACATTAGAATTCTCTTCCAAGTATCAAATCTTCATTCTGAGCTCAATTCTATGCAAAACTCTTGTTTTCATCACTAAACTCGCTTAATATGTCTTTCTCATGCAAAACCACTCAGAAACGCATTTCTTCCTCAAGAAACACTGAAAACTTGCATTTATATGAAGAATATGGGATTTATTTACAGAAACACATCTGTTATACTGGAAACATACAAAAAAGAGACAGAATATGAAAAGAAACATTGTTTTCTCAAATTTTACATTAGAATTCGCTTCCAAGTATCAAATCTTCATTCTGAGCTCAATTCTATGCAAAACTCTTGGTTTCATCACTAAACTCGCTTAATATGTCTTTCTCACGCAAAACCACTCAGAAACGCATTTCTCCTCAAGAAACACTGAAACTTGCATTTCTATGAAGAATATGTGATTTATTTACAGAAACACATCTGTTATACTGGAAACATACAAAAAAGAGACAGAATATGAAAAGAAACATTGTTTTCTCAAACTTTACATTAGAATTCGCTTCCAAGTATCAACTCTTCATTCTCAGCTCAATTCTATGCAAAACTCTTGTTTTCATCACTAAACTCGCTTAATATGTCTTTCTCATGCAAAACCACTCAGAAACGCATTTCTCCTCAAGAAACACTGAAACTTGCATTTATATGAAGAATATGGGATTTATTTACAGAAACACATCTGTTATACTGGAAACATACAAAAAAGAGACAGAATATGAAAAGAAACATTGTTTTCTCAAACTTTACATTAGAATTCGCTTCCAAGTATCAACTCTTCATTCTCAGCTCAATTCTATTCAAAACTCTTGTTTTCATCACTAAACTCGCTTAATATGTCTTTCTCATGCAAGACCACTCAGGAACGCATTTCTCCTCAAGAAACACTGAAAGTGCGTTTATATAAAAATTATTTGATTTTTTTCAGTAAGTAAATCTCTTATATTGGAAACATACAAAACAGGATGAAAATGAAAGGGAATGTGACATGGAGGTATCGACATTGAGTAGTGACATGGAGGAGTGACAAGAAGGAGCGACACAGAGGAGTGACATGAAGGAGCAACATGGAGGATTGACATAGAGGTGTAACATGAAGGGTCTGCATGTAGGAGCTACGAAGAGGAGGTACATGGGGGAATGACATGGAAGAAGTGGAGGTGTGACATGGTAGAACGACATTGAGGATCGAAATGGAGGGTTGACATGTAATAGTGACATGGAGGAATGACAAGGAGGAGCGACATGGAGGAGTAACAAGGAGGAGCAACATCGAGCAGTGACATGGAATTGTGACATGGAGGTGTGACATAAAGGATCAACATGGAGGAGTGACATGGAGGAGCGACATGGCGGAGTGACATGGAGGAGTGACATTTAGTATTGACATGGAGGAGTTATATAGAGGAGTGACGTGGAAGAAAGTGAGGATAGACAAGGAGAAGCGACATGGAGGAGCGAAATAGAAGATCGACATGGAGGAGTGACTTTGAGGAACGACATTCTGGAGTGACATGGAGGAGTGAAATGGAGGAGCGACATGGAAGATCGACATGAAGGAGTGACATGGAAGAGCGACTTGGAAGATTCGACATGAAGGAGTGACATGGAAGAGTGACATGGAAGATCGACATGAAGGAGTGACATGGAGGAGCGACATGGAAGAGCGACATGGAGGATCGACATGGAGGAGTGACATGGAAGAGCGACATGGAAGAGCGACATGGAGGAGCTACATGGAGGTGCGACATCACGGAGCGACATGGAGGTCTGACAACGAGGAGGGACAGGGTGGAGCGACATTCTGGAGTGACATGGTGGAGCGAAATTCTGGAGTGACATGGAGGAGCGACATTGAGGAACGACATTGAGGAGCAACATGGAGGAGTCGACATGGATTATGACAAGGAGGACTTACATGGAGGAGTGACATCCTACAGTTAAATTATGGTGTGAAATTCTGGAGTGATATGTAGGATCTACATGGAGGATTGACATGGAGGATCGACATGGAGGAGCGACATAGAGTATCGACATGGAAGAGTATCAAGGTTGATCGACATGGAGAAGTGAAATGGAGGAGTGACATGGTAAAGATGGAGGAGTGATATGGAGAAGTGACATTTTGGAGGGACATTCTGGAGGACTCTGAGTGACATTGATGAGAGATATGGAGGATTGACATAGAGGAGTAACATGAAGGATCTACATGGAGGACTAACATAGGGGAGTGACATGGAAAACATGGAGCAGTGAAATGGAGGAGCAACATCGAGGATCGACATGGAGGATCGACATAAAGCAGTGACATGGAGGAGTGACATTGAGGATCGACATGGAGGAATGACATGGAGGAACGACATGGAGGAGCAAATTGAGGATCGACTATGAGGAGCGACATTGAGGAGCTACATGGAGGAGCTACATGGAGGAGCGACATTGGAGGTCTCACAACGAGCAGCGACATTCTGGAGTGACATGGAGGAGCGAACATTCTGGATTGACATGGAAGATCGACATGGAGGATTAACATGTAGGATCTAAATGGAGGAGTGACATGGATGGTTGACATGGAGGAGCGATATGGAGGATCGACAAGGAGGAGCAATATTGAGGAGGCAACGTGGAGGACTGACATGAAGTAGTGATATGGAAGACAGGGAGGAGTGACATGGAGGGTCGACATGGAGGAGTGACAAGGAGGAGGAATATGGAGGAGTGACATTCTGGAGTGACATTCTGGAGTGACATTCAGGAGGAACATTCTGGAGTGACATGGAGGTATCGACATTGAGTAGTGACATGAAGGAGCAACATGGAGGATTGACAAAGAGATTTAACATGAAGGATCTGCATGGAGGAACTACATGGAGGAGGTACATGGGGGAGTGAAATGGAAGACATGGTGGAGTGACATGGTGGAGAAACATGGAGGATCGAATTGGAGGATCGACATGGAGCAGTGACATAAAGGATTTATATGGAAGTGTGACATGGAAGAGTGACATGGAAGATGGACATGGAGGAGTGACATGGAGGAGCGAACTGGAGGAGTTACATGGAGGAGTGACGTGGAAGACAGGGAGGAATGAAATGGAGGAGCGCAAAAGAGGATCGACATGGAGCAGTGACATGGGGGAGGGACATGGAGGATTAACAATCTGGAGTTAAATTCATGAGTGACATTCTGGAGTGACATGGAGGAGCAACATTCTTGAGTGACATGGAGGAATGACAGAAAGGAGTGATATGGAGGAGAAAGGAGAAGCGACACTGAGGATCGGTATGAATAAGTTACATGGAGGAGCGACACATTGGAGTTACATGGAAGATATGGAGGAGTGACATGAAGGAGCAACATGGGGTATCGACATGGAGGATCAACATGGAGGAGTGACATTGAGAAGCTACATGGAGGTGCGACATCACGGAGCGACATGGAGGTCTGACAACGAGGAGGTACATTCTGGAGGGACAGGGTGGAGCAACATTCTGGAGTGACATGGAGGAGCGAACTCGAGGAGTTACATGGAGGAGTGACGTGGAAGACAGGGAGGAATGACATGGAGAAGCGCAAAAGAGGATCGACATGGAGCAGTGACATAGGGGAAGGAAATGGAGGATTAACAATCTGGAGTTAAATTCATGAGTGACATTCTGGAGTGACATGGAGGAGCAACATTCTGGAGTGACATGGAGCAATGACATGAAAGAGTGATATGGAGGAGCAAGGAGAAGCGACACTGAGGATCGATATTAATAAGTTACATGGAGGAGCGACACATTGGAGTGACATGGAAGATATGGAGGCGTGACATGGAGGAGCAACATGGAGTATCGACATGGAGGATCAACATGGAGGAGTGACATTGAGGAGCTACATGGAGGTGCGACATCACGGAGCGACATGGAGGTCTGACACCGAGGAGGTACATTCTGGAGGGACAGGGTGGAGCGACATTCTGGAGTGACATGAAGGAGCAACTATCTGGAGTGACATTGATGAGAGTTATGGAGGATTGACATAAAGGAGTAACATCAGTTAGGAGTTAACATCAGGAGTAACAGTAGATCTACATGGAGGAGCTACATAGAGGAGGTACATGGGGGAATGACATGGAAGACATGGAGGCGTGACATGGTAGAACGACATTGAGGATCGAAATGGAGGATTGACATGTAGCAGTGACATGGAGGAATGACAAGGAGGAGCGACATGGAGGAGTAAAAAGGAGGAGCGACATCGAGCAGTGACATGGAATTGTGACATGGAGGTGTGACATATAGGATCAACATGGAGGAGTGACATGGAGGAGCGACATGGTGGAGTTACATGGAGAAATGACATATAGGATTGACATAGAGGAGTTACATGGAGGAGTGACAAGAAAGAAAGGGAGGAATGACATGGAGGAGCGCAATAGAGGATCGACATGGAGCACATGTAGGAGTGAAATGGAGGAGCAAAATGGAGGATCGACATGGAGGAGTGACATGGAGGAGCGACATTGAGGATCAACAAGGAGGAACGACATTGAGGAGCAACATGGAGGACTGACATGGAGGATCAACATGGAGGAGTCGACATGGAGGATTGACATGGAGGATCGACATGGAGGAGCGACATAGAGTATCGACATGGAAGAGTATCAAGGTTGATCGACATGGAGAAGTGAAATGGAGGAGTGACATGGTAAAGATGGAGGAGTGATATGGAGGAGAGACATGGAAGATCGACATGGAGGATCGACATGTAGGAGTGACATTCTGGAGTTAAATATGGTTGACATGGAGGAGCGACATTCTGTAGTGACATGGAGGAGCGTATGGTGGAGTGATATGGAAGACATGGAGGAGTGACATGGAGGATCGACATTGAGCAGTAACATGGAGGAGTGACAAAGAGGAGTGACATGGAGGAGTGATATGGAGGAGTGACATTTTGGAGGGACATTCTGGAGGGTAATTCTGGAGTGACATTGATGAGAGATATGGAGGATTGACATAGAGGAGTAACATGAAGGCTCTACATGGAGGAGCAACATAGGGGAGTGACATGGAAAACATGGAGCAGTGAAATGGAGGAGCAACATCGAGGATCGACATGGAGGATCGACATGAAGCAGTGACATGGAGGAGTGACATTGAGGATCGACATGGAGGAATGACATGGAGGATCGACATGGAGGAGCGACATTGAGGATCAACTATGAGGAGCGACATTGAGGAGCTACATGGAGGAGCGACATTGGAGGTCTCACAACGAGCAGCGACATTCTGGAGTGACATGGAGGAGCGACATTCTGGATTGACATGAGGATTAACATGTAGGATCTAAATGTAGGAGTGACATGGAAGGTTGACATGGAGGAGCAATATGGACGATCGACACGGAGGAGCAATATTGAGGAGCAACATGGAGGACTGACATGAAGTAGTGATATGGAAGACAGGGAGGAGTGATATGGAGGGTCGACATATAGGATTGACATAGAGGAGTTACATGGAGGAGTGACATGAAAGAAAGGGAGGAATGACATGGAGGAGCGCAATAGAGGATCGACATGGAGCACATGTAGGAGTGAAATGGAGGAGCAAAATAGAGGATCGACATGGAGGAGTGACATGGAGGAGCGACATTGAGGATCAACAAGGAGGAACGACATTGAGGAGCAACATGGAGGACTGACATGGAGGATCAACATGGAGGAGTCGACATGGAGTATTGACAAGGAGGACTTACATGGAGGAGTGACATCCTACAGTTAAATTATGGTGTGAAATTCTGGAGTGATATGTAGGATCTACATGGAGGATTGACATGGAGGATCGACATGGAGGAGCGACATAGAGTATCGACATGGAAGAGTATCAAGGTTGATCGACATGGAGAAGTGAAATGGAGGAGTGACATGGAGGAGCGAACTGGAGGAGTTACATGGAGGAGTGACGTGGAAGACAGGGAGGAATGAAATGGAGGAGCGCAAAAGAGGATCGACATGGAGCAGTGACATGGGGGAGGGACGTGGAGGATTAACAATCTGGAGTTAAATTCATGAGTGACATTCTGGAGTGACATGGAGGAGCAACATTCTTGAGTGACATGGAGGAATGACAGAAAGGAGTGATATGGAGGAGAAAGGAGAAGCGACACTGAGGATCGATATGAATAAGTTACATGGAGGAGCGACACATTGGAGTTACATGGAAGATATGGAGGAGTGACATGAAGGAGCAACATGGGGTATCGACATGGAGGATCAACATGGAGGAGTGACATTGAGAAGCTACATGGAGGTGCGACATCACGGAGCGACATGGAGGTCTGACAACGAGGAGGTACATTCTGGAGTGACAGGGTGGAGCAACATTCTGGAGTGACATGGAGGAGCGAACTCGAGGAGTTACATGGAGGAGTGACGTGGAAGACAGGGAGGAATGACATGGAGAAGCGCAAAAGAGGATCGACATGGAGCAGTGACATAGGGGAAGGAAATGGAGGATTAACAATCTGGAGTTAAATTCATGAGTGACATTCTGGAGTGACATGGAGGAGCAACATTCTGGAGTGACATGGAGGAATGACATGAAAGAGTGATATGGAGGAGCAAGGAGAAGCGACACTGAGGATCGATATAAATAAGTTACATGGAGGAGCGACACATTGGAGTGACATGGAAGATATGGAGGCGTGACATGGAGGAGCAACATGGAGTATCGACATGGAGGATCAACATGGAGGAGTGACATTGAGGAGCTACATGGAGAACATGGAGGTGCGACATCACGGAGCGGCATGGAGGTCTGACAACGAGGAGGTACATTCTGGAGGGACAGGGTGGAGCGACATTCTGGAGTGACATGAAGGAGCAACTATCTGGAGTGACATTGATGAGAGTTATGGAGGATTGACATAAAGGAGTAACATCAGTTAGGAGTTAACATCAGGAGTAACAGTAGATCTACATGGAGGAGCTACATAGAGGAGGTACATGGGGGAATGACATGGAAGACATGGAGGCGTGACATGGTAGAACGACATTGAGGATCGAAATGGAGGATTGACATGTAGCAGTGACATGGAGGAATGACAAGGAGGAGCGACATGGAGGAGTAAAAAGGAGGAGCAACATCGAGCAGTGACATGGAATTGTGACATGGAGGTGTGACATATAGGATCAACATGGAGGAGTGACATGGAGGAGCGACATGGTGGAGTTACATGGAGAAATGACATATAGGATTGACATAGAGGAGTTACATGGAGGAGTGACAAGAAAGAAAGGGAGGAATGACATGGAGGAGCGCAATAGAGGATCGACATGGAGCACATGTAGGAGTGAAATGGAGGAGCAAAATGGAGGATCGACATGGAGGAGTGACATGGAGGAGCGACATTGAGGATCAACAAGGAGGAACGACATTGAGGAGCAACATGGAGGACTGACATGGAGGATCAACATGGAGGAGTCGACATGGAGTATTGACAAGGAGGACTTACATGGAGGAGTGACATCCTACAGTTAAATTATGGTGTGAAATTCTGGAGTGATATGTAGGATCTACATGGAGGATTGACATGGAGGATCGACATGGAGGAGCGACATAGAGTATCGACATGGAAGAGTATCAAGGTTGATCGACATGGAGAAGTGAAATGGAGGAGTGACATGGTAAAGATGGAGGAGTGATATGGAGGAGAGACATGGAAGATCGACATGGAGGATCGACATGTAGGAGTGACATTCTGGAGTTAAATCTGGTTGACATGGAGGAGCGACATTCTGTAGTGACATGGAGGAGCGTATGGTGGAGTGATATGGAAGACATGGAGGAGTGACATGGAGGATCGACATTGAGCAGTAACATGGAGGAGTGACAAAGAGGAGTGACATGGAGGAGTGATATGGAGGAGTGACATTTTGGAGGGACATTCTGGAGGGTAATTCTGGAGTGACATTGATGAGAGATATGGAGGATTGACATAGAGGAGTAACATGAAGGCTCTACATGGAGGAGCAACATAGGGGAGTGACATGGAAAACATGGAGCAGTGAAATGGAGGAGCAACATCGAGGATCGACATGGAGGATCGACATGAAGCAGTGACATGGAGGAGTGACATTGAGGATCGACATGGAGGAATGACATGGAGGATCGACATGGAGGAGCGACATTGAGGATCGACTATGAGGAGCGACATTGAGGAGCTACATGGAGGAGCTACATGGAGGCGCGACATTGGAGGTCTCACAACGAGCAGCGACATTCTGGAGTGACATGGAGGAGCGACATTCTGGATTGACATGAAAGAAAGGGAGGAATGACATGGAGGAGTGACATGGTAAAGATGGAGGAGTGATATGGAGGAGAGACATGGAAGATCGACATGGAGGATCGACATGTAGGAGTGACATTCTGGAGTTAAATCTGGTTGACATGGAGGAGCGACATTCTGTAGTGACATGGAGGAGCGTATGGTGGAGTGGTATGGAAGACATGGAGGAGTGACATGGAGGATCGACATTGAGCAGTGACATGGAGGAGTGACAAAGAGGAGTGACATGGAGGAGTGATATGGAGGAGTGACATTTTGGAGGGACATTCTGGAGGGTAATTCTGGAGTGACATTGATGAGAGATATGGAGGATTGACATAGAGGAGTAACATGAAGGCTCTACATGGAGGAGCAACATAGGGGAGTGACATGGAAAACATGGAGCAGTGAAATGGAGGAGCAACATCGAGGATCGACATGGAGGATCGACATGAAGCAGTGACATGGAGGAGTGACATTGAGGATCGACATGGAGGAATGACACTGAGGATCGACATGGAGGAGCGACATTGAGGATCGACTATGAGGAGCGACATTGAGGAGCTACATGGAGGAGCGACATTGGAGGTCTCACAACGAGCAGCGACATTCTGGAGTGACATGGAGGAGAGACATTCTGGATTGACATGAGGATTAACATGTAGGATCTAAATGTAGGAGTGACATGGAAGGTTGACATGGAGGAGCAATATGGAGGATCGACACGGAGGAGCAATATTGAGGAGCAACATGGAGGACTGACATGAAGTAGTGATATGGAAGACAGGGAGGAGTGATATGGAGGGTCGACATGGAGGAGTGACATGGAGGAGGAATATGGAGGAGTGACATTCTGGAGTGACATTCAGGAGGAACATTCTGGAGTGACATGGAGGTATAGACATTGAGTAGTGACATGAAGGAGCAACATGGAGGATTGACATAGAGGTGTAACATGAAGGATCTGCATGGAGGAGCTACATGGAGGAGGTACATGGGGCAGTGAAATGGAAGACATGGAAGAGTGACATGGAGTATCGACATGGAGGAGTGACATGGAGAAGTGACATGGAGGAGCGAACTGGAGGAGTTACATGGAGGAGTGACGTGGAAGACAGGGAGGAATGACATGGAGGGGTGCAAAAGAGGATCGACATGGAGCAGTGACATGGAGGAGGGACATGGAGGATTAACAATCTGGAGTTAAATTCATGAGTGAAATTCTGGAGTGACATGGAGGAGTGACATTGAGGAGCGACATGGAGGAGTAACAAGGAGGAGCAACATCGAGCAGTGACATGGAATTGTGACATGGAGGTGTGACATATAGGATCAACATGGAGGAGTGACATGGAGGAGCGACATGGCGGAGTGACATGGAGGAGTGACATTTAGTATTGACATGGAGGAGTTATATAGAGGAGTGACGTGAAAGAAAGTGAGGAGAGACAAGGAGAAGCGACATGGAGGAGCGAAATAGAGGATCGACATGGAGGAGTGACTTTGAGGAACGACATTCTGGAGTGACATGGAGGAGTGTAATGGAGGAGCGACATGGAAGATCGACATGGAGGATCGACATGGAGGAGTGAGATGGAAGAGCGACATGGAAGATCGACATGAAGGAGTGACATGGAGGAGCGACATGGAGGAGTGACATGGAAGAGCGACATGGAAGATCGACACGGAGGAGTGACATCCTACAGTTAAATTCTGATGTGAAATTCTGGAGTGATATGTAGGATCTACATGGAGGATCGACATGGAGGATCGACATGGAGGAGCGACATAGAGTATCGACATGGAAGAGTATCAAAGTTGATCGACATGGAGAAGTGAAATGGAGAAGTGACATGGTAAAGATGGAGGAGTGATATGGAGGAGAGACATGGAAGATCGACATGGAGGATCGACATGTAGGAGTGACATTCTGGAGTTAAATCTGGTTGACATGGAGGAGAGACATTCTGGAGTGACATGGAGGAGCGACACGGTGGAGTGATATGGAAGACATGGATCAGTGACATGGAAGATCGACATTGAGAAGTGACATGGAGGAGTGACAAAGAGGAGCGACATGGAGGAGTGATATGGAGGAGTGACATTTTAGAGGGACATTCTGAAGGGACATTCTGGAGTGACATTGATGAGAGATATGGATGATTGACATAGAGGAGTAACATGAAGGATCTACATGGAGGAGCAACATAGGGGAGTGACACGGAAAACATGGAGCAGTGAAATGGAGGAGCAACATCGAGGATCGACATGGAGGATCAACATGAAGCAGTGACATGGAGGAGTGACATTGAGGATCGACTATGAGGAGAGACATTGAGGAGCTACATGGAGGAGCTACATGGAGGCGCGACATTGGAGGTCTCACAACGAGCAGCGACATTCTGGAGTGACATGGAGGAGCGACATTCTGGATTGACATGGAAGATCGACATGGAGGATTAACATGTAGGATCTAAATGGAGGAGTGACATGGAGGGTTGACATGAAGGAGCGATATGGAGGATCGACAAGGAGAAGCAATATTGAGGAGCAACGTGGAGGACTGACATGAAGTAGTGATATGGAAGACAGGGAGGAGTGACATAGAGGGTTGACATGGAGGAGTGACATGGAGGAGGAATATGGAGGAGTGACATTCAGGAGTAACTTTCTGGAGTGACATGGAGGTATCGACATTGAGTAGTGACATGAAGGAGCAACATGGAGGATTGACATAGAGGTGTAACATGAAGGATCTGCATGGAAGAGCTACATGGAGGAGGTACATGGGGGGAGTGAAATGGAAGACATGGAGGAGTGACATGGCGGAGAAACATGGAGGATCGAAATGGAGGATCGACATGGAGCAGTGACATAAAGGATTTATATGGAAGTGTGACATGGAAGAGTGACATGGAGGATCGACATGGAGGAGTGACATGGAGGAGTGACATGGAGGAGCGCAAAAGAGGATCGACATGGAGCAGTGACATGGGGGAGGGACATGGAGGATTAACAATCTGGAGTAAAATTCATGAGTGACATTCTGGAGTGACATGGAGGAGCAACATTCTGGAGTGACATGGAGGAATGACATTGATGAGAGTTATGGAGGGTTGACATGTAGCAGTGACATGGAGGAATGACAAGGAGGAGCGACATGGAGGAGTAAGAAGGAGGAGCAACATCGAGCAGTGACATGGAATTGTGACATGGAGGTGTGACATATAGGATCAACATGGAGGAGTGACATTGAGGAGCGACATGGTGGAGTGACATGGAGTAGTGACATGTAGTATTGACATGGAGGAGTTACATAGAGGAGTGAAGTGGAAGAAAGGGAGGAGAGACAAGGAGGAGCGACATGGAGGAGCGAAATAGAGGATCGACATGGAGGAGTGACTTGGAGGAGCGACATTCTGGATTGACATGGAGGAGTGAAATGGAGGAGCGACAAGGAAGATCGACATGAAGGCGTGACATGGAAGAGCGACATGGAAGATCGACATGAAGGACTGACATGGAGGAGCTACATGGAAGAGTGACATCACGGAGCGACATGGAGGTCTGACAACGAGGAGGTACATTCTGGAGGGACAGGGTGGAGCGACATTCTGGAGTGACATGGAGGAGCGACATTCTGGAGTGACAGTAAGATCGATATGGAGGAGTAACATGTAGGATCTAAATGGAGGAGTGACATGGAGGATCGACATTGAAGAGCGATATGGAGGATCGACAAGGAGGAGCAACATTGAGGAGCAACATGAAGGAGTGACATGGAGGAGGGACATGGAGGAGGGACATGGAGGAGTAACATTCTGGAATTAATTTCTGGAGTGACATGGAGGATCTAAATGGGGAAGTGACATGGAGGATTGACATTGAAGAGCGATATGGAAGATCGACAAGGAGGAGCAACATTGAGGAGCAACATGAAGGAGTGACATGGAGGAGGGACATGGAGGAGGGACATGGAGGATTAACATTCTGGAATTAATTTCTGGAGTGACATGGAGCAGCTACATGGAGGAGCTACATGGAGGAGCGACATGGAGGTCTCACAACGAGGAGCGACATTCTGGATGAATCTGTTGACCAACAAAATTTTCAGTTGCAGGTGCTTAGCAGGAAATTCACCATAATTCATTGACCATTAGCAAATCATCATAAATCTTGGTAGATATCTTCAGTACATGTTTGGGAAGAGGCGTACCAAAGCATTTTCTGTTTGACACATAAGGGGCGCCACAAATATCAGAAACTTGTATCGCAAGATCCGGTGGACAGAATTTTATCAAATTTGGGGGCAAGTATTAACCAAGATCTATAGTGTCATATTAATCGGTGCATGTGGGCGTGGCCTATTTAGCATTTTATGCAAAATTATGCCTTTGCTCAATTTGCTGAGAGCTGGAATGAGCTAGAGACATGAGACTTGGTACCATGATGCCATAATGCTTCACATAAAAGATGAAAACAATTGACCACATGGTGGCGTTAAAACAATTTTCAAGGCCAGCCCCCTCACACCATAAGTCCTATTAATTTGAAATTTGACAGACACGTGCTGCTGAATGTGATCTAAAAAAAGTCTCTTGGACCACGAAAGTCCACCAACTAAATTTTCCGCCATGTTGGATTTTTTGAAAAACACATTTTTGATATCTCCTCCTAAACCGTAGGTCTGATTGCTGGCATATTTTCTGCGAATCATTATTGGACCAGGCTCATCAAAGGTTGCATAAAGCTTGTTGATATGTTATTGTGTTGTGAAGATATTGACCAATTCATTTTTAAGGGGCGTGCTCAGCACGTCAATCTCCAAACTTGTAGCATATGTTCACAAGCGTAGCGGAAACATTTGCTGAAAGTTTCATTCAAATCGGCCACTAGAGGGGCGCTTTGAGCGATATGCCGCTTGCGGCTTTAATTCATTTTAAATTGATATAACTATGTGGATGTGGAAATATGTTTTATATATTTCATGTTTATTCTTTTACAATGTAATTGTAACCTGTGTTGAAATGTACCACTATACGATCACAATGTAAAACTCTAGTTTTCATCACTAAGCCAAAGAATGCATTTCTCCTCCAGAAACACTGAAAAGTGGATTCATATGAAAAATGTGAAATTTCTTCACAGAAAAATATTTCTTGCATTGGAAACACACAAAAAAAGGATAAATATGAAAGGGAACACAGTTTTCCAAAATATAATATGATAGTTTTGGACTCCAGGCATCAAACTGTCAGTCTGAGCTGAATTCCATGTAAAACGCTAGTTTTCATCACTAAACTCGCACGTGTCTCGCATATGTCTTTCTCACCCAAAACCACTCAGGAACGCATTTCTCCTCAAGAAACACTGAAACTTGCATTTATATGAAGAATATGTGATTTATTTACAGAAACACATCTGTTATACTGGAAACATACAAAAAAGAGACAGAATATGAAAAGAAACATTGTTTTCTCAAATTTTACATTAGAATTCTCTTCCAAGTATCAAATCTTCATTCTGAGCTCAATTCTATGCAAAA
The DNA here is from genome assembly GCA_014673565.1 of Sebastes schlegelii. NCBI lineage: Eukaryota > Metazoa > Chordata > Actinopteri > Perciformes > Sebastidae > Sebastes > Sebastes schlegelii. Next base: position 35,105,399 of record CM025825.1, read on the forward strand.
CTCTTGTTTTCATCACTAAACTCGCTTAATATGTCTTTCTCATGCAAAACCACTCAGAAACGCATTTCTCCTCAAGAAACACTGAAACTTGCATTTATATGAAGAATATGTGATTTATTTACAGAAACACATCTGTTATACTGGAAACATACAAAAAAGAGACAGAATATGAAAAGAAACATTGTTTTCTCAAATTTTACATTAGAATTCTCTTCCAAGTATCAAATCTTCATTCTGAGCTCAATTCTATGCAAAACTCTTGTTTTCATCACTAAACTCGCTTAATATGTCTTTCTCATGCAAAACCACTCAGGAACGCATTTCTCCTCAAGAAACACTGAAACTTGCATTTATATGAAGAATATGTGATTTATTTACAGAAACACATCTGTTATACTGGAAACATACAAAAAAGAGACAGAATATGAAAAGAAACATTGTTTTCTCAAACTTTACATTAGAATTCTCTTCCAAGTATCAAATCTTCATTCTGAGCTCAATTCTATGCAAAACTCTTGTTTTCATCACTAAACTCGCTTAATATGTCTTTCTCATGCAAAACCACTCAGAAACGCATTTCTCCTCAAGAAACACTGAAACTTGCATTTATATGAAGAATATGTGATTTATTTACAGAAACACATCTGTTATACTGGAAATATACAAAAAAGAGACAGAATATGAAAAGAAACATTGTTTTCTCAAATTTTACATTAGAATTCTCTTCCAAGTATCAAATCTTCATTCTGAGCTCAATTCTATGCAAAACTCTTGTTTTCATCACTAAACTCGCTTAATATGTCTTTCTCATGCAAAACCACTCAGAAACGCATTTCTCCTCAAGAAACACTGAAACTTGCATTTATATGAAGAATATGTGATTTATTTACAGAAACACATCTGTTATACTGGAAACATACAAAAAAGAGACAGAATATGAAAAGAAACATTGTTTTCTCAAACTTTACATTAGAATTCTCTTCCAAGTATCAAATCTTCATTCTGAGCTCAATTCTATGCAAAACTCTTGTTTTCATCACTAAACTCGCTTAATATGTCTTTCTCATGCAAAACCACTCAGAAACGCATTTCTCCTCAAGAAACACTGAAACTTGCATTTATATGAAGAATATGTGATTTATTTACAGAAACACATCTGTTATACTGGAAACATACAAAAAAGAGACAGAATATGAAAAGAAACATTGTTTTCTCAAATTTTACATTAGAATTCTCTTCCAAGTATCAAATCTTCATTCTGAGCTCAATTCTATGCAAAACTCTTGTTTTCATCACTAAACTCGCTTAATATGTCTTTCTCATGCAAAACCACTCAGAAACGCATTTCTCCTCAAGAAACACTGAAACTTGCATTTATATGAAGAATATGTGATTTATTTACAGAAACACATCTGTTATACTGGAAATATACAAAAAAGAGACAGAATATGAAAAGAAACATTGTTTTCTCAAATTTGACATTAGAATTCTCTTCCAAGTATCAAATCTTCATTCTGAGCTCAATTCTATGCAAAACTCTTGTTTTCATCACTAAACTCGCTTAATATGTCTTTCTCATGCAAAACCACTCAGAAACGCATTTCTTCTCAAGAAACACTGAAACTTGCATTTATATGAAGAATATGGGATTTATTTACAGAAACACATCTGTTATACTGGAAACATACAAAAAAGAGACAGAATATGAAAAGAAACATTGTTTTCTCAAATTTTACATTAGAATTCGCTTCCAAGTATCAAATCTTCATTCTGAGCTCAATTCTATGCAAAACTCTTGGTTTCATCACTAAACTCGCTTAATATGTCTTTCTCACGCAAAACCACTCAGAAACGCATTTCTCCTCAAGAAACACTGAAACTTGCATTTCTATGAAGAATATGGGATTTATTTACAGAAACACATCTGTTATACTGGAAACATACAAAAAAGAGACAGAATATGAAAAGAAACATTGTTTTCTCAAACTTTACATTAGAATTCGCTTCCAAGTATCAACTCTTCATTCTCAGCTCAATTCTATTCAAAACTCTTGTTTTCATCACTAAACTCGCTTAATATGTCTTTCTCATGCAAGACCACTCAGAAACGCATTTCTCCTCAAGAAACACTGAAAAGTGCGTTTATATAAAAATTATTTGATTTTTTTCAGTAAGTAAATCTCTTATATTGGAAACATACAAAACAGGATGAAAATGAAAGGGAATGTGACATGGAGGTATCGACATTGAGTAGTGACATGGAGGAGTGACAAGAAGGAGCGACACAGAGGAGTGACATGAAGGAGCAACATGGAGGATTGACATAGAGGTGTAACATGAAGGGTCTGCATGTAGGAGCTACGAAGAGGAGGTACATGGGGGAATGACATGGAAGAAGTGGAGGTGTGACATGGTAGAACGACATTGAGGATCGAAATGGAGGGTTGACATGTAATAGTGACATGGAGGAATGACAAGGAGGAGCGACATGGAGGAGTAACAAGGAGGAGCAACATCGAGCAGTGACATGGAATTGTGACATGGAGGTGTGACATAAAGGATCAACATGGAGGAGTGACATGGAGGAGCCCCATGGCGGAGTGACATGGAGGAGTGACATTTAGTATTGACATGGAGGAGTTATATAGAGGAGTGACGTGGAAGAAAGTGAGGATAGACAAGGAGAAGCGATATGGAGGAGAGAAATAGAAGATCGACATGGAGGAGTGACTTTGAGGAACGACATTCTGGAGTGACATGGAGGAGTGAAATGGAGGAGCGACATGGAAGATCGACATGAAGGAGTGACATGGAAGAGCGACTTGGAAGATCGACATGAAGGAGTGACATGGAAGAGTGACATGGAAGATCGACATGAAGGAGTGACATGGAGGAGCGACATGGAAGAGCGACATGGAGGATCGACATGGAGGAGTGACATGGAAGAGCGACATGGAAGAGCGACATGGAGGAGCTACATGGAGGTGCGACATCACGGAGCGACATGGAGGTCTGACAACGAGGAGGGACAGGGTGGAGCGACATTCTAGAGTGACATGGTGGAGCGAAATTCTGGAGTGACATGGAGGAGCGACATTGAGGAACGACATTGAGGAGCAACATGGAGGAGTCGACATGGATTATTGACAAGGAGGACTTACATGGAGGAGTGACATCCTACAGTTAAATTATGGTGTGAAATTCTGGAGTGATATGTAGGATCTACATGGAGGATTGACATGGAGGATCGACATGGAGGAGCGACATAGAGTATCGACATGGAAGAGTATCAAGGTTGATCGACATGGAGAAGTGAAATGGAGGAATGACATGGTAAAGATGGAAGAGTGATATGGAGAAGTGACATTTTGGAGGGACATTCTGGAGGGACATTCTGGAGTGACATTGATGAGAGATATGGAGGATTGACATAGAGGAGTAACATGAAGGATCTACATGGAGGACTAACATAGGGGAGTGACATGGAAAACATGGAGCAGTGAAATGGAGGAGCAACATCGAGGATCGACATGGAGGATCGACATAAAGCAGTGACATGGAGGAGTGACATTGAGGATCGACATGGAGGAATGACATGGAGGAACGACATGGAGGAGCAAAATTGAGGATCGACTATGAGGAGCGACATTGAGGAGCTACATGGAGGAGCTACATGGAGGAGCGACATTGGAGGTCTCACAACGAGCAGCGACATTCTGGAGTGACATGGAGGAGCAACATTCTGGATTGACATGGAAGATCGACATGGAGGATTAACATATAGGATCTAAATGGAGGAGTGACATGGATGGTTGACATGGAGGAGCGATATGGAGGATCGACAAGGAGGAGCAATATTGAGGAGCAACGTGGAGGACTGACATGAAGTAGTGATATGGAAGACAGGGAGGAGTGACATGGAGGTTCGACATGGAGGAGTGACAAGGAGGAGGAATATGGAGGAGTGACATTCTGGAGTGACATTCTGGAGTGACATTCAGGAGGAACATTCTGGAGTGACATGGAGGTATCGACATTGAGTAGTGACATGAAGGAGCAACATGGAGGATTGACATAGAGATTTAACATGAAGGATCTGCATGGAGGAACTACATGGAGGAGGTACATGGGGGAGTGAAATGGAAGACATGGTGGAGTGACATGGTGGAGAAACATGGAGGATCGAATTGGAGGATCGACATGGAGCAGTGACATAAAGGATTTATATGGAAGTGTGACATGGAAGAGTGACATGGAAGATGGACATGGAGGAGTGACATGGAGGAGCGAACTGGAGGAGTTACATGGAGGAGTGACGTGGAAGACAGGGAGGAATGAAATGGAGGAGCGCAAAAGAGGATCGACATGGAGCAGTGACATGGGGGAGGGACATGGAGGATTAACAATCTGGAGTTAAATTCATGAGTGACATTCTGGAGTGACATGGAGGAGCAACATTCTTGAGTGACATGGAGGAATGACAGAAAGGAGTGATATGGAGGAGAAAGGAGAAGCGACACTGAGGATCGATATGAATAAGTTACATGGAGGAGCGACACATTGGAGTTACATGGAAGATATGGAGGAGTGACATGAAGGAGCAACATGGGGTATCGACATGGAGGATCAACATGGAGGAGTGACATTGAGAAGCTACATGGAGGTGCGACATCACGGAGCGACATGGAGGTCTGACAACGAGGAGGTACATTCTGGAGGGACAGGGTGGAGCAACATTCTGGAGTGACATGGAGGAGCGAACTCGAGGAGTTACATGGAGGAGTGACGTGGAAGACAGGGAGGAATGACATGGAGAAGCGCAAAAGAGGATCGACATGGAGCAGTGACATAGGGGAAGGAAATGGAGGATTAACAATCTGGAGTTAAATTCATGAGTGACATTCTGGAGTGACATGGAGGAGCAACATTCTGGAGTGACATGGAGGAATGACATGAAAGAGTGATATGGAGGAGCAAGGAGAAGCGACACTGAGGATCGATATTAATAAGTTACATGGAGGAGCGACACATTGGAGTGACATGGAAGATATGGAGGCGTGACATGGAGGAGCAACATGGAGTATCGACATGGAGGATCAACATGGAGGAGTGACATTGAGGAGCTACATGGAGGTGCGACATCACGGAGCGACATGGAGGTCTGACAACGAGGAGGTACATTCTGGAGGGACAGGGTGGAGCGACATTCTGGAGTGACATGAAGGAGCAACTATCTGGAGTGACATTGATGAGAGTTATGGAGGATTGACATAAAGGAGTAACATCAGTTAGGAGTTAACATCAGGAGTAACAGTAGATCTACATGGAGGAGCTACATAGAGGAGGTACATGGGGGAATGACATGGAAGACATGGAGGCGTGACATGGTAGAACGACATTGAGGATCGAAATGGAGGATTGACATGTAGCAGTGACATGGAGGAATGACAAGGAGGAGCGACATGGAGGAGTAAAAAGGAGGAGCAACATCGAGCAGTGACATGGAATTGTGACATGGAGGTGTGACATATAGGATCAACATGGAGGAGTGACATGGAGGAGCGACATGGTGGAGTTACATGGAGAAATGACATATAGGATTGACAGAGAGGAGTTACATGGAGGAGTGACAAGAAAGAAAGGGAGGAATGACATGGAGGAGCGCAATAGAGGATCGACATGGAGCACATGTAGGAGTGAAATGGAGGAGCAAAATGGAGGATCGACATGGAGGAGTGACATGGAGGAGCGACATTGAGGATCAACAAGGAGGAACGACATTGAGGAGCAACATGGAGGACTGACATGGAGGATCAACATGGAGGAGTCGACATGGAGTATTGACAAGGAGGACTTACATGGAGGAGTGACATCCTACAGTTAAATTATGGTGTGAAATTCTGGAGTGATATGTAGGATCTACATGGAGGATTGACATGGAGGATCGACATGGAGGAGCGACATAGAGTATCGACATGGAAGAGTATCAAGGTTGATCGACATGGAGAAGTGAAATGGAGGAGTGACATGGTAAAGATGGAGGAGTGATATGGAGGAGAGACATGGAAGATCGACATGGAGGATCGACATGTAGGAGTGACATTCTGGAGTTAAATCTGGTTGACATGGAGGAGCGACATTCTGTAGTGACATGGAGGAGCGTATGGTGGAGTGATATGGAAGACATGGAGGAGTGACATGGAGGATCGACATTGAGCAGTAACATGGAGGAGTGACAAAGAGGAGTGACATGGAGGAGTGATATGGAGGAGTGACATTTTGGAGGGACATTCTGGAGGGTAATTCTGGAGTGACATTGATGAGAGATATGGAGGATTGACATAGAGGAGTAACATGAAGGCTCTACATGGAGGAGCAACATAGGGGAGTGACATGGAAAACATGGAGCAGTGAAATGGAGGAGCAACATCGAGGATCGACATGGAGGATCGACATGAAGCAGTGACATGGAGGAGTGACATTGAGGATCGACATGGAGGAATGACATGGAGGATCGACATGGAGGAGCGACATTGAGGATCGACTATGAGGAGCGACATTGAGGAGCTACATGGAGGAGCGACATTGGAGGTCTCACAACGAGCAGCGACATTCTGGAGTGACATGGAGGAGCGACATTCTGGATTGACATGAGGATTAACATGTAGGATCTAAATGTAGGAGTGACATGGAAGGTTGACATGGAGGAGCAATATGGAGGATCGACACGGAGGAGCAATATTGAGGAGCAACATGGAGGACTGACATGAAGTAGTGATATGGAAGACAGGGAGGAGTGATATGGAGGGTCGACATATAGGATTGACATAGAGGAGTTACATGGAGGAGTGACATGAAAGAAAGGGAGGAATGACATGGAGGAGCGCAATAGAGGATCGACATGGAGCACATGTAGGAGTGAAATGGAGGAGCAAAATGGAGGATCGACATGGAGGAGTGACATGGAGGAGCGACATTGAGGATCAACAAGGAGGAACGACATTGAGGAGCAACATGGAGGACTGACATGGAGGATCAACATGGAGGAGTCGACATGGAGTATTGACAAGGAGGACTTACATGGAGGAGTGACATCCTACAGTTAAATTATGGTGTGAAATTCTGGAGTGATATGTAGGATCTACATGGAGGATTGACATGGAGGATCGACATGGAGGAGCGACATAGAGTATCGACATGGAAGAGTATCAAGGTTGATCGACATGGAGAAGTGAAATGGAGGAGTGACATGGAGGAGCGAACTGGAGGAGTTACATGGAGGAGTGACGTGGAAGACAGGGAGGAATGAAATGGAGGAGCGCAAAAGAGGATCGACATGGAGCAGTGACATGGGGGAGGGACATGGAGGATTAACAATCTGGAGTTAAATTCATGAGTGACATTCTGGAGTGACATGGAGGAGCAACATTCTTGAGTGACATGGAGGAATGACAGAAAGGAGTGATATGGAGGAGAAAGGAGAAGCGACACTGAGGATCGATATGAATAAGTTACATGGAGGAGCGACACATTGGAGTTACATGGAAGATATGGAGGAGTGACATGAAGGAGCAACATGGGCTATCGACATGGAGGATCAACATGGAGGAGTGACATTGAGAAGCTACATGGAGGTGCGACATCACGGAGCGACATGGAGGTCTGACAACGAGGAGGTACATTCTGGAGGGACAGGGTGGAGCAACATTCTGGAGTGACATGGAGGAGCGAACTCGAGGAGTTACATGGAGGAGTGACGTGGAAGACAGGGAGGAATGACATGGAGAAGCGCAAAAGAGGATCGACATGGAGCAGTGACATAGGGGAAGGAAATGGAGGATTAACAATCTGGAGTTAAATTCATGAGTGACATTCTGGAGTGACATGGAGGAGCAACATTCTGGAGTGACATGGAGGAATGACATGAAAGAGTGATATGGAGGAGCAAGGAGAAGCGACACTGAGGATCGATATTAATAAGTTACATGGAGGAGCGACACATTGGAGTGACATGGAAGATATGGAGGCGTGACATGGAGGAGCAACATGGAGTATCGACATGGAGGATCAACATGGAGGAGTGACATTGAGGAGCTACATGGAGGTGCGACATCACGGAGCGACATGGAGGTCTGACAACGAGGAGGTACATTCTGGAGGGACAGGGTGGAGCGACATTCTGGAGTGACATGAAGGAGCAACTATCTGGAGTGACATTGATGAGAGTTATGGAGGATTGACATAAAGGAGTAACATCAGTTAGGAGTTAACATCAGGAGTAACAGTAGATCTACATGGAGGAGCTACATAGAGGAGGTACATGGGGGAATGACATGGAAGACATGGAGGCGTGACATGGTAGAACGACATTGAGGATCGAAATGGAGGATTGACATGTAGCAGTGACATGGAGGAATGACAAGGAGGAGCGACATGGAGGAGTAAAAAGGAGGAGCAACATCGAGCAGTGACATGGAATTGTGACATGGAGGTGTGACATATAGGATCAACATGGAGGAGTGACATGGAGGAGCGACATGGTGGAGTTACATGGAGAAATGACATATAGGATTGACATAGAGGAGTTACATGGAGGAGTGACAAGAAAGAAAGGGAGGAATGACATGGAGGAGCGCAATAGAGGATCGACATGGAGCACATGTAGGAGTGAAATGGAGGAGCAAAATGGAGGATCGACATGGAGGAGTGACATGGAGGAGCGACATTGAGGATCAACAAGGAGGAACGACATTGAGGAGCAACATGGAGGACTGACATGGAGGATCAACATGGAGGAGTCGACATGGAGTATTGACAAGGAGGACTTACATGGAGGAGTGACATCCTACAGTTAAATTATGGTGTGAAATTCTGGAGTGATATGTAGGATCTACATGGAGGATTGACATGGAGGATCGACATGGAGGAGCGACATAGAGTATCGACATGGAAGAGTATCAAGGTTGATCGACATGGAGAAGTGAAATGGAGGAGTGACATGGTAAAGATGGAGGAGTGATATGGAGGAGAGACATGGAAGATCGACATGTAGGAGTGACATTCTGGAGTTAAATCTGGTTGACATGGAGGAGCGACATTCTGTAGTGACATGGAGGAGCGTATGGTGGAGTGATATGGAAGACATGGAGGAGTGACATGGAGGATCGACATTGAGCAGTAACATGGAGGAGCAACATTCTGGAGTGACATGGAGGAATGACATGGAGGATCAACATGGAGGAGTGACATTGAGGAGCTACATGGAGGTGCGACATCACGGAGCGACATGGAGGTCTGACAACGAGGAGGTACATTCTGGAGGGACAGGGTGGAGCGACATTCTGGAGTGACATGAAGGAGCAACTATGTGGAGTGACATTCTGGAGTACATTGATGAGAGTTATGGAGGATTGACATAAATGAGTAACATCAGTTAGAAGTTAACATCAGGAGTAACAGTAGATCTACATGGATCCCATGTACCTCCTCTATGTAGCTACATAGAGGAGGTACATGGGGGAATGACATGGAAGACATGGAGGAGTGACATGGTAGAACGACATTGAGGATCGAAATGGAGGGTTGACATGTAGCAGTGACATGGAGGAATGACAAGGAGGAGCGACATGGAGGAGTAAGAAGGAGGAGCAACATCGAGCAGTGACATGGAATTGTGACATGGAGGTGTGACATATAGGATCAACATGGAGGAGTGACATTGAGGAGCGACATGGCGGAGTGACATGGAGTAGTGACATGTAGTATTGACATGGAGGAGTTACATAGAGGAGTGAAGTGGAAGAAAGGGAGGAGAGACAAGGAGGAGCGACATGGAGGAGCGAAATAGAGGATCGACATGGAGGAGTGACTTGGAGGAGCGACATTCTGGAGTGACATGGATGAGTGAAATGGAGGAGCGACAAGGAAGATCGACATGAAGGCGTGACATGGAAGAGCGACATGGAAGATCGACATGAAGGAGTGACATGGAGGAGCAACATGGAAGAGTGACATCACGGAGCGACATGGAGGTCTGACAACGAGGAGCGACATTCTGGAGTGACATGTAAGATCGACATGGAGGAGTAACATGTAGGATCTAAATGGAGGAGTGACATGGAGGATTGACATTGAAGAGCGATATGGAGGATCGACAAGGAGGAGCAACATTGAGGAGCAACATGAAGGAGTGACATGGAGGAGGGACATGGAGGAGGGACATGGAGGAGTAACATTCTGGAATTAATTTCTGGAGTGACATGGAGCAGCGACATTGAGGAGCTACATGGAGGAGCTACATGGAGGAGCGACATGGAGGTCTCACAACGAGGAGCGACATTCTGGATGAATCTGTTGACCAACAAAATTTTCAGTTGCAGGTGCTTAGCAGGAAATTCACCATAATTCATTGACCATTAGCAAATCATCATAAATCTTGGTAGATATCTTCAGTACATGTTTGGGAAGAGGCGTACCAAAGCATTTTCTGTTTGACACATAAGGGGCGCCACAAATATCAGAAACTTGTATCGCAAGATCCGGTGGACAGAATTTTATCAAATTTGGGGGCAAGTATTAACCAAGATCTATAGTGTCATATTAATCGGTGCATGTGGGCGTGGCCTATTTAGCATTTTATGCAAAATTATGCCTTTGCTCAATTTGCTGAGAGCTGGAATGAGCTAGAGACATGAGACTTGGTACCATGATGCCATAATGCTTCACATAAAAGATAAAAACAATTGACCACATGGTGGCGTTAAAATAATTTTCAAGGCCAGCCCCCTCACACCATAAGTCCTATTAATTTGAAATTTGACAGACACGTGCTGCTGAATGTGATCTAAAAAAAGTCTCTTGGACCACGAAAGTCCACCAACTAAATTTTCCGCCATGTTGGATTTTTTGAAAAACACATTTTTGATATCTCCTCCTAAACCGTAGGTCTGATTGCTGGCATATTTTCTGCGAATCATTATTGGACCAGGTTCATCAAAGGTTGCATAAAGCTTGTTGATATGTTATTGTGTTGTGAAGATATTGACCAATTCATTTTTAAGGGGCGTGCTCAGCACGTCAATCTCCAAACTTGCAGCATATGTTCACAAGAGTAGCGGAAACATTTGCTGAAAGTTTCATTCAAATCGGCCACTAGAGGGGCGCTTTGAGCGATATGCCGCTTGCGGCTTTAATTCATTTTAAATTGATATAACTATGTGGATGTGGAAATATGTTTTATATATTTCATGTTTATTCTTTTACAATGTAATTGTAACCTGTGTTGAAATGTACCACTATACGATCACAATGTAAAACTCTAGTTTTCATCACTAAGCCAAAGAATGCATTTCTCCTCCAGAAACACTGAAAAGTGGATTCATATGAAAAATGTGAAATTTCTTCACAGAAAAATATTTCTTGCATTGGAAACACACAAAAAAAGGATAAATATGAAAGGGAACACAGTTTTCCAAAATATAATATGATAGTTTTGGACTCCAGGCATCAAACTGTCAGTCTGAGCTGAATTCCATGTAAAACGCTAGTTTTCATCACTAAACTCGCACGTGTCTCGCATATGTCTTTCTCACCCAAAACCACTCAGGAACGCATTTCTCCTCAAGAAACACTGAAACTTGCATTTATATGAAGAATATGTGATTTATTTACAGAAACACATCTGTTATACTGGAAACATACAAAAAAGAGACAGAATATGAAAAGAAACATTGTTTTTTCAAATTTTACATTAGAATTCTCTTCCAAGTATCAAATCTTCATTCTGAGCTCAATTCTATGCAAAACTCTTGTTTTCATCACTAAACTCGCTTAATATGTCTTTCTCATGCAAAACCACTCAGAAACGCATTTCTCCTCAAGAAACACTGAAACTTGCATTTATATGAAGAATATGTGATTTATTTATAGAAACACATCTGTTATACTGGAAACATACAAAAAAGAGACAGAATATGAAAAGAAACATTGTTTTCTCAAACTTTACATTAGAATTCTCTTCCAAGTATCAAATCTTCATTCTGAGCTCAATTCTATGCAAAACTCTTGTTTTCATCACTAAACTCGCTTAATATGTCTTTCTCATGCAAAACCATTCAGAAACGCATTTCTCCTCAAGAAACACTGAAACTTGCATTTATATGAAGAATATGTGATTTATTTACAGAAACACATCTGTTATACTGGAAACATACAAAAAAGAGACAGAATATGAAAAGAAACATTGTTTTCTCAAATTTTACATTAGAATTCTCTTCCAAGTATCAAATCTTCATTCTGAGCTCAATTCTATGCAAAACTCTTGTTTTCATCACTAAACTCGCTTAATATGTCTTTCTCACGCAAAACCACTCAGAAACGCATTTCTCCTCAAGAAACACTGAAACTTGCATTTATATGAAGAATATGTGATTTATTTACAGAAACACATCTGTTATACTGGAAACATACAAAAAAGAGACAGAATATGAAAAGAAACATTGTTTTCTCAAATTTTACATTAGAATTCGCTTCCAAGTATCAAATCTTCATTCTGAGCTCAATTCTATGCAAAACTCTTGGTTTCATCACTAAACTCGCTTAATATGTCTTTCTCACGCAAAACCACTCAGAAACGCATTTCTCCTCAAGAAACACTGAAACTTGCATTTATATGAAGAATATGTGATTTACTTACAGAAACACAACTGTTATACTGGAAACATACAAAAAAGAGACAGAATATGAAAAGAAACATTGTTTTCTCAAACTTTACATTAGAATTCGCTTCCAAGTATCAACTCTTCATTCTCAGCTCAATTCTATGCAAAACTCTTGTTTTCATCACTAAACTCGCTTAATATGTCTTTCTCATGCAAGACCACTCAGAAACGCATTTCTCCTCAAGAAACACTGAAAAGTGCGTTTATATGAAGAATATGTGATTTATTTACAGAACCACAACTGTTATACTGGAAACATACAAAAAAGAAACAGAATATGAAAAGAAACATTGTTTTCTCAAATTTTACATTAGAATTCTCTTCCAAGTATCAAATCTTCATTCTGAACTCAATTCTATGCAAAACTCTTGTTTTCAAGAGACCACTCAGAAACGCTTTTCTCCTCAAGAAACACTGAAAAGTGCGTTTATATAAAAATGATTTGATTTTTTCAGTAAGTAAATCTCTTATATTGGAAACATACAAAACAGGATGAAAATGAAAGGGAATGTGACATGGAGGTATCGACATTGAGTAGTGACATGGAGGAGTGACAAGAAGGAGCGACATAGAGGAGTGACATGAAGGAGCAACATGGAGGATTGACATAGAGGTGTTACATGAAGGGTCTGCATGTAGGAGCTACGAAGAGGAGGTACATGGGGGAATGACATGGAAGAAGTGGAGGCGTGACATGGTAGAACGACATTGAGGATCGAAATGGAGGGTTGACATGTAATAGTGACATGGAGGCATGACAAGGAGGAGCGACATGGAGGAGTAACAAGGAGGAGCAACATCGAGCAGTGACATGGAATTGTGACATGGAGGTGTGACATAAAGGATCAACATGGAGGAGCGACATGGCGGAGTGACATGGAGGAGTGACATTTAGTATTGACATGGAGGAGTTATATAGAGGAGTGACGTGGAAGAAAGTGAGGAGAGACAAGGAGAAGCGACATGGAGGAGCGAAATAGAGGATCGACATGGAGGAGTGACTTTGAGGAACGACATTCTGGAGTGACATGGAGGAGTGAAATGGAGGTGCGACATGGAAGATCGACATGAAGGAGTGACATGGAAGAGCGACATGGAAGATCGACATGAAGGAGTGACATGGAAGAGTGACACGGAAGATCGACATGAAGGAGTGACATGGAAGAGCGACATGGAGGAGCTACATGGAGGTGCGACATCACGGAGCGACATGGAGGTCTGACAACGAGGAGGGACAGGGTGGAGCGACATTCTGGAGTGACATGGTGGAGCGAAATTCTGGAGTGACATGGAGGAGCGACATTGAGGATCAACAAGGAGGAACGACATTGAGGAGCAACATGGAGGAGTCGACATGGATTATTGACAAGGAGGACTTACATGGAGGAGTGACATCCTACAGTTAAATTATGGTGTGAAATTCTGGAGTGATATGTAGGATCTACATGGAGGATTGACATGGAGGATCGACATGGAGGAGCGACATAGAGTATCGACATGGAAGAGTATCAAGGTTGATCGACATGGAGGAGTGATATGGAGAAGTGACATTTTGGAGGGACATTCTGGAGGTACATTCTGGAGTGACATTGATGAGAGATATGGAGGATTGACATAGAGGAGTAACATGAAGGATCTACATGGAGGACTAACATAGGGGAGTGACATGGAAAACATGGAGCAGTGAAATGGAGGAGCAACATCGAGGATCGACATGGAGGATCGACATAAAGCAGTGACATGGAGGAGTGACATTGAGGATCGACATGGAGGAATGACATGGAGGAACAAAATTGAGGATCGACTATGAGGAGCGACATTGAGGAGCTACATGGAGGAGCTACATGGAGGAGCGACATTGGAGGTCTCACAACGAGCAGCGACATTCTGGAGTGACATGGAGGAGCAACATTCTGGATTGACATGGAAGATCGACATGGAGGATTAACATGTAGGATCTAAATGGAGGAGTGACATGGATGGTTGACATGGAGGAGCGATATGGAGGATCGACAAGGAGGAGCAATATTGAGGAGCAACGTGGAGGACTGACATGAAGTAGTGATATGGAAGACAGGGAGGAGTGACATGGAGGAGCGTATGGTGGAGTGATATGGAAGACATGGAGGAGTGACATGGAGGATCGACATTGAGCAGTGACATGGAGGAGTGACAAAGAGGAGCGACATGGAGGAGTGATATGGAGGAGTGACATTTTAGAGGGACATTCTGAATGGACATTCTGGAGTGACATTGATGAGAGATATGGATGATTGACATAGAGGAGTAACATGAAGGATCTACATGGAGGAGCAACATAGGGGAGTGACACGGAAAACATGGAGCAGTGAAATGGAGGAGCAACATCGAGGATCGACATGGAGGATCAACATGAAGCAGTGACATGGAGGAGTGACATTGAGGATCGACTATGAGGAGCGACATTGAGGAGCTACATGGAGGAGCTACATGGAGGCGCGACATTGGAGGTCTCACAACGAGCAGCGACATTCTGGAGTGACATGGAGGAGCGACATTCTGGATTGACATGGAAGATCGACATGGAGGATTAACATATAGGATCTAAATGGAGGAGTGACATGGAGGGTTGACATGGAGGAGCGATATGGAGGATCGACAAGGAGAAGCAATATTGAGGAGCACCGTGGATGACTGACATGAAGTAGTGATATGGAAGACAGGGAGGAGTGACATAGAGGGTTGACATGGAGGAGTGACATGGAGGAGGAATATGGAGGAGTGACATTCAGGAGTAACTTTCTGGAGTGACATGGAGGTATCGACATTGAGTAGTGACATGAAGGAGCAACATGGAGGATTGACATAGAGGTGTAACATGAAGGATCTGCATGGAAGAGCTACATGGAGGAGGTACATGGGGGGAGTGAAATGGAAGACATGGAGGAGTGACATGGTGGAGAAACATGGAGGATCGAAATGGAGGATCGACATGGAGCAGTGACATAAAGGATTTATATGGAAGTGTGACATGGAAGAGTGACATGGGGGAGGGACATGGAGGATTAACAATCTGGAGTAAAATTCATGAGTGACATTCTGGAGTGACATGGAGGAGCAACATTCTGGAGTGACATGGAGGAATGACATTGATGAGAGTTATGGAGGATTGACATAAATGAGTAACATCAGTTAGAAGTTAACATCAGGAGTAACAGTAGATCTACATGGTGGAGCTACATAGAGGAGGTACATGGGGGAATGACATGGAAGACATGGAGGAGTGACATGGTAGAACGACATTGAGGATCGAAATGGAGGGTTGACATGTAGCAGTGACATGGAGGAATGACAAGGAGGAGCGACATGGAGGAGTAAGAAGGAGGAGCAACATCGAGCAGTGACATGGAATTGTGACATGGAGGTGTGACATATAGGATCAACATGGAGGAGTGACATTGAGGAGCGACATGGCGGAGTGACATGGAGTAGTGACATGTAGTATTGACATGGAGGAGTTACATAGAGGAGTGAAGTGGAAGAAAGGGAGGAGAGACAAGGAGGAGCGACATGGAGGAGCGAAATAGAGGATCGACATGGAGGAGTGACTTGGAGGAGCGACATTCTGGAGTGACATGGATGAGTGAAATGGAGGAGCGACAAGGAAGATCGACATGAAGGCGTGACATGGAAGAGCGACATGGAAGATCGACATGAAGGACTGACATGGAGGAGCAACATGGAAGAGTGACATCACGGAGCGACATGGAGGTCTGACAACGAGGAGGTACATTCTGGAGGGACAGGGTGGAGCGACATTCTGGAGTGACATGGAGGAGCGACATTCTGGAGTGACATGTAAGATCGATATGGAGGAGTAACATGTAGGATCTAAATGGAGGAGTGACATGGAGGATCGACATTGAAGAGCGATATGGAGGATCGACAAGGAGGAGCAACATTGAGGAGCAACATGAAGGAGTGACATGGAGGAGGGACATGGAGGAGGGACATGGAGGAGTAACATTCTGGAATTAATTTCTGGAGTGACATGGAGGATCTAAATGGAGGAGTGACATGGAGGATTGACATTGAAGAGCGATATGGAAGATCGACAAGGAGGAGCAACATTGAGGAGCAACATGAAGGAGTGACATGGAGGAGGGACCTGGAGGAGGGACATGGAGGAGTAACATTCTGGAATTAATTTCTGGAGTGACATGGAGGAGCGACATTGAGGAGCTACATGGAGGAGCTACATGGAGGAGCGACATGGAGGTCTCACAACGAGGAGCGACATTCTGGATGAATCTGTTGACCAACAAAATTTTCAGTTGCAGTTGCTTAGCAGGAAATTCACCATAATTCATTGACCATTAGCAAATCATCATAAATCTTGGTAGATATCTTCAGTACATGTTTGGGAAGAGGTGTACCAAAGCATTTTCTGTTTGACACATAAGGGGCGCCACAAATATCAGAAACTTGTATCGCAAGATCCGGTGGACAGAATTTTATCAAATTTGGGGGCAAGTATTAACCAAGATCTATAGTGTCATATTGATCGGTGCATGTGGGCGTGGCCTATTTAGCATTTTATGCAAAATTATGCCTTTGCTCAATTTGCTGAGAGCTGGAATGAGCTAGAGACATGAGACTTGGTACCATGATGCCATAATGCTTCACATAAAAGATGAAAACAATTGACCACATGGTGGCGCTAAAACAATTTTCAAGGCCAGCCCCCTCACACCATAAGTCCTATTAATTTGAAATTTGACAGACACGTGCTGCTGAATGTGATCTAAAAAAAGTCTCTTGGACCACGAAAGTCCACCAACTAAATTTTCCGCCATGTTGGATTTTTTGAAAAACACATTTTTGATATCTCCTCCTAAACCGTAGGTCTGATTGCTGGCATATTTTCTGCGAATCATTATTGGACCAGGCTCATCAAAGGTTGCATAAAGCTTGTTGATATGTTATTGTGTTGTGAAGATATTGACCAATTCATTTTTAAGGGGCGGGCTCAGCACGTCAATCTCCAAACTTGCAGCATATGTTCACAAGAGTAGCGGAAACATTTGCTGAAAGTTTCATTCAAATCGGCCACTAGAGGGGCGCTTTGAGCGATATGCCGCTTGCAGCTTTAATTCATTTTAAATTGATATAACTATGTGGATGTGGAAATATGTTTTATATATTTCATGTTTATTCTTTTACAATGTAATTGTAACCTGTGTTGAAATGTACCACTATACGATCACAATGTAAAAGTCTAGTTTTCATCACGAAGCCAAAGAATGCATTTCTCCTCCAGAAACACTGAAAAGTGGATTCATATGAAAAATGTGAAATTTCTTCACAGAAAAATATTTCTTGCATTGGAAACACACAAAAAAAGGATAAATATGAAAGGGAACACAGTTTTCCAAAATATAATATGATAGTTTTGGACTCCAGGCATCAAACTGTCAGTCTGAGCTGAATTCCATGTAAAACGCTAGTTTTCATCACTAAACTAGCACGTGTCTCGCATATGTTTTTCTCACCCAAAACCACTCAGGAACGCATTTCTCCTCAAGAAACACTGAAACTTGCATTTATATGAAGAATATGTGATTTATTTACAGAAACACATCTGTTATACTGGAAACATACAAAAAAGAGACAGAATATGAAAAGAAACATTGTTTTCTCAAATTTTACATTAGAATTCTCTTCCAAGTATCAAATCTTCATTCTGAGCTCAATTCTATGCAAAACTCTTGTTTTCATCACTAAACTCGCTTAATATGTCTTTCTCATGCAAAACCACTCAGAAACGCATTTCTCCTCAAGAAACACTGAAACTTGCATTTATATGAAGAATATGTGATTTATTTACAGAAACACATCTGTTATACTGGAAACATACAAAAAAGAGACAGAATATGAAAAGAAACATTGTTTTCTCAAATTTTACATTAGAATTCTCTTCCAAGTATCAAATCTTCATTCTGAGCTCAATTCTATGCAAAACTCTTGTTTTCATCACTAAACTCGCTTAATATGTCTTTCTCATGCAAAACCACTCAGAAACGCATTTCTCCTCAAGAAACACTGAAACTTGCATTTATATGAAGAATATGGGATTTATTTACAGAAACACATCTGTTATACTGGAAACATACAAAAAAGAGACAGAATATGAAAAGAAACATTGTTTTCTCAAACTTTACATTAGAATTCTCTTCCAAGTATCAAATCTTCATTCTGAGCTCAATTCTATGCAAAACTCTTGTTTTCATCACTAAACTCGCTTAATATGTCTTTCTCATGCAAAACCACTCAGAAACGCATTTCTCCTCAAGAAACACTGAAACTTGCATTTATATGAAGAATATGTGATTTATTTACAGAAACACATCTGTTATACTGGAAACATACAAAAAAGAGACAGAATATGAAAAGAAACATTGTTTTCTCAAATTTTACATTAGAATTCGCTTCCAAGTATCAAATCTTCATTCTGAGCTCAATTCTATGCAAAACTCTTGTTTTCATCACTAAACTCGCTTAATATGTGTTTCTCATGCAAGACCACTCAGAAACGCATTTCTCCTCAAGAAACACTGAAAAGTGCGTTTATATGAAGAATATGTGATTTATTTACAGAAACACAACTGTTATACTGGAAACATACAAAAAAGAAACAGAATATGAAAAGAAACATTGTTTTCTCAAATTTTACATTAGAATTCGCTTCCAAGTATCAAATCTTCATTCTGAACTCAATTCTATGCAAAACTCTTGTTTTCAAGAGACCACTCAGAAACGCTTTTCTCCTCAAGAAACACTGAAAAGTGCGTTTAAATAAAATGATTTGATTTTTTCAGTAAGTAAATCTCTTATATTGGAAACATACAAAACAGGATGAAAATGAAAGGGAATGTGACATGGAGGTATCGACATTGAGTAGTGACATGGAGGAGTGACAAGAAGGAGCGACACAGAGGAGTGACATGAAGGAGCAACATGGAGGATTGACATAGAGGTGTAACATGAAGGGTCTGCATGTAGGAGCTACGAAGAGGAGGTACATGGGGGAATGACATGGAAGACGTGGAGGCGTGACATGGTAGAACGACATTGAGGATCGAAATGGAGGGTTGACATGTAGTAGTGACATGGAGGAATGACAAGGAGGAGCGACATGGAGGAGTAACAAGGAGGAGCAACATCGAGCAGTGACATGGAATTGTGACATGGAGGTGTGACATAAAGGATCAACATGGAGGAGTGACATGGAGGAGCGACATGGCGGAGTGACATGGAGGAGTGACATTTAGTATTGACATGGAGGAGTTATATAGAGGAGTGACGTGGAAGAAAGTGAGGAGAGACAAGGAGAAGCGACATGGAGGAGCGAAATAGAAGATCGACATGGAGGAGTGACTTTGAGGAACGACATTCTGGAGTGACATGGAGGAGTGAAATGGAGGAGCGACATGGAAGATCGACATGAAGGAGTGACATGGAAGAGCGACTTGGAAGATCGACATGAAGGAGTGACATGGAAGATCGACATGAAGGAGTGACATGGAGGAGCGACATGGAAGAGCGACATGGAGGATCGACATGGAGGAGTGACATGGAAGAGCGACATGGAAGAGCGACATGGAGGAGCTACATGGAGGTGCGACATCACGGAGCGACATGGAGGTCTGACAACGAGGAGGGACAGGGTGGAGCGACATTCTGGAGTGACATGGTGGAGCGAAATTCTGGAGTGACATGGAGGAGCGACATTGAGGATCAACAAGGAGGAACGACATTGAGGAGCAACATGGAGGAGTCGACATGGATTATTGACAAGGAGGACTTACATGGAGGAGTGACATCCTACAGTTAAATTATGGTGTGAAATTCTGGAGTGATATGTAGGATCTACATGGAGGATTGACATGGAGGATCGACATGGAGGAGCGACATTTAGTATTGACATGGAGGAGTTATATAGAGGAGTGACGTGGAAGAAAGTGAGGAGAGACAAGGAGAAGCGACATGGAGGAGCGAAATAGAAGATCGACATGGAGGAGTGACTTTGAGGAACGACATTCTGGAGTGACATGGAGGAGTGAAATGGAGGAGCGACATGGAAGATCGACATGAAGGAGTGACATGGAAGAGCGACTTGGAAGATCGACATGAAGGAGTGACATGGAAGAGTGACATGGAAGATCGACATAAAGGAGTGACATGGAGGAGCGACATGGAAGAGCGACATGGAGGATCGACATGGAGGAGTGACATGGAAGAGCGACATGGAAGAGCGACATGGAGGAGCTACATGGAGGTGCGACATCACGGAGCGACATGGAGGTCTGACAACGAGGAGGGACAGGGTGGAGCGACATTCTGGAGTGACATGGTGGAGCGAAATTCTGGAGTGACATGGAGGAGCGACATTGAGGATCAACAAGGAGGAACGACATTGAGGAGCAACATGGAGGAGTCGACATGGATTATTGACAAGGAGGACTTACATTGAGGAGTGACATCCTACAGTTAAATTATGGTGTGAAATTCTGGAGTGATATGTAGGATCTACATGGAGGATTGACATGGAGGATCGACATGGAGGAGCGACATAGAGTATCGACATGGAAGAGTATCAAGGTTGATCGACATGGAGAAGTGAAATGGAGGAGTGACATGGTAAAGATGGAGGAGTGATATGGAGGAGTGACATTTTGGAGGGACATTCTGGAGGGACATTCTGGAGTGACATTGATGAGAGATATGGAGGATTGACATAGAGGAGTAACATGAAGGATCTACATGGAAGACTAACATAGGGGAGTGACATGGAAAACATGGAGCAGTGAAATGGAGGAGCAACATCGAGGATCGACATGAAGCAGTGACATGGAGGAGTCACATTGAGGATCGACATGGAGGAATGACATGGAGGAACGACATGGAGGAGCAAAATTGAGGATCGACTATGAGGAGCGACATTGAGGAGCTACATGGAGGAATGACAAGGAGGAGCGACATGTAGGAGTAACAAGGAGGAGCAACATCGAGCAGTGACATGGAATTGTGACATGGAGGTGTGACATATAGGATCAACATGAAGCAGTGACATGGAGGAGTGACATTGAGGATCGACATGGAGGAATGACATGGAGGATCGACATGGAGGAGCGACATTGAGGATCAACTATGAGGAGCGACATTGAAGAGCTACATGGAGGAGCGACATTGGAGGTCTCACAACGAGCAGCGACATTCTGGAGTGACATGGAGGAGCGACATTCTGGATTGACATTCAGGAGGAACATTCTTGAGTGACATGGAGGTATCGACATTGAGTAGTGACATGAAGGAGCAACATGGAGGATTGACATAGAGGTGTAACATGAAGGATCTGCATGGAGGAGCTACATGGAGGAGGTACATGGGGCAGTGAAATGGAAGACATGGAAGAGTGACATGGAGTATCGACATGGAGGAGTGACATGGAGAAGTGACATGGAGGAGCGAACTGGATTAGTTACATGGAGGAGTGACGTGGAAGACAGGGAGGAATGACATGGAGGAGTGCAAAAGAGGATCGACATGGCATGGAGGAGGGACATGGAGGATTAACAATCTGGAGTTAAATTCATGAGTGACATTCTGGAGTGACATGGAGGAGCGACATTCTGGAGTGACATGGAGGAATTACATGAAGTAGTGATATGGAGGAGCAAGGAGGAGCGAAACTGAGGATCGATATGAATAAGTTACATGGATGAGCGACACATTGGAGTGACATGGAAGATATGGAGGAGTGACATGGAGGAGCAACATGGAGTATCGACATGGAGGATCAACATGGAGGAGTGACATTGAGGAGCAACATGGAGGTGCGACATCACGGAGCGACATGGAGGTCTGACAACGAGGAGGTACATTCTGGAAGGACAGGGTGGAGCGACATTCTGGAGTGACATGAAGGAGCGACATTCTGGAGTGACATTCTGGAGTGACATTGATGGGAGATATGGAGGATTGACATAAAGGAGTAACATCAGTTAGGAGTTAACATCAGGAGTAACAGTAGATCTACATGGTGGAGCTACATAGAGGAGGTACATGGGGGAATGACATGGAAGACATGGAGGCGTGACATGGTAGAACGACATTGAGGATCGAAATGGAGGATTGACATGTAGCAGTGACATGGAGGAATGACAAGGATGAGCGACATGGAGGAGTAACAAGGAGGAGCAACATCGAGCAGTGACATGGAATTGTGACATGGAGGTGTGACATATAGGATCAACATGGAGGAGTGACATGGAGGAGCGACATGGCGGAGTGACATGGAGGAGTGACATGTAGTATTGACATGGAGGAGTTACATAGAGGAGTGACGTGGAAGAAAGGGAGGAGAGACAAGGAGAAGCGACATGGAGGAGCGAAATAGAGGATCGACATGGAGGAGTGACTTTGAGGAACGACATTCTGGAGTGACATGGAGGAGTGAAATGGAGGAGCGACATGGAAGATCGACATGAAGGAGTGACATGGAAGAGCGACTTGGAAGATCGACATGAAGGAGTGACATGGAAGATCGACATGAAGGAGTGACATGGAGGAGCGACATGGAAGAGCGACATGGAGGATCGACATGGAGGAGTGACATGGAAGAGCGACATGGAAGAGCGACATGGAGGAGCTACATGGAGGTGCGACATCACGGAGCGACATGGAGGTCTGACAACGAGGAGGGACAGGGTGGAGCGACATTCTGGAGTGACATGGTGGAGCGAAATTCTGGAGTGACATGGAGGAGCGACATTGAGGATCAACAAGGAGGAACGACATTGAGGAGCAACATGGAGGAGTCGACATGGATTATTGACAAGGAGGACTTACATGGAGGAGTGACATCCTACAGTTAAATTATGGTGTGAAATTCTGGAGTGATATGTAGGATCTACATGGAGGATTGACATGGAGGATCGACATGGAGGAGCGACATTTAGTATTGACATGGAGGAGTTATATAGAGGAGTGACGTGGAAGAAAGTGAGGAGAGACAAGGAGAAGCGACATGGAGGAGCGAAATAGAAGATCGACATGGAGGAGTGACTTTGAGGAACGACATTCTGGAGTGACATGGAGGAGTGAAATGGAGGAGCGACATGGAAGATCGACATGAAGGAGTGACATGGAAGAGCGACTTGGAAGATCGACATGAAGGAGTGACATGGAAGAGTGACATGGAAGATCGACATAAAGGAGTGACATGGAGGAGCGACATGGAAGAGCGACATGGAGGATCGACATGGAGGAGTGACATGGAAGAGCGACATGGAAGAGCGACATGGAGGAGCTACATGGAGGTGCGACATCACGGAGCGACATGGAGGTCTGACAACGAGGAGGGACAGGGTGGAGCGACATTCTGGAGTGACATGGTGGAGCGAAATTCTGGAGTGACATGGAGGAGCGACATTGAGGATCAACAAGGAGGAACGACATTGAGGAGCAACATGGAGGAGTCGACATGGATTATTGACAAGGAGGACTTACATTGAGGAGTGACATCCTACAGTTAAATTATGGTGTGAAATTCTGGAGTGATATGTAGGATCTACATGGAGGATTGACATGGAGGATCGACATGGAGGAGCGACATAGAGTATCGACATGGAAGAGTATCAAGGTTGATCGACATGGAGAAGTGAAATGGAGGAGTGACATGGTAAAGATGGAGGAGTGATATGGAGGAGTGACATTTTGGAGGGACATTCTGGAGGGACATTCTGGAGTGACATTGATGAGAGATATGGAGGATTGACATAGAGGAGTAACATGAAGGATCTACATGGAAGACTAACATAGGGGAGTGACATGGAAAACATGGAGCAGTGAAATGGAGGAGCAACATCGAGGATCGACATGAAGCAGTGACATGGAGGAGTCACATTGAGGATCGACATGGAGGAATGACATGGAGGAACGACATGGAGGAGCAAAATTGAGGATCGACTATGAGGAGCGACATTGAGGAGCTACATGGAGGAATGACAAGGAGGAGCGACATGGAGGAGTAACAAGGAGGAGCAACATCGAGCAGTGACATGGAATTGTGACATGGAGGTGTGACATATAGGATCAACATGAAGCAGTGACATGGAGGAGTGACATTGAGGATCGACATGGAGGAATGACATGGAGGATCGACATGGAGGAGCGACATTGAGGATCAACTATGAGGAGCGACATTGAAGAGCTACATGGAGGAGCGACATTGGAGGTCTCACAACGAGCAGCGACATTCTGGAGTGACATGGAGGAGCGACATTCTGGATTGACATTCAGGAGGAACATTCTTGAGTGACATGGAGGTATCGACATTGAGTAGTGACATGAAGGAGCAACATGGAGGATTGACATAGAGGTGTAACATGAAGGATCTGCATGGAGGAGCTACATGGAGGAGGTACATGGGGCAGTGAAATGGAAGACATGGAAGAGTGACATGGAGTATCGACATGGAAGAGCGACATGAAGGAGTGACATGGAGGAGCGACATGGAAGAGCGACATGGAGGATTGACATGGAGAAGTGAAATGGAGGAGTGACATGGTAAAGATGGAGGAGTGATATGGAGGAGAGACATGGAAGATCGACATGGAGGATCGACATGTAGGAGTGACATTCTGGAGTTAAATCTGGTTGACATGGAGGAGAGACATTCTGGAGTGACATGGAGGAGCGACACGGTGGAGTGATATGGAAGACATGGATCAGTGACATGGAAGATCGACATTGAGAAGTGACATGGAGGAGTGACAAAGAGGAGCGACATGGAGGAGTGATATGGAGGAGTGACATTTTGGAGGGACATTCTGGAGGGACATTCTGGAGTGACATTGATGAGAGATATGGATGATTGACATAGAGGAGTAACATGAAGGATCTACATGTAGGAGCAACATAGGGGAGTGACACGGAAAACATGGAGCAGTGAAATGGAGGAGCAACATCGAGGATCGACATGGAGGATCAACATGAAGCAGTGACATGGAGGAGTGACATTGAGGAATGACATGAAGGATCGACATGGAGGAGCGACATTGAGGATCGACTATGAGGAGCGACATTGAGGAGCTACATTGAGGAGCTACATGAAGGAGCGACATTGGAGGTCTCACAACGAGCAGCGACATTCTGGAGTGACATGGAGGAGCGACATTCTGGATTGACATGGAAGATCGACATGGAGGATTAACATGTAGGATCTAAATGGAGGAGCGATATGGAGGATCGACAAGGAGAAGCAATATTGAGGAGCAACGTGGAGGACTGACATGAAGTAGTGATATGGAAGACAGGGAGGAGTGACATGGAGGGTCGACATGGAGGAGTGACATGGAGGAGGAATATGGAGGAGTGACATTCAGGAGTAACATTCTGGAGTGACATGGAGGTATCGACATTGAGTAGTGACATGAAGGATCTGCATGGAAGAGCTACATGGAGGAGGTACATGGGGGGAGTGAAATGGAAGACATGGAGGAGTGACATGGTGGAGAAACATGGAGGATCGAAATGGAGGATCGACATAGAGCAGTGACATAAAGGATTTATATGGAAGTGTGACATGGAAGAGTGACATGGAGGATCGACATGGAGGAGTGACATGGAGGAGCGCAAAAGAGGATCGACATGGAGCAGTGACATGGGGGAGGGACATGGAGGATTAACAATCTGGAGTAAAATTCATGAGTGACATTCTGGAGTGACATGGAGGAGCAACATTCTGGAGTGACATGGAGGAATGACATGAAGGAGTGATATGGAGGAGCAAGGAGAAGCGACACTGAGGATCGATATGAATAAGTTACATGGAGGAGCGACACATTGGAGTGACATGGAAGATATGGAGGAGTGACATGGAGGAGCAACATGGAGTATCGACATGGAGGATCAACATGGAGGAGTGACATTGAGGAGCTACATGGAGGTGCGACATCACGGAGCGACATGGAGGTCTGACAACGAGGAGGTACATTCTGGAGGGACAGGGTGGAGCGACATTCTGGAGTGACATGAAGGAGCAACTATGTGGAGTGACATTCTGGAGTGACATTGATGAGAGTTATGGAGGATTGACATAAATGAGTAACATCAGTTAGAAGTTAACATCAGGAGTAACAGTAGATCTACATGGATCCCATGTACCTCCTCTATGTAGCTACATAGAGGAGGTACATGGGGGAATGACATGGAAGACATGGAGGAGTGACATGGTAGAACGACATTGAGGATCGAAATGGAGGGTTGACATGTAGCAGTGACATGGAGGAATGACAAGGAGGAGTTACATAGAGGAGTGAAGTGGAAGAAAGGGAGGAGAGACAAGGAGGAGCGACATGGAGGAGCGAAATAGAGGATCGACATGGAGGAGTGACTTGGAGGAGCGACATTCTGGAGTGACATGGATGAGTGAAATGTAGGAGCGACAAGGAAGATCGACATGAAGGCGTGACATGGAAGAGCGACATGGAAGATCGACATGAAGGAGTGACATGGAGGAGCAACATGGAAGAGTGACATCACGGAGCGACATGGAGGTCTGACAACGAGGAGCGACATTCTGGAGTGACATGTAAGATCGACATGGAGGAGTAACATGTAGGATCTAAATGGAGGAGTGACATGGAGGATTGACATTGAAGAGCGATATGGAGGATCGACAAGGAGGAGCAACATTGAGGAGCAACATGAAGGAGTGACATGGAGGAGGGACATGGAGGAGGGACATGGAGGAGTAACATTCTGGAATTAATTTCTGGAGTGACATGGAGGATCTAAATGGAGGAGTGACATGGAGGATTGACATTGAAGAGCGATATGGAAGATCGACAAGGAGGAGCAACATTGAGGAGCAACATGAAGGAGTGACATGGAGGAGGGACCTGGAGGAGGGACATGGAGGAGTAACATTCTGGAATTAATTTCTGGAGTGACATGGAGGAGCGACATTGAGGAGCTACATGGAGGAGCTACATGGAGGAGCGACATGGAGGTCTCACAACGAGGAGCGACATTCTGGATGAATCTGTTGACCAACAAAATTTTCAGTTGCAGTTGCTTAGCAGGAAATTCACCATAATTCATTGACCATTAGCAAATCATCATAAATCTTGGTAGATATCTTCAGTACATGTTTGGGAAGAGGTGTACCAAAGCATTTTCTGTTTGACACATAAGGGGCGCCACAAATATCAGAAACTTGTATCGCAAGATCCGGTCGACAGAATTTTATCAAATTTGGGGGCAAGTATTAACCAAGATCTATAGTGTCATATTGATCGGTGCATGTGGGCGTGGCCTATTTAGCATTTTATGCAAAATTATGCCTTTGCTCAATTTGCTGAGAGCTGGAATGAGCTAGAGACATGAGACTTGGTACCATGATGCCATAATGCTTCACATAAAAGATGAAAACAATTGACCACATGGTGGCGCTAAAACAATTTTCAAGGCCAGCCCCCTCACACCATAAGTCCTATTAATTTAAAATTTGACAGACACGTGCTGCTGAATGTGATCTAAAAAAAGTCTCTTGGACCACGAAAGTCCACCAACTAAATTTTCCGCCATGTTGGATTTTTTGAAAAACACATTTTTGATATCTCCTCCTAAACCGTAGGTCTGATTGCTGGCATATTTTCTGCGAATCATTATTGGACCAGGCTCATCAAAGGTTGCATAAAGCTTGTTGATATGTTATTGTGTTGTGAAGATATTGACCAATTCATTTTTAAGGGGCGGGCTCAGCACGTCAATCTCCAAACTTGCAGCATATGTTCACAAGAGTAGCGGAAACATTTGCTGAAAGTTTCATTCAAATCGGCCACTAGAGGGGCGCTTTGAGCGATATGCCGCTTGCTGCTTTAATTAATTTTAAATTGATATAACTATGTGGATGTGGAAATATGTTTTATATATTTCATGTTTATTCTTTTACAATGTAATTGTAACCTGTGTTGAAATGTACCACTATACGATCACAATGTAAAAGTCTAGTTTTCATCACGAAGCCAAAGAATGCATTTCTCCTCCAGAAACACTGAAAAGTGGATTCATATGAAAAATGTGAAATTTCTTCACAGAAAAATATTTCTTGCATTGGAAACACACAAAAAAAGGATAAATATGAAAGGGAACACAGTTTTCCAAAATATAATATGATAGTTTTGGACTCCAGGCATCAAACTGTCAGTCTGAGCTGAATTCCATGTAAAACGCTAGTTTTCATCACTAAACTAGCACGTGTCTCGCATATGTTTTTCTCACCCAAAACCACTCAGGAACGCATTTCTCCTCAAGAAACACTGAAACTTGCATTTATATGAAGAATATGTGATTTATTTACAGAAACACATCTGTTATACTGGAAACATACAAAAAAGAGACAGAATATGAAAAGAAACATTGTTTTCTCAAATTTTACATTAGAATTCTCTTCCAAGTATCAAATCTTCATTCTGAGCTCAATTCTATGCAAAACTCTTGTTTTCATCACTAAACTCGCTTAATATGTCTTTCTCATGCAAAACCACTCAGAAACGCATTTCTCCTCAAGAAACACTGAAACTTGCATTTATATGAAGAATATGGGATTTATTTACAGAAACACATCTGTTATACTGGAAACATACAAAAAAGAGACAGAATATGAAAAGAAACATTGTTTTCTCAAATTTTACATTAGAATTCTCTTCCAAGTATCAAATCTTCATTCTGAGCTCAATTCTATGCAAAACTCTTGTTTTCATCACTAAACTCGCTTAATATGTCTTTCTCATGCAAAACCACTCAGAAACGCATTTCTCCTCAAGAAACACTGAAACTTGCATTTCTATGAAGAATATGTGATTTATTTACAGAAACACATCTGTTATACTGGAAACATACAAAAAAGAGACAGAATATGAAAAGAAACATTGTTTTCTCAAATTTTACATTAGAATTCTCTTCCAAGTATCAAATCTTCATTCTGAGCTCAATTCTATGCAAAACTCTTGTTTTCATCACTAAACTCGCTTAATATGTCTTTCTCATGCAAAACCACTCAGAAACGCATTTCTCCTCAAGAAACACTGAAACTTGCATTTATATGAAGAATATGTGATTTATTTACAGAAACACATCTGTTATACTGGAAACATACAAAAAAGAGACAGAATATGAAAAGAAACATTGTTTTCTCAAATTTTACATTAGAATTCTCTTCCAAGTATCAAATCTTCATTCTGAGCTCAATTCTATGCAAAACTTTTGTTTTCATCACTAAACTCGCTTAATATGTCTTTCTCATGCAAAACCACTCAGAAACGCATTTCTCCTCAAGAAACACTGAAACTTGCATCTCTATGAAGAATATGTGATTTATTTACAGAAACACATCTGTTATACTGGAAACATACAAAAAAGAGACAGAATATGAAAAGAAACATTGTTTTCTCAAATTTTATATTAGAATTCTCTTCCAAGTATCAAATCTTCATTCTGAGCTCAATTCTATGCAAAACTCTTGTTTTCATCACTAAACTCGCTTAATATGTCTTTCTCACGCAAAACCACTCAGAAACGCATTTCTCCTCAAGAAACACTGAAACGTGCATTTATATGAAGAATATGTGATTTACTTACAGAAACACAACTGTTATACTGGAAACATACAAAAAAGAGACAGAATATGAAAAGAAACATTGTTTTCTCAAATTTTACATTAGAATTCGCTTCAAAGTATCAAATCTTCATTCTGAGCTCAATTCTATGCAAAACTCTTGTTTTCAAGAGACCACTCAGAAACGCTTTTCTCCTCAAGAAACACTGAAAAGTGCGTTTATATAAAAATGATTTGATTTTTTCAGTAAGTAAATCTCTTATATTGGAAACATACAAAACAGGATGAAAATGAAAGGGAATGTGACATGGAGGTATCTACATTGAGTAGTGACATGGAGGAGTGACAAGAAGGAGCGACATAGAGGAGTGACATGAAGGAGCAACATGGAGGATTGACATAGAGGTGTTACATGAAGGGTCTGCATGTAGGAGCTACGAAGAGGAGGTACATGGGGGAATGACATGGAAGAAGTGGAGGCGTGACATGGTAGAACGACATTGAGGATCGAAATGGAGGGTTGACATGTAATAGTGACATGGAGGCATGACAAGGAGGAGCGACATGGAGGAGTAACAAGGAGGAGCAACATCGAGCAGTGACATGGAATTGTGACATGGAGGATCGACATGGAGGAGTGACATGGAGGAGCGAACTGGAGGAGTTACATGGAGGAGTGACGTGGAAGACAGGGAGGAATGAAATGGAGGAGCGCAAAAGAGGATCGACATGGAGCAGTGACATGGGGGAGGGACATGGAGGATTAACAATCTGGAGTTAAATTCATGAGTGACATTCTGGAGTGACATGGAGGAGCAACATTCTTGAGTGACATGGAGGAATGACAGAAAGGAGTGATATGGAGGAGAAAGGAGAAGCGACACTGAGGATCGATATGAATAAGTTACATGGAGGAGCGACACATTGGAGTTAAATGGAAGATATGGAGGAGAGACATGAAGGAGCAACATGGAGGACTAACATAGGAGAGTGACATGGAAAACATGGAGCAGTGAAATGGAGGAGCAACATCGAGGATCGACATGGAGGATCGACATAAAGCAGTGACATGGAGGAGTGACATTGAGGATCGACATGGAGGAATGACATGGAGGAACAAAATTGAGGATCGACTATGAGGAGCGACATTGAGGAGCTACATGGAGGAGCTACATGGAGGGGCGACATTGGAGGTCTCACAACGAGCAGCGACATTCTGGAGTGACATGGAGT
Organism: Sebastes schlegelii; assembly: GCA_014673565.1. Lineage (NCBI taxonomy): Eukaryota > Metazoa > Chordata > Actinopteri > Perciformes > Sebastidae > Sebastes > Sebastes schlegelii. The sequence goes on from CM025825.1 coordinate 35,137,016, forward strand.
AGCAACATTCTGGATTGACATGGAAGATCGACATGGAGGATTAACATGTAGGATCTAAATGGAGGAGTGACATGGATGGTTGACATGGAGGAGCGATATGGAGGATCGACAAGGAGGAGCAATATTGAGGAGCAACGTGGAGGACTGACATGAAGTAGTGATATGGAAGACAGGGAGGAGTGACATGGAGGGTCGACATGGAGGAGTGACATGGAGGAGTGACATTCTGGAGTGACATTCTGGAGTGACATTCAGGAGGAACATTCTGGAGTGACATGGAGGTATCGACATTGAGTAGTGACATGAAGGAGCAACATGGAGGATTGACATAGAGATTTAACATGAAGGATCTGCATGGAGGAACTACATGGAGGAGGTACATGGGGGAGTGAAATGGAAGACATGGTGGAGTGACATGGTGGAGAAACATGGAGGATCGAATTGGAGGATCGACATGGAGCAGTGACATAAAGGATTTATATGGAAGTGTGACATGGAAGAGTGACATGGAGGATCGACATGGAGGAGTGACATGGAGGAGCGAACTGGAGGAGTTACATGGAGGAGTGACGTGGAAGACAGGGAGGAATGAAATGGAGGAGCGCAAAAGAGGATCGACATGGAGCAGTGACATGGGGGAGGGACATGGAGGATTAACAATCTGGAGTTAAATTCATGAGTGACATTCTGGAGTGACATGGAGGAGCAACATTCTTGAGTGACATGGAGGAATGACAGAAAGGAGTGATATGGAGGAGAAAGGAGAAGCGACACTGAGGATCGATATGAATAAGTTACATGGAGGAGCGACACATTGGAGTTACATGGAAGATATGGAGGAGTGACATGAAGGAGCAACATGGGGTATCGACATGGAGGATCAACATGGAGGAGTGACATTGAGGAGCTACATGGAGGTGCGACATCACGGAGCGACATGGAGGTCTGACAACGAGGAGGTACATTCTGGAGGGACAGGGTGGAGCAACATTCTGGAGTGACATGGAGGAGCGAACTCGAGGAGTTACATGGAGGAGTGACGTGGAAGACAGGGAGGAATGACATGTAGAAGCGCAAAAGAGGATCGACATGGAGCAGTGACATAGGGGAAGGAAATGGAGGATTAACAATCTGGAGTTAAATTCATGAGTGACATTCTGGAGTGACATGGAGGAGCAACATTCTGGAGTGACATGGAGGAATGACATGAAAGAGTGATATGGAGGAGCAAGGAGAAGCGACACTGAGGATCGATATAAATAAGTTACATGGAGGAGCGACACATTGGAGTGACATGGAAGATATGGAGGCGTGACATGGAGGAGCAACATGGAGTATCGACATGGAGGATCAACATGGAGGAGTGACATTGAGGAGCTACATGGAGGTGCGACATCACGGAGCGACATGGAGGTCTGACAACGAGGAGGTACATTCTGGAGGGACAGGGTGGAGCGACATTCTGGAGTGACATGAAGGAGCAACTATCTGGAGTGACATTGATGAGAGTTATGGAGGATTGACATAAAGGAGTAACATCAGTTAGGAGTTAACATCAGGAGTAACAGTAGATCTACATGGAGGAGCTACATAGAGGAGGTACATGGGGGAATGACATGGAAGACATGGAGGCGTGACATGGTAGAACGACATTGAGGATCCAAATGGAGGATTGACATGTAGCAGTGACATGGAGGAATGACAAGGAGGAGCGACATGGAGGAGTAAAAAGGAGGAGCAACATCGAGCAGTGACATGGAATTGTGACATGGAGGTGTGACATATAGGATCAACATGGAGGAGTGACATGGAGGAGCGACATGGTGGAGTTACATGGAGAAATGACATATAGGATTGACATAGAGGAGTTACATGGAGGAGTGACATGAAAGAAAGGGAGGAATGACATGGAGGAGCGCAATAGAGGATCGACATGGAGCACATGTAGGAGTGAAATGGAGGAGCAAAATGGAGGATCGACATGGAGGAGTGACATGGAGGAGCGACATTGAGGATCAACAAGGAGGAACGACATTGAGGAGCAACATGGAGGACTGACATGGAGGATCAACATGGAGGAGTCGACATGGAGTATTGACAAGGAGGACTTACATGGAGGAGTGACATCCTACAGTTAAATTATGGTGTGAAATTCTGGAGTGATATGTAGGATCTACATGGAGGATTGACATGGAGGATCGACATGGAGGAGCGACATAGAGTATCGACATGGAAGAGTATCAAGGTTGATCGACATGGAGAAGTGAAATGGAGGAGTGACATGGTAAAGATGGAGGAGTGATATGGAGAAGTGACATTTTGGAGGGACATTCTGGAGGGACATTCTGGAGTGACATTGATGAGAGATATGGAGGATTGACATAGAGGAGTAACATGAAGGATCTACATGGAGGACTAACATAGGGGAGTGACATGGAAAACATGGAGCAGTGAAATGGAGGAGCAACATCGAGGATCGACATGGAGGATCGACATAAAGCAGTGACATGGAGGAGTGACATTGAGGATCGACATGGAGGAATGACATGGAGGAACGACATGGAGGAGCAAAATTGAGGATCGACTATGAGGAGCGACATTGAGGAGCTACATGGAGGAGCTACATGGAGGAGCGACATTGGAGGTCTCACAACGAGCAGCGACATTCTGGAGTGACATGGAGGAGCGACATTCTGGATTGACATGGAAGATCGACATGGAGGATTAACATGTAGGATCTAAATGGAGGAGTGACATGGATGGTTGACATGGAGGAGCGATATGGAGGATCGACAAGGAGGAGCAATATTGAGGAGCAACGTGGAGGACTGACATGAAGTAGTGATATGGAAGACAGGGAGGAGTGACATGGAGGGTCGACATGGAGGAGTGACAAGGAGGAGGAATATGGAGGAGTGACATTCTGGAGTGACATTCTGGAGTGACATTCAGGAGGAACATTCTGGAGTGACATGGAGGTATCGACATTGAGTAGTGACATGAAGGAGCAACATGGAGGATTGACTTAGAGATTTAACATGAAGGATCTGCATGGAGGAACTACATGGAGGAGGTACATGGGGGAGTGAAATGGAAGACATGGTGGAGTGACATGGTGGAGAAACATGGAGGATCGAATTGGAGGATCGACATGGAGCAGTGACATAAAGGATTTATATGGAAGTGTGACATGGAAGAGTGACATGGAAGATGGACATGGAGGGGTGACATGGAGGAGCGAACTGGAGGAGTTACATGGAGGAGTGACGTGGAAGACAGGGAGGAAAGAAATGGAGGAGCGCAAAAGAGGATCGACATGGAGCAGTGACATGGGGGAGGGACATGGAGGATTAACAATCTGGAGTTAAATTCATGAGTGACATTCTGGAGTGACATGGAGGAGCAACATTCTTGAGTGACATGGAGGAATGACAGAAAGGAGTGATATGGAGGAGAAAGGAGAAGCGACACTGAGGATCGATATGAATAAGTTACATGGAGGAGCGACACATTGGAGTTACATGGAAGATATGGAGTGACATGAAGGAGCAACATGGGGTATCGACATGGAGGATCAACATGGAGGAGTGACATTGAGAAGCTACATGGAGGTGCGACATCACGGAGCGACATGGAGGTCTGACAACGAGGAGGTACATTCTGGAGGGACAGGGTGGAGCAACATTCTGGAGTGACATGGAGGAGCGAACTCGAGGAGTTACATGGAGGAGTGACGTGGAAGACAGGGAGGAATGACATGGAGAAGCGCAAAAGAGGATCGACATGGAGCAGTGACATAGGGGAAGGAAATGGAGGATTAACAATCTGGAGTTAAATTCATGAGTGACATTCTGGAGTGACATGGAGGAGCAACATTCTGGAGTGACATGGAGGAATGACATGAAAGAGTGATATGGAGGAGCAAGGAGAAGCGACACTGAGGATCGATATAAATAAGTTACATGGAGGAGCGACACATTGGAGTGACATGGAAGATATGGAGGCGTGACATGGAGGAGCAACATGGAGTATCGACATGGAGGATCAACATGGAGGAGTGACATTGAGGAGCTACATGGAGAACATGGAGGTGCGACATCACGGAGCGACATGGAGGTCTGACAACGAGGAGGTACATTCTGGAGGGACAGGGTGGAGCGACATTCTGGAGTGACATGAAGGAGCAACTATCTGGAGTGACATTGATGAGAGTTATGGAGGATTGACATAAAGGAGTAAAATCAGTTAGGAGTTAACATCAGGAGTAACAGTAGATCTACATGGAGGAGCTACATAGAGGAGGTACATGGGGGAATGACATGGAAGACATGGAGGCGTGACATGGTAGAACGACATTGAGGATCGAAATGGAGGATTGACATGTAGCAGTGACATGGAGGAATGACAAGGAGGAGCGACATGGAGGAGTAAAAAGGAGGAGCAACATCGAGCAGTGACATGGAATTGTGACATGGAGGTGTGACATATAGGATCAACATGGAGGAGTGACATGGAGGAGCGACATGGTGGAGTTACATGGAGAAATGACATATAGGATTGACATAGAGGAGTTACATGGAGGAGTGACAAGAAAGAAAGGGAGGAATGACATGGAGGAGCGCAATAGAGGATCGACATGGAGCACATGTAGGAGTGAAATGGAGGAGCAAAATGGAGGATCGACATGGAGGAGTGACATGGAGGAGCGACATTGAGGATCAACAAGGAGGAACGACATTGAGGAGCAACATGGAGGACTGACATGGAGGATCAACATGGAGGAGTCGACATGGAGTATTGACAAGGAGGACTTACATGGAGGAGTGACATCCTACAGTTAAATTATGGTGTGAAATTCTGGAGTGATATGTAGGATCTACATGGAGGATTGACATGGAGGATCGACATGGAGGAGCGACATAGAGTATCGACATGGAAGAGTATCAAGGTTGATCGACATGGAGAAGTGAAATGGAGGAGTGACATGGTAAAGATGGAGGAGTGATATGGAGGAGAGACATGGAAGATCGACATGGAGGATCGACATGTAGGAGTGACATTCTGGAGTTAAATCTGGTTGACATGGAGGAGCGACATTCTGTAGTGACATGGAGGAGCGTATGGTGGAGTGATATGGAAGACATGGAGGAGTGACATGGAGGATCGACATTGAGCAGTAACATGGAGGAGTGACAAAGAGGAGTGACATGGAGGAGTGATATGGAGGAGTGACATTTTGGAGGGACATTCTGGAGGGTAATTCTGGAGTGACATTGATGAGAGATATGGAGGATTGACATAGAGGAGTAACATGAAGGCTCTACATGGAGGAGCAACATAGGGGAGTGACATGGAAAACATGGAGCAGTGAAATGGAGGAGCAACATCGAGGATCGACATGGAGGATCGACATGAAGCAGTGACATGGAGGAGTGACATTGAGGATCGACATGGAGGAATGACATGGAGGATCGACATGGAGGAGCGACATTGAGGATCGACTATGAGGAGCGACATTGAGGAGCTACATGGAGGAGCTACATGGAGGCGCGACATTGGAGGTCTCACAACGAGCAGCGACATTCTGGAGTGACATGGAGGAGCGACATTCTGGATTGACATGGAAGATCGACATGGAGGATTAACATGTAGGATCTAAATGGAGGAGTGACATGGAGGGTTGACATGGAGGAGCGATATGGAGGATCGACAAGGAGAAGCAATATTGAGGAGCAACGTGGAGGACTGACATGAAGTAGTGATATGGAAGACAGGGAGGAGTGACATAGAGGGTTGACATGGAGGAGTGACATGGAGGAGGAATATGGAGGAGTGACATTCAGGAGTAACTTTCTGGAGTGACATGGAGGTATCGACATTGAGTAGTGACATGAAGGAGCAACATGGAGGATTGACATAGAGGTGTAACATGAAGGATCTGCATGGAAGAGCTACATGGAGGAGGTACATGGGGGGAGTGAAATGGAAGACATGGAGGAGTGACATGGTGGAGAAACATGGAGGATCGAAATGGAGGATCGACATGGAGCAGTGACATAAAGGATTTATATGGAAGTGTGACATGGAAGAGTGACATGGAGGATCGACATGGAGGAGTGACATGGAGGAGTGACATGGAGGAGCGCAAAAGAGGATCGACATGGAGCAGTGACATGGGGGAGGGACATGGAGGATTAACAATCTGGAGTAAAATTCATGAGTGACATTCTGGAGTGACATGGAGGAGCAACATTCTGGAGTGACATGGAGGAATGACATTGATGAGAGTTATGGAGGATTGACATAAATGAGTAACATCAGTTAGAAGTTAACATCAGGAGTAACAGTAGATCTACATGGAGGAGCTACATAGAGGAGGTACATGGGGGAATGACATGGAAGACATGGAGGAGTGACATGGTAGAACGACATTGAGGATCGAAATGGAGGGTTGACATGTAGCAGTGACATGGAGGAATGACAAGGAGGAGCGACATGGAGGAGTAAGAAGGAGGAGCAACATCGAGCAGTGACATGGAATTGTGACATGGAGGTGTGACATATAGGATCAACATGGAGGAGTGACATTGAGGAGCGACATGGCGGAGTGACATGGAGTAGTGACATGTAGTATTGACATGGAGGAGTTACATAGAGGAGTGAAGTGGAAGAAAGGGAGGAGAGACAAGGAGGAGCGACATGGAGGAGCGAAATAGAGGATCGACATGGAGGAGTGACTTGGAGGAGCGACATTCTGGAGTGACATGGATGAGTGAAATGGAGGAGCGACAAGGAAGATCGACATGAAGGCGTGACATGGAAGAGCGACATGGAAGATCGACATGAAGGACTGACATGGAGGAGCAACATGGAAGAGTGACATCACAGAGCGACATGGAGGTCTGACAACGAGGAGGTACATTCTGGAGGGACAGGGTGGAGCGACATTCTGGAGTGACATAGAGGAGCGACATTCTGGAGTGACATGTAAGATCGATATGGAGGAGTAACATGTAGGATCTAAATGGAGGAGTGACATGGAGGATCGACATTGAAGAGCGATATGGAGGATCGACAAGGAGGAGCAACATTGAGGAGCAACATGAAGGAGTGACATGGAGGAGGGACATGGAGGAGGGACATGGAGGAGTAACATTCTGGAATTAATTTCTGGAGTGACATGGAGGATCTAAATGGAGGAGTGACATGGAGGATTGACATTGAAGAGCGATATGGAAGATCGACAAGGAGGAGCAACATTGAGGAGCAACATGAAGGAGTGACATGGAGGAGGGACCTGGAGGAGGGACATGGAGGAGTAACATTCTGGAATTAATTTCTGGAGTGACATGGAGGAGCGACATTGAGGAGCTACATGGAGGAGCTACATGGAGGAGCGACATGGAGGTCTCACAACGAGGAGCGACATTCTGGATGAATCTGTTGACCAACAAAATTTTCAGTTGCAGTTGCTTAGCAGGAAATTCACCATAATTCATTGACCATTAGCAAATCATCATAAATCTTGGTAGATATCTTCAGTACATGTTTGGGAAGAGGTGTACCAAAGCATTTTCTGTTTGACACATAAGGGGCGCCACAAATATCAGAAACTTGTATCGCAAGATCCGGTGGACAGAATTTTATCAAATTTGGGGGCAAGTATTAACCAAGATCTATAGTGTCATATTGATCGGTGCATGTGGGCGTGGCCTATTTAGCATTTTATGCAAAATTATGCCTTTGCTCAATTTGCTGAGAGCTGGAATGAGCTAGAGACATGAGACTTGGTACCATGATGCCATAATGCTTCACATAAAAGATGAAAACAATTGACCACATGGTGGCGCTAAAACAATTTTCAAGGCCAGCCCCCTCACACCATAAGTCCTATTAATTTGAAATTTGACAGACACGTGCTGCTGAATGTGATCTAAAAAAAGTCTCTTGGACCACGAAAGTCCACCAACTAAATTTTCCGCCATGTTGGATTTTTTGAAAAACACATTTTTGATATCTCCTCCTAAACCGTAGGTCTGATTGCTGGCATATTTTCTGCGAATCATTATTGGACCAGGCTCATCAAAGGTTGCATAAAGCTTGTTGATATGTTATTGTGTTGTGAAGATATTGACCAATTCATTTTTAAGGGGCGGGCTCAGCACGTCAATCTCCAAACTTGCAGCATATGTTCACAAGAGTAGCGGAAACATTTGCTGAAAGTTTCATTCAAATCGGCCACTAGAGGGGCGCTTTGAGCGATATGCCGCTTGCAGCTTTAATTCATTTTAAATTGATATAACTATGTGGATGTGGAAATATGTTTTATATATTTCATGTTTATTCTTTTACAATGTAATTGTAACCTGTGTTGAAATGTACCACTATACGATCACAATGTAAAAGTCTAGTTTTCATCACGAAGCCAAAGAATGCATTTCTCCTCCAGAAACACTGAAAAGTGGATTCATTTGAAAAATGTGAAATTTCTTCACAGAAAAATATTTCTTGCATTGGAAACACACAAAAAAAGGATAAATATGAAAGGGAACACAGTTTTCCAAAATATAATATGATAGTTTTGGACTCCAGGCATCAAACTGTCAGTCTGAGCTGAATTCCATGTAAAACGCTAGTTTTCATCACTAAACTAGCACGTGTCTCGCATATGTTTTTCTCACCCAAAACCACTCAGGAACGCATTTCTCCTCAAGAAACACTGAAACTTGCATTTATATGAAGAATATGTGATTTATTTACAGAAACACATCTGTTATACTGGAAACATACAAAAAAGAGACAGAATATGAAAAGAAACATTGTTTTCTCAAATTTTACATTAGAATTCTCTTCCAAGTATCAAATCTTCATTCTGAGCTCAATTCTATGCAAAACTCTTGTTTTCATCACTAAAATCGCTTAATATGTCTTTCTCATGCATAACCACTCAGAAACGCATTTCTCCTCAAGAAACACTGAAACTTGCATTTATATGTAGAATATGTGATTTATTTACAGAAACACATCTGTTATACTGGAAACATACAAAAAAGAGACAGAATATGAAAAGAAACATTGTTTTCTCAAATTTTACATTAGAATTCTCTTCCAAGTATCAAATCTTCATTCTGAGCTCAATTCTATGCAAAACTCTTGTTTTCATCACTAAACTCGCTTAATATGTCTTTCTCATGCAAAACCACTCAGAAACGCATTTCTCCTCAAGAAACACTGAAACTTGCATTTATATGAAGAATATGGGATTTATTTACAGAAACACATCTGTTATACTGGAAACATACAAAAAAGAGACAGAATATGAAAAGAAACATTGTTTTCTCAAACTTTACATTAGAATTCTCTTCCAAGTATCAAATCTTCATTCTGAGCTCAATTCTATGCAAAACTCTTGTTTTCATCACTAAACTCGCTTAATATGTCTTTCTCATGCAAAACCACTCAGAAACGCATTTCTCCTCAAGAAACACTGAAACTTGCATTTATATGAAGAATATGTGATTTATTTACAGAAACACATCTGTTATACTGGAAACATACAAAAAAGAGACAGAATATGAAAAGAAACATTGTTTTCTCAAATTTTACATTAGAATTCGCTTCCAAGTATCAAATCTTCATTCTGAGCTCAATTCTATGCAAAACTCTTGGTTTCATCACTAAACTCGCTTAATATGTCTTTCTCACGCAAAACCACTCAGAAACGCATTTCTCCTCAAGAAACACTGAAACTTGCATTTATATGAAGAATATGTGATTTATTTACAGAAACACATCTGTTATACTGGAAACATACAAAAAAGAGACAGAATATGAAAAGAAACATTGTTTTCTCAAACTTTACATTAGAATTCGCTTCCAAGTATCAACTCTTCATTCTGAGCTCAATTCTATGCAAAACTCTTGTTTTCATCACTAAACTCGCTTAATATGTCTTTCTCATGCAAGACCACTCAGAAACGCATTTCTCCTCAAGAAACACTGAAAAGTGCGTTTATATGAAGAATATGTGATTTATTTACAGAAACACAACTGTTATACTGGAAACATACAAAAAAGAAACAGAATATGAAAAGAAACATTGTTTTCTCAAATTTTACATTAGAATTCGCTTCCAAGTATCAACTCTTCATTCTGAGCTCAATTCTATGCAAAACTCTTGTTTTCATCACTAAACTCGCTTAATATGTCTTTCTCATGCAAGACCACTCAGAAACGCATTTCTCCTCAAGAAACACTGAAAAGTGCGTTTATATGAAGAATATGTGATTTATTTACAGAACCACAACTGTTATACTGGAAACATACAAAAAAGAAACAGAATATGAAAAGAAACATTGTTTTCTCAAATTTTACATTAGAATTCTCTTCCAAGTATCAAATCTTCATTCTGAACTCAATTCTATGCAAAACTCTTGTTTTCAAGAGACCACTCAGAAACGCTTTTCTCCTCAAGAAACACTGAAAAGTGCGTTTATATAAAAATTATTTGATTTTTTCAGTAAGTAAATCTCTTATATTGGAAACATACAAAACAGGATGAAAATGAAAGGGAATGTGACATGGAGGTATCGACATTGAGTAGTGACATGGAGGAGTGACAAGAAGGAGCGACACAGAGGAGTGACATGAAGGAGCAACATGGAGGATTGACATAGAGGTGTAACATGAAGGGTCTGCATGTAGGAGCTACGAAGAGGAGGTACATGGGGGAATGACATGGAAGAAGTGGAGGTGTGACATGGTAGAACGACATTGAGGATCGAAATGGAGGGTTGACATGTAATAGTGACATGGAGGAATGACAAGGAGGAGCGACATGGAGGAGTAACAAGGAGGAGCAACATCGAGCAGTGACATGGAATTGTGACATGGAGGTGTGACATAAAGGATCAACATGGAGGAGTGACATGGAGGAGCCCCATGGCGGAGTGACATGGAGGAGTGACATTTAGTATTGACATGGAGGAGTTATATAGAGGAGTGACGTGGAAGAAAGTGAGGATAGACAAGGAGAAGCGACATGGAGGAGCGAAATAGAAGATCGACATGGAGGAGTGACTTTGAGGAACGACATTCTGGAGTGACATGGAGGAGTGAAATGGAGGAGCGACATGGAAGATCGACATGAAGGAGTGACATGGAAGAGCGACTTGGAAGATCGACATGAAGGAGTGACATGGAAGAGTGACATGGAAGATCGACATGAAGTAGTGACATGGAGGAGCGACATGGAAGAGCGACATGGAGGATCGACATGGAGGAGTGACATGGAAGAGCGACATGGAAGAGCGACATGGAGGAGCTACATGGAGGTGCGACATCACGGAGCGACATGGAGGTCTGACAACGAGGAGGGACAGGGTGGAGCGACATTCTGGAGTGACATGGTGGAGCGAAATTCTGGAGTGACATGGAGGAGCGACATTGAGGAACGACATTGAGGAGCAACATGGAGGAGTCGACATGGATTATTGACAAGGAGGACTTACATGGAGGAGTGACATCCTACAGTTAAATTATGGTGTGAAATTCTGGAGTGATATGTAGGATCTACATGGAGGATTGACATGGAGGATCGACATGGAGGAGCGACATAGAGTATCGACATGGAAGAGTATCAAGGTTGATCGACATGGAGAAGTGAAATGGAGGAGTGACATGGTAAAGATGGAGGAGTGATATGGAGAAGTGACATTTTGGAGGGACATTCTGGAGGGACATTCTGGAGTGACATTGATGAGAGATATGGAGGATTGACATAGAGGAGTAACATGAAGGATCTACATGGAGGACTAACATAGGGGAGTGACATGGAAAACATGGAGCAGTGAAATGGAGGAGCAACATCGAGGATCGACATGGAGGATCGACATAAAGCAGTGACATGGAGGAGTGACATTGAGGATCGACATGGAGGAATGACATGGAGGAACGACATGGAGGAGCAAAATTGAGGATCGACTATGAGGAGCGACATTGAGGAGCTACATGGAGGAGCTACATGGAGGAGCGACATTGGAGGTCTCACAACGAGCAGCGACATTCTGGAGTGACATGGAGGAGCGACATTCTGGATTGACATGGAAGATCGACATGGAGGATTAACATGTAGGATCTAAATGGAGGAGTGACATGGATGGTTGACATGGAGGAGCGATATGGAGGATCGACAAGGAGGAGCAATATTGAGGAGCAACGTGGAGGACTGACATGAAGTAGTGATATGGAAGACAGGGAGGAGTGACATGGAGGGTCGACATGGAGGAGTGACAAGGAGGAGGAATATGGAGGAGTGACATTCTGGAGTGACATTCTGGAGTGACATTCAGGAGGAACATTCTGGAGTGACATGGAGGTATCGACATTGAGTAGTGACATGAAGGAGCAACATGGAGGATTGACTTAGAGATTTAACATGAAGGATCTGCATGGAGGAACTACATGGAGGAGGTACATGGGGGAGTGAAATGGAAGACATGGTGGAGTGACATGGTGGAGAAACATGGAGGATCGAATTGGAGGATCGACATGGAGCAGTGACATAAAGGATTTATATGGAAGTGTGACATGGAAGAGTGACATGGAAGATGGACATGGAGGGGTGACATGGAGGAGCGAACTGGAGGAGTTACATGGAGGAGTGACGTGGAAGACAGGGAGGAAAGAAATGGAGGAGCGCAAAAGAGGATCGACATGGAGCAGTGACATGGGGGAGGGACATGGAGGATTAACAATCTGGAGTTAAATTCATGAGTGACATTCTGGAGTGACATGGAGGAGCAACATTCTTGAGTGACATGGAGGAATGACAGAAAGGAGTGATATGGAGGAGAAAGGAGAAGCGACACTGAGGATCGATATGAATAAGTTACATGGAGGAGCGACACATTGGAGTTACATGGAAGATATGGAGTGACATGAAGGAGCAACATGGGGTATCGACATGGAGGATCAACATGGAGGAGTGACATTGAGAAGCTACATGGAGGTGCGACATCACGGAGCGACATGGAGGTCTGACAACGAGGAGGTACATTCTGGAGGGACAGGGTGGAGCAACATTCTGGAGTGACATGGAGGAGCGAACTCGAGGAGTTACATGGAGGAGTGACGTGGAAGACAGGGAGGAATGACATGGAGAAGCGCAAAAGAGGATCGACATGGAGCAGTGACATAGGGGAAGGAAATGGAGGATTAACAATCTGGAGTTAAATTCATGAGTGACATTCTGGAGTGACATGGAGGAGCAACATTCTGGAGTGACATGGAGGAATGACATGAAAGAGTGATATGGAGGAGCAAGGAGAAGCGACACTGAGGATCGATATAAATAAGTTACATGGAGGAGCGACACATTGGAGTGACATGGAAGATATGGAGGCGTGACATGGAGGAGCAACATGGAGTATCGACATGGAGGATCAACATGGAGGAGTGACATTGAGGAGCTACATGGAGAACATGGAGGTGCGACATCACGGAGCGACATGGAGGTCTGACAACGAGGAGGTACATTCTGGAGGGACAGGGTGGAGCGACATTCTGGAGTGACATGAAGGAGCAACTATCTGGAGTGACATTGATGAGAGTTATGGAGGATTGACATAAAGGAGTAAAATCAGTTAGGAGTTAACATCAGGAGTAACAGTAGATCTACATGGAGGAGCTACATAGAGGAGGTACATGGGGGAATGACATGGAAGACATGGAGGCGTGACATGGTAGAACGACATTGAGGATCGAAATGGAGGATTGACATGTAGCAGTGACATGGAGGAATGACAAGGAGGAGCGACATGGAGGAGTAAAAAGGAGGAGCAACATCGAGCAGTGACATGGAATTGTGACATGGAGGTGTGACATATAGGATCAACATGGAGGAGTGACATGGAGGAGCGACATGGTGGAGTTACATGGAGAAATGACATATAGGATTGACATAGAGGAGTTACATGGAGGAGTGACAAGAAAGAAAGGGAGGAATGACATGGAGGAGCGCAATAGAGGATCGACATGGAGCACATGTAGGAGTGAAATGGAGGAGCAAAATGGAGGATCGACATGGAGGAGTGACATGGAGGAGCGACATTGAGGATCAACAAGGAGGAACGACATTGAGGAGCAACATGGAGGACTGACATGGAGGATCAACATGGAGGAGTCGACATGGAGTATTGACAAGGAGGACTTACATGGAGGAGTGACATCCTACAGTTAAATTATGGTGTGAAATTCTGGAGTGATATGTAGGATCTACATGGAGGATTGACATGGAGGATCGACATGGAGGAGCGACATAGAGTATCGACATGGAAGAGTATCAAGGTTGATCGACATGGAGAAGTGAAATGGAGGAGTGACATGGTAAAGATGGAGGAGTGATATGGAGGAGAGACATGGAAGATCGACATGGAGGATCGACATGTAGGAGTGACATTCTGGAGTTAAATCTGGTTGACATGGAGGAGCGACATTCTGTAGTGACATGGAGGAGCGTATGGTGGAGTGATATGGAAGACATGGAGGAGTGACATGGAGGATCGACATTGAGCAGTAACATGGAGGAGTGACAAAGAGGAGTGACATGGAGGAGTGATATGGAGGAGTGACATTTTGGAGGGACATTCTGGAGGGTAATTCTGGAGTGACATTGATGAGAGATATGGAGGATTGACATAGAGGAGTAACATGAAGGCTCTACATGGAGGAGCAACATAGGGGAGTGACATGGAAAACATGGAGCAGTGAAATGGAGGAGCAACATCGAGGATCGACATGGAGGATCGACATGAAGCAGTGACATGGAGGAGTGACATTGAGGATCGACATGGAGGAATGACATGGAGGATCGACATGGAGGAGCGACATTGAGGATCGACTATGAGGAGCGACATTGAGGAGCTACATGGAGGAGCTACATGGAGGCGCGACATTGGAGGTCTCACAACGAGCAGCGACATTCTGGAGTGACATGGAGGAGCGACATTCTGGATTGACATGAAAGAAAGGGAGGAATGACATGGAGGAGTGACATGGTAAAGATGGAGGAGTGATATGGAGGAGAGACATGGAAGATCGACATGGAGGATCGACATGTAGGAGTGACATTCTGGAGTTAAATCTGGTTGACATGGAGGAGCGACATTCTGTAGTGACATGGAGGAGCGTATGGTGGAGTGATATGGAAGACATGGAGGAGTGACATGGAGGATCGACATTGAGCAGTGACATGGAGGAGTGACAAAGAGGAGTGACATGGAGGAGTGATATGGAGGAGTGACATTTTGGAGGGACATTCTGGAGGGTAATTCTGGAGTGACATTGATGAGAGATATGGAGGATTGACATAGAAGGCTCTACATGGAGGAGCAACATAGGGGAGTGACATGGAAAACATGGAGCAGTGAAATGGAGGAGCAACATCGAGGATCGACATGGAGGATCGACATGAAGCAGTGACATGGAGGAGTGACATTGAGGATCAACATGGAGGAATGACACTGAGGATCGACATGGAGGAGCGACATTGAGGATCGACTATGAGGAGCGACATTGAGGAGCTACATGGAGGCGCGACATTGGAGGTCTCACAACGAGCAGCGACATTCTGGAGTGACATGGAGGAGAGACATTCTGGATTGACATGAGGATTAACATGTAGGATCTAAATGTAGGAGTGACATGGAAGGTTGACATGGAGGAGCAATATGGAGGATCGACACGGAGGAGCAATATTGAGGAGCAACATGGAGGACTGACATGAAGTAGTGATATGGAAGACAGGGAGGAGTGATATGGAGGGTCGACATGGAGGAGTGACATGGAGGAGGAATATGGAGGAGTGACATTCTGGAGTGACATTCAGGAGGAACATTCTGGAGTGACATGGAGGTATAGACATTGAGTAGTGACATGAAGGAGCAACATGGAGGATTGACATAGAGGTGTAACATGAAGGATCTGCATGGAGGAGCTACATGGAGGAGGTACATGGGGCAGTGAAATGGAAGACATGGAAGAGTGACATGGAGTATCGACATGGAGGAGTGACATGGAGAAGTGACATGGAGGAGCGAACTGGAGGAGTTACATGGAGGAGTGACGTGGAAGACAGGGAGGAATGACATGGAGGGGTGCAAAAGAGGATCGACATGGAGCAGTGACATGGAGGAGGGACATGGAGGATTAACAATCTGGAGTTAAATTCATGAGTGAAATTCTGGAGTGACATGGAGGAGTGACATTGAGGAGCTACATGGAGGTGGTACATGGGGGAATGACATGGAAGACATGGAGGCGTGACATGGTAGAACGACATTGAGGATCGAAATGGAGGATTGACATGTAGCAGTGACATGGAGGAATGACAAGGAGGAGCGACATGGAGGAGTAACAAGGAGGAGCAACATCGAGCAGTGACATGGAATTGTGACATGGAGGAGTGACATTGAGGATCGACTATGAGGAGCGACATTGAGGAGCTACATGGAGGAGCTACATGGAGGCGCGACATTGGAGGTCTCACAACGAGCAGCGACATTCTGGAGTGACATGGAGGAGCGACATTCTGGATTGACATGGAAGATCGACATGGAGGATTAACATGTAGGATCTAAATGGAGGAGTGACATGGAGGGTTGACATGGAGGAGCGATATGGAGGATCGACAAGGAGAAGCAATATTGAGGAGCAACGTGGAGGACTGACATGAAGTAGTGATATGGAAGACAGGGAGGAGTGACATAGAGGGTTGACATGGAGGAGTGACATGGAGGAGGAATATGGAGGAGTGACATTCAGGAGTAACTTTCTGGAGTGACATGGAGGTATCGACATTGAGTAGTGACATGAAGGAGCAACATGGAGGATTGACATAGAGGTGTAACATGAAGGATCTGCATGGAAGAGCTACATGGAGGAGGTACATGGGGGGAGTGAAATGGAAGACATGGAGGAGTGACATGGTGGAGAAACATGGAGGATCGAAATGGAGGATCGACATGGAGCAGTGACATAAAGGATTTATATGGAAGTGTGACATGGAAGAGTGACATGGAGGATCGACATGGAGGAGTGACATGGAGGAGTGACATGGAGGAGCGCAAAAGAGGATCGACATGGAGCAGTGACATGGGGGAGGGACATGGAGGATTAACAATCTGGAGTAAAATTCATGAGTGACATTCTGGAGTGACATGGAGGAGCAACATTCTGGAGTGACATGGAGGAATGACATTGATGAGAGTTATGGAGGATTGACATAAATGAGTAACATCAGTTAGAAGTTAACATCAGGAGTAACAGTAGATCTACATGGAGGAGCTACATAGAGGAGGTACATGGGGGAATGACATGGAAGACATGGAGGAGTGACATGGTAGAACGACATTGAGGATCGAAATGGAGGGTTGACATGTAGCAGTGACATGGAGGAATGACAAGGAGGAGCGACATGGAGGAGTAAGAAGGAGGAGCAACATCGAGCAGTGACATGGAATTGTGACATGGAGGTGTGACATATAGGATCAACATGGAGGAGTGACATTGAGGAGCGACATGGCGGAGTGACATGGAGTAGTGACATGTAGTATTGACATGGAGGAGTTACATAGAGGAGTGAAGTGGAAGAAAGGGAGGAGAGACAAGGAGGAGCGACATGGAGGAGCGAAATAGAGGATCGACATGGAGGAGTGACTTGGAGGAGCGACATTCTGGAGTGACATGGATGAGTGAAATGGAGGAGCGACAAGGAAGATCGACATGAAGGCGTGACATGGAAGAGCGACATGGAAGATCGACATGAAGGACTGACATGGAGGAGCAACATGGAAGAGTGACATCACAGAGCGACATGGAGGTCTGACAACGAGGAGGTACATTCTGGAGGGACAGGGTGGAGCGACATTCTGGAGTGACATAGAGGAGCGACATTCTGGAGTGACATGTAAGATCGATATGGAGGAGTAACATGTAGGATCTAAATGGAGGAGTGACATGGAGGATCGACATTGAAGAGCGATATGGAGGATCGACAAGGAGGAGCAACATTGAGGAGCAACATGAAGGAGTGACATGGAGGAGGGACATGGAGGAGGGACATGGAGGAGTAACATTCTGGAATTAATTTCTGGAGTGACATGGAGGATCTAAATGGAGGAGTGACATGGAGGATTGACATTGAAGAGCGATATGGAAGATCGACAAGGAGGAGCAACATTGAGGAGCAACATGAAGGAGTGACATGGAGGAGGGACCTGGAGGAGGGACATGGAGGAGTAACATTCTGGAATTAATTTCTGGAGTGACATGGAGGAGCGACATTGAGGAGCTACATGGAGGAGCTACATGGAGGAGCGACATGGAGGTCTCACAACGAGGAGCGACATTCTGGATGAATCTGTTGACCAACAAAATTTTCAGTTGCAGTTGCTTAGCAGGAAATTCACCATAATTCATTGACCATTAGCAAATCATCATAAATCTTGGTAGATATCTTCAGTACATGTTTGGGAAGAGGTGTACCAAAGCATTTTCTGTTTGACACATAAGGGGCGCCACAAATATCAGAAACTTGTATCGCAAGATCCGGTGGACAGAATTTTATCAAATTTGGGGGCAAGTATTAACCAAGATCTATAGTGTCATATTGATCGGTGCATGTGGGCGTGGCCTATTTAGCATTTTATGCAAAATTATGCCTTTGCTCAATTTGCTGAGAGCTGGAATGAGCTAGAGACATGAGACTTGGTACCATGATGCCATAATGCTTCACATAAAAGATGAAAACAATTGACCACATGGTGGCGCTAAAACAATTTTCAAGGCCAGCCCCCTCACACCATAAGTCCTATTAATTTGAAATTTGACAGACACGTGCTGCTGAATGTGATCTAAAAAAAGTCTCTTGGACCACGAAAGTCCACCAACTAAATTTTCCGCCATGTTGGATTTTTTGAAAAACACATTTTTGATATCTCCTCCTAAACCGTAGGTCTGATTGCTGGCATATTTTCTGCGAATCATTATTGGACCAGGCTCATCAAAGGTTGCATAAAGCTTGTTGATATGTTATTGTGTTGTGAAGATATTGACCAATTCATTTTTAAGGGGCGGGCTCAGCACGTCAATCTCCAAACTTGCAGCATATGTTCACAAGAGTAGCGGAAACATTTGCTGAAAGTTTCATTCAAATCGGCCACTAGAGGGGCGCTTTGAGCGATATGCCGCTTGCAGCTTTAATTCATTTTAAATTGATATAACTATGTGGATGTGGAAATATGTTTTATATATTTCATGTTTATTCTTTTACAATGTAATTGTAAACCTGTGTTGAAATGTACCACTATACGATCACAATGTAAAAGTCTAGTTTTCATCACGAAGCCAAAGAATGCATTTCTCCTCCAGAAACACTGAAAAGTGGATTCATTTGAAAAATGTGAAATTTCTTCACAGAAAATATTTCTTGCATTGGAAACACACAAAAAAGGATAAATATGAAAGGGAACACAGTTTTCCAAAATATAATATGATAGTTTTGGACTCCAGGCATCAAACTGTCAGTCTGAGCTGAATTCCATGTAAAACGCTAGTTTTCATCACTAAACTAGCACGTGTCTCGCATATGTTTTTCTCACCCAAAACCACTCAGGAACGCATTTCTCCTCAAGAAACACTGAAACTTGCATTTATATGAAGAATATGTGATTTATTTACAGAAACACATCTGTTATACTGGAAACATACAAAAAAGAGACAGAATATGAAAGAAACATTGTTTTCTCAAATTTTACATTAGAATTCTCTTCCAAGTATCAAATCTTCATTCTGAGCTCAATTCTATGCAAAACTCCTGTTTTCATCACTAAAATCGCTTAATATGTCTTTCTCATGCAAAACCACTCAGAAACGCATTTCTCCTCAAGAAACACTGAAACTTGCATTTATATGTAGAATATGTGATTTATTTACAGAAACACATCTGTTATACTGGAAACATACAAAAAGAGACAGAATATGAAAAGAAACATTGTTTTCTCAAATTTTACATTAGAATTCTCTTCCAAGTATCAAATCTTCATTCTGAGCTCAATTCTATGCAAAACTCTTGTTTTCATCACCTAAACTCGCCTTAATATGTCTTTCTCATGCAAAACCACTCAGAAACGCATTTCTCCTCAAGAAACACTGAAACTTGCATTTATATGAAGAATATGGGATTTATTTACAGAAACACATCTGTTATACTGGAAACATACAAAAAAGAGACAGAATATGAAAAGAAACATTGTTTTCTCAAACTTTACATTAGAATTCTCTTCCAAGTATCAAATCTTCATTCTGAGCTCAATTCTATGCAAAACTCTTGTTTTCATCACTAAACTCGCTTAATATGTCTTTCTCATGCAAAACCACTCAGAAACGCATTCTCCTCAAGAAACACTGAAAACTTGCATTTATATGAAGAATATGTGATTTATTTACAGAAACACATCTGTTATACTGGAAACATACAAAAAAGAGACAGAATATGAAAAGAAACATTGTTTTCTCAAATTTTACATTAGAATTCGCTTCCAAGTATCAAATCTTCATTCTGAGCTCAATTCTATGCAAAACTCTTGGTTTCATCACTAAACTCGCTTAATATGTCTTTCTCACGCAAAAACCACTCAGAAACGCATTTCTCCTCAAGAAACACTGAAACTTGCATTTATATGAAGAATATGTGATTTATTTACAGAACACATCTGTTATACTGGAAACATACAAAAAAGAGACAGAATATGAAAAGAACATTGTTTTCTCAACTTTACATTAGAATTCGCTTCCAAGTATCAACTCTTCATTCTGAGCTCAATTCTATGCAAAACTCTTGTTTTCATCACTAAACTCGCTTAATATGTCTTTCTCATGCAAGACCACTCAGAAACGCATTTCTCCTCAAGAAACACTGAAAAGTGCGTTTATATGAAGAATATGTGATTTATTTACAGAAACACAACTGTTATACTGGAAACATACAAAAAAGAAACAGAATATGAAAAAAACATTGTTTTCTCAAATTTTACATTAGAATTCGCTTCCAAGTATCAACTCTTCATTCTGAGCTCAATTCTATGCAAAACTCTTGTTTTCATC
>CM025825.1:35158277-35178942 GCA_014673565.1 Sebastes schlegelii
GACATGGAGGAATGTCATGAAATAGCTACATGGAGGAGTGACAAGGAGGGCTGCGTTTGTGTTGTGACATGGAGGAGTGACATGAAGTAGTGACATGGAGGAGTGACAATTAGGAATGAATTGGTGTAGTGACATGGAGGAGTGAACCTGGAGGAGTGACATGGAGGAGTGAAATGGTGGCGTGACATGGAGGAGGGAGTTTTTAGAGCGACATGGAGGAGAGACATGGAGGAGTGAAATGGAGGAGTTAAATGGAGGAGTGACGTAGAAGAGTGAAATGGTGTAGTGACATGGCGGAGGGACATGCATGAGTGACATGGAGAATTGATGTGGAGGAGCAACACGGAGGAGCGATATGAAGGAGTGACATGGAGATGTGACATAGAGGATTGATGTGGAGGAGCAACACGGAGGAGCGACATGGAGGAGTGACATGGAGTAGTGACATGGAGGAGGGACATGGAGGAGTGACTTGGAGATGTGATAGGGTTGATCAGGAAGGAGGGTTGATATGGTGGAGTAACATCATGGAGGGACATGGGTGAGTGACTTGGAGGAGTGACAAGGAGGAGCAACACGGAGGAGCGACATGGAGGAGTGACTTGGAGGAGTGACAAGTAAGAGCAACACGGAGGAGCGACATGGAGGAGTGAAATGGAGGATCGACATGGAGGATGACATAGAGTACTGACATGGAGGATGGACATGGAGGAGTGACATGAAGAACATATAGAGGTGACATGGAGGAGTGAATTGGAGGAGTGACATAAAGTAGTAACATGGAGGAGTTACATTGAGGATTGAGTTGGTGTAGCGACATGGAGGAGTGAAATGGAGTAGCGACATAGAGTAGTACATGAGGAGTGAGTTTGCGTAGCGCCAATGAGAGTGACATGGAGGGGGTGACATGTAGGAGTGACCATATAGTAGTGACATTGAGGAGATAACATGGAGGAGTAGACATGGAGGGAATGACATGGAGGAGTGACAGGGAGGAGGGACATGGAGGAGCGATATGGAGGAGAGTGACATGAAAGAGTGTAAAGGAGGATTGAGTTTGTGTAGCGACATGGAGGGAGTGACATGAAGTAGTGACATTGAGGAGTGACATTGAGGAGTGAGTTGGTTGTAGTGACATGAAGGAGGGACATAGATGAGTTATATGGATGAGTGACATGGAAGAGCAACATGGAGGAGCGACGTGGAGGAGTGAGTTGGTGGAGCGACATGGAGGAGTGACTTGGAGAAGTGACAGGGTTGATCAGGAAGGAGGGTTGATATGGTTGAGTAACATCATGGAGGGACATGGGTGGTGACTTGGAGGAGTGACAAGGAGGAGCAACACGGAGGAGCGACATGGAGGAGTGACTTGGAGGAGTGACAAGTAAGAGCAACACGGAGGAGCGACATGGAGGAGTGAAATGGAGGAGCGACATGGAGGAGTGACATAGAGTACTGACATGGAGGATGGACATGGAGGAGTGACATGAAGAACATATAGAGGTGACATGGAGGAGTGAATTGGAGGAGTGACATAAAGTAGTAACATGGAGGAGTTACATTGAGGAGTGAGTTGGTTGTAGCGACATGGAGGAGTGAAATGGAGTAGCGACATAGAGTAGTAACATGAGGAGTGAGTTTGCGTAGCGCCAATGAGGAGTGACATGGAGGGGTGACATGTAGGAGTGACATTTAGTAGTGACATGGAGGAGATACATGGAGGAGTGACATGGAGGAATGACATGGAGGAGTGACATGGAGGAGGGACATGGAGGAGCGATATGGAGGAGTGACATGAAAGAGTGTAAAGGAGGATTGAGTTTGTGTAGCGACATGGAGGAGTGACATGAAGTAGTGACATTGAGGAGTGACATTGAGGAGTGAGTTGGTGTAGTGACAAGAAGGAGTGACTTTCAGTAGCGACATGGAGGAGTGACCTGGAGGAGTAACATGGAGGAGCGAGTTGTTATAGCGACATGGAGGAAAGAAATGGAGGAGTTACATGGAGGAGTGACTTGGAGGACTGACATGGAATAGCGACATGGAGGAGTGACATGGAGTACTGACATGGAGGATGGACATGGAGGAGGGACATGGAGAACATATAGAGGTGACATGGAGGAGTGAATTGGAGGAGTGACATAAGTAGTAACATGGAGGAGTTACATTGAGGAGTGAGTTGGTGTAGCGACATGGAGCAGTGACATAGAGGATTGATGTGGATTAGTGATATGGAGGATGGACATGGAGGAGTGAATTGGAGGAGTGACATAAAGGAGTGACATGGAGGAGTGACATGGATGAGTGACATGGAGGACTGACATGGAGGAATGAATTGGAGGAGTGACATAAAGGAGTGACTTTGAGTAGCGACATGGAGGAGTGACCTGGAGGAGTGACATGGAGGAGTGAAATGTGGAGTGACATGGAGGAGTGAGTTGTTAGAGCGACATGGAGGAGTGACATGGAGGAGTGACATAGAGGATTGATGTGGAGTAGTGACATGGAGGATGGACATGGAGGAGTGACTTGGAGAAGTGACAGGGTTGATCAGGAAGGAGGGTTGATATGGCGGAGTGACATCGTGGAGGGACATGGGTGATTGACTTGGAGGATTGACAAGGAGGAGCAACACGGAGGAGCGACATGGAGGAGTGACATGGAGTAGTGATATGGAGGATGGACATGGAGGAGTGACTGGAGAAGTGACAGGGTTGATAAGGAAGGAGGGTTTATATGGTGGAGTGACATCGTGGAAAGACATGGGTGAGTGACTTGGAGGAGTGACAAGGAGGAGCAATACGGAGGAGCGACATGAAGGAGTGACATAGAGTAGTGACATGGAGGATGGACATGGAGGAGTGACATGGAAGACATATAGAGGTGACATGGAGGAGTGAATTGGAGTTGTGACATAAAGGAGTGACATGGAGATGTTACATGAAGGACTGACATGGAGGAGTGATATAGAGGAGTGACGTGGAGGAGAGACATGGAAGAGTGACATGGAGAAGTGACAGGGCGGATAAACAAGGAGGGTTGATATGGTGGAGTGACATCGCGGAGGGACATGGGTGAGTGACTTGGAGGAGTGACATGAGGAGTGACATGAGGAGTGAGTTGTGTTGCAACATGGAGGAGTGACATGGAATAGCGATAAGGAGTAGTGACATGGAGGAGGGACATGGAGGAGTGACTTTTAGATGTGACAGGGTTTATCAGGAAGGAGGGTTGATATGGTGGAGTGACATGGCGGAGGGACATGGATGAGTGACTTGGAGGAGTGAAATGGAGGAGTGACATGGAGGAGTGACATGGGGAGTGAGTTTGTATTGCGACATGGAGGAGTGAAATGGAGTAGCTACATGGAGGAGTGACATGGACGAGTAACATAGAGGAGTGACATGGAGGAGTGACATGGAGGATGGACATGGAGCAGTGACATGAAAGACATATAGAGGTGAAATGGAGGAGTGACTTTGAGTAGCGACATGTAGGAGTGACCTGGAGAAGTGACAAGGAGGAATGAAATGGTGGAGTGACATGGAGGAGAAACATGGAGGATTGATGTGGAGGAGCAACAAGGAGGAGCGACGTGGAGGAGTGACATAAAGTAGTGACATGGAGGAGGGACATGGAGGAGTGACTTGGAGAAGTGACATGGTTGATCAGGATGTAGGGTTGATATGGTGGAGTGACATCGTGGAGGGACATGGGTGAGTGACTTGGATGAGTGACATGGAGTATGACATGGAGGAGTGACATGGAGGAGTGACATAAAGGAATGACATGGAGGAGTGACCTGGAGGAGTGACATGGAGGAGTGAAATGGTGGAGTGACATGGAGGAGTGACATGGTGTATTGACATGGAGGAGTGACATGAGGAGTGACGTAGAGGAGTGACGTGGTGGAGTGAAATGGAAGAGTAACATTGGAGAGTGAGTTGGTGTAGCGACATGGAGGACTGTCATGGAATAGCAATATGGAGGAGTGACATGGAGGAGTGACATGGAGGAGTGACATAGAGGATTGATGTGGAGGAGCAACACGGAGTAGCGACATGGAGGAGTGACATGGAAGAGCGACATCGAGTAGTGACATTGAGGAGTGACATGGAGTAATGACATGGAGGAGGCACATAGAGGAGGGACTTGGAGATGTGACAGGGTTGATCAGGAAGGAGAGGGTGTATATGGTGGAGTGACATGCAGGAGTGACATGAGGAGTGAGTTTGTGTAGCGACATGGAGGAGTGACATGGAGTAGCTACATGGAGGAGTTACATGGACGAGTGACATGGAGGAGTGACATTGAGAAGTGAGTTGGTGTAGTTACATGGAAGAGTGAGTTGGTGTAACGACATGGAGGACTGACATGGAATTGCGACATGGAGGAGTGACATGGAGGAGTGACATGGAGGAGTGACATGGAGGATTGATGTGAAAGAGCAACACGGAGGAGCGACATGGAGGACTGACATGGAGTAGTGACATGGAGGAGGGACATGGAGGAGTGAATTGGAGACGTGACAGGGTTGATCAGGATGGAGGGTTGATATGGTGGAGTGACATCGTGAAGGGACATGGGTGAGTGACATAGAGGAGTGACATGGAGTAGTCAGATGGAGGAGGGACATGGAGGAGTGACTTGGAGTAGTGACATGGAGGAAGGACATTGAGGAGTGACATGGAGGATTGATGTGAAGGAGCAACACGGAGGAGCGACATGGAGGAGTGACATGGAGTAGTGACATGGAGGAAGGACATTGAGGAGTGACTTGGAGAAGTGACAGGGTTGATCAGGAAGGAGGGTTGATATGGTGGAGTGACATCGTGGAGGGACATGGGTGAGTGACTTGGATGAATTACATGGAGGAGTGACATGGAGTAGCGACACATAGGAGTGACATGAGGAGTGAGTTTGTGTAGCGACATGGAGGAGTGACATGGAGTAGCTACATGGAGGAGTTACATGGAGGTGTGACTTGGAGGAGCAACACGGAGGAGCGACATGGAGGAGTGACATGGAGGAGTGACATGGAGTAGTGACATGGAGGATGGACATGGAGGAGTGACGTGGAAAACATATAGAAGTGACATGGAGGAGTGACTTGGAGGAGCAACATGGAGGAGCGACATGGAGGAGTAACTCGGAGGAGTGACTTAAAGGAGTGACATGGAGGAGTCACATGGAGGACTAACATGGAGGAAGGAGTTGGTGGAGTGACATGGAGTAGTCACATGGAGTAGCGACATGGATTAGTAACATGAAAGAGTGAGTTGATGTAGCGACATGGATTACTGACATGGAATAGCGACATGGAGGAGTGACATGGAGGAGTGACATAGAGAATTGATGTGGAGGAGCAACACGGAGGAGTGAGTTGGTGGAGCAACATGGAGAAGTCACATGGAGTAGCGACATTTAGGAGTAACTTGGAGGAGTGACAAAAAAGGAGTGACATGGAGTAGTGACTTGGAGGATTGACATGGAGGAGCGATATGGAGGAGTGACATGAAAGAGTGTATAGGAGGATTGAGTTTTTGTAGCGACATGGAGGAGTGACATGAAGTAGTGACATGGAGGAGTCACATTGAGGAGTGAGTTGGTGTAGTAACATGGAGGAGTGACTTTGAGTAGCGACATGGAAGAGTGACCTGGAGGAGTGACATGTAGGAGTGAAATGGTGGAGTGACATGGATGAGTGAGTTGTTAGAGCGACATGGAAGAGAGACATGGAGGAGTGACATGGAGGAGTTACATGAGGAGTGAGTTTGTGTAACGACATGGAGGAGTGACATGGTGTAGCTACATGGAGGAGTGACATGGAACAACGACATGTAGGAGTGACATGGAGGAGTGACATAGAGGATTGATGTGGAGGAGCAACACGGAGGAGATACATGGAGGAGTGACATGGAGTAGTCACATGGAGGAAGGACATTGAGGAGTGACTTGGAGAAGTGACAGGGTTGATCAGGAAGGAGGGTTGATATGGTGGAGTGACATCGTGGAGGGACATGGGTGAGTGACTTGGAGGAATGACATGGAGGAGTGACATGGAGTAGCGACACGGAGGAGTGACATGAGGAGTGAGTTTGTGTAGCGACATGGAGGAGTGACATGGAGTAGCTACATGGAGGAGTTACATGGAGGAGTTACTTGGAGGAGCAACACGGAGGAGCGACATGGAGGAGCGACATGGAGGAGTCACATGGAGTAGTGACATGGAGGATGGACATGGAGGAGTGACGTGGAAGACATATAGAAGTGACATGGAGGAGTAACTTGGAGGAGGAACATGGAGGAGCGACATGGAGGAGTACCACGGAAGAGTGACATAAAGGAATGACATGGAGGAGTCACATGGAGGACTAACATGGAGGAAGGAGTTGGTGGAGTGACATGGAGGAGTCACATGGAGTAGCGACATGGATTAGTAACATGAAAGAGTGAGTTGATGTAGAGACATGGAGGAGTGACATGGAGTAGTGACATGTAGGAGTGACGTGGAGGAGAGACATGGAAGAGTGACATGGAGAAGTGACATGAGGAGTGAGTTTGTGTAACGACATGGAGGAGTGACATGGTGTAGCTACATGGAGGAGTGACATGGAATAACGACATGGAGGAGTGACATGGAGGAGTTACAAGGAGGGTTGAGTTGGTGTAGCGACATGGAGGAGTGACATGGTGTAGCAACATGGAGGAGTGACATGGAATAACGACATGGAGGAGTTACAAGGAGGGTTGAGTTGGTGTAGCGACATGGAGGAGTGACATGGAGGTGTGACATGGAGGAGTGACAGAGAGGAGCGACGTGGAGGAGTGACATAGAGAAGTGACGTGGAGGAGAGACATGGGGAAGTGACATGGAGGACTGACATGGAGGAGTGACATAGAGGAGTGACATGGAGGATGGACATGGAGGAGTGACATGGAAGACAAATAGAGGTGACATGGTGTAATGACATGGAGGAGTGACATGGAGTAGCGACATGGAGGAGTGACATGAGTAATGAGTTGGTGTAGCGATCTGGAGGAGTGACATGGAATAACGACAAGAGGAGTTACATGGAGGAGTGACATGGAGGAGTGAAGTAGAGGAGTGACATGGAGGAGTGACATTGAGGAGTGACATGGGGGAGTGAAATGCTGGAGTGACATGGAGGAGTGAGTTGTTATAGCGACATGGATGAGAGACATGGAGGACTGACATGGAGGAGTGACATGGAGGAGTGATATAGAAGAGTGACGTGGAGTAGAGACATGGAAGAAATATAGAAGTGACATGGATGAGTGACATGGAGGTGGGACAAGAAGGATTGAGTTGGTGTAGTGACATGGCGGAGGGACATAGATGAGTTACATGGAGGAATGACATGGAAGAGCAACATGGAGGAGCGACGAGGAGGAGTGAGTTGGTGGAGCGACATGGAGGAGTCACATGGAGTAGCGACATGGAGGAGTGACATGAAGTAGTGAAATGGTGGAGTGACATGGAGGTGTGAGTTGTTAGAGCGAAATGGAGGAGAGACTTGGAGGAGTGACATGGAGGAGTGTCATGGAGGAGTGACAGAGAGGAGTGACGTGGAGGAGAGACATGGAAGAGTGACATGGAGAAGTGACAGGTCGGATCACTAGGGGAGATTGATAGGGTGGAGTGACATGGCGGAGGGACATGGATGAGTGACATGGAGGAGTGACATGGAGGAGTGAATTTGAGGATTGACATAAAGGAGTGACATGAGGAATGACATGGAAGAGTGACATGAAGGAGTGAAATGGTGGAGTGACATGGAGGAGTGAGTTGTTAGAGCGACATGAAGTAGAGACATGGAGGAGTGACATGGAGGATTGACATGGAGGAGTGACATAGAGGAATGACGTGGAGGAGAGACATGGAAGAGTGACATGGAGAAGTGACAGGGCGGATAACCAAGGAAGATTGATATGGTGGAGTGACATGGCGGAGGGACATGGATGAGTGACATGGAGGAGTGACACGGAGGAGCAACATGGAGGAGTGACATGGATTAGTGACATGGAGTAGCTACCTGTAGGAGTTGCATGGAGGAGTGACTTGTAGGAGCAACATGGAGGAGTGACATAGAGGATTGATGTGGAGGAGCAACAAGGAGGAGCAACACGGAGGAGTGACATGGAGTAGTGACATGGAGGATGGACATGGAGCAGTGACATGAAAGACATATAGAGGTGACATGGAGGAGTGAATTGGAGAAGTGACATAAACGAGTGATATGGAGGAATGACATGGATGAGTGACATGGAGGAGTGACTTTGAGTAGCGACATGGAGGAGTGACCTGGAGAAGTGACATGGAGGGGTGAAATGGTGGAGTGACATGGATGAGCGACATGGAGGATTGATGTGGAGGAGCAAGAAGGAGGAGCGACATGGAGGAGTGACATGGAGTAGTGACATGGAGGAGGGAGATGGAGGAGTGACTTGGAGGCATGACATGGATGAGTGACATGGAGGAGTGAGTTGTTTGAGCGACATGGAAGAGACATGGAGGAGTGACATGGAGGAGTGACATGAGTAATGAGTTGGTGTAGCGACATGGAGGAGTGACATGGAGGAGTAACACGGAGGAGCAACATGGAGGAGCGACATGGAGGAGTGACATAAACGACTGACATGGAGGAATGACATGGATGAGTGACATGGAGGAGTGACGTTGAGTAGCGACATGGAGGAGAGACCTGGAGGAGTGACATCGAGGAGTGAAATGGTGGAGTGACATGGAGGAGTGAGTTGTTAGAGCGACATGGAGGAGAGACATGGAGAAGTGACATGGATGAGTGACATGGAGGAGTGACAAGAAGGATTGAGTTGGTGTAGTGACATGGCGGAGGGACATAGATGAGTTACATGGAGGAGTGACATGAGGAGTGAGTTTGTGTAGCAACATGGAGGAGTGACATGGAGTAGCTACATGGAGGAGTTACATGGAGGAGTGACTTGGAGGAGCAACACGGAGGAGCGACATGGAGGAGTGACATGGAGTAGTGACATGGAGTAGCTACATGTAGGACTTACATGGAGGAGTGACTTGGAGGAGCAACATGGAGGAGTGACATGGACAAGTGACATGGAGTAGTGACATGGAGTAGCTACATGTAGGAATTACATGGAGGAGTGACTTGGAGGAGCAACATGGAGGAGTGACATAGAGGATTGATTTGGAGGAGCAACAAGGAGGAGCAACACGGAGAAGTGACAAGGAGTAGTGACATGGAGGATGGACATGGAGCAGTGACATGAAAGACATATAGAGGTGACATGGAGGAGTGACATGGAGGAGCAACATGGAGGAGCAACATGGAGGAGCAACATTGAGGAGTAACTTGGAATAGCGACATGGAGGAGTGACATGGAGGAGTGACTTTGAGTAGCGACATGGAGGAGTGACATGGAGGAGTGACGTGGAGGAGAGACATGGAGAAGTGACATGGAGGACTGACATGGAGGAGTGACATAGAGGAGTGACGTGGAGGAGAGACATGGAAGAGTGACATGGAGAAGTGACAGGGCGGATAATCAAGGAGGGTTGATATGGTGGAGTGACATCGTGGAGGGACATGGGTGAGTGACTTGGAGGAGTGACATGGAGGAGTGACATGGAGGAGTGACATGAGGAGTGAGTTTGTTTAGTGACATGGAGGAGTTACATGGAATAGCGACAAGGAGTAGTGACATGGCGGAGGGACATGGATGAGTGACTTGGATGAGTGACTTGGAGGAGTGACATGGAGTAGCTACATGAGGAGTGACATGGAGGACTGACATGGACGAGTGACATAGAGGAGTGACATGGATGAGTGACATTGAGGAGTGACATGAAGGAGCAACATGGAGGAGCAACATGGAGGAGTAACTTGGAATAGCGACATGGAGGAGTGACATGGAGGAGTGACATGGAGGAGGGACAGGGAGGAGTGACTTGGAGAAGTGACAGGGCAGATAACCAAGGAGGGTTGATATGGTGGAGTGACATCGCGGAGGGATATGGGTGAGTGATTTGGAGGAGTGACATGGAGGAGCAACATGGAGGAGCAACATGGAGGAGTAACTTGGAATAGCGACAAGGAGGAGTGACATGGAGGAGTGACATGGGGAAGTGACATAGAGGATTGATGTGGAGTAGTGACATGGAGGATGGACATAGAGGAGTGACTTGGAGAAGTGACATGCATGATCAGGAAGGAGGGTTGATATGGTGGAGTGACATCGTTGAGGGACATGGGTGAGTGACTTGGAGGAGTGACAAGGACGAGCAACACGGAGGAGCGACATGGAGGAGTGACATGGAGTAGTGACATGGAGGATGGACATGGAGGAGTGACATGGAAGACATATAGAGGTGACATGGAGGAGTGAATTGGAGGAGTGACATAAAGGAGTGACATGGAGGAATGACATGGAGGAGTGACAAGAAGTATTGACATGGAGTAGTAACATGAGGAGTGTGTTGGTGTAGCGACATGGAGGAGTGACATGGAGTAGCGACATAGAGTAGTAACATGAGGAGTGAGTTTGTGTAGCGACATGGAGGTGTGACATGGAGGAGTGACATGGAGGAGGGACATGGAGTGACATGGAGGAATGACATGGAGGAGTGACATGGAGGAGGGACATGGAGGAGCGATATAGTGGAGTGACATGAAAGAGTATAAAGTAGGAGTGAGTTTGTGTAGCGACATGGAGGAGTGACATGGAGGAGGGACATGGAGTGACATGGAGGAATGACATGGAGGAGTGACATGGAGGAGTGACTTGGAGGAGCAACATGGAGGAGTGACATAGAGGATTGATATGGAGGAGCAACACGGAGGAGCGACATGGAGGAGTGACATGGAGTAGTGGCATGGAGTAGGGACATGGAGGAGTGACTTCGAGAAGTGACAGGGTTGATCAGGAAGGAGGGTTGATATGGTGGAGTGATATCGTGTAGGGACATGGGTGAGTGACTTGGAGGAGTGACATGGAGGAGCAACACGGAGGAGCAACATGGAGGAGTGACATGGAGTAGTGACATGGAGGATGGAAATGGAGGAGTGACATAGAGGATTGATGTGTAGTAGTGATGTGGAGGATGGACATGAAGGAGTGACTTGGAGAAGTGACAGGGTTGATCAGGAAGGAGGGTTGATATGGTGGAGTGACATCGTGGAGGGACATGGGTGAGTGAATTGGAGGAGTGACAAGGAGGAGCAACACGGAGGAGCGACATGGAGGAGTGACTTGGAGGAGTGACAAGGAGGAGCAACACGGAGGAGCGACATGGAGGAGTGACATAAACGACTGACATGGAGGAATGACATGGATGAGTGACATGGAGGAGTGACAAGAAGTAGTGACGTGGAGGAGTTCCATTGAGGAGTGAGTTGGTGTAGCGACATGGAGGAGTGACATGGAGGAGTTACATGGAGGAGTGACATGGAGGAGTCACATTGAGGATTGAGTTTGTGATGTGACATGAAGGAGTAACATGAAGTAGTGACATAGAGGAGTGACATTGAGGAGTGCGTTGGTGTAGTGACATGGAGGAGTGACTTTGAGTAGCGACATGGAGGAGTGACATGGAGGAGCTACATGGAGGAGTGACATAGAGTAGCGACATGGAGGAGGGACATGGAGGAGAGATATGGACGAGTGACATGAAAGAGTGTAAAGGAGGGTTGAGTTTGTGTAGCGACATGGAGGAGTGACATGGAGTAGCTACATGGAGGAGTTACATGGAGGAGTGACTTGGAGGAGCAACATGGAGGAGCGACATTGAGGAAGGACGAGGAGGAGTGACATGGAGGAGTGACTTGGAGGAGTGACATAAAGGAGTGACATGAAGTAATGACATGGAGTAGCGACATGGAGGAGTGACATGGAAGATGGACAAAGAGGTTTGTGTTGGTGTATTGACATGGAGGAGTGACATGAGGAGTGACGTAGAGGAGTGACATGGAAGAGTGAGTTTGTATAGCGACATGGAGGAATGTCTTGAAATAGCGACATGGAGTAATGACAAGGAGGGTTGCGTTTGTGTTGTGACATGGAGGAGTGACATGAAGTAGTGACATGGAGGAGTGACAATTAGGAATGAATTGGTGTAGTGACATGGAGGAGTGAACCTGGAGGAGTGACATGGAGGAGTGAAATGGTGGAGTGACATGGAGGAGTGAGTTGTTAGAGCGACATGGAGGAGAGACATGGAGGATTGATGTGGAGTAGTGACATGGAGGAGGGACATGGAGGAGTGACTTGGAGAAGTGACAGGGTTGATCAGATAGAAGGGTTGATATAGTGGAGTGACATCGTGGAGGGACATGGGTGAGTGACTTGGAGAAGTGACATGGAGGAGCAACACCGAGAAGCGACATGGAGGAGTGACATGGAGTAGTGACATGGAGGAATGACATGGAGGAGTAACATGGACGAAACAGTTGGTGTAGCGACATGGAGGACTGACATGGAATAGCGACATGGAGGAGTGACATGGAGGAGTGACATAAAGGAGTGACATGGAAGAATGACATGGATGAGTGACATGGAGGAGTGACAAGGAGGATTGAGTTGGTGTAGTGACATGGAGGAGTGACATGGAGTCGTGTAATGGAGGAGTGACATGAGGAGTGAGTTGGTGTATTGACATGGAGGAGTGACATGGAGGAGTGACATAGAGGATTGATGTGGAGGAGCAACACGGAAGAGCGACATGGAGGAGTGACATGGAGTAGTGACATGGAGGAGGGACATGGAGGAGTGACTTGGAGAAGTGACAGGGTTGATCAGGAAGGAGGGTTGATATGGTGGAGTGACATCGTGGAGGGACATGGGTGAGTGACTTGGAGAAGTGACATGGAGGAGCAACATGGAGGAGCGACATGGAGGAGTGACATGGAGTATTGACATGGAGGATGGACATGGAGGAGTGACATGGAAGACATATAGAGGAGACATGGATGAGTTAATTGGAGGAGTGACCTGGAGGAGTGACATGGAGGAGTTAAATGGTGGAGTGACATGGAGGAGTGACATGGAGGTGTGATTTCCTAGAGCGAAATAGAGGAGAGACATGGAGGAGTGACATATAGGAGTGACATGGATGAGTGACATAGAGGAGTGATGTGGAGGAGAGATATGGAGGAGTAACATGGAAGAGTGAGTTGGTGTAGCGACATGGAGGACTGTCATGGAATAGCAATATGGAGGAGTGACATGGAAGAGCAACATGGAGGAGCGAGTTGGTGGAGCGACATGGAGGAGTCACATGGAGTAGCGACATGGAGGAGTAACATGAAGTAGTCACATGGAGGAGTGACTTTGAGTAGCGACATGGAGGAGTGACCTGGAGGAGTGACATGGAGGAGTGAATTGGAGGAGTGACATAAAGGAGTGACATGGAGGAATGACATGGATGAGTGACATGGAGGAGTGACAAGGAGGGTTGAGTTTGTGTAGCGACATGGAGGAGTGACATGAAGTAGTGACATGGAGGAGTGACATTGAGGAGTGAGTTGGTGTAGTTACATGGAGGAGTGACTTTGAGTAGCGACCTGGAGGAGTGACCTGGTGGAGTGACATGGAGGAGTGAGTTGTTAGAGCAACATGGAGGAGAGACATGGAGGAGTGACATGGAGGAGTGACATGGAGGAGTGACATAGAGGAATGACGTGGAGGAGAGACATGGAAGAGTGACATGGAGAAGTGACAGGGCAGATCACCAAGGAAGATAGATATGGTGGAGTTACATGGCGGAGGGACATGGAGGAGTGACATGGAGGACTGACATGGAGGAGCAACATGGAGGAGTGACATGGAGGAGTGACATGGAAGAGTTAGTTGGTGTAGCAACATGGAGGACTGACATGGAATAGCGACAAGGAGTAGCGACATGGAGGAGTGACATGGAGTAGCTACATGGAGGAGTTACATGGAGGAGTGACTTGGAGGAGCAACACGGAGAAGCGACATGGTGGATGGACATGGAGGAGTGAATTGGAGGAGTGACATAAACGAGTGACATGGAGGAATGACATGGAAGAGTGACAAGGAGGAATGACATGGAGTAGCGATATGGAGGAGGGACATGGAGGAGTGAGCTAGTGTAGCAACATGGAAGACATATAGAAGTGACATGGAGGAGTGACATGGAGAAGTGACAGGGCAGATCAGTACGGAGGATTGATATGGTGGAGTGACATGGCGGAGTGACATGGATGAGTGACATGGAGGAGTGAGTTTTCGAATGACATAAAGGAGGGATATGGAGGAGTGACTTGGAGGAGAAACACGGAGGAGCGACATGGAGGAGTGACATGGAGTAGTAACATGTAGGATGGACAAAGAGGTTTGTGTTGGTGTATTGACATGGAGGATTGACATGAGGAGTGACGTAGAGGAGTGACATGGAGTAGCTACATGGAGGAGTTACATGGAGGAGTGACTTAGAGGAGAGACATGGAAGAGTGACATGGAGAAGTGACAGGGCGGATCACCAAGGAAGATTGATATGGTGGAGTTACATGGCGGAGTTACATGGAGGAGAGACATGGAGGAGTGACATGAGGAATGAGTTGTTGTAGCGACATGGAGGAGTTACATGGAGGAGTGACATGGAGGAGTGACCTAGAGGAGTGACATGGAGGAGCAACATGGAGGAGCGACATGGAGGAGTAACTGGGAGGAGTGACATAAAGGAGTGACATGGAGGAGTGACATGGAGGAGTAACATGGAGGAAGGAGTTGGTGGAACAACATGGAGGAGTCACATGGAGTAGCGACATGGAGGAGTAACATGAAAGAGTGAGCTGGTGTAGCGACATGGAGGACTGACATGGAATAGCGACATGGAGGAGTGAAATGGAAGAGTGACATGGAGATGTGACATAGAGGATTGATGTGGAGGAGCAACACGGAGTAGCGACATGGAGGAGTGACATGGAGTAGTGACATGGAAGAGGGACATGGAGGAGTGACTTGGAGATGTGACAGGGTTGATCAGGAAGGAGGGTTGATATGGTTGAGTGACATGGCGGAGGGACATGGATGAGTGACTTGGAGGAGTGAGTTTGTGTAGCGACATGGAGTAGCTACATGGAGGAGTTACATGGAGGAGTGATTTGGAGGAGCAACACGGAGGAGCGACATGGAATAGTGACATGGAGTAGCTATATGTAGGAGTTACATGGAGGAGTGACTTGGTGGTGAAACTTGGAGGAGTGACATGGAGTAGTGACATGGAAGATATATAGAGGTGACATGGAGGAGTGAATTGGAGGAGTGACATTGAGGATTGAGTTGGTGTAGTGACATGGAGGAGTGACTTTGACTAGCGACATAGAGGAGTGAACTGGAGGAGTGACATGGATGATTGAAATGGTGGAGTGACATGGAGGAGTGAGTTGTTGTAGCGACATGAAGGGAAGACATGGAGGAGTGACATGGTGGAGTGACATGGAGGAGTGACATAGAGGAGTGAGTTGGTGTAGTGACATGGAGGAGTGACTTTGAGTAGCGACATGGAGGAGTGAACTGGAGGAGTGAGTTGTTATAGCGACATGGAGTAGAGACATGGAGGAGTGAGTTGGTGTAGCAACATGGAGTAGTGACATGGAGGAGCAACGCTGAGGAGCAACATGAAGGAGTGACATGGAGTAGTGACATGGAGGATGGACAAAGAGGTTTGTGTTGGTGTATTGACATGGAGGAGTGACATGAGGAGTGACGTAGAGGAGTGACGTGGTGGGGTGAAATGGAGGAGTGACATGGAAGAGTGAGTTTGTATAGCGACATGGAGGAATGTCATGAAATAGCTACATGGAGGAGTGACAAGGAGGGCTGCGTTTGTGTTGTGACATGGAGGAGTGACATGAAGTAGTGACATGGAGGAGTGACAATTAGGAATGAATTGGTGTAGTGACATGGAGGAGTGAACCTGGAGGAGTGACATGGAGGAGTGAAATGGTGGCGTGACATGGAGGAGGGAGTTTTTAGAGCGACATGGAGGAGAGACATGGAGGAGTGAAATGGAGGAGTTAAATGGAGGAGTGACGTAGAGGAGTGAAATGGTGTAGTGACATGGCGGAGGGACATGCATGAGTGACATGGAGAATTGATGTGGAGGAGCAACACGGAGGAGCGATATGAAGGAGTGACATGGAGATGTGACATAGAGGATTCATGTGGAGGAGCAACACGGAGGAGCGACATGGAGGAGTGACATGGAGTAGTGACATGGAGGAGGGACATGGAGGAGTGACTTGGAGATGTGACAGGGTTGATCAGGAAGGAGGGTTGATATGGTGGAGTAACATCATGGAGGGACATGGGTGAGTGACTTGGAGGAGTGACAAGGAGGAGCAACACGGAGGAGCGACATGGAGGAGTGACTTGGAGGAGTGACAAGTAAGAGCAACACGGAGGAGCGACATGGAGGAGTGAAATGGAGGATCGACATGGAGGAGTGACATAGAGTACTGACATGGAGGATGGACATGGAGGAGTGACATGAAGAACATAAAGAGGTGACATGGAGGAGTGAATTGGAGGAGTGACATAAAGTAGTAACATGGAGGAGTTACATTGAGGATTGAGTTGGTGTAGCGACATGGAGGAGTGAAATGGAGTAGCGACATAGAGTAGTAACATGAGGAGTGAGTTTGCGTAGCGCCAATGAGGAGTGACATGGAGGGGTGACATGTAGGAGTGACATATAGTAGTGACATTGAGGAGATACATGGAGGAGTGACATGGAGGAATGACATGGAGGAGTGACATGGAGGAGGGACATGGAGGAGCGATATGGAGGAGTGACATGAAAGAGTGTAAAGGAGGATTGAGTTTGTGTAGCGACATGGAGGAGTGACATGAAGTAGTGACATTTAGGAGTGACAT
This sequence comes from Sebastes schlegelii, assembly GCA_014673565.1. NCBI lineage: Eukaryota > Metazoa > Chordata > Actinopteri > Perciformes > Sebastidae > Sebastes > Sebastes schlegelii. The sequence continues at coordinate 35,175,195 of CM025825.1, forward strand.
TGAGGAGTGAGTTGGTGTAGTGACATGAAGGAGGGACATAGATGAGTTATATGGATGAGTGACATGGAAGAGCAACATGGAGGAGCGACGTGGAGGAGTGAGTTGGTGGAGCGACATGGAGGAGTGACTTGGAGAAGTGACAGGGTTGATCAGGAAGGAGGGTTGATATGGTGGAGTAACATCATGGAGGGACATGGGTGAGTGACTTGGAGGAGTGACAAGGAGGAGCAACACGGAGGAGCGACATGGAGGAGTGACTTGGAGGAGTGACAAGTAAGAGCAACACGGAGGAGCGACATGGAGGAGTGAAATGGAGGAGCGACATGGAGGAGTGACATAGAGTACTGACATGGAGGATGGACATGGAGGAGGTGACATGAAGAACATATAGAGGTGACATGGAGGAGTGAATTGGAGGAGTGACATAAAGTAAGTAACATGGAGGAGTTACATTGAGGAGTGAGTTGGTGTAGCGACATGGAGGAGTGAAATGGAGTAGCGACATAGAGTAGTAACATGAGGAGTGAGTTTGCGTAGCGCCAATGAGGAGTGACATGGAGGGGTGACATGTAGGAGTGACATTTAGTAGTGACATGGAGGAGATACATGGAGGAGTGACATGGAGGAATGACATGGAGGAGTGACATGGAGGAGGGACATGGAGGAGCGATATGGAGGAGTGACATGAAAGAGTGTAAAGGAGGGTTGAGTTTGTGTAGCGACATGGAGGAGTGACATGAAGTAGTGACATTGAGGAGTGACATTGAGGAGTGAGTTGGTGTAGTGACAAGAAGGAGTGACTTTCAGTAGCGACATGGAGGAGTGACCTGGAGGAGTAACATGGAGGAGCGAGTTGTTATAGCGACATGGAGGAAAGAAATGGAGGAGTTACATGGAGGAGTGACTTGGAGGACTGACATGGAATAGCGACATGGAGGAGTGACATGGAGTACTGACATGGAGGATGGACATGGAGGAGGGACATGGAGAACATATAGAGGTGACATGGAGGAGTGAATTGGAGGAGTGACATAAAGTCGTAACATGGAGGAGTTACATTGAGGAGTGAGTTGGTGTAGCGACATGGAGCAGTGACATAGAGGATTGAATGTGGATTAGTGATATGGAGGATGGACATGGAGGAGTGAATTGGAGGAGTGACATAAAGGAGTGACATGGAGGAGTGACATGGATGAGTGACATGGAGGACTGACATGGAGGAATGAATTGGAGGAGTGACATAAAGGAGTGACTTTGAGTAGCGACATGGAGGAGTGACCTGGAGGAGTGACATGGAGGAGTGAAATGTGGAGTGACATGGAGGAGTGAGTTGTTAGAGCGACATGGAGGAGTGACATGGAGGAGTGACATAGGAGGATTGATGTGGAGTAGTGACATGGAGGATGGACATGGAGGAGTGACTTGGAGAAGTGACAGGGTTGATCAGGAAGGAGGGTTGATATGGCGGAGTGACATCGTGGAGGGACATGGGTGATTGACTTGGAGGATTGACAAGGAGGAGCAACACGGAGGAGCGACATGGAGGAGTGACATGGAGTAGTGATATGTAGGATGGACATGGAGGAGTGACTTGGAGAAGTGACAGGGTTGATAAGGAAGGAGGGTTTATATGGTGGAGTGACATCGTGGAAAGACATGGGTGAGTGACTTGGAGGAGTGACAAGGAGGAGCAATACGGAGGAGCGACATGAAGGAGTGACATAGAGTAGTGACATGGAGGATGGACATGGAGGAGTGACATGGAAGACATATAGAGGTGACATGGAGGAGTGAATTGGAGTTGTGACATAAAGGAGGACATGGAGATGTTACATGAAGACTGACATGGAGGAGTGATATAGAGGAGTGACGTGGAGGAGAGACATGGAAGAGTGACATGGAGAAGTGACAGGGCGGATAAACAAGGAGGGTTGATATGGTAGAGTGACATCGCGGAGGGACATGGGTGAGTGACTTGGAGGAGTGACATGAGGAGTGACATGAGGAGTGAGTTTGTGTTGCAACATGGAGGATTGACATGGAATAGCGATAAGGAGTAGTGACATGGAGGAGGGACATGGAGGAGTGACTTTTAGATGTGACAGGGTTTATCAGGAAGGAGGGTTGATATGGTGGAGTGACATGGCGGAGGGACATGGATGAGTGACTTGGAGGAGTGAAATGGAGGAGTGACATGGAGGAGTGACATGGGGAGTGAGTTTGTATTGCGACATGGAGGAGTGAAATGGAGTAGCTACATGGAGGAGTGACATGGACGAGTAACATAGAGGAGTGACATGGAGGAGTGACATGGAGGATGGACATGGAGCAGTGACATGAAAGACATATAGAGGTGAAATGGAGGAGTGACTTTGAGTAGCGACATGTAGGAGTGACCTGGAGAAGTGACAAGGAGGAATGAAATGGTGGAGTGACATGGAGGAGAAACATGGAGGATTGATGTGGAGGAGCAACAAGGAGAAGCGACATGGAGGAGTGACATAAAGTAGTGACATGGAGGAGGGACATGGAGGAGTGACTTGGAGAAGTGACATGGTTGATCAGGATGTAGGGTTGATATGGTGGAGTGACATCGTGGAGGGACATGGGTGAGTGACTTGGAGGAGTGACATGGAGTATGACATGGAGGAGTGACATGGAGGAGTGACATAAAGGAATGACATGGAGGAGTGACCTGGAGGAGTGACATGGAGGAGTGAAATGGTGGAGTGACATGGAGGAGTGACATGGTGTATTGACATGGAGGAGTGACATGAGGAGTGACGTAGAGGAGTGACGTGGTGGAGTGAAATGGAAGAGTAACATTGGAGAGTGAGTTGGTGTAGCGACATGGAGGACTGTCATGGAATAGCAATATGGAGGAGTGACATGGAGGAGTGACATGGAGGAGTGACATAGAGGATTGATGTGGAGAGCAACACGGAGTAGCGACATGGAGGAGTGACATGGAAGAGCGACATCGAGTAGTGACATTGAGGAGTGACATGGAGTAGTGACATGGAGGAGGGACATGGAGGAGTGACTTGGAGAAGTGACATGGTTGATCAGGATGTAGGGTTGATATGGTGGAGTGACATCGTGGAGGGACATGGGTGAGTGACTTGGAGGAGTGACATGGAGTATGACATGGAGGAGTGACATGGAGGAGTGACATAAAGGAATGACATGGAGGAGTGACCTGGAGGAGTGACATGGAGGAGTGAAATGGTGGAGTGACATGGAGGAGTGACATGGTGTATTGACATGGAGGAGTGACATGAGGAGTGACGTAGAGGAGTGACGTGGTGGAGTGAAATGGAAGAGTAACATGGGAGAGTGAGTTGGTGTAGCGACATGGAGGACTGTCATGGAATAGCAATATGGAGGAGTGACATGGAGGAGTGACATGGAGGAGTGACATAGAGGATTGATGTGGAGGAGCAACACGGAGTAGCGACATGGAGGAGTGACATGGAAGAGCGACATCGAGTAGTGACATTGAGGAGTGACATGGAGTAATGACATGGAGGAGGCACATAGAGGAGGGACTTGGAGATGTGACAGGGTTGATCAGGAAGGAGAGGGTGTATATGGTGGAGTGACATGCAGGAGTGACATGAGGAGTGAGTTTGTGTAGGCGACATGGAGGAGTGACATGGAGTAGCTACATGGAGGAGTTACATGGACGAGTGACATGGAGGAGTGACATTGAGGAGTGAGTTGGTGTAGTTACATGGAAGAGTGAGTT
>CM025825.1:35186789-35415708 GCA_014673565.1 Sebastes schlegelii
ACATGGAGGAGTGACATGGAATAGCGACAAGGAGTAGACATGGAGGAGGGACATGGAGGAGTGACTTTTAGATGTGACAGGGTTTATCAGGAAGGAGGGTTGATATGGTGGAGTGACATGGCGGAGGGACATGGATGAGTGACTTGGAGGAGTGAAATGAGGAGTGACATGGAGGAGTGACATGGGGAGTGAGTTTGTATTGCGACATGGAGGAGTGACATGGACGAGTAACATAGAGAGTGACATGGAGAGGAGTGACGGGATGGACATGGAGCAGTGAATGAAAGACATATAGAGGTGAAATGGAGGAGTGACTTTGAGTAGCGACATGTAGGAGTGACCTGGAGAAGTGACATGGAGGAATGAAATGGTGGAGTGACATGGAGGAGAAACATGAAGGATTGATGTGGAGGAGCAACAAGGAGGAGCGACATGGAGGAGTGACATAAAGTAGTGACATGGAGGAGGGACATGGAGGAGTGACTTGGAGAAGTGACATGGTTGATCAGGATGTAGGGTTGATATGGTGGAGTGACATCGTGGAGGGACATGGGTGAGTGACTTGGAGGAGTGACATGGAGGATGACATGGAGGAGTGACATGGAGGAGTGACATAAAGGAATGACATGGAGGAGTGACCTGGAGGAGTGACATGGAGGAGTGAAATGGTGGAGTGACATGGAGGAGTGAGTTGTTAGAGCGACATGGAGGATGGACATGGAGGAGTGACATGGAAGACATATAGAAGTGACATGGAGGAGTGACATGGAGGCGTGACAAGAAGTATTAAGTTGTTGTAGTGACTTGGAGGAGTAACAAGGAGGAGCAACACGGAGGAAGCGACATGGAGGAGTGACAGGGCAGATAACCAAGGAAGATTGATATGGTGGAGTGACATGGCGGAGGGACATGCAGAGTGACATGGAGGAGTGACACAGAGGAGTGACATGGAAGATTGAGTAGGTGTAGCGACATGGAGGATGGACATGGAGGAGTGACATGGAAGACATATAGAAGTGACATGGAGGAGTGACATGGAGGAGTGACAAGAAGTATTGAGTTGGTGTAGTGACTTTGAGGAGTAACAAGGAGGAGCAACACGGAGGAGCGACATGGAGGAGTGACTTGGAGGAGTGACAAGGAGGAGTGACAAGGAGGAGCAACAAGGAAGAGTGACATAGAGGAGTGATGTGGAGGAGAGACATGGAAGAGTGACATGGAGAAGTGACAGGGCGGATAACCAAGGAGGGTTGATATGGTGGGAGTGACATCGCGGAGGGACATGGGTGAGTGACTTGGAAGAGTGACATGGAGGAGTGAATTGGAGGAGTGACATAAGGAGTGACATGAGGAATGCCATGGATGATTGACATGGAGGAGTGACAAGGAGGGTTGAGTTTGTGTAGCGACATGGAGGAGTGACATGAAGTAGCGACATGGAGGAGTGACCTGGAGGAGTGACATGAAGGAGTGAAATGGTGGAGTGACATGGGAGGAGTGAGTTGTTAGAGCGACATGGAGTAGAGACATGGAGGTGTGACATAGAGGAGTGACATGGAGGAGTGACAGGGCAGATAACCAAGGAAGATTGATATGGTGGAGTGACATGGCGGAGGGACATGGATGAGTGACATGGAGGAGTGACACGGAGGAGTGACATGGAAGATTGAGTAGGTGTAGCGACATGGAGGATGGACATGGAGGAGTGACATGGAAGACATATAGAAGTGACATGGAGGAGTGACATGGAGAAGTGACAAGAAGTATTGAGTTGGTGTAGTGACTTGGAGGAGTAACAAGGAGGAGCAACACGGAGGAGCGACATGGAGGAGTGACAGGGCAGATAACCAAGGAAGATTGATATGGTGGAGTGACATGGCGGAGGGACATGGATGAGTGACATGGAGGAGTGACACAGAGGAGTGACATGGAAGATTGAGTAGGTGTAGCGACATGGAGGATGGACATGGAGGAGTGACATGGAAGACATATAGAAGTGACATGGAGGAGTGACATGGAGGCGTGACAAGAAGTATTAAGTTGTTGTAGTGACTTGGAGGAGTAACAAGGAGGAGCAACACGGAGGAGCGACATGGAGGAGTGACAGGGCAGATAACCAAGGAAGATTGATATGGTGGAGTGACATGGCGGAGGGACATGGATGAGTGACATGGAGGAGTGACACAGAGGAGTGACATGGAAGATTGAGTAGGTGTAGCGACATGGAGGATGGACATGGAGGAGTGACATGGAAGACATATAGAAGTGACATGGAGGAGTGACATGGAGGAGTGACAAGAAGTATTGAGTTGGTGTAGTGACTTTGAGGAGTAAACAAGGAGGAGCAACACGGAGGAGCGACATGGAGGAGTGACTTGGAGGAGTGACAAGGAGGAGCAACAAGGAAGAGTGACATAGAGGAGTGATGTGGAGGAGAGACATGGAAGAGTGACATGGAGAAGTGACAGGGCGGATAACCAAGGAGGGTTGATATGGTGGAGTGACATCGCGGAGGGACATGGGTGAGTGACTTGGAGGAGTGACATGGAGGAGTGAATTGGAGGAGTGACATAAAGGAGTGACATGAGGAATGCCATGGATGATTGACATGGAGGAGTGACAAGGAGGGTTGAGTTTGTGTAGCGACATGGAGGAGTGACATGAAGTAGCGACATGGAGGAGTGACCTGGAGGAGTTACATGAAGGAGTGAAATGGTGGAGTGACATGGAGGAGTGAGTTGTTAGAGCGACATGGAGTAGAGACATGGAGGTGTGACATAGAGGAGTGACATGGAGGAGTGACAGGGCAGATAACCAAGGAAGATTGATATGGTGGAGTGACATGGCGGAGGGACATGGATGAGTGACATGGAGGAGTGACACGGAGGAGTGACATGGAAGATTGAGTAGGTGTAGCGACATGGAGGATGGACATGGAGGAGTGACATGGAAGACATATAGAATTGACATGGAGGAGTGACATGGAGAAGTGACAAGAAGTATTGAGTTGGTGTAGTGACTTGGAGGAGTAACAAGGAGGAGCAACACGGAGGAGCGACATGGAGGAGTGACTTGGAGGAGTGACAAGGAGGAGCAACACGGAGGAGCGACATGGAGGAGTGAGTTAGTGTTGCGACATGGGGGAGTGACATGGAGGAGTGACATCGAGGAGTGACATGGAGGAGTGACATAGAGGAGTGATGTGGAGGAGAGACATGGAAGAGTGACATGGAGAAGTGACAGGGCGGATAACCAAGGAGGGTTGATATGGTGGAGTGACATCGCGGAGGGACATGGGTGAGTGACTTGGAGGAGTGACATGGAGGAGTGACATGGAGGAGTGACATGAGGAGTGAGTTTGTGTAGTGACATGGAGGAGTGACATGGAGTAGCTACATGGAGGAGTTACATGGAGGAGTGACTTGGAGTAGTGACAAGGAGGAGCAACACGGAGGAGCTACATGGAGGAGTGAGTTGGTGTAGCGACATGGAGGAGTGACATGGAGTAGCGACATAGAGTAGTAACATGAGGAGTGAGTTTGTGTAGCGACATGGAGGAGTGACATGGAGGAATGACATGGAGGAGTGACATGGAGAAGGGACATGGAGGAGCGATATGGAGGAGTGACATGAAAGAGTGTAAAGGAGGATTGAGTTTGTGTAGCTACATGGAGGAGTGACATGAAGTAGTGACATAGAGGAGTGACATTGAGGAGTGACATGAGTAATGAGTTGGTGTTGCGACATGGAGGAGTGACATGGAGGTGTGACTTGGAGGAGTGACATAATGGAGCGACGTGGAGGAGTGACATGGAGGATTGACATGGAGGAGTGACATGGAAGACATATATAAGTGACATGGATGAGTGACCTGGAGGAGAGACAAGAAGGATTGAGTTGGTGTAGTGACATGGCGGAGGGACATAGATGAGTTACATGGAGGAGTGACATGGAAGAGCAACATGGAGGAGCGACGTGGAGGAGTAAGTTAGCGGAGCGATATGGAGGAGTCACATGGAGTAGGGACATGGAGGAGTGACATGGAGGAGTGATATGGAGGAGCAACATGGAGGAGCGACATGGAGGAGTGACAAGGAGGATTGAGTTGGTGTAGCGACATGGAGGAGTGACATAGAGTAGCGACATTGAGGAGTGACATGGAGGAGTGACATGGAGGAGCAACAGAGACGAGTGACATGGAGGATGAACAAAGAGGTTCGAGTTGTTGTATTGACATGGAGGAGTGACATGGAGAAGCGACATGGAGAAGTGACATTGTGGAGCAACACGGAGGAGTGACATGGAGGATGGACAAAGAGGTTCGAGTTGGTGTATTGACATGGAGGAGTCACATGGAGTAGCGACATGGAGGAGTAACATGGAAGAGTGAGTTGGTGTAGCGACATGGAGGACTGACATGGAATAGCGACAGGGAGGAGTGACATGGAGGAGTGACATGGAGGAGTGACATAGAGAACTGATGTGGAGGAGCAACACGGAGGAACGACATGGAGGAGTGACATGGAGTAGTGACATGGAGTAGTGACATGGAGAAGGGACATGGAGGAGTGACTTGGAGAAGTGACAGGGTGGATCAGGAAGAAGAGTTGATATGGTGGAGTGACATCGTGGAGGGACATGGAGGATGGACATGGAGGAGTGACATGGAAGACATATAGAGGTGACATGGAGGAGTGAAATGGTGGAGTGACATGGAGGAGTGAGTTGTTAGAGCAACATGGAGGAGAGACATGAAGTAGTGACATGTAGGAGTGACATGGAGGAGTGACATGGAGGAGTGACATAGAGGAGTGACGTGGAGGAGAGACATGGAAGAGTAACATGGAGAAGTGAGAGGGCGGATCACCAAGGAGGGTTGATATGGTGGAGTGACTTGGAGGAGCAACACGGAGGAGCGACATGAAGGAGGGACATAAAGGAGTGACATGGAGGAATGACATGGATGAGTGACATGGAGGAGTGACAAGGAGGATTTAGTTGGTGAAGTGACATGGAGGAGTGACATGGAGGAGTGACGAGGAAAACATGTAGAAGTGATTCGGAGTGACAATGTGGAGCTACACGGATGAGAGACATGATATTGAAGACTTGGAGAAGTGACATGGTGGAGCGACATGGAAGAGTTACAAGGAGGAATGACATGGAGTAGCGATATGGAGGAGTGACATGGAGGAGTTAGTTGGTGTAGCGACATGGAGGAGTGACATGGAATAACGACATGGACGAGTGACATGGAGGAGTGACAAAAAGGATTGAGTTGGTGTAGTGACATGGCGGAGGGACATAGATGAGTGACATGAAGGAATGACATGGAGGACCAACATGGAGGAGCGACATGGAGGAGTGACATGGCGGAGGGACATGGATGAGTGACATGGAGGAATGACATGGAGGAGCAACATGGAGGAGCGACATGGAGGTGTGAAAAGGAGGATTAAGTTGGTGTAGCGACATGGAGGAGTGACATAGAGTAGCGACATGGAGGAGTGACATGGAGGAGTGACATGGAGGAGCAACACGGAGAAGTGACATGGAAGAGTGAGTTGGTGTAGCGACATGGAGGATGGACAAAGGTGTTTGAGTTGGTGTATTGACATGGAGGAGTCACATGGAGTAGCGACATGGAGGATTAACATGGAAGAGTTACATGGAGGAGCAACACGGAGAAGTGACATGGAGGAGTGACATAGAGGATTGATGTGGAGGAGCAACACGGAGGAGCACAATGGAGGAGTGACATGGAGGAGTGACATGGAGGAGGGACATGGAGGAGTGACTTGGAGAAATGACAGGGTTGATCAGGAAGGAGAGTTGATATGGTGGAGTGACATCGTGGAGGGACATGGGTCAGTGACTTGGAGAAGTGACATGCAGGAACAACACGGAGGAGCGTAATAGAGGAGTGACATGGAGTAGTGACATGGAGGATGGACATGAAGGAGTGACATAGAGGAGTGACATGGATGAGTGACATGGAGGAGTGACATGGAGGAGCAACATGGATGAGCAACATGGAGGAGTAACTTGGAATAGCGACATGGGGGAGTTACACAGAGGAGTGACATAGAGGATTGATGTGGATTAGTGACATGGAGGATGGACATGGAGGAGTGAATTGGAGGAGTGACATAAAGGAGTGACATGGAGGAATGACATGAATGAGTGACATGGAAGAGTGACAAGGAGGAGTGAATTGGAGGAGTGACATAAAGGAGTGACATAGAGGAATGACATGGATGAGTGACATGGAGGACTGACATGGAGGAGTGAATTGGAGGAGTGACATAAAGGAGTGACATGGAGGAATGACATGGATGAGTGACATGGAGGAGTGACAAGGAGGGTTGAGTTTGTGTAGCGACATGGAGGAGTAGCATGAAGTAGTGACATGGAGGAGTGACATTGAGGAGTGAGTTGGTGTAGTTACATGGAGGACTGACTTTGAGTAGAGACATGGAGGAGTGACCTGGAGGAGTGACATGGAGGAGTGAAATGTTGGAGTGACATGGAGGAGTGAGTTGTTAGAGCGACATGGAGGAGTGACATGGAGGAGTGACATGGAGGAGTGACTTGGAGAAGTGACAGGGTTGATCAGGAAGGAGGGTTGATATGGTGGAGTGACATTGTGGAGGGACATGGGTTTGTGACTTGGAGGAGTGACAAGGAAGAGCAACACGGAGGAGTGACATGGAGGAGTGACATGGAGTAGTGAAATGGAGGATGGACATGGAGGAGTGACTTGGAGAAGTGACAGGGTTGATCAGGAAGGAGGGTTTATATGGTGGAGTGACATCGTGGAAGGACATGGGTGAGTGACTTGGAAGACATATAGAGGTGACATAGAGGAGTGAATTGGAGTTGTGACATAAAGGAGTGACATGGAGAAGTGACATGGAGGACTGACATGGAGGAGTGACATAGAGGAGTGACGTGGAGGAGTGACATGAGGAGTGAGTTTGTGTAGCGACATGAAGGAGTGACATGGAGAAGTGACAGGTCGGATCACCAAGGGAGATTGATAGGGTGGAGTGAAATGGCGGAAGGACATGGATGAGTGACATGGAGGAGTGACATGGAGGAGTGAATTGGAGGAGTGACATAAAGGAGTGACACGAGGAATGACATGGATGAGTGACATGGAGGAGTGACAAGGAGGGTTGAGTTTGTGTAGCGACATGGAGGAGTGACATGAAGTAGCGACATGGAGGAGTGACCTGGAGGAGTGACATGAAACAGTGACAAGGAGGAATGACATGGAGGAGTGAGTTGGTGTAGCGACATGGAAGACATATAGAAGTGATATGGAGGAGTGACATGGAGAAGTGACAGGGCATATCAGTACGGAGGATTGTTATGTTGGAGTGACATTGCGGAGTGACATGGAGGAGCAACATGGAGGAGTGAGTTGGTGGAATGACATAAAGGAGGAATATGGAGGAGTGACTTGGAGGAGCAACACGGAGGAGCGACATGGATGAGTGACACGGAGTAGTGACATGGAGGATGGACAAAGAGCTTTGTGTTGGTGTATTGACATGGAGGAGTGACATGGAGGAGTGAAATGGTAGAGTGAAATGGAGGAGTGAGTTGTTAGAGCGACATAGAGGAGTGACATGGAGTAGCGACATGGAGGAGTGACATGAGTAATGAGTTGGTGTAGCGACATGGAGGAGTGACATGGAGGTGTGACTTGTAGGAGTGACATAGAGGAGCGACGTGGAGGAGTGACATGGAGGAGGGACATGGAGGAGTGACTTGTTAGAGCGACATGGAGGAGTGACATGGAGGAGTGACATAGGGGATTGATGTGGAGTAGTGACATGGAGGATGGACATGGAGGAGTGACTTGGAGAAGTGACATGGAAGACATATAGAGGTGACATGGAGCAGTGAATTGGAGTTTTGACATAAAGGAGTGACATGGAGGAATGACATGGATGAGTGACATGGAGGAGTGACAAGAAGAAGTGAAATGGAGGAGTGACATTGAGGAGTGAGTTGGTGTAGCGACATGGAGGAGTGACATGGAGTAGCGACATAGAGTAGTAAAATGAGGAGTGAGTTTGTGTAGCGACATGGAGGAGTGACATGGAGGAGTGACATGGAGGTGTGACATAGAGTAGCGACATGGAGGAGATACATGGAGGATGGACATGGAGGAGTGACATAGAGGTGTGACATAGAGTAGCGAAATGGAGGAGATACATGGAGGAGTGACATGGAGGAATGACATGGAGGAGTGACATGGAGGAGGGACATGGAGGAGCGATATGGAGGAGTGACATGAAAGAGTGTAAAGGAGGTTTGAGTTTGTGTGGCGACATGTAGGAGTGACATGAAGTAGTGACATTGAGGAGTGACATTGAGGAGTGAGTTGGTGTAGTGACATGGAGGAGTGACTTTGAGTAGCGACATGGAGGAGTGACCTGGAGGAGTGACATGGAGGAGTGAATTGTGATAGTGACATGGAGGAAAGAAATGGAGGAGTGACATGGCGGAGGGACATGGATGAGTGACTTGGAGGAGTGACATGGAGGAGTGACATGGAGGAGTGACATGAGGAGTGAGTTTGTGTAGCGACATGGAGGAGTGACATGGAGTAGCTACATGGAGGAGTTACATTGAGGAGTGACTTGGAGGAGCAACACGGATGAGCGACATGGAGGAGTGACATGGAGTAGTGACATGGAGTAGCTACATGTAGGAGTTACATGGAGGAGTGACTTGGAGGAGCAACATGGAGGAGTGACATAGAGGATTATTGTGGAGGAGCAACACGGAGGAGCGACATGGAGAAGTGACATGGAGTAGTGACATGGAGGAGGGACATGGAGGAGTGACTTCGAGAAGTGACAGGGTTGATCAGGAAGGAGGGTTGATATGGTGGAGTGATATCGTGTAGGGACATGGGTGAGTGACTTGGAGGAGTGACATGGAGGAGCAACACGGAGGAGCAACATGGAGGAGTGACATGGAGTAGTGACATGGAGGATGGACATGGAGGAGTGACATAGAGGATTGATGTGTAGTAATGACGTGGAGGATGGACATGAAGGAGTGACTTGGAGAAGTGACAGGGTTGATCAGGAAGGAGGGTTGATATGGTGGAGTGACATCGTGGAGGGACATGGGTGAGTGACTTGGAGGAGTGACAAGGAGGACCAACACGGAGGAGCAACATGGAGGAGTGACTTGGAGGAGTGACAAGGAGGAGTGACATGGAGGAGCGACATGGAGGAATGACATGGATGAGTGACATGGAGGAGTGACAAGAAGTAGTGACATGGAGGAGTGACATTGAGGAGTGAGTTGGTGTAGCGACATGGAGGAGTGACATGGAGGAATGACATGGAGGAGTGACATGAAGGAGAGACATGGAGGAGCGATATGGAGGAGTGACATGAAAGAGTGTAAAGGAGGGTTGAGTTTGTGTAGCTACATGGAGGAGTCACATGAAGTAGTGACTTTGAGGAGTGACATTGATGAGTGAGTTGGTGTAGTGACATGAAGGAGTCACTTTGAGTAGCGACTTGGAGGAGTGACCTGGAGGAGCTACATGGAGGAGTGACATAGAGTAGCGACATGGAGGAGTGACATGGAGGAATGACATGGAGGAGTCACATTGAGGGTTGAGTTTGTGATGTGACATGGAGGAGTGACATGAAGTAGTGACATAGAGGAGTGACATTGAGGAGTGCGTTGGTGTAGTGACATGGAGGAGTGACTTTGAGTAGCGACATGGAGGAGTGACATGGAGGAGCTACATGGAGGAGTGACATAGAGTAGCGACATGGAGGAGGGACATGGAGGAGAGATATGGACGAGTGACATGAAAGAGTGTAAAGGAGGGTTGAGTTTGTGTAGCGACATGGAGGAGTGACATGAAGTAGTGACATTGAGGAGTGACATTGAGGAGTGAGTTAGTGTAGTGACATGGAGGAGTGACTTTGAGTAGCGACATGAAGGAGTGAAATGGAGGAGTGACATGGAGGAGTGAGTTGTTAGAGCGATATAGAGGAGAGACATGGAGGAGTGACAAGAAGGAGTGACATTGAGGATTGAGTTTGTGTAGCGACATGGAGGAGTGACATGGAGTAGCTACATGGAGGAGTTACATGGAGGAGAGGCATGGAGGAGTGACCTAGAGGAGTGACATGGAGGAGTGACATGGAGGAGTGACTTGGAGGAGCAACACGGAGGAGCGGCATGTAGGAGGGACATGGAGGAGTGACTTTGAAGACATATAGAAGTGACATGGAGGAGTGACTTGTAGGAGTGACATAAAGGAGTGACATGGAGGAATGACATGGATGAGTGACATGGAGGAGTGACAAGGAGGTTTGAATGGTGTAGTGACATGGAGGAATGAAATGGAGGAGTGACGAGGAAAACATGTAGAAGTGAGTCGGAGGAGTGATATGGAGGAGTGACATTGTGGAGCTACACAGATGAGAGACATGATATTGAAGACTTGGAGAAGTGACATGGAGGAGCGACATGGAAGAGTGACAAGGAGGAATGACATTAATTAGCGATATGGAGGAGTGACATGGAGGAGTGAGCTGGTGTAGCGACATGGAGGAGTGAGTTGGTGGAATGACAGAAAGGAGGGATATGGAGGAGTGACTTGGAGGAGCAACACAGAGGAGCGACATGGAGGAGTGACATGGAGTAGTGACATGGAGGATGGACATGGAGGAGTGACTTGGAGAAGTGACAGGGTTGATCAGGAAGGAGGGTTGATATGGTGGAGTGACATCGTGGAGGGACATGGGTGAGTGACTTGGAGGAGCAACAAGGAGGAGCAACACGGAGGAGCGACATGGAGGAGTGACATGGAGGAGTGACATAGAGGAGTGACGTGGAGGAGTGACATGGAGGAGGGACATGGAGAAGTGACATGGAAGACATATAGAAGTGACATGGATGAGTGACATGGAGGAGTGACAAGGAAGAAATATAGAAGTGACATGGATGAGTGACATGGAGGTGTGACAAGAAGGAGTGACATAGAGGAGTGACGTGGAGGAGTGACATGGAGGAGGGACATGGAGAAGTGACATGGAAGACATATAGAAGTGACATGGATGAGTGACATGGAGGAGTGACAAGAAGGATTGAGTTGGTGTAGTGACATGGCGGAGGGACATAGATGAGTTACATGGAGGAGTGACGTGGAAGAGCAACATGGAAGAGCGACGTGGAGGAGTGAGTTGGTGGAGCGACATGGAGGAGTCACATGGAGTAGCGACATGGAGGAGTGACCTGAAGTAGTGACATGGAGGAGTGACATTGAGGAGTGAGTTGGTGTAGTGACATGGAGGAGTGACTTTGAGTAGCGACATGGAGGAGTGATCTGGAGGAGTGACATGGAGGAGTGAAATGGTGGAGTGACATAGAGGAGTGACGTGGAGTAGAGACATGGAAGAGTGACATGGAGAAGTGACAGGGCAGATCACCAAGGAAGATTGATATGGTGGAGTGACATGGCGGAGGGACATGGATAAGTGACATGGAGGAGTGACATGGAGGAGCAACATGGGTGAGTGACTTGGAGGAGTGACATAGAGGCTTGATGTGGAGGAGCAACACGGAGGAACGACATGGAGGAGGGACACGGAGGAGTGACTTGGAGGAGTGACATGGAGGATAAACAAGGAGGAGAAACATGGAGGAGTGACATGGAGTAGTGACATGGAGGATGGACATGGAGGAGTGACATGGAAGACATATAGAGGTGACATGGAGGAGTGACATAAACGAGTGACATGAAGGAATGACATGGATGAGTGACATGGAGGAGTTACAAGGAGGGTTGAGTTGGTATAGCGACATGGAGGAGTGACATGGAGTAGCGACATGGAGTAGTGACATGGAGGAGTGAGTTCGTGTAGCGACATGGAGGAGTGACCTGAAGGAGTGACATGGAGGATTGAAATGGTGGAGTGACATGGAGGAGTCTGTTGATATAGCGACATGAAGGAGAGAAATGGAGGAGTGATATGGAGGAGTGACATTGAGGAGTGAGTTGGTGTAGTAACATGGAAGAGTGACTTTGAGTAGCGACATGGAGGAGTGACGTGGAGGAGTGACATGGAGGAGTGAAATGGTGGAGTGACATGGAGGAGTGAGTTGTTAAAGCGACATGGAGGAGAGACATGGGGAAGTGACATGGAGGAGTGACATGGAGGATTGATATAGAGTAGCGACATGGAGGAGATACATGGAGGAGTGACTTGGAGGAGCAACACGGAGGAACGACATGGAGGAGGGACATATAGGAGTGACTTGGAAGACATATAGAAGTGACATGGAGGAGTGACTTGGAGGAGTGACATAAAGGAGTGACATGGAGGAATGACATGGATGAGTGACATGGAGGAGTGACAAGGAGGATTGAGTTGGTGTAGTGACATGGAGGAGTGACATGTAGGAGTGACGAGGAAAACATGTAGAATTGAGTCAGAGGAGTGACAATGTGGAGATACACGGATGAGAGATATGATATTGAAGACTTGGAGAAGTGACATGGAGGAGCGACATGGAAGAGTGACAAGGAGGAATGACATGGAGTAGCGATATGGAGAAGTTACAAGGAGGGTTGAGTTGGTGTAGCGACATGGAGGAGTGACATGGAATAACGACATGGAGGATCATGGAGGTGTGACATGGAGGAGTGACATAGAGGAGCGACGTGGAGGAGTGACATGGAGGAGTGACATGGAGTAGTGACATAGAGTAGTAACATGAGGAGTCAGTTTGTGTAGCGACATGGAGGAGTGACATGGAGTCGCTACATGGAGGAGTTACATGGAGGAGAGGCATGGAGGAGTGACCTAGAGGAGTGACATGGAGGAGTGACATGGAGGAGCAACATGGAGGAGCGACATGGAGGAGTATTTTGGAGGAGTGACATAAAGTAGTGACATGGAGTAGTGACATGGAGGAGTAACATGGAGTAGGGAGTTGGTGGAGCTACATGGAGGAGTCACATGGAGTAGCAACATGGAGGAGTAACATGAAAGAGTGAGTTGGTGTAGCGACATGGAGGACTGACATGGAATAGCGACATCGAGGAGTGACATGGAGGAGTGACATGGACGAGTCACATGGACGAGTGACATGAGGAGTGAGTTTGTGTAGCGACATGGAGGAGTGACATGGAGTAGCTACATGGAGGAGTTACATGGAGGAGTGACTTTGAGGAGCAACCTGGAGGAGCGACATGGAGGAGTGACACGTAGTAGTGACATGATGGATGGACATGGAGGAGTGACATGGAAGACATATAGAAGTGACATGGAGGAGTGACATTGTTGAGTGATATGGGGGAGTGACAAGGAAGATTGAGTTGGTGTAGTGACATGGAGTAGTGACATGGAGGAGTGACGTAGAGGAGAGACGTGGTGGAGTTAAATGGAGGAGTGAAATGGAGGAGCAACATGAAGGAGCGACATGGAGGAGTGTCAAGGATGATTGAGTTGGTGTAGCGACATGGAGGAGTGACATGGAGGAGTGACATGGAGTAGCGACATTGAGGAGTGACATGAGGAATGAGTTGGTGTAGCGACATGGAGGAGTGACATGGAGGAGTGACGTAGAGGAGAGATGTGGTGGAGTGAAATGGAGGAGTGACATGGAGGTGTGACATGGAGGAGTGACATAGAGGAGTGATGTGGAGGAGTGACATGGAGGAGTGACATGGAGGAGGGACATGGAGGATTCAGGTGGTGTAGTGACATGGAGGAGTGACTTTGAGTAGCGACATGGAAGAGTGACCTGGAGGAGTGACATGGAGGAGTGATATGGAGTAGTGACATGGAGGATGGACATGGAGGAGTGACTTAGAGAAGTGACAGGGTTGATCAGGAAGGAGGGTTTATATGGTGGAGTGACATCATGGAGGGACATGGGTGAGTGACTTGGAGGAGTGACAAGGAGGATGGACATGGAGGAGTGACATGGAAGACATATAGAGGTGTCATGGAAGAGTGAATTGGAGGAGTGACATAAAGGGGTGACATGGAGGAATAACATGGATGAGTGACATGGATGAGTGACATGGAGGAGTGACATGGAGTAGCGACATGGAGGAGTAACATGGAGGAATGAGTTAGTGTAGCGACATGGAGGAGTGACGTGGAATAACGACATGGAGGAGTGACATGGAGGTGTGACATGGAGGAGTGACATAGAGGAGTGACATAGAGGAGTGACGTGGAGGAGTGACATGGAGGAGCGACATGGAGGAGTTACATGGAGGAGTGACATGGATGAGTGACATGGAGGAGTGACATGGAGGAGCAACACAGATGAGCGACATGGAGGAGTGACATCGAGTTGTGACATGGAGGATGGACATGGAGGAGTGACATGGAAGACATATAGAGGTGACATGGAGGAGTGAATTGGATGAGTGACATAAAGGAGTGACATGGAGGAATGACATGGATGAGTGATATCAGGAGTGATGTAGAGGAGTGACGTGGTGGAGTGAAAAGGAGGAGTGACATGGAAGAGTGAGTTGGTGTAGCAACATGGAGGAGTGACATTGAATAGTGACATGGAGTAGCGACATGGATTAGTAACATGAAAGAGTGACAAGGAGGATTGAGTTGGTGTAGTGACATGGAGGAGGGACATAGATGAGATACATAAAGGAGGGACAGGGAGGATTGACATGGAGGAGCAACACGGAGCAGCAACATGGAGGAGTGACATGGAGTAGTGACATGGAGGATGGACAAAGAGGTTTGTGTTGGTGTATTGACATGGAGGACTGACATGAGGAGTGACGTAGAGGAGTGACGTGGTGGAGTGAAATGGAGGAGTGACATGGAAGAGTGAGTTGGTGTAGCGACATGGAGGACTGACATGGAATAGCGACATGGAGGAGTGACATGGAGGAGTGACTTAGAGCATTGATGTGGAGGAGCAACATGGAGGAGCGACATGGAGGAGTGACATGGAGTAGTGACATGGAGGATGGACATGGCGGAGTGACATGGTAGACATATAGAGGTGACATGGAGGAGTGAATTGGAGGAGTGCCATAAAGGAGTGACATGGAGGAATGACATGGATGAGTGATATGTGGAGTGATGTAGAGGACTGACGTGGTGGAGTGAAATCGAGGAGTGACATGGAAGAGTGAGTTGGTGTAGCAACATGGAGGAGTGACATGGAATAGCGACATGGATGAGTAACATGGAGGAGTGACAAGGAGGTTTGAGTTGGTGTAGTGACATGGCAGAGGGACATAGATGAGTTACATAAAGGAGGGACATGGTGGAGTGACATGGAGGAGCAACACGGAGGAGCGACATGGAGGAGTGACATGGAGTAGTGACATGGAGGATGGACAAAGAGGTTTGTGTTGGTGTATTGACATGGAGGAGTGACATGAGGAGTGACGTAGAGGAGTGACGTGGTGGAGTGAAATGGAGGAGTAACATGGAAGAGTGAGTTGGTGTAGCTACATGGAGGACTATCATGGAATAGAGATATGGAGGAGTGACATGGAGTAGTGACATAGAGGATTGATGTGGAGGAGCAACACGGAGGAGCGACATGGAGGAGTGACATGGTGTATTGACATGGAGGAGTGACATGAGGAGTGACATAGAGGATTGATGTGGAGGAGCAACACGGAAGAGCGACATGGAGGAGTGACATGGAGTAGTGACATGGAGGAGAGACATGGAGGAGTGACATGGAGGAGTGACATAGAGGATTGATGTGGAGGAGCAACACGGAGGAGCGACATGGAGGAGTGACATGGAATAGCAATATGGAGGAGTGACATGGAGGAGTGACATGGAGGAGTGACATAGAGGATTGATGTGGAGGAGCAACACGGAGGAGCGACATGGAGGAGTGACATGGAAGAGCGACATCGAGTAGTGACATTGAGGAGTGACATGGAGTAATGACATGGAGGAGGCACATAGAGGAGTGACTTGGAGATGTGACAGGGTTGATCAGGAAGGAGAGGGTGTATATGGTGGAGTGACATGCAGGAGTGACATGAGGAGTGAGTTTGTGTAGCGACATGGAGGAGTGACATGGAGTAGCTAAATGGAGGAGTTGCATGGAGGCGTAACTCGGAGGAGTGACATAAAGGAGAGACATGGAGTAGTGAAATGCAGGAGTAACATGGAGGAAGGAGTTGGTGGAGTGACATGGAGGAGTCACATGGAGTAGCGACTATGAGGAGAAACATGAAAGAGTGTAAAGGAGGATTGAGTTTGTGTAGCGACATGGAGGAGTTACATGAAATAGTGACATGGAGGAGTCACATTGAGGAGTGAGTTGGTGTAGTGACATGCAGGAGTGACTTGGAGTTGCGATATGGAGGAGTGACCTGGAGGAGTGACATGGAAAAGTGAAATAGAGGAGTGACGGGGAGGAGAGACATGGAGGAGTGACATGGAGAAGTGACAGGGCGGATCAGCAAGGAAGAATGATATATTGGAGTGACATGGCGGAGGGACATGGATGATTGACATGGAGGAGTGACATGGAGGAGTGACAAGGAAGAGCAACATGGAGGAGAAACATGGAGGAGTGACAAGGAGGATTGAGTTGTTGTAGCGACATGGAGGAGTGACATGGAGTAGCGTCATGGAGTAGTGATATGAGGAGTGAGTTCGTGTAGCGAAATGGAGGAGTTATATGGAGGAACGACATGGAGGAGTGACATGGAAGACATATAGAAGTGACATAGAGGAAGGACGTGGAGGAGTGACATGGAGAAGCGAAATGGAGGAGTGACATGGAAGAGTGAGTTGGTGTAGCGACATGGAGGACTGACATGGAATAGTGACATGGAGTAGCGACATGGATTAGTAACATGAAAGAGTGAGTTGATGTAGCGACATGGATTACTGACATGGAATAGCGACATGGAGGAGTGACATGGAGGAGTGACATAGAGGATTGATGTGGAGGAGCAACAAGGAGGAGTGAGTTTGTGTAGCGACATGGAAGAGTGACCTGGAGGAGTGACATGTAGGAGTGAAATGGTGGAGTGACATGGATGAGTGAGTTGTTAGAGCGACATGGAAGAGAGACATGGAAGAGTGACATGGAGGAGTTA
Source organism: Sebastes schlegelii (assembly GCA_014673565.1). NCBI lineage: Eukaryota > Metazoa > Chordata > Actinopteri > Perciformes > Sebastidae > Sebastes > Sebastes schlegelii. The sequence continues at coordinate 35,203,909 of CM025825.1, forward strand.
CATGGAGGAGTGACGTGGAGGAGAGACATGGAAGAGTGACATGGAGAAGTGACATGAGGAGTGAGTTTGTGTAACGACATGTAGGAGTGACATGGAGGAGTGACATAGAGGATTGATGTGGAGGAGCAACACGGAGGAGATACATGGAGGAGTGACATGGAGTAGTGACATGGAGGAAGGACATTGAGGAGTGACTTGGAGAAGTGACAGGGTTGATCAGGAAGGAGGGTTGATATGGTGGAGTGACATCGTGGAGGGACATGGGTGAGTGACTTGGAGGAATGACATAGAGGAGTGACATGGAGTAGCGACACGGAGGAGTGACATGAGGAGTGAGTTTGTGTAGCGACATGGAGGAGTGACATGGAGTAGTGACATGGAGGATGGACATGGAGGAGTGACGTGGAAGACATATAGAAGTGACATGGAGGAGTGATTTGGAGGAGAAACATGGAGGAGCGACATGGAGGAATAACACGGAAGAGTGACATAAAGGAATGACATGGAGGAGTCACATGGAGGACTAACATGGAGGAAGGAGTTGGTGGAGTGACATGGAGGAGTCACATGGAGTAGCGACATGGATTAGTAACATGAAAGAGTGAGTTGATGTAGCGACATGGAGGAGTGACATGGAGTAGTGACATGTAGGAGTGACGTGGAGGAGAGACATGGAAGAGTGACATGGAGAAGTGACATGAGGAGTGAGTTTGTGTAACGACATGGAGGAGTGACATGGTGTAGCTACATGGAGGAGTGACATGGAATAACGACATGGAGGAGTGACATGGAGGAGTTACAAGGAGGGTTGAGTTGGTGTAGCGACATGGAGGAGTGACATGGAGTAGCGACATGGAGGAGTGACATGGAATAACGACATGGAGGAGTGACATGGAGGAGTTACAAGGAGGGTTGAGTTGGTGTAGCGACATGGAGGAGTGACATGGAGGTGTGACATGGAGGAGTGACAGAGAGGAGCGACGTGGAGGAGTGACATAGAGAAGTGACGTGGAGGAGAGACATGGGGAAGTGACATGGAGGACTGACATGGAGGAGTGACATAGAGGAGTGACATGGAGGATGGACATGGAGGAGTGACATGGAAGACAAATAGAGGTGACATGGTGTAATGACATGGAGGAGTGACATGGAGTAGCGACATGGAGGAGTGACATGAGTAATGAGTTGGTGTAGCGATCTGGAGGAGTGACATGGAATAACGACAAGAGGAGTTACATGGAGGAGTGACATGGAGGAGTGAAGTAGAGGAGTGACATGGAGGAGTGACATTAAGGAGTGACATGGGGGAGTGAAATGGTGGAGTGACATGGAGGAGTGAGTTGTTATAGCGACATGGATGAGAGACATGGAGGACTGACATGGAGGAGTGACATGGAGGAGTGATATAGAAGAGTGACGTGGAGTAGAGACATGGAAGAAATATAGAAGTGACATGGATGAGTGACATGGAGGTGGGACAAGAAGGATTGAGTTGGTGTAGTGACATGGCGGAGGGACATAGATGAGTTACATGGAGGAATGACATGGAAGAGCAACATGGAGGAGTGACGTGGAGGAGTGAGTTGGTGGAGCGACATGGAGGAGTCACATGGAGTAGCGACATGGAGGAGTGACATGAAGTAGTGACATGGAGGAGTGACATTGAGGAGTGAGTTGGTGTATTAACATGGAGGAGTGACTTTGAGTAGCGAAATGGAGGAGTGACCTGGAGGAGTGACATGGAGGAGTGAAATGGTGGAGTGACATGGAGGAGTGACATGGAGGAGTGATTTGTAGGAGTGATATGGAGGAGTGACATAGAGGAGTGACGTGGAGGAGAGATATGGAGGAGTGACATGGAGAAGTGACATAGAGGAGTGATGTGGAGGAGTGACATGGAGGATGAACATGGATGAGTGACATGGAAGACATATAGAAGTGACATGGATGAGTGACATGGAGGAGTGACAAGAAGGATTGAGTTGGTGTAGTGACATGGCACAGGGACATAGATGAGTTAAATGGAGGAGTGACATGGAAGAGCATCATGGAGGAGCAACATGGAGGAGTGAGTTGGTGGAGCGACATGGAGGAGTCACATGGAGTAGCGACATTGAGGAGTGACATATATTAGTGTCATGGAGGAGTGTAATTGAGGAGTGAGTTGCAGGAGTGACATGGAGTAACTACATGTAGGAGTTACATGGAGGAGTGACTAGGAGGAGTGACGTGGAGGATTGATGAGGAGGAGCAACACGGAGGAGCGACTTGGAGGAGTGACATGGAGTAGTGACATGGAGGAGGGACATAAAGGAGTGACATGGAAGAATGACATGGATGAGTGACATGGTGGAGTGACATGAGGAGTGAGTTGGTGTATTGACATGGAGGAGTGACATGGAGGAGTGACATAGAGGATTGATGTGGAGGAGCAACATCGAGGAGCGACATGGAGGAGTGACATGGAGTAGTGACATGGAGGAGGGACATGGAGGAGTGACTTGGAGAAGTGACAGGGTTGATCAGATAGAAGGGTTGATATAGTGGAGTGACATCGTGGAGGGACATGGGTGAGTGACTTGGAGAAGTGACATGGAGGAGCAACACCGAGAAGCGACATGGAGGAGTGACATGGAGTAGTGACATGGAGGAATGACATGGAGGAGTAACATGGACGAAACAGTTGGTGTAGCGACATGGAGGACTGACATGGAATAGCGACATGGAGGAGTGACATGGAGGAGTGACATAAAGGAGTGACATGGAAGAATGACATGGATGAGTGACATGGAGGAGTGACAAGGAGGATTGAGTTGGTGTAGTGACATGGAGGAGTGACATGGAGTCGTGTAATGGAGGAGTGACATGAGGAGTGAGTTGGTGTATTGACATGGAGGAGTGACATGGAGGAGTGACATAGAGGATTGATGTGGAGGAGCAACACGGAAGAGCGACATGGAGGAGTGACATGGAGTAGTGACATGGAGGAGGGACATGGAGGAGTGACTTGGAGAAGTGACAGGGTTGATCAGGAAGGAGGGTTGATATGGTGGAGTGACATCGTGGAGGGACATGGGTGAGTGACTTGGAGAAGTGACATGGAGGAGCAACATGGAGGAGCGACATGGAGGAGTGACATGGAGTATTGACATGGAGGATGGACATGGAGGAGTGACATGGAAGACATATAGAGGAGACATGGATGAGTTAATTGGAGGAGTGACCTGGAGGAGTGACATGGAGGAGTTAAATGGTGGAGTGACATGGAGGAGTGACATGGAGGTGTGATTTCCTAGAGCGAAATAGAGGAGAGACATGGAGGAGTGAACATATAGGAGTGACATGGATGAGTGACATAGAGGAGTGATGTGGAGGAGAGATATGGAGGAGTAACATGGAAGAGTGAGTTGGTGTAGCGACTATGGAGGACTGTCATGGAATAGCAATATGGAGGAGTGACATGGAAGAGCAACATGGAGGAGCGAGTTGGTGGAGCGACATGGAGGAGTCACATGGAGTAGCGACATGGAGGAGTAACATGAAGTAGTCACATGGAGGAGTGACTTTGAGTAGCGACATGGAGGAGTGACCTGGAGGAGTGACATGGAGGAGTGAATTGGAGGAGTGACATAAAGGAGTGACATGGAGGAATGACATGGATGAGTGACATGGAGGAGTGACAAGGAGGGTTGAGTTTGTGTAGCGACATGGAGGAGTGACATGAAGTAGTGACATGGAGGAGTGACATTGAGGAGTGAGTTGGTGTAGTTACATGGAGGAGTGACTTTGAGTAGCGACCTGGAGGAGTGACCTGGTGGAGTGACATGGAGGAGTGAGTTGTTAGAGCAACATGGAGGAGAGACATGGAGGAGTGACATGGAGGAGTGACATGGAGGAGTGACATAGAGGAATGACGTGGAGGAGAGACATGGAAGAGTGACATGGAGAAGTGACAGGGCAGATCACCAAGGAAGATAGATATGGTGGAGTTACATGGCGGAGGGACATGGAGGAGTGACATGGAGGACTGACATGGAGGAGCAACATGGAGGAGTGACATGGAGGAGTGACATGGAAGAGTTAGTTGGTGTAGCAACATGGAGGACTGACATGGAATAGCGACAAGGAGTAGCGACATGGAGGAGTGACATGGAGTAGCTACATGGAGGAGTTACATGGAGGAGTGACTTGGAGGAGCAACACGGAGAAGCGACATGGTGGATGGACATGGAGGAGTGAATTGGAGGAGTGACATAAACGAGTGACATGGAGGAATGACATGGAAGAGTGACAAGGAGGAATGACATGGAGTAGCGATATGGAGGAGGGACATGGAGGAGTGAGCTAGTGTAGCAACATGGAAGACATATAGAAGTGACATGGAGGAGTGACATGGAGAAGTGACAGGGCAGATCAGTACGGAGGATTGATATGGTGGAGTGACATGGCGGAGTGACATGGATGAGTGACATGGAGGAGTGAGTTTTCGAATGACATAAAGGAGGGATATGGAGGAGTGACTTGGAGGAGAAACACGGAGGAGCGACATGGAGGAGTGACATGGAGTAGTAACATGTAGGATGGACAAAGAGGTTTGTGTTGGTGTATTGACATGGAGGATTGACATGAGGAGTGACGTAGAGGAGTGACATGGAGTAGCTACATGGAGGAGTTACATGGAGGAGTGACTTAGAGGAGAGACATGGAAGAGTGACATGGAGAAGTGACAGGGCGGATCACCAAGGAAGATTGATATGGTGGAGTTACATGGCGGAGTTACATGGAGGAGAGACATGGAGGAGTGACATGAGGAATGAGTTGTTGTAGCGACATGGAGGAGTTACATGGAGGAGTGACATGGAGGAGTGACCTAGAGGAGTGACATGGAGGAGCAACATGGAGGAGCGACATGGAGGAGTAACTGGGAGGAGTGACATAAAGGAGTGACATGGAGGAGTGACATGGAGGAGTAACATGGAGGAAGGAGTTGGTGGAACAACATGGAGGAGTCACATGGAGTAGCGACATGGAGGAGTAACATGAAAGAGTGAGCTGGTGTAGCGACATGGAGGACTGACATGGAATAGCGACATGGAGGAGTGAAATGGAAGAGTGACATGGAGATGTGACATAGAGGATTGATGTGGAGGAGCAACACGGAGTAGCGACATGGAGGAGTGACATGGAGTAGTGACATGGAAGAGGGACATGGAGGAGTGACTTGGAGATGTGACAGGGTTGATCAGGAAGGAGGGTTGATATGGTTGAGTGACATGGCGGAGGGACATGGATGAGTGACTTGGAGGAGTGAGTTTGTGTAGCGACATGGAGTAGCTACATGGAGGAGTTACATGGAGGAGTGATTTGGAGGAGCAACACGGAGGAGCGACATGGAATAGTGACATGGAGTAGCTATATGTAGGAGTTACATGGAGGAGTGACTTGGTGGTGAAACTTGGAGGAGTGACATGGAGTAGTGACATGGAAGATATATAGAGGTGACATGGAGGAGTGAATTGGAGGAGTGACATTGAGGATTGAGTTGGTGTAGTGACATGGAGGAGTGACTTTGACTAGCGACATAGGAGGAGTGAACTGGAGGAGTGACATGGATGATTGAAATGGTGGAGTGACATGGAGGAGTGAGTTGTTGTAGCGACATGAAGGGAAGACATGGAGGAGTGACATGGTGGAGTGACATGGAGGAGTGACATAGAGGAGTGAGTTGGTGTAGTGACATGGAGGAGTGACTTTGAGTAGCGACATGGAGGAGTGAACTGGAGGAGTGAGTTGTTATAGCGACATGGAGTAGAGACATGGAGGAGTGAGTTGGTGTAGCAACATGGAGTAGTGACATGGAGGAGCAACGCTGAGGAGCAACATGAAGGAGTGACATGGAGTAGTGACATGGAGGATGGACAAAGAGGTTTGTGTTGGTGTATTGACATGGAGGAGTGACATGAGGAGTGACGTAGAGGAGTGACGTGGTGGGGTGAAATGGAGGAGTGACATGGAAGAGTGAGTTTGTATAGCGACATGGAGGAATGTCATGAAATAGCTACATGGAGGAGTGACAAGGAGGGCTGCGTTTGTGTTGTGACATGGAGGAGTGACATGAAGTAGTGACATGGAGGAGTGACAATTAGGAATGAATTGGTGTAGTGACATGGAGGAGTGAACCTGGAGGAGTGACATGGAGGAGTGAAATGGTGGCGTGACATGGAGGAGGGAGTTTTTAGAGCGACATGGAGGAGAGACATGGAGGAGTGAAATGGAGGAGTTAAATGGAGGAGTGACGTAGAGGAGTGAAATGGTGTAGTGACATGGCGGAGGGACATGCATGAGTGACATGGAGAATTGATGTGGAGGAGCAACACGGAGGAGCGATATGAAGGAGTGACATGGAGATGTGACATAGAGGATTCATGTGGAGGAGCAACACGGAGGAGCGACATGGAGGAGTGACATGGAGTAGTGACATGGAGGAGGGACATGGAGGAGTGACTTGGAGATGTGACAGGGTTGATCAGGAAGGAGGGTTGATATGGTGGAGTAACATCATGGAGGGACATGGGTGAGTGACTTGGAGGAGTGACAAGGAGGAGCAACACGGAGGAGCGACATGGAGGAGTGACTTGGAGGAGTGACAAGTAAGAGCAACACGGAGGAGCGACATGGAGGAGTGAAATGGAGGATCGACATGGAGGAGTGACATAGAGTACTGACATGGAGGATGGACATGGAGGAGTGACATGAAGAACATAAAGAGGTGACATGGAGGAGTGAATTGGAGGAGTGACATAAAGTAGTAACATGGAGGAGTTACATTGAGGATTGAGTTGGTGTAGCGACATGGAGGAGTGAAATGGAGTAGCGACATAGAGTAGTAACATGAGGAGTGAGTTTGCGTAGCGCCAATGAGGAGTGACATGGAGGGGTGACATGTAGGAGTGACATATAGTAGTGACATTGAGGAGATACATGGAGGAGTGACATGGAGGAATGACATGGAGGAGTGACATGGAGGAGGGACATGGAGGAGCGATATGGAGGAGTGACATGAAAGAGTGTAAAGGAGGATTGAGTTTGTGTAGCGACATGGAGGAGTGACATGAAGTAGTGACATTGAGGAGTGACATTGAGGAGTGAGTTGGTGTAGTGACATGAAGGAGGGACATAGATGAGTTATATGGATGAGTGACATGGAAGAGCAACATGGAGGAGCGACGTGGAGGAGTGAGTTGGTGGAGCGACATGGAGGAGTGACTTGGAGAAGTGACAGGGTTGATCAGGAAGGAGGGTTGATATGGTGGAGTAACATCATGGAGGGACATGGGTGAGTGACTTGGAGGAGTGACAAGGAGGAGCAACACGGAGGAGCGACATGGAGGAGTGACTTGGAGGAGTGACAAGTAAGAGCAACACGGAGGAGCGACATGGAGGAGTGAAATGGAGGAGCGACATGGAGGAGTGACATAGAGTACTGACATGGAGGATGGACATGGAGGAGTGACATGAAGAACATATAGAGGTGACATGGAGGAGTGAATTGGAGGAGTGACATAAAGTAGTAACATGGAGGAGTTACATTGAGGAGTGAGTTGGTGTAGCGACATGGAGGAGTGAAATGGAGTAGCGACATAGAGTAGTAACATGAGGAGTGAGTTTGCGTAGCGCCAATGAGGAGTGACATGGAGGGGTGACATGTAGGAGTGACATTTAGTAGTGACATGGAGGAGATACATGGAGGAGTGACATGGAGGAATGACATGGAGGAGTGACATGGAGGAGGGACATGGAGGAGCGATATGGAGGAGTGACATGAAAGAGTGTAAAGGAGGATTGAGTTTGTGTAGCGACATGGAGGAGTGACATGAAGTAGTGACATTGAGGAGTGACATTGAGGAGTGAGTTGGTGTAGTGACAAGAAGGAGTGACTTTCAGTAGCGACATGGAGGAGTGACCTGGAGGAGTAACATGGAGGAGCGAGTTGTTATAGCGACATGGAGGAAAGAAATGGAGGAGTTACATGGAGGAGTGACTTGGAGGACTGACATGGAATAGCGACATGGAGGAGTGACATGGAGTACTGACATGGAGGATGGACATGGAGGAGGGACATGGAGAACATATAGAGGTGACATGGAGGAGTGAATTGGAGGAGTGACATAAAGTCGTAACATGGAGGAGTTACATTGAGGAGTGAGTTGGTGTAGCGACATGGAGCAGTGACATAGAGGATTGATGTGGATTAGTGATATGGAGGATGGACATGGAGGAGTGAATTGGAGGAGTGACATAAAGGAGTGACATGGAGGAGTGACATGGATGAGTGACATGGAGGACTGACATGGAGGAATGAATTGGAGGAGTGACATAAAGGAGTGACTTTGAGTAGCGACATGGAGGAGTGACCTGGAGGAGTGACATGGAGGAGTGAAATGTGGAGTGACATGGAGGAGTGAGTTGTTAGAGCGACATGGAGGAGTGACATGGAGGAGTGACATAGAGGATTGATGTGGAGTAGTGACATGGAGGATGGACATGGAGGAGTGACTTGGAGAAGTGACAGGGTTGATCAGGAAGGAGGGTTGATATGGCGGAGTGACATCGTGGAGGGACATGGGTGATTGACTTGGAGGATTGACAAGGAGGAGCAACACGGAGGAGCGACATGGAGGAGTGACATGGAGTAGTGATATGTAGGATGGACATGGAGGAGTGACTTGGAGAAGTGACAGGGTTGATAAGGAAGGAGGGTTTATATGGTGGAGTGACATCGTGGAAAGACATGGGTGAGTGACTTGGAGGAGTGACAAGGAGGAGCAATACGGAGGAGCGACATGAAGGAGTGACATAGAGTAGTGACATGGAGGATGGACATGGAGGAGTGACATGGAAGACATATAGAGGTGACATGGAGGAGTGAATTGGAGTTGTGACATAAAGGAGTGACATGGAGATGTTACATGAAGGACTGACATGGAGGAGTGATATAGAGGAGTGACGTGGAGGAGAGACATGGAAGAGTGACATGGAGAAGTGACAGGGCGGATAAACAAGGAGGGTTGATATGGTAGAGTGACATCGCGGAGGGACATGGGTGAGTGACTTGGAGGAGTGACATGAGGAGTGACATGAGGAGTGAGTTTGTGTTGCAACATGGAGGATTGACATGGAATAGCGATAAGGAGTAGTGACATGGAGGAGGGACATGGAGGAGTGACTTTTAGATGTGACAGGGTTTATCAGGAAGGAGGGTTGATATGGTGGAGTGACATGGCGGAGGGACATGGATGAGTGACTTGGAGGAGTGAAATGGAGGAGTGACATGGAGGAGTGACATGGGGAGTGAGTTTGTATTGCGACATGGAGGAGTGAAATGGAGTAGCTACATGGAGGAGTGACATGGACGAGTAACATAGAGGAGTGACATGGAGGAGTGACATGGAGGATGGACATGGAGCAGTGACATGAAAGACATATAGAGGTGAAATGGAGGAGTGACTTTGAGTAGCGACATGTAGGAGTGACCTGGAGAAGTGACAAGGAGGAATGAAATGGTGGAGTGACATGGAGGAGAAACATGGAGGATTGATGTGGAGGAGCAACAAGGAGAAGCGACATGGAGGAGTGACATAAAGTAGTGACATGGAGGAGGGACATGGAGGAGTGACTTGGAGAAGTGACATGGTTGATCAGGATGTAGGGTTGATATGGTGGAGTGACATCGTGGAGGGACATGGGTGAGTGACTTGGAGGAGTGACATGGAGTATGACATGGAGGAGTGACATGGAGGAGTGACATAAAGGAATGACATGGAGGAGTGACCTGGAGGAGTGACATGGAGGAGTGAAATGGTGGAGTGACATGGAGGAGTGACATGGTGTATTGACATGGAGGAGTGACATGAGGAGTGACGTAGAGGAGTGACGTGGTGGAGTGAAATGGAAGAGTAACATTGGAGAGTGAGTTGGTGTAGCGACATGGAGGACTGTCATGGAATAGCAATATGGAGGAGTGACATGGAGGAGTGACATGGAGGAGTGACATAGAGGATTGATGTGGAGGAGCAACACGGAGTAGCGACATGGAGGAGTGACATGGAAGAGCGACATCGAGTAGTGACATTGAGGAGTGACATGGAGTAGTGACATGGAGGAGGGACATGGAGGAGTGACTTGGAGAAGTGACATGGTTGATCAGGATGTAGGGTTGATATGGTGGAGTGACATCGTGGAGGGACATGGGTGAGTGACTTGGAGGAGTGACATGGAGTATGACATGGAGGAGTGACATGGAGGAGTGACATAAAGGAATGACATGGAGGAGTGACCTGGAGGAGTGACATGGAGGAGTGAAATGGTGGAGTGACATGGAGGAGTGACATGGTGTATTGACATGGAGGAGTGACATGAGGAGTGACGTAGAGGAGTGACGTGGTGGAGTGAAATGGAAGAGTAACATGGGAGAGTGAGTTGGTGTAGCGACATGGAGGACTGTCATGGAATAGCAATATGGAGGAGTGACATGGAGGAGTGACATGGAGGAGTGACATAGAGGATTGATGTGGAGGAGCAACACGGAGTAGCGACATGGAGGAGTGACATGGAAGAGCGACATCGAGTAGTGACATTGAGGAGTGACATGGAGTAATGACATGGAGGAGGCACATAGAGGAGGGACTTGGAGATGTGACAGGGTTGATCAGGAAGGAGAGGGTGTATATGGTGGAGTGACATGCAGGAGTGACATGAGGAGTGAGTTTGTGTAGCGACATGGAGGAGTGACATGGAGTAGCTACATGGAGGAGTTACATGGACGAGTGACATGGAGGAGTGACATTGAGGAGTGAGTTGGTGTAGTTACATGGAAGAGTGAGTTGGTGTAACGACATGGAGGACTGACATGGAATTGCGACATGGAGGAGTGACATGGAGGAGTGACATGGAGGAGTGACATGGAGGATTGATGTCAAAGAGCAACACGGAGGAGCGACATGGAGGACTGACATGGAGTAGTGACATGGAGGAGGGACATGGAGGAGTGAATTGGAGACGTGACAGGGTTGATCAGGATGGAGGGTTGATATGGTGGAGTGACATCGTGAAGGGACATGGGTGAGTGACATAGAGGAGTGACATGGAGTAGTCAGATGGAGGAGGGACATGGAGGAGTGACTTGGAGTAGTGACATGGAGGAAGGACATTGAGGAGTGACATGGAGGATTGATGTGAAGGAGCAACACGGAGGAGCGACATGGAGGAGTGACATGGAGTAGTGACATGGAGGAAGGACATTGAGGAGTGACTTGGAGAAGTGACAGGGTTGATCAGGAAGGAGGGTTGATATGGTGGAGTGACATCGTGGAGGGACATGGGTGAGTGACTTGGATGAATTACATGGAGGAGTGACATGGAGTAGCGACACATAGGAGTGACATGAGGAGTGAGTTTGTGTAGCGACATGGAGGAGTGACATGGAGTAGCTACATGGAGGAGTTACATGGAGGTGTGACTTGGAGGAGCAACACGGAGGAGCGACATGGAGGAGTGACATGGAGGAGTGACATGGAGTAGTGACATGGAGGATGGACATGGAGGAGTGACGTGGAAAACATATAGAAGTGACATGGAGGAGTGACTTGGAGGAGCAACATGGAGGAGCGACATGGAGGAGTAACTCGGAGGAGTGACTTAAAGGAGTGACATGGAGGAGTCACATGGAGGACTAACATGGAGGAAGGAGTTGGTGGAGTGACATGGAGTAGTCACATGGAGTAGCGACATGGATTAGTAACATGAAAGAGTGAGTTGATGTAGCGACATGGATTACTGACATGGAATAGCGACATGGAGGAGTGACATGGAGGAGTGACATAGAGAATTGATGTGGAGGAGCAACACGGAGGAGTGAGTTGGTGGAGCAACATGGAGAAGTCACATGGAGTAGCGACATTTAGGAGTAACTTGGAGGAGTGACAAAAAAGGAGTGACATGGAGTAGTGACTTGGAGGATTGACATGGAGGAGCGATATGGAGGAGTGACATGAAAGAGTGTATAGGAGGATTGAGTTTTTGTAGCGACATGGAGGAGTGACATGAAGTAGTGACATGGAGGAGTCACATTGAGGAGTGAGTTGGTGTAGTAACATGGAGGAGTGACTTTGAGTAGCGACATGGAAGAGTGACCTGGAGGAGTGACATGTAGGAGTGAAATGGTGGAGTGACATGGATGAGTGAGTTGTTAGAGCGACATGGAAGAGAGACATGGAGGAGTGACATGGAGGAGTTACATGAGGAGTGAGTTTGTGTAACGACATGGAGGAGTGACATGGTGTAGCTACATGGAGGAGTGACATGGAACAACGACATGTAGGAGTGACATGGAGGAGTGACATAGAGGATTGATGTGGAGGAGCAACACGGAGGAGATACATGGAGGAGTGACATGGAGTAGTGACATGGAGGAAGGACATTGAGGAGTGACTTGGAGAAGTGACAGGGTTGATCAGGAAGGAGGGTTGATATGGTGGAGTGACATCGTGGAGGGACATGGGTGAGTGACTTGGAGGAATGACATGGAGGAGTGACATGGAGTAGCGACACGGAGGAGTGACATGAGGAGTGAGTTTGTGTAGCGACATGGAGGAGTGACATGGAGTAGCTACATGGAGGAGTTACATGGAGGAGTTACTTGGAGGAGCAACACGGAGGAGCGACATGGAGGAGCGACATGGAGGAGTCACATGGAGTAGTGACATGGAGGATGGACATGGAGGAGTGACGTGGAAGACATATAGAAGTGACATGGAGGAGTAACTTGGAGGAGCAACATGGAGGAGCGACATGGAGGAGTACCACGGAAGAGTGACATAAAGGAATGACATGGAGGAGTCACATGGAGGACTAACATGGAGGAAGGAGTTGGTGGAGTGACATGGAGGAGTCACATGGAGTAGCGACATGGATTAGTAACATGAAAGAGTGAGTTGATGTAGAGACATGGAGGAGTGACATGGAGTAGTGACATGTAGGAGTGACGTGGAGGAGAGACATGGAAGAGTGACATGGAGAAGTGACATGAGGAGTGAGTTTGTGTAACGACATGGAGGAGTGACATGGTGTAGCTACATGGAGGAGTGACATGGAATAACGACATGGAGGAGTGACATGGAGGAGTTACAAGGAGGGTTGAGTTGGTGTAGCGACATGGAGGAGTGACATGGTGTAGCAACATGGAGGAGTGACATGGAATAACGACATGGAGGAGTTACAAGGAGGGTTGAGTTGGTGTAGCGACATGGAGGAGTGACATGGAGGTGTGACATGGAGGAGTGACAGAGAGGAGCGACGTGGAGGAGTGACATAGAGAAGTGACGTGGAGGAGAGACATGGGGAAGTGACATGGAGGACTGACATGGAGGAGTGACATAGAGGAGTGACATGGAGGATGGACATGGAGGAGTGACATGGAAGACAAATAGAGGTGACATGGTGTAATGACATGGAGGAGTGACATGGAGTAGCGACATGGAGGAGTGACATGAGTAATGAGTTGGTGTAGCGATCTGGAGGAGTGACATGGAATAACGACAAGAGGAGTTACATGGAGGAGTGACATGGAGGAGTGAAGTAGAGGAGTGACATGGAGGAGTGACATTGAGGAGTGACATGGGGGAGTGAAATGCTGGAGTGACATGGAGGAGTGAGTTGTTTATAGCGACATGGATGAGAGACATGGAGGACTGACATGGAGGAGTGACATGGAGGAGTGATATAGAAGAGTGACGTGGAGTAGAGACATGGAAGAAATATAGAAGTGACATGGATGAGTGACATGGAGGTGGGACAAGAAGGATTGAGTTGGTGTAGTGACATGGCGGAGGGACATAGATGAGTTACATGGAGGAATGACATGGAAGAGCAACATGGAGGAGCGACGAGGAGGAGTGAGTTGGTGGAGCGACATGGAGGAGTCACATGGAGTAGCGACATGGAGGAGTGACATGAAGTAGTGAAATGGTGGAGTGACATGGAGGTGTGAGTTGTTAGAGCGAAATGGCGGAGTGACATGGTGTAGCGACATGGAGGAGTGACATGGAATAACGACATGGAGGAGTTACAAGGAGGGTTGAGTTGGTGTAGCGACATGGAGGAGTGACATGGAGGTGTGACATGGAGGAGTGACAGAGAGGAGCGACGTGGAGGAGTGACATAGAGAAGTGACGTGGAGGAGTGACGTGGAGGAGAGACATGGAAGAGTGACATGGAGAAGTGACATGAGGAGTGAGTTTGTGTAACGACATGGAGGAGTGACATGGTGTAGCTACATGGAGGAGTGACATGGAATAATGACATGGAGGAGTGACATGGAGGAGTTACAAGGAGGGTTGAGTTGGTGTAGCGACATGGAGGAGTGACATGGTGTAGCGACATGGAGGAGTGACATGGAATAACGACATGGAGGAGTTACAAGGAGGGTTGAGTTGGTGTAGCGACATGGAGGAGTGACATGGAGGTGTGACATGGAGGAGTGACAGAGAGGAGCGACGTGGAGGAGTGACATAGAGAAGTGACGTGGAGGAGAGACATGGGGAAGTGAAATGGAGGACTGACATGGAGGAGTGACATAGAGGAGTGACATGGAGGATGGACATGGAGGAGTGACATGGAAGACAAATAGAGGTGACATGGTGTAATGACATGGAGGAGTGACATGGAGTAGCGACATGGAGGAGTGACATGAGTAATGAGTTGGTGTAGCGATCTGGAGGAGTGACATGGAATAACGACAAGAGGAGTTACATGGAGGAGTGACATGGAGGAGTGAAGTAGAGGAGTGACATGGAGGAGTGACATTGAGGAGTGACATGGGGGAGTGAAATGCTGGAGTGACATGGAGGAGTGAGTTGTTATAGCGACATGGATGAGAGACATGGAGGACTGACATGGAGGAGTGACATGGAGGAGTGATATAGAAGAGTGACGTGGAGTAGAGACATGGAAGAAATATAGAAGTGACATGGATGAGTGACATGGAGGTGGGACAAGAAGGATTGAGTTGGTGTAGTGACATGGCGGAGGGACATAGATGAGTTACATGGAGGAATGACATGGAAGAGCAACATGGAGGAGCGACGAGGAGGAGTGAGTTGGTGGAGCGACATGGAGGAGTCACATGGAGTAGCGACATGGAGGAGTGACATGAAGTAGTGAAATGGTGGAGTGACATGGAGGTGTGAGTTGTTAGAGCGAAATGGAGGAGAGACTTGGAGGAGTGACATGGAGGAGTGTCATGGAGGAGTGACAGAGAGGAGTGACGTGGAGGAGAGACATGGAAGAGTGACATGGAGAAGTGACAGGTCGGATCACTAAGGGAGATTGATAGGGTGGAGTGACATGGCGGAGGGACATGGATGAGTGACATGGAGGAGTGACATGGAGGAGTGAATTTGAGGATTGACATAAAGGAGTGACATGAGGAATGACATGGAAGAGTGACATGAAGGAGTGAAATGGTGGAGTGACATGGAGGAGTGAGTTGTTAGAGCGACATGAAGTAGAGACATGGAGGAGTGACATGGAGGATTGACATGGAGGAGTGACATAGAGGAATGACGTGGAGGAGAGACATGGAAGAGTGACATGGAGAAGTGACAGGGCGGATAACCAAGGAAGATTGATATGGTGGAGTGACATGGCGGAGGGACATGGATGAGTGACATGGAGGAGTGACACGGAGGAGCAACATGGAGGAGTGACATGGATTAGTGACATGGAGTAGCTACCTGTAGGAGTTGCATGGAGGAGTGACTTGTAGGAGCAACATGGAGGAGTGACATAGAGGATTGATGTGGAGGAGCAACAAGGAGGAGCAACACGGAGGAGTGACATGGAGTAGTGACATGGAGGATGGACATGGAGCAGTGACATGAAAGACATATAGAGGTGACATGGAGGAGTGAATTGGAGAAGTGACATAAACGAGTGATATGGAGGAATGACATGGATGAGTGACATGGAGGAGTGACTTTGAGTAGCGACATGGAGGAGTGACCTGGAGAAGTGACATGGAGGGGTGAAATGGTGGAGTGACATGGATGAGCGACATGGAGGATTGATGTGGAGGAGCAAGAAGGAGGAGTGACATGGAGTAGTGACATGGAGGAGGGAGATGGAGGAGTGACTTGGAGGCATGACATGGATGAGTGACATGGAGGAGTGAGTTGTTTGAGCGACATGGAAGAGAGACATGGAGGAGTGACATGGAGGAGTGACATGAGTAATGAGTTGGTGTAGCGACATGGAGGAGTGACATGGAGGAGTAACACGGAGGAGCAACATGGAGGAGCGACATGGAGGAGTGACATAAACGACTGACATGGAGGAATGACATGGATGAGTGACATGGAGGAGTGACGTTGAGTAGCGACATGGAGGAGAGACCTGGAGGAGTGACATCGAGGAGTGAAATGGTGGAGTGACATGGAGGAGTGAGTTGTTAGAGCGACATGGAGGAGAGACATGGAGAAGTGACATGGATGAGTGACATGGAGGAGTGACAAGAAGGATTGAGTTGGTGTAGTGACATGGCGGAGGGACATAGATGAGTTACATGGAGGAGTGACATGAGGAGTGAGTTTGTGTAGCAACATGGAGGAGTGACATGGAGTAGCTACATGGAGGAGTTACATGGAGGAGTGACTTGGAGGAGCAACACGGAGGAGCGACATGGAGGAGTGACATGGAGTAGTGACATGGAGTAGCTACATGTAGGACTTACATGGAGGAGTGACTTGGAGGAGCAACATGGAGGACTGACATGGACAAGTGACATGGAGTAGTGACATGGAGTAGCTACATGTAGGAATTACATGGAGGAGTGACTTGGAGGAGCAACATGGAGGAGTGACATAGAGGATTGATTTGGAGGAGCAACAAGGAGGAGCAACACGGAGAAGTGACAAGGAGTAGTGACATGGAGGATGGACATGGAGCAGTGACATGAAAGACATATAGAGGTGACATGGAGGAGTGACATGGAGGAGCAACATGGAGGAGCAACATGGAGGAGCAACATTGAGGAGTAACTTGGAATAGCGACATGGAGGAGTGACATGGAGGAGTGACTTTGAGTAGCGACATGGAGGAGTGACATGGAGGAGTGACGTGGAGGAGAGACATGGAGAAGTGACATGGAGGACTGACATGGAGGAGTGACATAGAGGAGTGACGTGGAGGAGAGACATGGAAGAGTGACATGGAGAAGTGACAGGGCGGATAATCAAGGAGGGTTGATATGGTGGAGTGACATCGTGGAGGGACATGGGTGAGTGACTTGGAGGAGTGACATGGAGGAGTGACATGGAGGAGTGACATGAGGAGTGAGTTTGTTTAGTGACATGGAGGAGTTACATGGAATAGCGACAAGGAGTAGTGACATGGCGGAGGGACATGGATGAGTGACTTGGATGAGTGACTTGGAGGAGTGACATGGAGTAGCTACATGAGGAGTGACATGGAGGACTGACATGGACGAGTGACATAGAGGAGTGACATGGATGAGTGACATTGAGGAGTGACATGAAGGAGCAACATGGAGGAGCAACATGGAGGAGTAACTTGGAATAGCGACATGGAGGAGTGACATGGAGGAGTGACATGGAGGAGGGACAGGGAGGAGTGACTTGGAGAAGTGACAGGGCAGATAACCAAGGAGGGTTGATATGGTGGAGTGACATCGCGGAGGGATATGGGTGAGTGATTTGGAGGAGTGACATGGAGGAGCAACATGGAGGAGCAACATGGAGGAGTAACTTGGAATAGCGACAAGGAGGAGTGACATGGAGGAGTGACATGGGGAAGTGACATAGAGGATTGATGTGGAGTAGTGACATGGAGGATGGACATAGAGGAGTGACTTGGAGAAGTGACATGCATGATCAGGAAGGAGGGTTGATATGGTGGAGTGACATCGTTGAGGGACATGGGTGAGTGACTTGGAGGAGTGACAAGGACGAGCAACACAGAGGAGCGACATGGAGGAGTGACATGGAGTAGTGACATGGAGGATGGACATGGAGGAGTGACATGGAAGACATATAGAGGTGACATGGAGGAGTGAATTGGAGGAGTGACATAAAGGAGTGACATGGAGGAATGACATGGAGGAGTGACAAGAAGTATTGACATGGAGTAGTAACATGAAGAGTGTGTTGGTGTAGCGACATGGAGGAGTGACATGGAGTAGCGACATAGAGTAGTAACATGAGGAGTGAGTTGGTGTAGCGACATGGAGGTGTGACATGGAGGAGTGACATGGAGGAGGGACATGGAGTGACATGGAGGAATGACATGGAGGAGTGACATGGAGGAGGGACATGGAGGAGCGATATAGTGGAGTGACATGAAAGAGTATAAAGTAGGAGTGAGTTTGTGTAGCGACATGGAGGAGTGACATGGAGGAGGGACATGGAGTGACATGGAGGAATGACATGGAGGAGTGACATGGAGGAGTGACTTGGAGGAGCAACATGGAGGAGTGACATAGAGGATTGATATGGAGGAGCAACACGGAGGAGCGACATGGAGGAGTGACATGGAGTAGTGACATGGAGTAGGGACATGGAGGAGTGACTTCGAGAAGTGACAGGGTTGATCAGGAAGGAGGGTTGATATGGTGGAGTGATATCGTGTAGGGACATGGGTGAGTGACTTGGAGGAGTGACATGGAGGAGCAACACGGAGGAGCAACATGGAGGAGTGACATGGAGTAGTGACATGGAGGATGGAAATGGAGGAGTGACATAGAGGATTGATGTGTAGTAGTGATGTGGAGGATGGACATGAAGGAGTGACTTGGAGAAGTGACAGGGTTGATCAGGAAGGAGGGTTGATATGGTGGAGTGACATCGTGGAGGGACATGGGTGAGTGAATTGGAGGAGTGACAAGGAGGAGCAACACGGAGGAGCGACATGGAGGAGTGACTTGGAGGAGTGACAAGGAGGAGCAACACGGAGGAGCGACATGGAGGAGTGACATAAACGACTGACATGGAGGAATGACATGGATGAGTGACATGGAGGAGTGACAAGAAGTAGTGACGTGGAGGAGTTCCATTGAGGAGTGAGTTGGTGTAGCGACAAGGAGGAGTGACATGGAGGAATTACATGGAGTAGTGACATGGAGGAGTCACATTGAGGATTGAGTTTGTGATGTGACATGAAGGAGTGACATGAAGTAGTGACATAGAGGAGTGACATTGAGGAGTGAGTTAGTGTAGTGACATGGAGGAGTGACTTTGAGTAGCGACATGGAGGAGTGACATGGAGGAGCTACATGGAGGAGTGACATAGAGTAGCGACATGGAGGAGGGACATGGAGGAGAGATATGGACGAGTGACATGAAAGAGTGTAAAGGAGGGTTGAGTTTGTGTAGCGACATGGAGGAGTGACATGAAGTAGTGACATTGAGGAGTGACATTGAGGAGTGAGTTGGTGTAGTGACATGGAGGAGTGACTTTGAGTAGCGACATGAAGGAGTGAAATGGAGGAGTGACATGGAGGAGTGAGTTGTTAGAGCGATATAGAGGAGAGACATGGAGGAGTGACATGAAGGAGTGACATTGAGGAGTGAGTTTGTGTAGCGACATTGAGGAGTGACATGGAGTAGCTACATGGAGGAGTTACATGGAGGAGTGACTTGGAGGAGCAACACGGAGGAGCGACATGTAGGAGGGACATGGAGGAGTGACTTTGAAGACATATAGAAGTGACATGGAGGAGTGACTTGTAGGAGTAACATAAAGGAGCAACATGGAAGAGTGACAAGGAGGAATGACATTAATTAGCGATATGGAGGAGTGACATGGAGGAGTGAGCTGGTGTAGCGACATGGAGGAGTGAGTTGGTGGAATGACATAAAGGAGGGATATGGAGGAGTGACTTGGAGGAGCAACACAGAGGAGCGACATGGAGGAATGACATGGAGTAGTGACATGGAGGATGGACAAAGAGGTTTGTGTTGGTGTATTGACATGGAGCAGTGACATGAGGAGTGATGTAGAGGAGTGACGTGGTGGAGTGAAATGGAGGAGTGACATGGAAGAGTGAGTTGGTGTAGCGACATGGAGGACTGACATGGAATAGCGACATGGAGGAGTGACATGAAGGAGTGACATTGAGGAGTAAGTTGGTGTAGCGACATGGAGGAGTGACCTGGAGGAGTGACATGGAGGAGTGAAATGGTGGAGTGACATGGAGGAGTGACATGGAGGAGTGAGTTGTTAGAGCGATATAGAGGAGAGACATGGAGGATTGACATGTACGAGTGACATGGAGGAGTGACATAGAGGAATTTCTTGGAGGAAAGACATGGTGTAGCGACATGGAGGACTGACATGGAATAGCGACATGGAGGAGGGACATGGAGGAGTGGCATAGAGTATTGATTTGGAGGAGCAACACGGAGGAGCGACATGGAGGAGTTACATGGAGTAGCTACATGGAGGAGTTACATGGAGGAGTGACTTGGTGGATCAACACGGAGGAGCGACATGGAGGAGTGACATGAGGAATGAGTTGTTGTAGCGACATGGAGGAGTGACATGGAGGAGTGACATGGAGGAGTGACATGGAGTAGCTACATGGAGGAGTGACATGGAGGAGTGAAATGGAGGAGTGATATGGAGGAGTGACAAGGAGTATTGAGGTGGAGTAGCGACATGGAGGAGTGACATGGAGAAGTGACAGGGCGAATCAGCAAGGAGGATTGATATGGTGGAATGACATGGAGGACTGACAAGGAAGATTGTGTTGGTGTAGCGACATGGAGGAGTGACATGGAGTAACGACGTGGAGGAGTGACGAGGAGTGAGTTGGTGTAGCAACATGGAGGAGTGAAATGGAGTAGCAAAATGGAGGAGTGACACGGAGGTGTGACATGGAGGAGGGACCTGGAGGAGTGACATGGAAGACATACTGAAGTGACATGGAGGAGTGACTTGGAGGAGTGACATAAAATAGTGACATGGAGAAATGACATGGAGGAGTGACAAGGAGGATTGAGTTGGTGTAGCAACATGGAGGAGTGAAATGAGGAGTGAGTTGGTTTAGTGACATTGAGGAGTGACATGGAGTAACGACATGGAGGAGAGACATGGATATGTGACAAGGAGGAGTGACATAGAGTAGTGATGTGGAGGAGTGACATGGAGGAGTGACATGGAGGAATGAATTGGTGGAGCAACATGGAAAGGTCACAAGGAGGAGTGACATGGAAAACATGTAGAAGTTATATGGAGGAGTGACCTGAAGGATTGATATGGAGGAGTGACTTGGAGGAGTTACATAAAGGAGTGACATGGAGGAATGACATGAATGAGTGACATTAAAGAGTGTAAAGGAGGAATGAGTTGGTGTAGTGACATGGAAGAGTGACATGGAATAGTGACATGGAGGAGTGACATTGAGGAGTGAGTTGGTGTAGTGACATGGAGGAGTGACATGGAGGAGTGACAAGGAGGATTGATATGGTGGAGCGATATGGAGGAGTGAAATGGAGGGGTGACATGGAGTAGCTACATGAAGGAGTGACAAGGAGTTGTGACATGGAGGAGTGATGTGGTGGAGTAACAAAAAGGAGTAACATGGAGAAGTGACAAGGAGGAATGAGTTGGTATAGCGACAAGGAGTACTGACAAGGAGGAGCGACATGGAGTACTGACATGGAGGAGCGACATGGAGGAGTGACATAGAGGATTTACATTGAATAGAGACATGGAGGTGTGACATGGAGAAGTGACATGGAGAAGTCATATGGAGGAGTGACAATGTGGAGCTACACAGATGATAGACATGACATTGAAGACTTGGAGAAGTTACATGGAGGAGCGATATGGAAGAGTGACATGGAGGAGTGACATGGAGTAGCTACATGGAGGAGTGACATGGAGGAGTCACATAGAGGAGTGATGTGGAGGAGTGACATGGAGAAGTAAAAGGGCGAATCAGCAAGGAAGATTGATATGGTGGAGTGACATGGAGGAGTGACAAGGAAGATTGAGTTGGTGTAGCGACATGGAGTAACGACATGGAGGAGTGACATGGCGTAACGACATGGAGGAGTGACGAGGAGTGAGTTGGTGTAGCGACATGGCAGAGTGAAATGGAGTAGCGACATGGAGGAGTGACATGGAGGTGTGACATGGAGGAGAGACCTGGAGGAGTGACATGGAAGACATATAGAAGTGACATGGTGGAGTGACATGGAGGAGTGAGTTGTTAGAGCGACATTGAGGAGAGACATGGAGGAGTGACATGGAGGAGTGACGTGGAAGATTGAGATGGTGTAGCGACATGGAGTAACGACATGGAGGAGTGACATGGCGTAACGACATGGAGGAGTGACTTGGAGGAGTGACATAAAGGAGTGACATGAAGTAATGACATGGAGTAGCGACATGGAGGAGTGACATGGAAGATGGACAAAGAGGTTTGTGTTGGTGTATTGACATGGAGGAGTGACATGAGGAGTGACGTAGAGGAGTGACATGGAAGAGTGAGTTTGTATAGCGACATGGAGGAATGTCTTGAAATAGTGACATGGAGTAATGACAAGGAGGGTTGCGTTTGTGTTGTGACATGGAGGAGTGACATGAAGTAGTGACATGGAGGAGTGACAATTAGGAATGAATTGGTGTAGTGACATGGAGGAGTGAACCTGGAGGAGTGACATGGAGGAGTGAAATGGTGGAGTGACATGGAGGAGGGAGTTTTTAGAGCGACATGGAGGAGAGACATGGAGGAGTGAAATGGAGGAGTTAAATGGAGGAGTGACATAGAGGAGTGACATGGAGGAGAGACATGGAAGAGTGACATGGAGAAGTGACAGGTCAGATCACCAAGGAAGATTAATAGGGTGGAGTGACATGGCGGAGGGACATGCATGAGTGACATGGAGAATTGATGTGGAGGAGCAACACGGAGGAGCGATATGAAGGAGTGACATGGAGATGTGACATAGAGGATTGATGTGGAGGAGGGACATGGAGGAGTGACTTGGAGATGTGACAGGGTTGATCAGGAAGGAGGGTTGATATGGTGGAGTAACATCATGGAGGGACATGGGTGAGTGACTTGGAGGAGTGACAAGGAGGAGCAACACGGAGGAGCGACATGGAGGAGTGACTTGGAGGAGTGACAAGTAAGAGCAACATGGAGGAGCGACATGGAGGAGTGAAATGGAGGAGCGACATGGAGGAGTGACATAGAGTACTGACATGGAGGATGGACATGGAGGAGTGACATGAAGAACATATAGAGGTGACATGGAGGAGTGAATTGGAGGAGTGACATAAAGTAGTAACATGGAGGAGTTACATTGAGGAGTGAGTTGGTGTAGCGACATGGAGGAGTGAAATGGAGTAGCGACATAGAGTAGTAACATGAGGAGTGAGTTTGCGTAGCGCCAATGAGGAGTGACATGGAGGGGTGACATGTAGGAGTGACATATAGTAGTGACATGGAGGAGATACATGGAGGAGTGACATGGAGGAATGACATGGAGGAGTGACATGGAGGAGGGACATGGAGGAGCGATATGGAGGAGTGACATGAAAGAGTGTAAAGGAGGATTGAGTTTGTGTAGCGACATGGAGGAGTGACATGAAGTAGTGACATTGAGGAGTGACATTGAGGAGTGAGTTGGTGTAGTGACATGAAGGAGGGACATAGATGAGTTATATGGATGAGTGACATGGAAGAGCAACATGGAGGAGCGACGTGGAGGAGTGAGTTGGTGGAGCGACATGGAGGAGTGACTTGGAGAAGTGACAGGGTAGATCAGGAAGGAGGGTTGATATGGTGGAGTAACATCATGGAGGGACATGGGTGAGTGACTTGGAGGAGTGACAAGGAGGAGCAACACGGAGGAGCGACATGGAGGAGTGACTTGGAGGAGTGACAAGTAAGAGCAACACGGAGGAGCGACATGGAGGAGTGAAATGGAGGAGCGACATGGAGGAGTGACATAGAGTACTGACATGGAGGATGGACATGGAGGAGTGACATGAAGAACATATAGAGGTGACATGGAGGAGTGAAATGGAGTAGCGACATAGAGTAGTAACATGAGGAGTGAGTTTGCGTAGCGCCAATGAGGAGTGACATGGAGGGGTGACATATAGGAGTGACATAGAGTAGTGATATGGAGGATGGACATGGAGGAGTGACATAGAAGACATATAGAGGTGACATGGAGGAGTGAATTGGAGTTGTGACATAAAGGAGTGACATGGAGATGTTACATGAAGGACTGACATGGAGGAGTGATATAGAGGAGTGACGTGGAGGAGAGACATGGAAGAGTGACATGGAAAAGTGACAGGGCGGATAAACAAGGAGGGTTGATATGGTGGAGTGACATCGCGGAGGGACATGGGTGAGTGACTTGGAGGAGTGACATGAGGAGTGACATGAGGAGTGAGTTTGTGTAGCAACATGGAGGAGTGACATGGAATAGCGACAAGGAGTAGTGACATGGAGGAGGGACATGGAGGAGTGACTTTTAGATGTGACAGGGTTTATCAGGAAGGAGGGTTGATATGGTGGAGTGACATGGCGGAGGGACATGGATGAGTGACTTGGAGGAGTGAAATGGAGGAGTGACATGGAGGAGTGACATGGGGAGTGAGTTTGTATTGCGACATGGAGGAGTGACATGGACGAGTAACATAGAGGAGTGACATGGAGGAGTGACATGGAGGATGGACATGGAGCAGTGACATGAAAGACATATAGAGGTGAAATGGAGGAGTGACTTTGAGTAGCGACATGTAGGAGTGACCTGGAGAAGTGACATGGAGGAATGAAATGGTGGAGTGACATGGAGGAGAAACATGGAGGATTGATGTGGAGGAGCAACAAGGAGGAGCGACATGGAGGAGTGACATAAAGTAGTGACATGGAGGAGGGACATGGAGGAGTGACTTGGAGAAGTGACATGGTTGATCAGGATGTAGGGTTGATATGGTGGAGTGACATCGTGGAGGGACATGGGTGAGTGACTTGGAGGAGTGACATGGAGGATGACATGGAGGAGTGACATGGAGGAGTGACATAAAGGAATGACAAGGAGGAGTGACCTGGAGGAGTGACATGGAGGAGTGAAATGGTGGAGTGACATGGAGGAGTGAGTTGTTAGAGCGACATGGAGGATGGACATGGAGGAGTGACATGGAAGACATATAGAAGTGACATGGAGGAGTGACATGGAGGCGTGACAAGAAGTATTAAGTTGTTGTAGTGACTTGGAGGAGTAACAAGGAGGAGCAACACGGAGGAGCGACATGGAGGAGTGACAGGGCAGATAACCAAGGAAGATTGATATGGTGGAGTGACATGGCGGAGGGACATGCATGAGTGACATGGAGGAGTGACACAGAGGAGTGACATGGAAGATTGAGTAGGTGTAGCGACATGGAGGATGGACATGGAGGAGTGACATGGAAGACATATAGAAGTGACATGGAGGAGTGACATGGAGGAGTGACAAGAAGTATTGAGTTGGTGTAGTGACTTTGAGGAGTAACAAGGAGGAGCAACACGGAGGAGCGACATGGAGGAGTGACTTGGAGGAGTGACAAGGAGGAACAACAAGGAAGAGTGACATAGAGGAGTGATGTGGAGGAGAGACATGGAAGAGTGACATGGAGAAGTGACAGGGCGGATAACCAAGGAGGGTTGATATGGTGGAGTGACATCGCGGAGGGACATGGGTGAGTGACTTGGAAGAGTGACATGGAGGAGTGAATTGGAGGAGTGACATAAAGGAGTGACATGAGGAATGCCATGGATGATTGACATGGAGGAGTGACAAGGAGGGTTGAGTTTGTGTAGCGACATGGAGGAGTGACATGAAGTAGCGACATGGAGGAGTGACCTGGAGGAGTGACATGAAGGAGTGAAATGGTGGAGTGACATGGAGGAGTGAGTTGTTAGAGCGACATGGAGTAGAGACATGGAGGTGTGACATAGAGGAGTGACATGGAGGAGTGACAGGGCAGATAACCAAGGAAGATTGATATGGTGGAGTGACATGGCGGAGGGACATGGATGAGTGACATGGAGGAGTGACACGGAGGAGTGACATGGAAGATTGAGTAGGTGTAGCGACATGGAGGATGGACATGGAGGAGTGACATGGAAGACATATAGAAGTGACATGGAGGAGTGACATGGAGAAGTGACAAGAAGTATTGAGTTGGTGTAGTGACTTGGAGGAGTAACAAGGAGGAGCAACACGGAGGAGCGACATGGAGGAGTGACTTGGAGGAGTGACAAGGAGGAGCAACACGGAGGAGCGACATGGAGGAGTGAGTTAGTGTTGCGACATGGAGGAGTGACATGGAGGAGTGACATCGAGGAGTGACATGGAGGAGTGACATAGAGGAGTGATGTGGAGGAGAGACATGGAAGAGTGACATGGAGAAGTGACAGGGCGGATAACCAAGGAGGGTTGATATGGTGGAGTGACATCGCGGAGGGACATGGGTGAGTGACTTGGAGGAGTGACATGGAGGAGTGACATGAGGAGTGAGTTTGTGTAGTGACATGGAGGAGTGACATGGAGTAGCTACATGGAGGAGTTACATGGAGGAGTGACTTTGTGTAGCGACATGGAGGAGTGACATGGAGGAATGACATGGAGGAGTGACATGGAGAAGGGACACGGAGGAGCGACATGAAGGAGTGACATAGAGTAGTGATATGGAGGATGGACATGGAGGAGTGACATGGAAGACATATAGAGGTGACATGGAGGAGTGAATTGGAGTTGTGACATAAAGGAGTGACATGGAGATGTTACATGAAGGACTGACATGGAGGAGTGATATAGAGGAGTGACGTGGAGGAGAGACATGGAAGAGTGACATGGAAAAGTGACAGGGCGGATAAACAAGGAGGGTTGATATGGTGGAGTGACATCGCGGAGGGACATGGGTGAGTGACTTGGAGGAGTGACATGAGGAGTGACATGAGGAGTGAGTTTGTGTAGCAACATGGAGGAGTGACATGGAATAGCGACAAGGAGTAGTGACATGGAGGAGGGACATGGAGGAGTGACTTTTAGATGTGACAGGGTTTATCAGGAAGGAGGGTTGATATGGTGGAGTGACATGGCGGAGGGACATGGATGAGTGACTTGGAGGAGTGAAATGGAGGAGTGACATGGAGGAGTGACATGGGGAGTGAGTTTGTATTGCGACATGGAGGAGTGACATGGACGAGTAACATAGAGGAGTGACATGGAGGAGTGACATGGAGGATGGACATGGAGCAGTGACATGAAAGACATATAGAGGTGAAATGGAGGAGTGACTTTGAGTAGCGACATGTAGGAGTGACCTGGAGAAGTGACATGGAGGAATGAAATGGTGGAGTGACATGGAGGAGAAACATGGAGGATTGATGTGGAGGAGCAACAAGGAGGAGTGACATGGAGTAGCGACATAGAGTAGTTACATGAGGAGTGAGTTTGTGTAGCGACATGGAGGAGTGACATGGAGGAATGACATGGAGGAGTGAAATTAAGTAATGACATGAAGGAGTGACATTGAGGAGTGAGTTGGTGTAGTGACATGGAGGAGTAACTTTGAGTAGCGACATGGAGGAGTGACCTGGAGGATTGACATGAAGGAGTGAATTGGTGGAATGACATGGAGGAGTCACATGGAGGAGTGACATAAAGGATTGACATGGAGGAGTGACATGGAGGAGTAACATGGAGGAAGGAGTTGTTGAAGGGACATGGAGGAGTGACATAGAGGGGTGACATGGAGGAGTGACATAGAGTAGCGACATGGATGAGATACATGGAGGAGTGACATGGAGGAATGACATGGAGGAGTGAATTGGTGGAGTGACATGAAAGAGTAACACTGAGGAGCGACATGAAGGAGTGACATGGAGTAGTCAGATGGAGGAGGGACATGGAGGAGTGACTTGGAGATGTGACAGGGTTGATCAGGAAGGAGGGTTGATATGGTGGAGTGACATGGCGGAGGGACATGGATGAGTGACTTGGAGGAGTTACATTAGGAATGAGTTTGTGTAGCAACTTGGAGGAGTGACATGGAGTAGCTACATGGAGGAGTTACATGGAGGAGTGACATAGACGAGTGACATAGAGGAGTGACATGGAGGAGTGACATAGAGGAGTGACATGGATGAGTGACATGGAGGAGTGGCATGAAGGAGCAACATGGAGGAGCGACATGGAGGAGTAACTTGGAGGAGTGACATAAAGGATTGACATGCAGGAGTGACATGGAGGAGTAACATGGAGGAAAGAGTTGATGGAGCAACATGGAGGAGTCACATGGAATAGCAACATGGAGGAGTGATATGGAGGAGTGACATAGAGGATTGATGTGGAGTAGTGACATGGAGGATGGACATGGAGGAGTGACTTGGAGAAGTGATAGGGTTGATCAGGAAGGAGGGTTTATATGGTGGAGTGACATCGTGGAGGAGAGGCATGGAGGAGTGACCTAGAGGAGTGACATGGAGGAGTGACATGGAGGAGCAACATGGAAGAGTATTTTGGAGGAGTGACATAAAGGAGTGACATGGAGTAGTGACATGGAGGAGTAACATGGAGTAGGGAGTTGGTGGAGCTACATGGAGGAGTCATATGGAGTAGCAACATGGAGGAGTAACATGAAAGAGTGAGTTGGTGTAGCGACATGGAGGACTGACATGGAATAGCGACATCGAGGAGTGACATGGAGGAGTGACTTGGAGGAGCAACTCAGAGGAGCGACATGGAGGAGTGACAAGGAGTAGTGACATGATGGATGGACATGGAGGAGTGACATGGAAGACATATAGAAGTGACATGTAGGAGTGACATTGTTGAGTGATATGGAGAAGTGACAAGGAAGATTGAGTTGGTGTAGTGAAATGGAGTAGTGACATCGAGGAGTGACGTAGAGGAGAGACGTGGTGGAGTTAAATGGAGGAGTGAAATGGAGGAGCAACATGAAGGAGCGACATGGAGGAGTGACAAGGATGATTGAGTTGGTGTAGCGACATGGAGGAGTGACATGGAGGAGTGACATGGAGTAGCGACATTGAGGAGTGACATGAGGAATGATTTGGTGTAGTGACATGGAGGAGTGACATGGAAGAGTAACATGGAGGTGTGACATGGAGGAGTGACATAGAGGAGTGATGTGGAGGAGTGACATGGAGGAGTGACATGGACGAGGGACATGGAGGATTCAGGTGGTGTAGTGACATGGAGGAGTGACTTTGAGTAGCGACATGGAAGAGTGACCTGGAGGAGTTATATGGAGGAGTGACATGAGGAATGAGTTGTTGTAGCGACATGGAGGAGTGACATGGAGGAGTGACATGGAGGAGCAACATGGAGGAGCGACATGGAGGAGTAACTTGGAGGAGTGACATAAAGGAGTGACATGGAGGAGTGACATGGAGGAGTAACATGGAGGAAGGAGTTGGTGGAACGACATGGAGGAGTCACATGGAGTAGCGACATGGAGGAGTAACATGAAAGAGTGAGTTGGTGTAGCGACATGGAGGACTGACATGGAATAGCGACATGGAGGAGTGAAATGGAGGAGTGACATGGAGATGTGACATAGAGGATTGATGTGGAGGAGCAACACGGAGTAGCGAAATGGAGGAGTGACATGGAGTAGTGACATGGAGGAGGGACATGGAGGAGTGACTTGGAAGAGTGAGTTTGTGTAGCGACATGGAGTAGCTACATGGAGGAGTTACATGGAGGAGTGACTTGGAGGAGCAACACGGAGGAGCGACATGGAGGAGTGACATGGAGTAGTGACATGGAGTAGCTACATGTACGAGTTACATGGAGGAGTGACTTGGTGGAGCAACTTTGAGGAGTGACATGGAGTAGTGACATGGAGGATGGACATGGAGGATTGACATGGAAGACATATAGAGGTGACATGGAGGAGTGAATTGGAGGAGTGACATTGAGGATTGAGTTGGTGTAGTGACATGGAGGAGTGACTTTGACTAGCGAAATGAAGGAGTGAACTGGAGGAGTGACATGGATGATTGAAATCGTGGAGTGACATGGAGGAGTGAGTTGTTATAGCGACATGGAGGAAAGACATGTAGGAGTGACATGGTGGAGTGACATGGAGGAGTGACATAGAGTAGCGACATGGAGGAGTGAACTGGAGGAGTGAGTTGTTATAGCGACATGGAGTAGAGACATGGAGGAGTGAGTTGGTGTAGCAACATGGAGTATTGACATGGAGGAGCAACGCGGAGGAGCAACATGAAGGAGTGACATGGAGTAGTGACATGGAGGATGGACAAAGAGGTTTGTGTTGGTGTATTGACATGGAGGAGTGACATGAGGAGTGACATGAGGAGTGACGTAGAGGAGTGACGTGGTGGAGTGAAATGGAGGAGTGACATGGAAGAGTGAGTTTGTGTAGCGACATGGAGGAATGTCATGGAATAGCGACATGGAGGAGTGACAAGGAGGGTTGCCTTTGTGTTGTGACATGGAGGAGTGACATGAAGTAGTGACATGGAGGAGTGACATTGAGGAGTGAATTGGTGTAGTGACATGGAGGAGTGAACCTGGAGGAGTGACATGGAGGAGTGAAATGGTGGAGTGACATGGAGGAGGGAGTTTTTAGAGCGACATGGAGGAGAGAAATGGAGGAGTGAAATGGAGGAGTTAAATGGAGGAGTGACATAGAGGAGTGACATGGAGGAGAGACATGGAAGAGTGACATGGAGAAGTGACAGGTCGGATCACCAAGGAAGATTAATAGGGTGGAGTGACATGGCGGAGGGACATGGAAGAGTGACATGGAGAATTGATGTGGAGGAGCAACACGGAGGAGCGATATGAAGGAGTGACATGGAGGAGTAACATGGAGGAAGGAGTTGGTGGAGCGACATGGAGAAGTCACATGGAGTAGCGACATGGAGGAGTAAAATGAAAGAGTGAGTTTGTGTTGCGACATGGAGGACTGACATGGAGATGTGACATAGAGGATTGATGTGGAGGAGCAACACGGAGGAGCGACATGGAGGACTGACATGGAGTAGTGACATGGAGGAGGGACATGGAGGAGTGAATTGGAGAAGTTACAGGATTGATCAGGAAGGAGGGTTGATATGGTGGAGTGACATCATGGAGGGACATGGATGAGTGACTTGGAGGAGTGACACGGAGGAGCAACATGGAGGAGTGACATGGAGTAGTGACATGGAAGATGGACATGGAGGAGTGACATGGAAGACATATAGAGGTGACATGGAGGAGTGAATTTGAGGAGTGACATTGAGGAGTGAGTTGGTGTAGTGACATGGAGGAGTGACTTTGAATAGCGACATGGAGGAGAGACAAGGAGGAGTTACATGGAGGAGTTACATGGAGGAGTGACATAGAGGAGTGACAGGGCGGATCACCAAGGAAGATTGATATGGTGGAGTGACATGGATGAGTGACATGGAGGAGTGACACGGAGGAGCAACATGGAGGAGCGACATGGAGGACTGACATGGAGGAGTGACATGGAGGAGTGACATAGAGGAATGACGTGGAGGAGAGACATGGAAGAGTGACATGGAGAAGTGACAGGGCGGATCAACATGGAGGAGCGACAAGGACTAGTGACATGGAGGAGTGACATGAGGAGTGAGTTTGTGTAGCGACATGGAGGAGTGATATGGTGTAGTTAAATGGCGGAGTTACATGGATGAGTGAAATGGAGGAATGACATGGAGGATCAACACGGAGGAGTGACATGGAGTATGGACAAAAAGGTTTGATTTGGTGTATTGACATGGAGGAGTGACATGGAGAAGCGACATGGAGAAGTGACATGGAGTAGTGACATGGAGGAGGGACATGGAGGAGTGACTTGGAGAAGTGACAGGGTTGATCAGGATGGAGAGTTGATATGGTGGAGTGATATCGTGGAGGGACATGGGTGAGTGACTTGGAGAAGTGATATGGTGGAGCAACACAGAGGAGCGATATGGAGGAGTGACATGGAGTAGTGACATGGAGGATGAACATGGAGGAGTGACATGGAAGACATATAGAGGTGACATAAAGGAGTGAATTGGAGGAGTGAAATAAAGGAGTGACATGGAGTAGCTACATGGAGGAGTGACATGGAGGAGTGACATGGAGAAGCGACATGGAGAAGTGACATGGAAGAGTGAGTTGGTGTAGCGACATGGAGGATGGACAAAGAGGTTTGAGTTGGTGTATTGACATGGAGGAGTCACATGGTGTAGCGACATGGAGGAGTTACATGGAAGAGTGAGTTGGAGTAGCGACATTGAGGACTGAAATGGAATAGCGACATGGAGGAGTGACATGGAGGAATGACATAGAGAATTGATGTGGGGGAGCAACACGGAGGAGCGACATGGAGGAGTGACATGGAGGGTTGAGTTTGTGTTGTGACATGGAGGAGTGACATGAAGTAGTGTCATGGAGGAGTGACATTGAGGAGTGAGTTGGTGTAGTGACATGAAGGAGTGACTTTGAGTAGCGACATGGAGGAGTGACCTGGAGGAGTGACAGGGTTGATCAGGAAGGAGGGATGATATGGTGGAGTGACATCGTGGAGGGACATGGGTGAGTGACTTGGAGGAGTGACATGGAGGAGCAACACGGAGGAGCAACATTGAGGAGTGACATGGAGTAGTGACATGGAGGATGGACATGGAGGAGTGACATGGAAGACATATAGAGGTGACATGGACGAGTGAATTGGAGGAGTGACATAAACGAGTGACGTGGAGGAATGACATGGATGAGTTACATGGAGGAGTTACAAGGAGGGTTAAATTGGTGTAGCGACATGGAGGAGTGACATGGAGTAGCGACATGGAGTAGTGACATGAGTAATGAGTTGGTGTAGCGAAATTTAGGAGTGACATGGAATAACGACATGGAGGAGTGACACGGAGGTGTGACATGGTGGAGTGACATAGAGGAGCGACGTGGAGGCGTGACATGGAGGATGGATATGGAGGAGTGACATGGAAGACATATAAAAGTGACATGGATGAGTGACAAGGAGGAGTGACAAGAAGGATTGAGTTTGTGTAGTGACATGGCGAAGGGACATAGATGAGTTACATGCAGGAGTTACATGGAAGAGCAACATGGAGGAGCGACGTGGAGGAGTGAGTTGGTGGAGCGACATGGAGGAGTGACATGGAGTAGCGACATGGAGTAGTGACATGAGTAATGAGTTGGTGTAGCGAAATTTAGGAGTGACATGGAATAACGACATGGAGGAGTGACACGGAGGTGTGACATGGTGGAGTGACATAGAGGAGCGACGTGGAGGCGTGTCATGGAGGATGGATATGGAGGAGTGACATGGAAGACATATAAAAGTGACATGGATGAGTGACATGGAGGAGTGACAAGAAGGATTGAGTTGGTGTAGTGACATGGCGAAGGTACATAGATGAGTTACATGCAGGAGTGACATGGAAGAGCAGCATGGAGGAGCGACGTGGAGGAGTGAGTTGGTGGAGCGACATGGAGGAATCACATGCAGGAGTGAATTTGAGTAGCGACATGGAGGAGTGACCTGGAGGAGTGACAAGGAGGAGTGAAATGGTGGAGTGACATGGAGGAGTGAGTTGTTAGAGCGACATGGAGGAGAGACATGGAGGATTGACATGGAGGAGTGACATGGATGAGTGACATGGAGGAGTGACATGGAAGAGCAACATGGAGGAGCGACATGGAGGAGTAACTTGGAGGTTGATATAAAGGATTGACATGGAGAAGTGACATGGAGGAGTAGCATGGAGGAAGGAGTTGGTGGAGCGACATGGAGGAGTCATATGGAATAGCGACATGGAGGAGTGACATGGAGTAGTGACATAGAGGATTGATGTGGAGTAGTGACATGGAGGATGGACATGGAGGAGTGACTTGGAGAAGTCACAGGGTTGATCAGGAAGGAGGGTTTATATGGTGGAGTGACATCGTGGAGGGACATGGGTGAGTGACTTGGAGGAGTGACATGGAGTAGCTACATGGAGGAGTTACATGGACCAGTGACATGGACGATTGACATAGAGGAGTGACATGGAGTAGTGACATAGAGGAGTGACATGGATGAGTAACATGGAGGAGTTACATGGAGGAGCAACATGGAGGAGCGACATGGAGGAGTAACTTGTAGGAGTGAAATAAAGGATTGACATGGAGGAGTGACATGGAGGAGTAATATGGAGGAAGGAGTTGGTGGAGCGACATGGAGGAGTCACATGGAATAGCGACATGGAGGAGTGACATGGAGGAGTGACATGGAGGATTGACATAGAGGTTTGATGTGGAGTAGTGACATGGAGGATAGACATGGAGGAGTGACTTGGAGAAGTGACAGGGTTGATCAGGAAGGAGGGTTTATATGGTGGAGTGACATCGTGGAGGGACATGGGTGAGGGACTTGGAGGAGTGACAAGGAGGAGCAACACGGAGGAGCGACATGGAGGAGTGACATGGAGTAGTGACATGGAGGATGGACATGAAGGAGGGAGTTGGTGGAGCGACATGGAGGAGTCACATGGAGTAGCAACATGGAGGAGTAACATGAAAGAGTGAGTTGGTGTAGCGACATGGAGGACTGACATGGAATAGCTACATGTAGTATTGACATGGAGGAGTGACTTGGAGGAGCAACTCGGAGTTGCGACATGGAGGAGTGACACGGAGTAGTGCCATGATGGATGGACATGGAGGAGTGACATGGAAGACATATAGAAGTTACATGGAGGAGTGACATGGAGGAGTGACATAGAGGAGTGACATGGAGGAGTGACATGAAGGCGTGACATGGAGAAATGAATTAGTGGAGCGACATTGAGATCAAACATGACATTGAAGACTTGGAGAAGTGACATGGAGGAGCGACATGGAGGAGTGACATAAAGGAGTGACAAGGAAGAATGACATGGATGAGTGACATGGAGGAGTGACAAGGAGGATTGAGTTGGTGTAGGGACATGGAGGAGTGACATTGAGTCGTGTAATGGATGAGTGACATGAGGAGTGAGTTGGTGTATTGACATGGAGGAGTGAAATGGTGGAGTGACATGGAGGAGTGAGTTGTTAGAGCGACATAGAGGAGTGACATGGAGGAGTGACATGGAGGAGTGACATGGAGGAGTGACATAGAGGAGTGAAGTGGAGGAGAGACATGGAAGAGTGACATGGAGAAGTGACAGGGTGGCTCACCAAGGAAGATTGATATGGTGAAGTGACATGGCGGAGGGACATGGATGAGTGACATGGTGGAGTGACATGGAAGAATGACATGGATGAGTGATATGGGGAGTGATGTAGAGGAGTGTTCGTGATGGAGTGAAATGGAGGAATAACATGGATGAGTGACATGGAGGAGTGACAAGGAGGATTGAGTTGGTGTAGCGACATGGAGGAGTGACATGGATGAGTGACATGGAGTAGCGACATGGAGGAGTAAGATGAGGAATGAGTTAGTGTAGCGACATGGAGGAGTGACGTGGAATAACGACATGGAGTGATATGGAGGTGTGACATGGAGGAGTGACATGGAGGAGTGACATAGAGGAGTGACGTGGAGGAGTGAAATGGAGGAGGAACATGGAGGAGTTACATGGAGGAGTGACAAGGAGGATTGAGTTGGTGTAGTGACATGGCGGAGGGACATAGATGAGATACATAAAGGAGGGACAGGGAGGATTGACATGGAAGAGCAACACGGAGGAGCGACATGGAGTGACATGGAGTAGTGACATGGAGGATGGACAAAGAGGTTTGTGTTGGTGTATTGACATGGAGGAGTGACATGAGGACTGATGTAGAGGAGTGACGTGGTCGAGTGAAATGGAGGAGTGACATGGAAGAGTTAGAGTGTGTATTGCGAAATGGGGGAGTGACATGGAATAGCGACATGGAGGAGTGACATGGAGGAGTGACATAGAGGATTGATGTGGAGGAGCAACACGGAGGAGCGACATGGAGGAGTGAATTGGAGGAGTGACATGGAGGATGGAAATGGAGGAGTGACATGGAAGACATATAGAGGTGACATGGAGGAGTGAATTGGAGGAGTGACATAAAGGAGTGACATTGAGGAATGACATGGATGAGTGACATGGAGGAGTGACATGGAAGAGCGACATCGAGTAGTGACAAGGAGGAGTGACATGGAGTAATGACATAAAGGAGGCACATAGAGGAGTGACTTGGAGATGTGACAGGGTTGATCAGGAAGGAGGGTGTATATGGTGGAGTGACACGCAGGAGTGACATGAGGAGTGAGTTTGTGTAGCGACATAGAGGAGTGACATGGAGGAGTGACATAGAGGAGTGAAGTGGAGGAGACACATGGAAGAGTGACATGTTGAAGTGACAGGGTGGCTCACCAAGGAAGATTGATATGGTGAAGTGACATGGCGGAGTGACATGGAAGAATGACATGGATGAGTGATATGGGGAGTGATGTAGAGGAGTGTTCGTGATGGAGTGAAATGGAGGAGTGACATGGAAGAGTGAGTTGGTGTAGCGACATGGAGGAGTGACATGGAATAACGACATGGAGGAGTTACATGGAGGAGTGACATGGAGGAGTGATATAGAGGATTGACGTGGAGGACAGATATGGAGGAGTGACTTGGAGAAGTGACAGGGTTGAACAGGAAGGAGGGTTGATATGGTGGAGTGACATGGCGGAGGGACATGGATGAGTGACATGGAAGAGTGGAATGGAGGAGCAACACGGAGGAGCGACATGGGGGTGTGATATGGAGTAGTGACATGGAGGATGGACATGGAGGAGTGACATGGAAGACATATAGAAGCGTCATGGAAGAGTGAATTGGAGGAGTGACATGGAGTAGCGACATGGAGGAGTAAGATGAGGAATGAGTTAGTGTAGCGACATGGAGGAGTGACGTGGAATAACGACATGGAGTGATATGGAGGTGTGACATGGAGGAGTGACATGGAGGAGTGACATAGAGGAGTGACATAGAGGATTGATGTGGAGGAGCAACACAGAGGAGCGACATGGAGGAGTGACATGGAAGAGTTAGTTGGTGTAGCGAAATGGAGGATTGACATGGAATAGAGACATGGAGGAGTGACATGGAGGAGTGACATAGAGGATTGATGTGGAGGAGCAACACGGAGGAGCGACATGGAGGAGTGACATGGAGTAGTGACATGGAGGATGGACATGGAGGAGTGACATGGAAGACATATAGAGGTGACATGGAGGAGTGAATTGGAGGAGTGACATAAAGGAGTGACATGGTGGAATGACATGGATGAGTGACATGGAGGAGTGACATGGAAGAGCGACATCGAGTAGTGACAAGGAGGAGTGACATGGAGTAATGACATGGAGGAGGCACATAGAGGAGTGACTTGGAGGTGTGACAGGGTTGATCAGGAAGGAGGGTGTATATGGTGGAGTGACATGCAGGAGTGACATGAGGAGTGAGTTTGTGTAGCGACATAGAGGAGT
Source organism: Sebastes schlegelii (assembly GCA_014673565.1). Taxonomy (NCBI): domain Eukaryota; kingdom Metazoa; phylum Chordata; class Actinopteri; order Perciformes; family Sebastidae; genus Sebastes; species Sebastes schlegelii. Next base: position 35,241,484 of record CM025825.1, read on the forward strand.
GACATGGAGGAACAACACGGAGGAGTGACATGGAGGATGGACAAAGAGGTTCGAGTTGGTGTATTGACATGGAGGAGTCACATGGAGTAGCGACATGGAGGAGTAACATGGAAGAGTGAGTTGGTGTAGCGACATGGAGGACTGACATGGAATAGCGACAGGGAGGAGTGATATGGAGGAGTGACATGGAGGAGTGATATAGAGAATTGATGTGGAGGAGCAACACAGAGGAGGGACATGAAGGAGTGACATGGAGTAGTGACATGGAGGAGGGACATGGAGGAGTGACTTGGAGAAGTGACAGGGTTGATCAGAAAGAAGAGTTGATATGGTGGAATGACATCGTGGAGGGACATGGAGCATGGACATGGAGGAGTGACATGGAAGACATATAGAGGTGACATGGAGGAGTGAGTTGTTAGAGCGATATGGAGGAGTGACATGGAGGATGGACATGGAGGAGTGACTTGGAGAAGTGACAGGGTTGATTAGGAAGGAGGGTTGATATGGTGGAGTAACATCGTGGAGGGACATGGGTGAGTGACTTGGAGGAGTGACAAGGAGGAGCAACACGGAGGAGCGACATGAAGGAGTGACATGGAGGAATGACATGGATGAGTGACATGGAGGAGTGACAAGAAGTAGTGACAAGGAGGAATGACATTGAGGATTGAGTTGGTGTAGCGACATGGAGGAGTGACATGGACGAGTGACATAGAGTAGCGACATGGAGGAGATACATGGAGGAGTGACATGTAGGAATGACATGGAGGAGTGACATGAAGTATTGACATTGAGGAATGACATTGAGGAGTGAGTTGGTGTAGTGACAAGGAGGAGTGACTTTGAGCAGCGACATGGAGGAGTGACCTGGAGGAGTGACATGGAGGAGTGAGTTGTTAGAGCGACATGGAGGAGAGAAATGGAGGAATGACATGGATGAGTGACATGGAGGAGTGACAAGAAGTAGTGACATGGAGGAGTGACATTGAGGAGTGAGTTGGTGTGGCGACATGGAGGAGTGACATGGAGTAGCGACAAAGAGTAGTAACATGAGGAGTGAGTTTTTTGTAGCGACATGGAGGAGTGACATGGAGGAGTGACATAGAGTAGAGACATGGAGGAGATACATGGAGGAGTTACATGGAGGAATGACATGGAGGAGTGACATGGAGGAGGGACATGGAGGAGCGATATGGAGAAGTGACATGAAAGAGTGTAAAGGAGGATTGAGTTTGTGTAGCGACATGGAGAAGTGACATGGAGTAGCTTCATGGAAGAGTTACATGGAGGACTGACTTGGAGGAGCAACACGGAGGAGCGACATAGAGGAGGGACATGGAGGAGTGACTTGGAAGACATATAGAAGTGACATGGAGGAGTGAATTGGAGGAGTGACATAAAGGAGTGACATGGAGGAGTGACCTGGAGGAGTGACATGGAGGAGTGAAATGGTGGAGTGACATGGAGTAACTACATGTAGGAGTGACATTGAGGAGTGAGTTGTTAGAGTGACATGGAGGAGTGACATAGAGGATTGATGTGGAGTAGTGACATGGAGGATGGACATGGAGGAGTTACTTGGAGAAGTGACAGGGTTTATCAGGAAGGAGGGTTGATATGGTGGAGTGACATCGTGGAGGGACATGGGTGAGTGACTTGGAGGAGTGACAAGGAGCATCAACATGGAGGAGCGACATGGAGGAATGACATGGAGTAGTGACATGGAGGATGGACATGGAGGAGTGACTTGGAGAAGTGACAGGGTTTATCAGGAAGGGGGGTTTATATGGTGGAGTGACATCGTGGAAGGACATGGGTGAGTGACTTGGAGGAGTGACAAGGAGGAGCAACACGGAGGAGCGACATGGAGGAGTGACATAGAGAAGTGACATGGAGGATGGACATGGAGGAGTGACATGGAAGACATATAGAGGTGACATGGAGGAGTGAATTGGAGTTGTGACATAAAGGAGTGACATGGAGATGTGACATGGAGGACTGACATGGAGGAGTGATATAGATGAGTGACGTGGAGGAGAGACATGGAAGAGTTACATGGAGAAGTGACAGGGCGGATAACGAAGGAGGGTTGATATGGTGGAGTGACATCGCGGAGGGACATGGGTGAGTGACTTGGAGGAGTGACATGGAAGAGTGACATGAGGAGTGAGTTTGTGTAGCGACATGGAAGAGTGACATGGAGTAGCTACATGGAGGAGTTACATGGAGGACTGACTTGGAGGAGCAACACGGAGGAGCGACATGGAGGAGGGACATAGAGGAGTGACTTGGAAGACATATAGAAGTGACATGGAGGAGTGAATTGGAGGAGTGACATAAAGGAGTGACATGGAGGAATGACATGGATGAGTGACATGGAGAAGTGACTTTGAGTAGCGACATGGAGGAGCGACATGGAGGAGTGACATGGATTAGTGACATGGAGTAGCTACATGTAGGAGTTACATGGAGGAGTGACTTGTAGGAGCAACATGGAGGAGTGACATAGAGGATTGATGTGGAGGAGCAACAAGGAGGAGCAACACGGAGGAGTGACATGGAGTAGTGACATGGAGGATGGACATGGAGCAGTGACATGAAAGACATATAGAGGTGACATGTAGGAGTGAATTGGAGGAGTGACATAAACGAGTGACATGGAGGAATGACATGGATGAGTGACATGGAGGAGTGACTTTGAGTAGCGACATTGAGGAGTGACCTTGAGAAGTGACATGGAGGAGTGAAATGGTGGAGTGACATGGAGGAGTGACATGGAGGATTGATGTGGAGGAGCAAGAAGGAGGAGCGACATGGAGGAGTGACATGGAGTAGTGACATGGAGGAGGGAGATGGAGGAATGACATGGATGAGTGACATGGAGGAGTGACTTTGAGTAGCGACATGGAGGAGTGACCTGGAAGAGTGACATGGAGAAGTGACAGGGCGGATAACCAAGGAGGGTTGATATGGTGGAGTGACATCGCGGAGGGACATGGGTGAGTGACTTGGAGGAGTGACATGGAATAGCGACATGGAGGAGTGACTTGGAATAGCGACATGGAGGAGTGAAATGGAGGAGTGACTTTGAGTAGCGACATGGAGGAGTGACCTGGAGGAGTGACATGGAGGAGTGAAATGGTGGAGTGACATGGAGGAGTGAGTTGTTATAGCGACATGGAGGAGAAACATGGAGGAGTGACATGAGGAGTGACATAGAGGAATTTCTTGGAGGAAAGACATGGAGGAATGACATGGAGGAGCAACATGAAGGAGTGACATGGAGGAGTGACATGGAGGAGTGACATGAGGAGTTAGTTTGTGTAGCGACATGGAGGAGTGACATGGAGTAGCTACATGGAGGAGTGACTTGGAGGAGCAACTCTGAGGAGCGACATGGAGGAGAGACATGGAGTAGTGACATGGAGGAGGGACATGGAGGAGTGACTTGGAGAAGTGACAGGGTTGATCAGGAAGTAGGGTTGATATGGTGGAGTGACATAGTGGAGGGACATGGTTGAGTGACTTGGAGGAGTGACATGGAGGAGCAACACGGAGGAGCAACATGGAGGAGTGACATGGAGTAGTAACATGGAGGATGGACATGGAGGAGTGACATGGAGGAATGACATGGATGAATGACATGGAGGAGTGACTTTGAGTAGCGACATGGAAGAGTGACCTGGAGGAGTGACATGGAGGAGTGAAATGGTGGAGTGACATGGAGGTGTGAGTTGTTAGAGCGACATGGAGGAGAGACTTGGAGGAGTGACATGGAGGAGTGACATGGAGGAGTGACATAGAGGAGTGACGTGGAGGAGAGACATGGAAGAGTGACATGGAGAAGTGACAGGTCGGATCACTTAGGGAGATTGATAGGGTGGAGTGACATGGCGGAGGGACATGGATGAGTGACATGGAGGAGTGACATGGAGGAGTGAATTGGAGGATTGACATAAAGGAGTGACATGAGGAATGACATGGATGAGTGACATGAAGGAGTGAAATGGTGGAGTGACATGGAGGAGTGAGTTGTTAGAGCGACATGAAGTAGAGACATGGAGGAGTGACATGGAGGAGTGACATTGAGGAGTGACATAGAGGAATGACGTGGAGGAGAGACATGGAAGAGTGACATGGAGAAGTGACAGGGCGGATAACCAAGGAAGATTGATATGGTGTAGTGACATGGCGGAGGGACATGGATGAGTGACATGGAGGAGTGACACGGAGGAGCAACATGGAGGAGTGACATAGAGGAGTGACATGGATTAGTGACATGGAGTAGCTACATGTAGGAGTTACATGGAGGAGTGACTTGTAGGAGTAACATGGAGGAGTGACATAGAGGATTGATGTGGAGGAGCAACATGGAGGAGCAACACGGAGGAGTGACATTTGAATAGTGACATGGAGGATGGACATGGAGCAGTGACATGAAAGACATATAGAGGTGACATGGAGGAGTGAATTGGAGGAGTGACTTTGAGTAGCGACATGGAGGAGTGACCTGGAGGAGTCACATGGAGGAGTGAAATGGTGGAGTGACATGGAGGAGTGAGTTGTTATAGCAACATGGAGGAGAAACATGGAGGAGTGACATGGAGTAGCGACATGGAGGAGTGACATGAGTAATGAGTTAGTGTAGATACATGGAGGAGTGACATGGAATAACGACATGGAGGAGTTACATGGAGGTGTGACATGGAGGAGTGACATAGAGGAGTGACGTGGAGGAGTGACATGGAGGAGGGACATGGAGGAGTGACATGGAAGACATATAGAAGTGACATGGATGAGTGACATGGAGGTGTGACAAGAAGTATTGAGTTGGTGTAGTGACATGGCGGAGGGACATAGATGAGTTACATTGAGGAGTTACATGGAAGAGCAACATGGAGGAGCGACATAAAGGAGTGAGTTGGTGGAGCGACATGGAAGAGTCACATGGAGTAGCGACATAGAGGAGTGACATGAAGTAGTGACATGGAGGAGTGACATTGAGGAGTGAGTTGGAGGAGTGAAATGATGGAGTGACATGGAGGAGTGAGTTTTTATAGCGACATGGAGGAGAGACATGGAGGAGTGAAATGGTGGAGTGACATGGAGGAGTGAGTTTTTATAGCGACATGGAGGAGAGACATGGAGGAATGACATGGAGGAGTGACATGGAGGAGTGACATAGAGGAGTGACAGGGCGGATCACCAAGGAAGATTGATATGGTGGAGTGACATGGCGGAGGGACATGGATGAGTGACATGGAGGAGTGACATGGAGGAGCAACATGGAGGAGCGACATGGAGGAGTGACAAGGAGGATTGAGTTGGTGTAGCGACATGGAGGAGTGACATAGAGTAGCGACATGGAGGAGTAACATGGAGGAGCGACATGGAGGAGCAACATGGAGGAGCGACATGGAGGAGTGACAAGGAGGATTGAGTTGGTGTAGCGACATGGAGGAGTGACATAGAGTAGCGACATGGAGGAGTGACATGGAGGAGCAACACGGAGGAGTGACATGGAGGAGTGAGTTGGTGTAGCGACATTGAGGACTGACATGGAATAGCGACATGGAGGAGTGACATGGAGGAGTGACATAGAGAATTGATGTGGAGGAGCAATACGGAGGAGCGACATGGAGGAGTGACATGGAGTAGTGATATGGAGGAGGGACATGGAGGAGTGACTTGGAGAAGTGACAGGGTTGATCAGGAAGGAGAATTGATATGGTGGAGTGACATCATGGAGGGACATGGGTGATTTACTTGGAGAAGTGATATGGAGGAACAACACAGAGGAGCGACATGGAGGAGTGACATGGAGTAGTGACATGGAGGATGAACATGGAGGAGTGACATGGAAGACATATAGAGGTGACATAAAGGAGTGACATAAAGGAGTGACATGGAGGAATGACATGGATGAGTGACATGGAGGAGTAACATTGAGGAGTGAGTTGGAGGAGTGAAATGGTGGAGTGACATGGAGGAGTGAGTTTTTATAGTGACATGAAGGAGAGATATGGAGGAGTGACATAGAGGTGTGACGTGGAGGAGAGACATGGAAGAGAGACATGGAGAAGTGACAGGGCGGATCACAAAGGAAGATTGATATGGTGGAGTGACATGGCGGAGGGACATGGATGAGTGACATGGAGGAGTGACATAGAGGAGTGACATGGATGAGTAACATGGAGGAGTTACATTGAGGAGCAACATGGAGGAGCGACATGGAGGAGTAACTTGTAGGAGTGAAATAAAGGATTGACATGGAGGACTGACATGGAGGAGTAACATGGAGGAAGGAGTTGGTGGAGCGACATGGAGTCACATGGAATAGCGACATGGAGGAGTGACATGGATGAGTGACTTGGAGAAGTGACAGGGTTGATCAGGAAGGAGGGTTTATATGGTGGACTGACATCGTGGAGGGACATGGGTGAGGGACTTGGAGGAGTGACAAGGAGGAGCAACACGGAGGAGCGACATGGAGGAGTGACATGGAGTAGTGACATGGCGGATGGACATGAAGGAGGGAGTTGGTGGAGCGACATGGAGGAGTCACATGGAGTAGCAACATGGAGGAGTAACATGAAAGAGTGAGTTGGTGTAGCGACATGGAGGACTGACATGGAATAGCTACATGTAGTAGTGACATGGAGGAGTGACTTGGAGGAGCAACTCGGAGTTGCGACATGGAGGAGTGACACGTAGTAGTGCCATGATGGATGGACATGGAGGATTGACATGGAAGACATATAGAAGTTACATGGAGGAGTGACATGGAGGAGTGACCTAGAGGACTGACATGGAGGAGTGACATGAAGGCGTGACATGGAGAAATGAATTAGTGGAGCGACATGGAGATCAGACATGACATTGAAGACTTGGAGAAGTGACATGGAGGAGCGACATGGAGGAGTGACATTAGGAGTGAGTTGGTGTATTGACATGGAGGAGTGACATAAAGGAGTGACAAGGAAGAATGACATGGATGAGTGACATGGAGGAGTGACAAGGAGGATTGAGTTGGTGTAGGGACATGGAGGAGTGACATTGAGTCGTGTAATGGATGAGTGACATGAGGAGTGAGTTGGTGTATTGACATGGAGGAGTGAAAAGGTGGAGTGACATGGAGGAGTGAGTTGTTAGAGCAAAATAGAGGAGTGACATGGAGGAGTGACATGGAGGAGTGACATGGAGGAGTGACATAGAGGAGTGAAGTGGAGGAGAGACATGAAACAGTGACATGGAGAAGTGACAGGGTGGCTCACCAAGGAAGATTGATATGATGAAGTGACATGGCGGAGGGACATGGATGAGTGACATGGTGGAGTGACATGGAAGAATGACATGGATGAGTGATATGGGGAGTGATGTAGAGGAGTGTTCGTGATGGAGTGAAATGGAGGAGTGACATGGAAGAGTGAGTTGGTATAGTGACATGGAGGAGTGACATGGAATAACGACATGGAGTAGTGACATGGAAGAGTGACATGGAGGAGTGATATAGAGAATTGACGTGGAGGACAGATATGGAGGAGTGACTTGGAGAAGTGACAGGGTTGAACAGGAAGGAGGGTTGATATGGTGGAGTGACATGGCGGAGGGACATGGATGAGTGACATGGAGGAGTGGAATGGAGGAGCAACACGGAGGAGCGACATGGGGGTGTGATATGGAGTAGTGACATGGAGGATGGACATGGAGGAGTGACATGGAAGACATATAGAAGCGTCATGGAAGAGTGAATTGGAGGAGTGACATGGAGTAGCGACATGGAGGAGTAAGATGAGGAATGAGTTAGTGTAGCGACATGGAGGAGTGACGTGGAATAACGACATGGAGTGATAAGTAGGTGTGACATGGAGGAGTGACATGGAGGAGTGACATAGAGGTGTGACGTGGAGGAGTAAAATGGAGGAGGAACATGGAGGAGTTACATGGAGGAGTGACAAGGAGGATTGAGTTGGTGTAGTGACAAGGAGGAGTGACTTTGAGCAGCGACATGGAGGAGTGACCTGGAGGAGTGACATGGAGGAGTGAGTTGTTAGAGCAACATGGAGGAGAGAAATGGAGGAATTATATGGATGAGTGACATGGAGGAGTGACAAGAAGTAGTGACATGGAGGAGTGACATTGAGGACTGAGTTGGTGTGAATACATGGAGGAGTGACATGGAGTAGCGACAAAGAGTAGTAACATGAGGAGTGAGTTTTTTGTAGCGACATGGAGGAGTGACATGGAGGAGTGACATAGAGTAGAGACATGGAGGAGATACATGGAGGAGTTACATGGAGGAATGACATGGAGGAGTGACATGGAGGAGGGACATGGAGGAGTGAGTTGGTGGAGCGACATGGAGGAGTGAAATGGAGTAGCGACATAGAGTAGTAACATGAGGAGTGAGTTTGCGTAGCGCCAATGAGGAGTGACATGGAGGTGTGACATGTAGGAGTGACATATAGTAGTGACATGGAGGAGATACATGGAGGAGTGACATGGAGGAATGACATGGAGGAGTGACATGGAGGAGGGACATGGAGGAGCGATATGGAGGAGTGACATGAAAGAGTGTAAAGGAGGATTGAGTTTGTGTAGCGACATGGAGGAGTGACATGAAGTAGTGACATTGAGGAGTGACATTGAGGAGTGAGTTGGTGTAGTGACATGAAGGAGGGACATAGATGAGTTATATGGATGAGTGACATGGAAGAGCAACATGGAGGAGCGACGTGGAGGAGTGAGTTGGTGGAGCGACATGGAGGAGTGACTTGGAGAAGTGACAGGGTTGATCAGGAAGGAGGGTTGATATGGTGGAGTAACATCATGGAGGGACATGGGTGAGTGACTTGGAGGAGTGACAAGGAGGAGCAACACGGAGGAGCGACATGGAGGAATGACTTGGAGGAGTGACAAGTAAGAGCAACACGGAGGAGCGACATGGAGGAGTGAAATGGAGGAGCGACATGGAGGAGTGACATAGAGTACTGACATGGAGGATGGACATGGAGGAGTGACATGAAGAACATATAGAGGTGACATGGAGGAGTGAATTGGAGGAGTGACATAAAGTAGTAACATGGAGGAGTTACATTGAGAAGTGAGTTGGTGTAGCGACATGGAGGAGTGAAATGGAGTAGCGACATAGAGTAGTAACATGAGGAGTGAGTTTGCGTAGCGCCAATGAGGAGTGACATGGAGGGGTGACATGTAGGAGTGACATATAGTAGTGACATGGAGGAGATACATGGAGGACTGACATGGAGGAATGACATGGAGGAGTGACATGGAGGAGGGACATGGAGGAGCGATATGGAGGAGTGACATGAAAGAGTGTAAAGGAGGATTGAGTTTGTGTAGCGACATGGAGGAGTGACATGAAGTAGACACATTGAGGAGTGACATTGAGGAGTGAGTTGGTGTAGTGACATGAAGGAGTGACTTTCAGTAGCGACATGGAGGAGTGACTTGGAGGAGTAACATGGAGGAGCGAGTTGTTATAGCGACATGGAGGAAAGAAATGGAGGAGTTACATGGAGGAGTGACTTGGAGGACTGACATGGAATAGCGACATGGAGGAGTGACATGGAGTACTGACATGGAGGATGGACATGGAGGAGGGACATGGAGAACATATAGAGGTGACATGGAGGAATGAATTGGAGGAGTGACATAAAGTAGTAACATGGAGGAGTTACATTGAGGAGTGAGTTGGTGTAGCGACATGGAGGAGTGACATAGATGATTGATGTGGATTAGTGATATGGAGGATGGATATGGAGGAGTGAATTGGAGGAGTGACATAAAGGAGTGACATGTAGGTGTGACATGGATGAGTGACATGGAGGACTGACATGGAGGAATGAATTGGAGGAGTGACATAAAGGAGTGACATGGAGGAATGACATGGAGGCGTGACAAGGAGGGTTGAGTTTGTGTTGTTACATGGAAGAGTGACTTTGAGTAGCGACATGGAGTAGTGACCTGGAGGAGTGACATGGAGGAGTGAAATGTGGAGTGACATGGAGGAGTGAGTTGTTAGAGCGACATGGAGGAGTGACATGGAGGAGTGACATAGAGGATTGATGTGGAGTAGTGACATGGAGGATGGACATGGAGGAGTGACTTGGAGAAGTGACAGGGTTGATCAGGAAGGAGGGTTGATATGGTGGAGTGACATCGTGGAGGGACATGGGTGATTGACTTGGAGGAGTGACAAGGAGGAGCAACACGGAGGAGCGACATGGAGGAGTGACATGGAGTAGTGATATGGAGGATGGACATGGAGGAGTGACTTGGAGAAGTGACAGGGCGGATAAACAAGGAGGGTTGATATGGTGGAGTGACATCGCGGAGGGACATGGGTGAGTGACTTGGAGGAGTGACATGAGGAGTGACATGAGGAGTGAGTTTGTGTAGCAACATGGAGGAGTGACATGGAATAGCGACAAGGAGTAGTGACATGGAGGAGGGACATGGAGGAGTGACTTTTAGATGTGACAGGGTTTATCAGGAAGGAGGGTTGATATGGTGGAGTGACATGGCGGAGGGACATGGATGAGTGACTTGGAGGAGTGAAATGGAGGAGTGACATGGAGGAGTGACATGGGGAGTGAGTTTGTATTGCGACATGGAGGAGTGAAATGGAGTAGCTACATGGAGGAGTGACATGGACGAGTAACATAGAGGAGTGACATGGAGGAGTGACATGGAGGATGGACATGGAGCAGTGACATGAAAGACATATAGAGGTGAAATGGAGGAGTGACTTTGAGTAGCGACATGTAGGAGTGACCTGGAGAAGTGACATGGAGGAATGAAATGGTGGAGTGACATGGAGGAGAAACATGGAGGATTGATGTGGAGGAGCAACAAGGAGGAGCGACATGGAGGAGTGACATAAAGTAGTGACATGGAGGAGGGACATGGAGGAGTGACTTGGAGAAGTGACATGGTTGATCAGGATGTAGGGTTGATCTGGTGGAGTGACATCGTGGAGGGACATGGGTGAGTGACTTGGAGGAGTGACATGGAGGATGACATGGAGGAGTGACATGGAGGAGTGACATAAAGGAATCACATGGAGGAGTGACCTGGAGGAGTGACATGGAGGAGTGAAATGGTGGAGTGACATGGAGGAGTGAGTTGTTAGAGCGACATGGAAGATGGACATGGAGGAGTGACATGGAAGACAAATAGAAGTGACGTGGAGGAGTGACATGGAGGAGTGACAAGAAGTATTGAGTTGTTGTAGTGACTTGGAGGAGTAACAAGGAGGAGCAACACGGAAGAGCAACATGGAGGAGTGACAGGGCAGATAACCAAGGAAGATTGATATGGTGGAGTGACATGGCGGAGGGACATGGATGAGTGACATGGAGGAGTGACACGAAGGAGCAACATGGAGGAGCGACATGGAGGAGTGACATGGAAGAGTGAGTAGGTGTAGCGACATGGAGGATGGACATGGAGGAGTGACATGGAAGACATATAGAAGTGACATGGAGGAGTGAATTGGAGGAGTGACATAAACGAATGACATGGAGGAGTGAAATGGTGGAGTGACATGGAGGAGTGAGTTGTTAGAGCAACATGGAGGGGAGACATGGAGAAGTGACATGGAGGAGTGAAATAAACGAGTGACATGGAGGAATGACATGGATGAGTGACATGGAAGAGTGACTTTGAGTAGCGACATGGAGGAGTGACCTGGAGGAGTATCATGGAGGAGTGACTTTGAGTAGCGACATGAAGGAGTGACATGGAAGACATATAGAGGTGACATCGAGGAGTTGATTGGAGGAGTGACATAAAGGAGTGACATGGAGGAATGACATGGAGGAGTGACAAGAAGTATTGACATGGAGTAGTAACATGAGGAGTGTGTTGGTGTAGCGACATGGAGGAGTGACATGGAGTAGCGACATAGAGTAGTAACATGAGGAGTGATTTTGTGTAGCGACATGGAGGAATGACATGGAGGAGTGAAATGGAGGAGGGACATGGAGTGACATGGAGGAATGACTTGGAGGAGTGACATGGAGGAGGGACATGGAGGAGTGAAATAGAGGAGTGATATGAAAGAGTATAAAGTAGGATTGAGTTTGTGTAGCAACATGGAGGAGTGACATGAAGTAGTGACATTGAGGAGTGACATTGAGGAGTGAGTTAGTGTAGTGACATGGAGGAGTGACTTTGAGGAGTGACATGGAGGAGTGACATGGAGGAGTGACATGAGGAGTGAGTTTGTGTAGCGACATGGAGGAGATACATGGAATAGCAACAAGAAGTAGTGACAAGGCGGAGGGACATGAATGAGTGACTTGGATGAGTGACTTGGAGCAGCGAAATGGAGTAGCTACATGGAGGAGTAACATGGAGGAGTGACATGGACGATTGACATAGAGGAGTGACATGGAGGAGTGAAATAGAGGAGTGACATGGATGAGTGATATGGAGGAGTGACATGGAGGAGCAACATGGAGGAGTAACTTGGAATAGCGACATGGAGGAGTGACATGGAGGAGTGACATGGAGGAGTGACATAGAGGATTGATGTGGAGTAGTGACAATGAGGATGGACATGGAGGAGTGACTTGGAGAAGTGACAGGCATGATCAGGAAGGAGGGTTGATATGGTGGAGTGACATCGTTGAGGGACATGGGTGAGTGACTTGGAGGAGTGACGAGGAGGAGCAACACTGAGGAGAGACATGGAAGAGTGACATGGAGAAGTGACAGGGCGGATAACCAAGGAAGATTGATATGGTGGAGTGACATGGCGGAGGGACATGGATGAGTGACATGGAGGAGTGACACGAAGGAGCAACATGGAGGAGCGACATGGAGGAGTGACATGGAAGAGTGAGTAGGTGTAGCGACATGGAGGATGGACATGGAGGAGTGACATGGAAGACATATAAAGTGACATGGAGGAGTGAATTGGAGGAGTGACATAAACGAATGACATGGAGGAGTGAAATGGTGGAGTGACATGGAGGAGTGAGTTGTTAGAGCAACATGGAGGGGAGACATGGAGAAGTGACATGGAGGAGTGAAATAAACGAGTGACATGGAGGAATGACATGGATGAGTGACATGGAAGAGTGACTTTGAGTAGCGACATGGAGGAGTGACCTGGAGGAGTATCATGGAGGAGTGACTTTGAGTAGCGACATGAAGGAGTGACATGGAAGACATATAGAGGTGACATCGAGGAGTTGATTGGAGGAGTGACATAAAGGAGTGACATGGAGGAATGACATGGAGGAGTGACAAGAAGTATTGACATGGAGTAGTAACATGAGGAGTGTGTTGGTGTAGCGACATGGAGGAGTGACATGGAGTAGCGACATAGAGTAGTAACATGAGGAGTGATTTTGTGTAGCGACATGGAGGAATGACATGGAGGAGTGACATGGAGGAGGGACATGGAGTGACATGGAGGAATGACATGGAGGAGTGACATGGAGGAGGGACATGGAGGAGCGAAATAGAGGAGTGACATGAAAGAGTATAAAGTAGGATTGAGTTTGTGTAGCAACATGGAGGAGTGACATGAAGTAGTGACATTGAGGAGTGACATTGAGGAGTGAGTTAGTGTAGTGACATGGAGGAGTGACTTTGAGGAGTGACATGGAGGAGTGACATGGAGGAGTGACATGAGGAGTGAGTTTGTGTAGCGACATGGAGGAGATACATGGAATAGCAACAAGAAGTAGTGACAAGGCGGAGGGACATGAATGAGTGACTTGGATGAGTGACTTGGAGCAGCGAAATGGAGTAGCTACATGGAGGAGTAACATGGAGGAGTGACATGGACGATTGACATAGAGGAGTGACATGGAGGAGTGAAATAGAGGAGTGACATGGATGAGTGATATGGAGGAGTGACATGGAGGAGCAACATGGAGGAGTAACTTGGAATAGCGACATGGAGGAGTGACATGGAGGAGTGACATGGAGGAGTGACATAGAGGATTGATGTGGAGTAGTGACATGGAGGATGGACATGGAGGAGTGACTTGGAGAAGTGACAGGCATGATCAGGAAGGAGGGTTGATATGGTGGAGTGACATCGTTGAGGGACATGGGTGAGTGACTTGGAGGAGTGACGAGGAGGAGCAACACTGAGGAGCGACATGGAAGAGTGACATGGAGTAGTGACATGGAGGATTGATATGGAGTAGTGACATGGAGGATGGACATGGAGGAGTGACATGGAAGACATATAGAGGTGACATGGAGGAGTGAATTGGAGGACTGACAAAAAGGAGTGACATGGAGGAATGACATGGAGGAGTGACAAGACGTATTGACATGGAAGAGTAACATTGAGGAGTGAGTTGGTGTAGCGACATGGAGGAGTGACATGGAATAGCGACATAGAGTAGTAACATGAGGAGTGAGTTGGTGTAGTGACATGGAGGAGTGACTTTGAGGAGTGACATGGAGGAGTGAAATGGTAGAGTGATATGGAGGAGTGAGTTAGAGCGACATGGAGGAGTGACATGGAGTAGCGACATGGAGGAGTGACATGAGTAATGAGTTGGTGTAGCGACATGGAGGAGTGACATGGAGGTGTGACTTGTAGGAGTGACATAGAGGAGCGACGTGGAGGAGTGACATGGATTAGGGACATGGAGGAGTGACTTGTTAGAGCGACATGGAGGAGTGACATGGAGGAGTGACATAGGGGATTGATGTGGAGTAGTGACATGGAGGATGGACATGGAGGAGTGACTTGGAGAAGTGACATGGAAGACATATAGAGGTGACATGGAGGAGTGAATTGGAGTTTTGACATAAAGGAGTGACATGGAGGAATGACATGGATGAGTGACATTGAGGAGTGACATGAGTAATGAGTTGGTGTAGCGACATGGAGGAGTGACATGGAGGAGTGACATGGAGGAGTGACATGGAGGTGTGACATAGAGTAGCGACATGGAGGAGATACATGGAGGAGTGACATGGAGGAGTGACATGTAGGTGTGACATAGAGTAGCGAAATGGAGGAGATACATGGAGGAGTGACATGGAGGAATGACATGGAGGAGTGACATGGAGGAGGGACATGGAGGAGCGATATGGAGGAGTGACATGAAAGAGTGTAAAGGAGGTTTGAGTTTGTGTGGCGACATGTAGGAGTGACATGAAGTAGAGACATTGAGGAGTGACATTGAGGAGTGAGTTGGTGTAGTGACATGGAGGAGTGACTTTGAGTAGCGACATGGAGGAGTGACCTGGAGGAGTGACATGGAGGAGTGAGTTGTGATAGTGACATGGAGGAGAGAAATGGAGGAGTGACATGGCGGAGGGACATGGATGAGTGACTTGGAGGAGTGACATGGAGGAGTGACATGGAGGAGTGACATGAGGAGTGAGTTTGTGTAGCGACATGGAGGAGTGACATGGAGTAGCTACATGGAGGAGTTACATTGAGGAGTGACTTGGAGGAGCAACACGGATGAGCGACATGGAGGAGTGACATGAAGTAGTGACATGGAGTAGCTACATGTAGGAGTTACATGGAGGAGTGACTTGGAGGAGCAACATGGAGGAGTGACATAGAGGATTGATGTGGAGGAGCAACACGGAGGAGCGACATGGAGGAGTGACATGGAGTAGTGATATGGAGGAGGGACATGGAGGAGTGACTTCGAGAAGTGACAGGGTTGATCAGGAAGGAGGGTTGATATGGTGGAGTGATATCGTGTAGGGACATGGGTGAGTGACTTGGAGGAGTGACATGGAGGAGCAACACGGAGGAGCAACATGGAGGAGTGACATGGAGTAGTGACATGGAGGATGGACATGGAGGAGTGACATAGAGGATTGATGTGTAGTAATGACGTGGAGGATGGACATGAAGGAGTGACTTGGAGAAGTGACAGGGTTGATCAGGAAGGAGGATTGATATGGTGGAGTGATATCGTGGAGGGACATGGGTGAATGACTTGGAGGAGTGACAAGGAGGACCAACACGGAGGAGCAACATGGAGGAGTGACTTGGAGGAGTGACAAGGAGGAGTGACATGGAGGAGCGACATGGAGGAATGACATGGATGAGTGACATGGAGGAGTGACAAGAAGTAGTGACATGGAGGAGTGACATTGAGGAGTGAGTTGGTGTAGCGACATGGAGGAGTGACAAGGAGGAATGACATGGAGGAGTGACATGGAGGAGGGACATGGAGGAGCGATATGGAGGAGTGACATGAAAGAGTATAAAGGAGGTTTGAGTTTGTGTAGCTACATGGAGGAGTCACATGAAGTAGTGACTTTGAGGAGTGACATTGATGAGTGAGTTGGTGTAGTGACATGAAGGAGTGACTTTGAGTAGCGACTTGGAGGAGTGACCTGGAGGAGCTACATGGAGAAGTGACATAGAGTAGCGACATGGAGGAGTGACATGGAGGAATGACAAGGAGGAGTCACATTGAGGGTTGAGTTTGTGATGTGACATGGAGGAGTGACATGAAGTAGTGACATAGAGGAGTGACATTGAGGAGTGCGTTGGTGTAGTGACATGGAGGAGTGACTTTGAGTAGCGACATGGAGGAGTGACATGGAGGAGCTACATGGAGGAGTGACATAGAGTAGCGACATGGAGGAGGGACATGGAGGAGAGATATGGACGAGTGACATGAAAGAGTGTAAAGGAGGTTTGAGTTTGTGTAGCGACATGGAGGAGTGACATGAAGTAGTGACATTGAGGAGTGACATTGAGGAGTGAGTTATTGTAGTGACATGGAGGAGTGACTTTGAGTAGCGACATGAAGGAGTGAAATGGAGGAGTGACATGGAGGAGTGAGTTGTTAGAGCGATATAGAGGAGAGACATGGAGGAGTGACAAGAAGGAGTGACATTGAGGATTGAGTTTGTGTAGCGACATGGAGGAGTGACATGGAGTAGCTACATGGAGGAGTTACATGGAGGAGTGACTTGGAGGAGCAACACGGAGGAGCGGCATGTAGGAGGGACATGGAGGAGTGACTTTGAAGACATATAGAAGTGACATGGAGGAGTGACTTGTAGGAGTGACATAAAGGAGTGACATGGAGGAATGACATGGATGAGTGACATGGAGGAGTGACAAGGAGGTTTGAATGGTGTAGTGACATGGAGGAATGAAATGGAGGAGTGACGAGGAAAACATGTAGAAGTGAGTCGGAGGAGTGATATGGAGGAGTGACAATGTGGAGCTACACAGATGAGAGACATGATATTGAAGACTTGGAGAAGTGACATGGAGGAGCGACATGGAAGAGTGACAAGGAGGAATGACATTAATTAGCGATATGGAGGAGTGACATGGAGGAATGAGCTGGTGTAGCGACATGGAGGAGTGAGTTGGTGGAATGACATAAAGGAGGGATATGGAGGAGTGACTTGGAGGAGCAACACAGAGGAGCGACATGGAGGAGTGACATGGAGTAGTGACATGGAGGATGGACATGGAGGAGTGACTTGGAGAAGTGACAGGGTTGATCAGGAAGGAGGGTTGATATGGTGGAGTGACATCGTGGAGGGACATGGGTGAGTGACTTGGAGGAGCAACAAGGAGGAGCAACACGGAGGAGCGACATGGAGGAGTGACATGGAGGAGTGACATAGAGGAGTGACGTGGAGGAGTGACATGGAGGAGGGACATGGAGAAGTGACATGGAAGACATATAGAAGTGACATGGATGAGTGACATGGAGGAGTGACAAGGAAGAAATATAGAAGTGACATGGATGAGTGACATGGAGGTGTGACAAGAAGGAGTGACATAGAGGAGTGACGTGGAGGAGTGACATGGTGGAGTGGCATGGAGGAGTGACATGGAGGAGTGACATGGAGGAGCAACATGGGTGAGTGACTTGGAGGAGTGACATGGAGGAGTGACATGGAGGAGTGACATGGAGGATGAACATGGAGGAGTGAAATGGTGGAGTGACATAGAGTAGTGACATGGAGTAGTGACATGGAGGATGAACATGGAGGAGTGAAATGGTGGAGTGACATAGAGGAGTGACGTGGAGTAGAGACATGGAAGAGTGACATGGAGAAGTGACAGGGCGGATCACCAAGGAAGATTGATATGGTGGAGTGACATGGCGGAGGGACATGGATGAGTGACATGGAGGAGTGACATGGAGGAGCAACATGGGTGAGTGACTTGGAGGAGTGACATGGAGGAGTGACATGGAGGAGTGACATGAGGAGTGAGTTTGTGTAGCGACATGGAGGAGTGACATGGAGTAGCTACATGTAGGAGATACATGGAGGAGTGACTTGGAGGAGCAACATGGAGGAGTGACATAGAGGCTTGATGTGGAGGAGCAACACGGAGGAGCGACATGGAGGAGGGACATGGAGGAGTGACTTGGAGGAGTGACATGGAGGATCAACACGGAGGAGAAACATGGAGGAGTGACATGGAGTAGTGACATGGAGGATGGACATGGAGGAGTGACATGGAAGACATATAGAGGTGACATGGAGGAGTGACATAAACGAGTGACATGAAGGAATGACATGGATGAGTGACATGGAGGAGTTACAAGGAAGGTTGAGTTGGTATAGCGACATGGAGGAGTGACATGGAGTAGCGACATGGAGGAGTGACATGGAATAACGACATGGAGGAGTGACATGGAGGTGTGACATGGAGGAGTGACATAGAGGAGCGACTTGGAGGAGTGACATGGAGGAGGGACATGGAGGAGTGACATGGAAGACATAAAAGTGACATTAATGAGTGACATGGAGGAGTGACAAGACGGATTGAGTTGGTGTAATGACATGGCAGAAGGACATAGATGAGTTACATGGAGGAGTCACATGGAGTAGCAACATGGAGGAGTAACATGGAGGAGTGACATGGTGGAGTGACATAGAGGAGTGACGTGGAGGAGAGACATGGAGAAGTGACATGGAGGACTGACATGGAGGAGTGACATAGAGGAGTGACGTGGAGGAGAGACATGGAGAAGTGACATGGAGGACTGACATGGAGGAGTGACATAGAGGAGTGACGTGGAGGATGGACATGGAGGAGTGACATGGAAGACAAATAGAGGTGTCATGGTGTAGCGACATGGAGGATTGACATGGAGTAGCAACATGGAGGAATGACCTGGAGGAGTGACATGGAGGAATGACATGGAGGAGTAAGTTGGTATAGCGACATGGAGGAGTGACATGGAGGAGTGACATGGAGAAGTTAAATAGAGGAGTGACGTGGAGGAGAGACATGGAGGAGTGACATGGAGAAGTGACAGGGCAGATCAGCAAGGAAGAATGATATATTGGAGTGACATGGAAGAGGGACATGGATGATTGACATGGAGGAGTGACATGGAGGACCAACATGGAGGAGCAACATGGAGGAGTGACAAGGAGGTTTGAGTTGGTGTAGCGACATGGAACACATATAGAAGTGACATAGAGGAATGACGTGGAGGACTGACATGGAGAAGCGACATGGAGTAGTGACATGAGGAGTGAGTTAGTGTAGCGATATGGAGGAGTGACATGGAGGAGCGACATGGAGGAGTGACATGGAACACATATAGAAGTGACATAGAGGAATGACGTGGAGGACTGACATGGAGAAGCGACATGGAAGAGTGAAATGGAAGAGTGAGTTGGTGTAGCTTCATCGAGGACTGGCATGGAATAGTGACATGGAGGAGTGACATGGAGGAGTGACATAGAGGATTGATGTGGAGGAGCATCATGGAGAAGCAACATGGAGGAGTGACATGGAGTAGTGACATGGAGGAAGGACATTGAGGAGTGACTTGGGGAAGTGACAGGGTTGATCAGGAAGGAGAGTTGATATGGTGGAGTGACATCACGGAGGGACATGGGTGAGTGACTTAGAGGAGTGACATAAAGGAGAGACATGGAGGAGTTACCTGGAGGAGTGACATGGAGGAGTGACATGGAGGAGTGAAATGGTGGAGTGACATGGAGGAGTGAGTTGTTAGAGCGACATAGAGGAGTGATATGGAGGAGTGACATGGAGGAGTGACATGGAGGAGGGACATGGAGGAGTGACATGGAAGACGTATGAAAGTGACATGGAGGAGTGACTTGGAGGAGTGACATGGAGGAGTGACATGGAGGAGTGACATGAGGAGTGAGTTTATGTAGCGACATGGAGGAGTGACATAAAGTAGCTACATGGAGGAGTTACATGGAGGAGTGACTTGGAGGAGCAACACGGAGGAGCGACATGGAGGAGGGACATGGAGGAGTGACATGGAAGACGTATGAAAGTGACATGGAGGAGTGACTTGGAGGAGTGACATAAAGGAGTGACATGGAGGAATGACATGGATGAGTGACATGGAGGAGTGACAAGGAGGATTGAGTTGGTGTAGTGACATGGAGGAGTGATATGGAGGATTGACAATGTTGAGCTACACGGATGAGAGACATGATATTGAAGACTTGGAGAAGTGACATGGAGGAGCGACATGGAAGAGTGACAAGGAGGAATGACATGGAGGAGTGAGTTGGTGTAGCGACATGGAAGACATATAGAAGTGATATGGAGGAGTGACATGGAGAAGTGACAGGACATATCAGTACGGAGGATTGTTATGTTGGAGTGACATGGCGGAGTGACATGGAGGAGCAACATGGAGGAGTGAGTTGGTAAAATGACATAAAGGAGGAATATGGAGGAGTGACTTGGAGTAGTGACATGGAGGATGGACAAAGAGCTTTGTGTTGGTGTATTGACATGGAGGAGTGACATGAGGAGTGACGTAGAGGAGTGAGTTGGTGTAGCGACATGGAGGACTGACATGGAATAGCAAAATGGAGGAGTTACATGTAGGAGTGACTTGGAGGAGAAACACGGAGGAGCGACATAGAGGAGTGACATGAGGAATGAGTTGTTGTAGCGACATGGAGGAGTGACATGGAATAGCAAAATGGAGGAGTTACATGTAGGAGTGACATGGAGTAGCTACATGGAGGAGTTACATGGAGGAGTGACATGGAGGAGTGACATGGAGGAGCAACATGGAGGAGCGACATGGAGGAGTAACTTGGAGGAGTGACATAAAGGAGTGACATGGAGGAGTGACATGAAGTAGTGACATGGAGGAGTGACATTGAGGAGTGAGTTGGTGTAGTGACATGGAGGAGTGACTTTGAGTAGCAACATGGAGGAGTGACCTGGAAGAGTGACATGGAGGAGTGAATTGATGGAGTGACATGAAAGAGTAACACGGAGGAGCGACTTGAAGGAGTGACATGGAGTAGTCAGATGGAGGAGGGACATGGAGGAGTGACTTGGAGATGTGACAGGGTTGATCAGGAAGGAGGGTTGATATGGTGGAGTGACATGGCGGAGGGACAGGGATGAGTGACTTGTAGGAATGACATGGAGGAGTGACATGGAGGAGTGACATGGAGTAGCTACATGGAGGAGTGACATGGAGGAGTGACTTGGAGGAGCAACACGGAGGAGCGACATGGAGGAGTGACATGGAGTAGTTACAAGGAGTAGCTACATGTAGGTGTTACATGGAGGAGTGACTTGGAGGAGCAACATGGAGGAATGACATAGAGGATTAATGTGGAGGAGCAACACGGAGGAGCGACATGGAGGAGTGACATGGAGTAGTGACATGGAGGATGGACATGGAGGAGTGACTTGGAGAAGTGACAGGGTTGATCAGGAAGGATGTTTGATATGGTAAAGTGACATCGTGGAGGGACATGGGTGAGTGACTTGGAGGAGTCACATGGACGAGCAACACGGAGGAGCAACTTGGAGGAGTGACATGGAAGACATATAGAAGTGACATGGATGAGTGACATGGAGGAGTGACAAGAAGGATTGAGTTGGTGTAGTGACATTGAGTAGTGACATGGAGGACTTACAAGGAGGGTTGAGTTGGTGTAGCGACATGGAGGAGTGACATGGAGTAGCGACATTAGGAGTGACATGGAGGAGTGACATAGAGGAGTGATGTGGAGGAGTGACATGGAGGAGGAACATGGAGGAGTGACATGGAAGATATATAGAAGTGACATGGATGAGTGACATGGAGGAGTGACAAGAAGGATTGAGTTCGTGTAGTGACATGGAGGAGTGACATAGAGGAGTGATGTGGAGGAGTGACATGGAGGAGGAACATGGAGGAGTGACATGGAGGAGTGACATAGATGAGTTACATGGAGGAGTGACATGGAAGAGCAACTTGGAGGAGCGACGTGGAGGAGTGAGTTGGTGGAGCGACATGGAGGAGTCACATGGAGTAGCGACATGGAGGAGTGAAATGAAGTAGTGACATGTAGGAGTGACATTGAGGAGTGAGTTGGTGTAGTGACATGGAGAAGTGACTTTGAGTAGCGACATGGAGGAGTGACCTGGAGGAGTGATATGAAGGACTGAATTGGTGGAATGACATTGAGGAGTAACTTGGAGGAGTGACATAAAGGATTGACATGGAGGAGTGACATGGAGGAGTAACATGGAGTAAGGAGTTGGTGGAGCGACATGGAGGAGTCACATGGAATCGCGACATGGAGGAGTTAAATGGAGGAGTGACATAGAGGATTGATGTGGATGAGTGACATGGATGAGTGACATGGAGGAGTGACAAGAAGTAGTGACATGGAGGAGTGACATTCAGGAGTGAGTTTGTGTAGCAACATGGAGGAGTGACATAGAGTAGCGACATGGATGAGATACATGGAGGAGTGACATGGACGAATGACATCGAGGAGTGACATGGACGAGGGACACGGAGGAGCGATATGGAGGAGTGACATGAAAGAGTGTAAAGGAGGATTGAGTTTGTGTGGCGACCTGGAGGAGTGACATGGAGGAGCAACATGGAGGAGCGACATGGAGGAGTAACTTGGAGGAGTGACATAAAGGATTGACATGGAGAAGTGACAAGGAGGAGTAACATGGAGGAAGGAGTTGGTGGAGCGACATGGAGGAGTCACATGGAATAGTGACATGGAGGATGGACATGGAGGAGTGACTTGGAGAAGTGACAGGGTTGATCAGGAAGGAGCGTTGATATGGTGGTGTGACATCGTGGAGGGACATGGGTGAGTGACTTGGAGGAGTGACAAGGAGGAGCAACAAGTAGGAATAACACGGAGGAGCGACATGGAGGAGTGACATGGAGTAGTGACATGGAGGAGTGACTTGAAGAAGTGACAGGTTTGATCAGGAAGGAGGGTTTATATGGTGGAGTGACATCATGGAGGGACATGGGTGAGTGACTTGGAAAAGTGACAAGGAGGAGCAAAACGGAAGAGCGACTTGGAGGAGTGACATGGAGTAGTGAAATGGAGCATGGACATGGAGGAGTGACATGGAGTAACTACATGGAGGAGTTACATGGAGGAGTGACTTGGAGGAGCAACACAGAGGAGCGACATGGAGGAGTGTCATGGAGGAGAGACATGAAGGAGTGACATGGAGAAGTGACAGGGCGGATCAGCAAGGAAGATTGATATATTGGAGTGACATGGCGGAGGGACATGGATGAATGACATGGATGAGTGACATGGAGGAGTGACATGGAGGAGCAACATGGAGAAGCGATATGGAGAAGTGACATGGAGGAGTGACATAGAGGAGTGACATAGAGGAATGACGTGAATGTTAGAAATGGAAGAGAGACATGGAGAAGTGACAGGGCGGATAACCAAGGAAGATTAATATGGTGGAGTGACATGGCGGAGGGACATGGATGAGTGACATGGAGGAGTGACAAGGAGGAGCAACATGGAGGAGCGACATGGAGGAGTGACATGAGGAGTGAGTTTGTGTATTGACATGGAGGAGTGACATGGATTAGCTATATGGAGGAGTTACATGGAGGAGTGACATGGAGGAGTGACATAGAGGAGTGACATGTAGGAGTGACATAGAGGAGTGACATGGATGAGTGACCTGGAGGAGTGACATGAGGAGTGAGTTTGTGTAGCGACATGGAGGAGTGACATGGAGTAGCTAAATGGAGGAGTTACATGGAGGAATAACATGGAGGAAGGAGTTGGTGGAGTGACATGGAGGAGTCACATGGAGTAACGACTATGATGAGAAACATGAAAGAGTGTAAAGGAGGATTGAGTTTGTGTAGCGACATGGAGGAGTTACATGAAGTAGTGACATGGAGGAGTCACATTGAGGAGTGAGTTGGTATAGCGACATGGAGGAGTGACATGGAGGAGTGACATAGAAAAGTGAAATAGAGGAGTGACGTGGAGGAGATACTTGGAGAAGTGACAGGGCGGATCAACAAGGAAGAATGATATATTGGAGTGACATGGCGGAGGGACATGGATGATTGACATGGAGGAGTGACATGGAAGACCAACATGGAAGAGCAACATGGAGGAGTTACAAGGAGGGTTGAGTTGGTGTTGCGACATGGAGGAGTGACATGGAATAACGACATGGAGGAGTGACATGGAGGTGTGACATGGAGGAGTGACATAGAGGAGTGACGTGGAGGAGTAACATGGAGGAGGGACATGGAGGAGTGACATGGAAGACATATAGAAGTGACATGGATGAGTGACATGGAGGTCTGACAAGAAGGATTGAGTTGGTGTAGTGACATGGCGGAGGGACATAGATGAGTTACATGGAGGAGTGACATGGAAGAGCAACATGCAGGAGCGAGTTGGTGGAGCGACATGGAGGAGTCACATGGAGTAGAGACATGGAGGAGTAACATGAAGTAGTGACATGGAGGAGTGACATTGAGGAGTGAATTGGTGTAGTGACATGGAGGAGTGACTATGAGTAGCGACATGGAGGAGTAAACCTGGAGGAGTGACATGGAGGAGTGAAATGGTGGAATGACATGGAAGAGTGAGTTTGTGTAGCGACATGGAGGAATGTCATGGAATAGCGACATGGAGGAGTGACAAGGAGGGTTGAGATTGTGTTGTGACATGGAGGAATGACATGAAGTAGTGACATGGAGAAGTGACATTGAGGAGTGAATTGGTGTAGGTACATGGAGGAGTGACTTTGAGAAGCGACATGAGGAGTAAACCTGGAGGAGTGACATGGAGGAGTGTCATGGAGGAGTGACATGGAGGAGTGAGTTGTTAGAGCTATATAGAGGAGTGACATGGAGTAGTGACATAGAGGAGTGACATGGATGAGTAACATGGAGGAGTTACATGGAGGAGCAACATGGAGGAGCGACATGGAGGAGTAACTTGTAGGAGTGAAATAAAGGATTGACATGGAGGACTGACATGGAGGAGTAACATGGAGGAAGGAGTTGGTGGAGCGACATGGAGTCACATGGAATAGCGACATGGAGGAGTGACATGGAGGAGTGACATGGAGGATTGACATAGAGGTTTCATGTGGAGTAGTGACATGGAGGATGGACATGGAGGAGTGACTTGGAGAAGTGACAGGGTTGATCAGGAAGGAGGGTTTATATTGTGGAGTGACATCGTGGAGGGACATGGGTGAGGGACTTGGAGGAGTGACAAGGAGGATGGACATGAAGGAGGGAGTTGGTGGAGCGACATGGAGGAGTCACATGGAGTAGCAACATGGAGGAGTAACATGAAAGAGTGAGTTGGTGTAGCGACATGGAGGACTGACATGGAATAGCTACATGTAGTAGTGACATGGAGGAGTGACTTGGAGGAGCAACTCGGAGTTGCGACATGGAGGAGATACACGGAGTAGTGCCATGATGGATGGACATGGAGGAGTGACATGGAAGACATATAGAAGTTACATGGAGGAGTGACATGGAGGAGTGACCTAGAGGACTGACATGGAGGAGTGACATGAAGGCGTGACATGGAGAAATGAATTAGTGGAGCGACATGGAGATCAGACATGACATTGAAGACTTGGAGAAGTGACATGGAGGAGCGACATGGAGGAGTGACATTAGGAGTGAGTTGGTGTATTGACATGGAGGAGTGACATAAAGGAGTGACAAGGAAGAATGACATGGATGAGTGACATGGAGGAGTGACAAGGAGGATTGAGTTGGTGTAGGGACATGGAGGAGTGACATTGAGTCGTGTAATGGATGAGTGACATGAGGAGTGAGTTGGTGTATTGACATGGAGGAGTGAAAAGGTGGAGTGACATGGAGGAGTGAGTTGTTAGAGTGACATGGAGGAGTGACATGGAGGAGTGACATGGAGGAGTGACATGGAGGAGTGACATAGAGGAGTGAAGTGGAGGAGAGACATGAAACAGTGACATGGAGAAGTGACAGGGTGGCTCACCAAGGAAGATTGATATGGTGAAGTGACATGGCGGAGGGACATGGATGAGTGACATGGTGGAGTGACATGGAAGAATGACATGGATGAGTGATATGGGGAGTGATGTAGAGGAGTGTTCGTGATGGAGTGAAATGGAGGAGTGACATGGAAGAGTGAGTTGGTGTAGCGACATGGAGGAGTGACATGGAATAACGACATGGAGGAGTTACATGGAAGAGTGACATGGAGGAGTGATATAGAGGATTGACGTGGAGGACAGATATGGAGGAGTGACTTGGAGAAGTGACAGGGTTGAACAGGAAGGATGGTTGATATGGTGGAGTGACATGGCGGAGGGACATGGATGAGTGACATGGAGGAGTGGAATGGAGGAGCAACACGGAGGAGCGACATGGGGGTGTGATATGGAGTAGTGACATGGAGTATGGACATGGAGGAGTGACATGGAAGACATATAGAAGCGTCATGGAAGAGTGAATTGGAGGAGTGACATGGAGTAGCGACATGGAGGAGTAAGATGAGGAATGAGTTAGTGTAGCGACATGGAGGAGTGACGTGGAATAACGACATGGAGTGATATGGACGTGTGACATGGAGGAGTGACATGGAGGAGTGACATAGAGGAGTGACGTGGAGGAGTAAAATGGAGGAGGAACATGGAGGAGTTACATGGAGGAGTGACAAGGAGGATTGAGTTGGTGTAGTGACAAGGAGGAGTGACTTTGAGCAGCGACATGGAGGAGTGACCTGGAGGAGTGATATGGAGGAGTGAGTTGTTAGAGCGACATGGAGGAGAGAAATGGAGGAATTATATGGATGAGTGACATGGAGGAGTGACAAGAAGTAGTGACATGGAGGAGAGACATTGAGGACTGAGTTGGTGTGAATACATGGAGGAGTGACATGGAGTAGCGACAAAGAGTAGTAACATGAGGAGTGAGTTTTTTGTAGCGACATGGAGGAGTGACATGGAGGAGTGACATAGAGTACAGACATGGAGGAGATACATGGACGAGTAACAGAGAGGAGTGACATGGAGGATTGATGTGGAGGAGCAACAAGGAAGAGCAACACGGAGGAGTGACATGGAATAGTGACATAGAGGATGGACATGGAGCAGTGACATGAAAGACATATAGAGGTGACATGGAGGAGTGAATTGGAGGAGTGACATAAACGAGTGACATGGAGGAATGACATGGATGAGTGACATGGAGGAGTGACAAGAAGGATTTAGTTGATGTAGTGACATGGCGGAGAGACATAGATGAGTTATATGGATGAGTGACATGGAAGAGCAACATGGAGGAGCGACGTGGAGGAGTGAGTTGGTGGAGCGACATGGAGGAGTGACTTGGAGAAGTGACAGGGTTGATCAGGAAGGAGGGTTGATATGGTGGAGTAACATCATGGAGGGACATGGGTGAGTGACTTGGAGGAGTGACAAGGAGGAGCAACACGGAGGAGCGACATGGAGGAGTGACTTGGAGGAGTGACAAGTAAGAGCAACACGGAGGAGCGACATGGAGGAGTGAAATGGAGGAGCGACATGGAGGAGTGACATAGAGTACTGACATGGAGGATGGACATGGAGGAGTGACATGAAGAACATATAGAGGTGACATGGAGGAGTGAATTGGAGTAGTAACATAAAGTAGTAACATGGAGGAGTTACATTGAGGAGTGAGTTGGTGTGAATACATGGAGGAGTGACATGGAGTAGCGACAAAGAGTAGTAACATGAGGAGTGAGTTTTTTGTAGCGACATGGAGGAGTGACATGGAGGAGTGACATAGAGTAGAGACATGGAGGAGATACATGGAGGAGTTACATTGAGGAATGACATGGAGGAGTGACATGGAGGAGGGACATGGAGGAGCGATATGGAGAAGTGACATGAAAGAGTGTAAAGGAGGATTGAGTTTGTGTAGCGACATGGAGGAGTGACATGGAGTAGCTACATGGAAGACTAACATGGAGGACTGACTTGGAGGAGCAACACGGAGGAGCGACATGGAGGAGGGACATGGAGGAGTGACTTGGAAGACATATAGAAGTGACATGGAGGAGTGAATTGGAGGAGTGACATAAAGGAGTGACATGGAGGAGTGACATGGAGGAGTGAAATGGTGGAGTGACGTGGAGGAGAGACATGGAAGAGTGACATGGAGAATTGACAGGGCGGATAACGAAGGAGGGTTGATATGGTGGAGTGACATCGCGGAGGGACATGGGTGAGTGACTTGGAGGAGTGACATGGAGGAGTGACATGTAGGAGTGACATGAGGAGTGAGTTTGTGTAGCGACATGGAGGAGTGACATGGAATAGCGACATGGAGTAGTGACATGGAGGAGGGACATGGAGGAGTGACTTGGAGATGTGACAGGGTTGATCAGGAAGTAGTGTTGATATTGTGGAGTGACATGGCGGAGGGAAATGGATGAGTGACTTGGAGGAGTGAAATGGAGGAGTGACATGGAGGAGTTACATGAGGAGTGAGTTTGTATTGTGACATGGAGGAGTGACATGGAGTAGCTACATGGAGGAGTGACATGGACGAGTAACATAGAGGAGTGACATGGAGGATTGATGTGGAGGAGCAACAAGGAAGAGCACCACGGAGGAGTGACATGGAGTAGTGACATAGAGGATGGACATGGTGCAGTGACATGAAAGACATATAGAGGTGACATGGAGGAGTGAATTGGAGGAGTGACATAAACGAGTGACATGGAGGAATGACATGGATGAGTGACATGGAGGAGTGAAAAGAAGGATTGAGTTGATGTAGTGACATGGCGGAGGGACATAGATGAGTTATATGGATGAGTGACATGGAAGAGCAACATGGAGGAGCGACGTGGAGGAGTGAGTTGGTGTTGCGACATGGAGGAGTGAAATGGAGTAGCGACATAGAGTAGTAACATGAGGAGTGAGTTTGCGTAGCGCCAATGAGGAGTGACATGGAGGGGTGACATGTAGGAGTGACATATAGTAGTGACATGGAGGAGATACATGGAGGAGTGACATGGAGGAATGACATGGAGGAGTGACATGGAGGAGGGACATGGAGGAGCGATATGGAGGAGTGACATGAAAGAGTGTAAAGGAGGATTGTGTTTGTGTAGCGACATGGAGGAGTGACATGAAGTAGTGACATTGAGGAGTGACATTGAGGAGTGAGTTGGTGTAGTGACATGAAGGAGGGACATAGATGAGTTATATGGATGAGTGACATGGAAGAGCAACATGGAGGAGCGACGTGGAGGAGTGAGTTGGTGGAGCGACATGGAGGAGTAACTTGGAGAAGTGACAGGGTTGATCAGGAAGGAGGGTTGATATGGTGGAGTAACATCATGGAGGGACATGGGTGAGTGACTTGGAGGAGTGACAAGGAAGAGCAACACGGAGGAGCGACATGGAGGAGTGACTTGGAGGAGTGACAAGTAAGAGCAACACGGAGGAGCGACATGGAGGAGTGAAATGGAGGAGCGACATGGAGGAGTGACATAGAGTACTGACATGGAGGATGGACATGGAGGAGTGACATGAAGAACATATAGAGGTGACATGGAGGAGTGAATTGGAGGAGTGACATAAAGTAGTAACATGGAGGAGTTACATTGAGGAGTGAGTTGGTGTAGCGACATGGAGGAGTGAAATGGAGTAGCGACATAGAGTAGTAACATGAGGAGTGAGTTTGCGTAGCGCCAATGAGGAGTGACATGGAGGGGTGACATGTTGGAGTGACATATAGTAGTGACATGGAGGAGATACATGGAGGAGTGACATGGAGGAATGACATGGAGGAGTGACATGGAGGAGGGACATGGAGGAGCGATATGGAGGAGTGACATGAAAGAGTGTAAAGGAGGATTGAGTTTGTATAGCGACATGGAGGAGTGACATGAAGTAGAGACATTGAGGAGTGACATTGAGGAGTGAGTTGGTGTAGTGACATGAAGGAGTGACTTTCAGTAGCGACATGGAGGAGTGACCTGGAGGAGTAACATGGAGGAGCGAGTTGTTATAGCGACATGGAGGAAAGAAATGGAGGAGTTACATGGAGGAGTGACTTGGAGGACTGACATGGAATAGCGACATGGAGGAGTGACATGGAGTACTGACATGGAGGATGGACATGGAGGAGGGACATGGAGAACATATAGAGGTGACATGGAGGAGTGAATTGGAGGAGTGACATAAAGTAGTAACATGGAGGAGTTACATTGAGGAGTGAGTTGGTGTAGCGACATGGAGGAGTGACATAGAGGATTGATGTGGATTAGTGATATGGAGGATGGACATGGAGGAGTGAATTGGAGGAGTGACATAAAGGAGTGACATGGAGGAGTGACATGGATGAGTGACATGGAGGACTGACATGGAGGAATGAATTGGAGGAGTGACATAAAGGAGTGACATGGAGGAATGACATGGAGGCGTGACAAGGAGGGTTGAGTTTGTGTAGTTACATGGAGGAGTGACTTTGAGTAGCGACATGGAGGAGTGACCTGGAGGAGTGACATGGAGGAGTGAAATGTGGAGTGACATGGAGGAGTGAGTTGTTAGAGCGACATGGAGGAGTGACATGGAGGAGTGACATAGAGGATTGATGTGGAGTAGTGACATGGAGAATGGACATGGAGGAGTGACTTGGAGAAGTGACAGGGTTGATCAGGAAGGAGGGTTGATATGGTGGAGTGACATCGTGGAGGGACATGGGTGATTGACTTGGAGGAGTGACAAGGAGGAGCAACACGGAGGAGCGACATGGAGGAGTGACATGGAGTAGTGATATGGAGGATGGACATGGAGGAGTGACTTGGAGAAGTGACAGGGTTGATAAGGAAGGAGGGTTTATATGGTGGAGTGACATCGTGGAAAGACATGGGTGAGTGACTTGGAGGAGTGACAAGGAGGAGCAATACGGAGGAGCGACATGAAGGAGTGACATAGAGTAGTGACATGGAGGATGGACATGGAGGAATGACATGGAAGACATATAGAGGTGACATGGAGGAGTGAATTGGAGTTGTGACATAAAGGAGTGACATGGAGATGTTACATGAAGGACTGACATGGAGGAGTGATATAGAGGAGTGACGTGGAGGAGAGACATGGAAGAGTGACATGGAGAAGTGACAGGGCGGATAAACAAGGAGGGTTGATATGGTGGAGTGACATCGCGGAGGGACATGGGTGAGTGACTTGGAGGAGTGACATGAGGAGTGACATGAGGAGTGAGTTTGTGTAGCAACATGGAGGAGTGACATGGAATAGCGACAAGGAGTAGTGACATGGAGGAGGGACATGGAGGAGTGACTTTTAGATGTGACAGGGTTTATCAGGAAGGAGGGTTGATATGGTGGAGTGACATGGCGGAGGGACATGGATGAGTGACTTGGAGGAGTGAAATGGAGGAGTGACATGGAGGAGTGACATGGGGAGTGAGTTTGTATTGCGACATGGAGGAGTGAAATGGAGTAGCTACATGGAGGAGTGACATGGACGAGTAACATAGAGGAGTGACATGGAGGAGTGACATGGAGGATGGACATGGAGCAGTGACATGAAAGACATATAGAGGTGAAATGGAGGAGTGACTTTGAGTAGCGACATGTAGGAGTGACCTGGAGAAGTGACATGGAGGAATGAAATGGTGGAGTGACATGGAGGAGAAACATGGAGGATTGATGTGGAGGAGCAACAAGGAGGAGCGACATGGAGGAGTGACATAAAGTAGTGACATGGAGGAGGGACATGGAGGAGTGACTTGGAGAAGTGACATGGTTGATCAGGATGTAGGGTTGATATGGTGGAGTGACATCGTGGAGGGACATGGGTGAGTGACTTGGAGTAGTGACATGGAGGATGACATGGAGGAGTGACGTGGAGGAGTGATATAAAGGAATGACATGGAGGAGTGACCTGGAGGAGTGACATGGAGGAGTGAAATGGTGGAGTGACATAGAGGAGTGAGTTGTTAGAGCGACATGGAGGATGGACATGGAGGAGTGACATGGAAGACATATAGAAGTGACATGGAGGAGTGATATGGAGGAGTGACAAGAAGTATTGAGTTGTTGTAGTGACTTGGAGGAGTAACAAGGAGGAGCAACACGGAGGAGCGACATGGAGGAGTGACAGGGCAGATAACAAAGGAAGATTGATATGGTGGAGTGACATGGTGGAGGGACATGGATGAGTGACATGGAGGAGTGACATGAAAGACATATAGAAGTGACATGGAGGAGTGACATGGAGGAGTGACAAGAAGTATTGAGTTGGTGTAGTGACTTGGAGGAGTAACAAGGAGGAGCAACACGGAGGAGCGACATGGAGGAGTGACTTGGAGGAGTGACAAGGAGGTTCAACAAGGAAGAGTGACATGGAGAAGTGACAGGGCAGATAACCAAGGAGGGTTGATATGGTGGAGTGACATCGCGGAGGGACATGGGTGAGTGACTTGGAGGAGTGACATGGAGGAGTGAATTGGAGGAGTGACATAAAGGAGTGACATGAGGAATGCCATGGATGAGTGACATGGAGGAGTGACAAGGAGGGTTGAGTTTGTGTAGCGACATGGAGGAGTGACATGAAGTAGCGACATGGAGGAGTGACCTGGAGGAGTGACATGAAGGAGTGAAATGGTGGAGTGACATGGAGGAGTGAGTTGTTAGAGCGACATGGAGTAGAGACATGGAGGTGTGACATAGAGGAGTGACATGGAGGAGTGACAGGGCAGATAACCAAGGAAGATTGATATGGTGGAGTGACATGGCGGAGGGACATGGATGAGTGACATGGAGGAGTGACACGGAGGAGTGACATGGAAGATTGAGTAGGTGTAGCGACATGGAGGATGGACATGGAGGAGTGACATGGAAGACATATAGAAGTGACATGGAGGAGTGACATGGAGGAGTGACAAGAAGTATTGAGTTGGTGTAGTGACTTGGAGGAGTAACAAGGAGGAGCAACACGGAGGAGTGACAAGGAGGAGCAACACGGAGGAGCGACATGGAGGAGTGAGTTGGTGTTGCGACATGGAGAAGTGACATGGAGGAGTGACATCGAGGAGTGACATGGAGGAGTGACATAGAGGAGTGATGTGGAGGAGAGACATGGAAGAGTGACATGGAGAAGTGACAGGGCGGATAACCAAGGAGGGTTGATATGGTGGAGTGACATCGCGGAGGGACATGGGTGAGTGACTTGGAGGAGTGACATGGAGGAGTGACATGGAGGAGTGACATGAGGAGTGAGTTTGTGTAGTGACATGGAGGAGTGACATGGAGTAGCTACATGGAGGAGTTACATGGAGGAGTGACTTGGAGTAGTGACAAGGAGGAGCAACACGGAGGAGCGACATGGAGGAGTGAGTTGGTGTAGCGACATGGAGGAGTGACATGGAGTAGCGACATAGAGTAGTAACATGAGGAGTGAGTTTGTGTAGCGACATGGAGGAGTGACATGGAGGAATGACATGGAGGAGTGACATGGAGAAGGGACATGGAGGAGTGACATTGAGGAGTGACATGAGTAATGAGTTGGTGTTGCGACATGGAGGAGTGACATGTAGGTGTGACTTGGAGGAGTGACATAATGGAGCGACGTGGAGGAGTGACATGGAGGAGTGACATGGAGGAGTGACATGGAAGACATATATAAGTGACATGGATGAGTGACCTGGAGGAGTGACAAGAAGGATTGAGTTTGTGTAGTGACATGGCGGAGGGACATAGATGAGTTACATGGAAGAGTGACATGGAAGAGCAACATGGAGGAGCGACGTGGAGGAGTAAGTTAGCGGAGCGATATGGAGGAGTCACATGGAGTAGGGACATGGAGGAGTGACATGGAGGAGTGATATGGAGGAGCAACATGGAGGAGCGACATGGAGGAGTGACAAGGAGGATTGAGTTGGTGTAGCGACATGGAGGAGTGACATAGAGTAGCGACATTGAGGAGTGACATGGAGGAGTGACATGGAGGAGCAACACAGACGAGTGACATGGAGGATGAACAAAGAGGTTCGAGTTGGTGTATTGACATGGAGGAGTGACATGGAGAAGCGACATGGAGAAGTGACATTGTGGAGCAACACGGAGGAGTGACATGGAGGATGGACAAAGAGGTTCGAGTTGGTGTATTGACATGGAGGAGTCACATGGAGTAGCGACATGGAGGAGTAACATGGAAGAGTGAGTTGGTGTAGCGACATGGAGGACTGACATGGAATAGCGACAGGGAGGAGTGACATGGAGGAGTGACATGGAGGAGTGACATAGAGAACTGATGTGGAGGAGGGACATGGAGGAGTGACTTGGAGAAGTGACAGGGTTGATAAGGAAGAAGAGTTGATATGGTGGAGTGACATCGTGGAGGGACATGGAGGATGGACATGGAGGAGTGACATGGAAGACATATAGAGGTGATATGGAGGAGTGAAATGGTGGAGTGACATGGAGGAGTGAGTTGTTAGAGCGACGTGGAGGAGAGACATGGAGGAGTGACATGTAGGAGTGACATGGAGGAGTGACATAGAGGAGTGACGTGGAGGAGAGACATGGAAGAGTGACATGGAGAAGTGAGAGGGCGGATCACCAAGGAGGGTTGATATGGTGGAGTGATATCGCGGAGGGACATGGGTGAGTGACTTGGAGGAGTGACAAGGAGGAGCAACACTGAGGAGCGACATGGAAGAGTGACATGGAGTAGTGACATGGAGGATGGATATGGAGTAGTGACATGGAGGATGGACATGGAGGAGTGACATGGAAGACATATAGAGGTGACATGGAGGAGTGAATTGGAGGACTGACATAAAGGAGTGACATGGAGGAATGACATGGAATAGCGACATAGAGTAGTAACATGAGGAGTGAGTTGGTGTAGTGACATGGAGGAGTGACTTTGAGGAGTGACATGGAGGAGTGAAATGGTGGATGAATATTGAGTGGTGACATAGAGGATGGACATGGAGGAGTGACATGGAAGACATATAGAGGTGACATGGAGGAGTGAATTGGAGGACTGACATAAAGGAGTGACATGGAGGAATGACATGGAGGAGTGACAAGACGTATTGACATGGAAGAGTGACATTGAGGAGTGAGTTGGTGTAGCGACATGGAGGAGTGACATGGAATAGCGACATAGAGTAGTAACATGAGGAGTGAGTTGGTGTAGTGACATGGAGGAGTGACTTTGAGGAGTGACATGGAGGAGTGAAATGGTAGAGTGACATGGAGGAGTGAGTTGTTAGAGCGACATGGAGGAGTGACTTGGTGTATCGACATGGAGGAGTGACATGAGTAATGAGTTGGAGTAGCGACATGGAGGAGTGACATGGAGGTGTGACTTGTAGGAGTGACATAGAGGAGCGACGTGGAGGAGTGACATGGAGGAGGGACATGGAGGAGTGACTTGTTAGAGCGACATGGAGGAGTGACATGGAGGAGTGACATAGGGGATTGATGTGGAGTAGTGACATGGAGGATGGACATGGAGGAGTGACTTGGAGAAGTGACATGGAAGACATATAGAGGTGACATGGAGGAGTGAATTGGAGTTTTGACATAAAGGAGTGACATGGAGGAATGACATGGAAGAGTGACATGGAGGAGTGACAAGAAGAAGTGAAATGGAGGAGTGACATTGAGGAGTGAGTTGGTGTAGCGACATGGAGGAGTGACATGGAGTAGCGACATAGAGTAGTAAAATGAGGAGTGAGTTTGTGTAGCGACATGGAGGAGTGACATGGAGGAGTGACATGGAGGTGTGACATAGAGTAGCGACATGGAGGAGATACATGGAGGAGTGACATGGAGGAGTGACATGGAGGTGTGACATAGAGTAGCGAAATGGAGGAGATACATGGAGGAGTGACATGGAGGAATGACATGGAGGAGTGACATGGAGGAGGGACATGGAGGAGCGATATGGAGGAGTGACATGAAAGAGTGTAAAGGAGGTTTGAGTTTGTGTGGCGACATGTAGGAGTGACATGAAGTAGTGACATTGAGGAGTGACATTGAGGAGTGAGTTGGTGTAGTGACATGGAGGAGTGACTTTGAGTAGCGACATGGAGGAGTGACCTGGAGGAGTGACATGGAGGAGTGAATTGTGATAGTGACATGGAGGAGAGAAATGGAGGAGTGACATGGCGGAGGGACATGGATGAGTGACTTGGAGGAGTGACATGGAGGAGTGACATGGAGGAGTGACATGAGGAGTGAGTTTGTGTAGCGACATGGAGGAGTGACATGGAGTAGCAACATGGAGGAGTTACATTGAGGAGTGACTTGGAGGAGCAACACGGATGAGCGACATGGAGGAGTGACATGGAGTAGTGACATGGAGTAGCTACATGTAGGAGTTACATGGAGGAGTGACTTGGAGGAGCAACATGGAGGAGTGACATAGAGGATTATTGTGGAGGAGCAACACGGAGGAGCGACATGGAGGAGTGACATGGAGTATTGACATGGAGGAGGGACATGGAGGAGTGACTTCGAGAAGTGACAGGGTTGATCAGGAAGGAGGGTTGATATGGTGGAGTGATATCGTGTAGGGACATGGGTGAGTGACTTGGAGGAGTGACATGGAGGAGCAACACGGAGGAGCAACATGGAGGAGTGACATGGAGTAGTGACATGGAGGATGGACATGGAGGAGTGACATAGATGATTGATGTGTAGTAATGACGTGGAGGATGGACATGAAGGAGTGACTTGGAGAAGTGACAGGGTTGATCAGGAAGGAGGGTTGATATGGTGGAGTGACATCGTGGAGGGACATGGGTGAGTGACTTGGAGGAGTGACAAGGAGGACCAACACGGAGGAGCAACATGGAGGAGTGACTTGGAGGAGTGACAAGGAGGAGTGACATGGAGGAGCGACATGGAGGAATGACATGGATGAGTGACATGGAAGAGTGACAAGAAGTAGTGACATGGAGGAGTGACATTGAGGAGTGAGTTGGTGTAGCGACATGGAGGAGTGACATGAAAGAGTGTAAAGGAGGGTTGAGTTTGTGTAGCTACATGGAGGAGTCACATGAAGTAGTGACTTTGAGGAGTGACATTGATGAGTGAGTTGGTGTAGTGACATGAAGGAGTGACTTTGAGTAGCGACTTGGAGGAGTGATCTGGAGGAGCTACATGGAGGAGTGACATAGAGTAGCGACATGGAGGAGTGACATGGAGGAATGACATGGAGGAGTCACATTGAGGGTTGAGTTTGTGATGTGACATGGAGGAGTGACATGAAGTAGTGACATAGAGGAGTGACATTGAGGAGTGCGTTGGTGTAGTGACATGGAGGAGTGACTTTGAGTAGCGACATGAAGGAGTGAAATGGAGGAGTGACATGGAGGAGTGAGTTGTTAGAGCGATATAGAGGAGAGACATGGAGGAGTGACATGAAGGAGTGACATTGAGGATTGAGTTTGTGTAGCGACATGGAGGAGTGACATGGAGTAGCTACATGGAGGAGTTACATGGAGGAGTGACTTGGAGGAGCAACACGGAGGAGCGGCATGTAGGAGGGACATGGAGGAGTGACTTTGAAGACATATAGAAGTGACATGGAGGAGTGACTTGTAGGAGTGACATAAAGGAGTGACATGGAGGAATGACATGGATGAGTGACATGGAGGAGTGACAAGAAGGTTTGAATCGTGTAGTGACATGGAGGAATGAAATGGAGGAGTGACGAGGAAAACATGTAGAAGTGAGTTGGTGTAGTGACATGGAGGAGTGACTTTGAGTAGCGACATGGAGGAGTGACCTGGAGGAGTGACATGGAGGAGTGAAATGGTGGAGTGACATGGAGGAGTTAGTTGTTATAGTGACATCGAGGAGAGACATGGAGGAGTGACATGGAGGAGTGACATGGAGGAGTGACAAAGAGGAGTGACCTAGAGGAGAGACATGGAAGAGTGACATGGAGGAGGGACATGAAGGATTCAGTTGGTGTAGTGACATGGAGGAGTGACTTTGAGTAGCGACATGGAAGAGTGACCTGGAGGAGTGACATGGAGGAGTGAAATGGTGGAGTGACTTGGAGGAGTGATTTGTTATAGCGACATGGAGGAGAGACATGAAGGATTGATATGGAGTAGTGACATGAGGAATGAGTTGGTGTAGCGACATTGAGGAATGACATGGATTAGTGACATAGAGGAGTGACGTGGAAGAGAGACATCGAAGAGTGACATGGAGAAGTGACAGGGCGGATCACCAAGGAAGATTGATATGGTGGAGTGACATGGCGGAGGGACATGGAAGAGTGATATGGAGGAGCGACATGGAGGAGTGACAAGAAGTAGTGAGTTGGTGTAACGACATTGAGGACTGACATGGAATAGCGACATGGTTGAGTGACATAGAGGAGTGACATAGATAATTGATGTGGAGGAGCAACACGGAGGAGCGACATGGATGAGTGACATGGAGTAGTGACATGGAGGATGAACATGGAGGAGTGACATGGAAGACATATAGAGGTGACATAAAGGAGTGATTTGGAGGAGCGACATGGATGAGTGACATGGAGTAGTGACATGGAGGATGAACATGGAGGAGTGACATGGAAGACATATAGAGGTGACATAAAGTAGTGAATTGGAGGAGTGACAAAAAGGATTGACATGGAGGAGTAACATGGAGGAAAGAGTTGATGGAGCAACATGGAGGAGTCACATGGAATAGCGACATAGAGGATTGATGTGGAGTAGTGACATGGAGGATGGACATGGAGGAGTGACTTGGAGAAGTGACAGGGTTGATCAGGAAGGAGGGTTTATATGGTGGAGTGACATCGTGGAGGGACATGGGTGAGTGACTTGGAGGAGTGACATTGAGTAGCTACATGGAGGAGTTACATGGAGGAGTGACATGGACGAGTTACATAGAGGAGTGACATGGAGGAGTGACATAGAGGAGTGACATGGATGAGTGACATGGAGGAGTGACATGGACGAGCAACATGGAGGAGCGACATGGAGGAGTAACTATTAGGAGTGACATAAAGGATTGACATGGAGGAGTGACATGGAGGAGTAACATGGAGGAAGGAGTTGGTGGAGCGACATGGAGGAGTCACATGGAATAGCGACATGGAGGAGTGACATGGAGGAGTGACATGGAGGAGTGACATAGAGGATTGATGTGGAGTAGTGACATGGAGGATGGACATGGAGGAGTGACTTAGAGAAGTGACAGGGTTGATCAGGAAGGAGGGTTTATATGGTGGAGTGACATCGTGGAGGGACATGGGTGAGGGACTTGGAGGAGTGACAAGGAGGAGCAACACGGAGGAGCGACATGGAGAAGTGACATGGAGTAGTGACATGGAGGATGGACATGGAGGAGTGACTTGGAGAAGTGATAGGGTTGATCAGGAAGGAGGGTTTATATGGTGGAGTGACATCGTGGAGGGACATGGGTGAGTGACTTGGAGGAGTGACAAGGAGGAGCAACACGGAGGAGCGACATGGAGGAGTGACATGGAGTAGCGACATAGAGTAGTAACATGAGGAGTCAGTTTGTGTAGCGACATGGAGGAGTGACATGGAGTCGCTACATGGAGGAGTCACATGGAGGAGAGGCATGGAGGAGTGACCTAGAGGAGTGACATGGAGGAGTGACATGGAGGAGCAACATGGAGGAGCGACATGGAGGAGTATTTTGGAGGAGTGACATAAAGTGGTGACATGGAGTAGTGACATGGAGGAGTAACATGGAGTAGGGAGTTGATGGAGCTCCATGGAGGAGTCACATGGAGTAGCAACATGGAGGAGTAACATGAAAGAGTGAGTTGGTGTAGCGACATGGAGGACTGACATGGAATAGCGACATCGAGGAGTGACATGGAGGAGTGACATGGACGAGTCACATGGACGATTGACATGAGGAGTGAGTTTGTGTAGCGACATGGAGGAGTGACATGGAGTAGCTACATGGAGGAGTTACATGGAGGAGTGACTTTGAGGAGCAACCTGGAGGAGCGACATGAAGGAGTGACACGTAGTAGTGACATGATGGATGGACATGGAGGAGTGACATGGAAGACATATAGAAGTAACATGGAGGAGTGACATTGTTGAGTGATATGGGGGAGTGACAAGGAAGATTGAGTTGGTGTAGTGACATGGAGTAGTGACATGGAGGAGTGACGTAGAGGAGAGACGTGGTGGAGTTAAATGGAGGAGTGAAATGGAGGAGCAACATGAAGGAGCGAAATGGAGGAGTGTCAAGGATGATTGAGTTGGTGTAGCGACATGGAGGAGTGACATGGAGGAGTGACATGGAGTAGCGACATTGAGGAGTGACATGAGGAATGAGTTGGTGTAGCGACATGGAGGAGTGACATGGAGGAGTGACGTAGAGGAGAGACGTGGTGGAGTGAAATGGAGGAGTGACATGGAGGTGTGACATGGAGGAGTGACATAGAGGAGTGATGTGGAGGAGTGACATGGAGGAGTGACATGGAGGAGGGACATGGAGGATTCAGGTGGTGTAGTGACATGGAGGAGTGTCTTTGAGTAGCGACATGGAAGAGTGACCTGGAGGAGTGACATGGAGGAGTGATGTGGAGTAGTGACATGGAGGATGGACATGGAGGAGTGACTTAGAGAAGTGACAGGGTTGATCAGGAAGGAGGGTTTATATGGTGGAGTGACATCATGGAGGGACATGGGTGAGTGATTTGGAGGAGTGACAAGGAGGATGGACATGGAGGAGTGACATGGAAGACATATAGAGGTGTCATGGAAGAGTGAATTGGAGGAGTGACATAAAGGGGTGACATGGAGGAATAACATGGATGAGTGACATGGAGGAGTGACAAGGAAGTTTGAGTTGGTGTAGCGACATGGAGGAGTGACATGGAGTAGCGACATGGAGGAGTAACATGGAGGAATGAGTTAGTGTAGCGACATGGAGGAGTGACGTGGAATAACGACATGGAGGAGTGACATGGAGGTGTGACATGGAGGAGTGACATAGAGGAGCGACATGGAGGAGTTACATGGAGGAGTGACAAGGATGAGTGACATGGAGGAGTGACATGGAGGAGCAACACAGATGAGCGACATGGAGGAGTGACATCGAGTTGTGACATTGAGGATGGACATGGAGGAGTGACATGGAAGACATATAGAGGTGACATGGAGGAGTGAATTGGATGAGTGACATAAAGGAGTGACATGGAGAAATGACATGGATGAGTGATATCAGGAGTGATGTAGAGGAGTGACGTGGTGGAGTGAAAAGGAGGAGTGACATGGAAGAGTGAGTTGGTGTAGCAACATGGAGGAGTGACATTGAATAGCGACATGGATGAGTAACATGGAGGAGTGACAAGGAGGATTGAGTTGGTGTAGTGACATGGAGGAGGGACATAGATGAGATACATAAAGGAGGGACAGGGAGGATTGACATGGAGGAGCAACACGGAGGAGCGACATGGAGGAGTGACATGGAGTAGTGACATGGAGGATGGACAAAGAGGTTTGTGTTGGTGTATTGACATGGAGGACTGACATGAGGAGTGACGTAGAGGAGTGACGTGGTGGAGTGAAATGGAGGAGTGACATGGAAGAGTGAGTTGGTGTAGCGACATGGAGGACTGACATGGAATAGCGACATGGAGGAGTGACATGGAGGAGTGACATAGAGCATTGATGTGGAGGAGCAACATGGAGGAGCGACATGGAGGAGTGACATGGAGTAGTGACATGGAGGATGGACATGGCGGAGTGACATGGAAGACATATAGAGGTGACATGGAGGAGTGAATTGGAGGAGTGCCATAAAGGAGTGACATGGATGAATGACATGGATGAGTGATATGTGGAGTGATGTAGAGGACTGACGTGGTGGAGTGAAATCGAGGAGTGACATGGAAGAGTGAGTTGGTGTAGCAACATGGAGGAGTGACATGGAATAGCGACATGGATGAGTAACATGGAGGAGTGACAAGGAGGTTTGAGTTGGTGTAGTGACATGGCAGAGGGACATAGATGAGTTACATAAAGGAGGGACATGGAGGAGTGACATGGAGGAGCAACACGGAGGAGCGACATGGAGGAGTGACATGGAGTAGTGACATGGAGGATGGACAAAGAGGTTTGTGTTGGTGTATTGACATGGAGGAGTGACATGAGGAGTGACGTAGAGGAGTGACGTGGTGGAGTGAAATGGAGGAGTAACATGGAAGAGTGAGTTGGTGTAGCGACATGGAGGACTATCATGGAATAGCGATATGGAGGAGTGACATGGAGTAGTGACATAGAGGATTGATGTGGAGGAGCAACACGGAGGAGCGACATGGAGGAGTGACATGGTGTATTGACATGGAGGAGTGACATGAGGAGTGACGTAGAGGAGTGACGTGGTGGAGTGAAATGGAAGAGTAACATGGAAGATTGAGTTGGTGTAGCGACATGGAGGACTGTCATGGAATAGCAATATGGAGGAGTGACATGGAGGAGTGACATGGAGGAGTGACATAGAGGATTGATGTGGAGGAGCAACACGGAGGAGCGACATGGAGGAGTGACATGGAAGAGCGACATCGAGTAGTGACATTGAGGAGTGACATTGAGTAATGACATGGAGGAGGCACATAGAGGAGTGACTTGGAGATGTGACAGGGTTGATCAGGAAGGAGAGGGTGTATATGGTGGAGTGACATGCAGGAGTGACATGAGGAGTGAGTTTGTGTAGCGACATGGAGGAGTGACATGGACGAGTGACATGGAGGAGTGACATTGAGGAGTGAGTTGGTGTAGTTACATGGAAGAGTGAGTTGGTGTAGCGACATGGAGGACTGACATGGAATAGCGACATGGAGGAGTGACATGG
The DNA here is from genome assembly GCA_014673565.1 of Sebastes schlegelii. NCBI lineage: Eukaryota > Metazoa > Chordata > Actinopteri > Perciformes > Sebastidae > Sebastes > Sebastes schlegelii. The sequence goes on from CM025825.1 coordinate 35,284,624, forward strand.
AGGAGTGACATGGAGGATTGATGTGAAGGAGCAACACGGAGGAGCGACATGGAGGACTGACATGGAGTAGTGACATGGAGGAGGGACATGGAGGAGTGAATTGGAGACGTGACAGGGTTGATCAGGATAGAGGGTTGATATGGTGGAGTGACATCGTGAAGGGACATGGGTGAGTGACATAGAGGAGTGACATGGAGTAGTCAGATGGAGGAGGGACATGGAGGAGTGACTTGGAGATGTGACAGGGTTGATCAGGAAGGAGGGTTGATATGGTGGAGTGACATGGCGGAGGGACATGGATGAGTGACTTGGAGGAGTGACATGGAGGAGTGACATGGAGGACTGACATGGAGTAGCTATATGGAGGAGTTACATGGAGGAGTGACTTGGAGGAGCAACATGGAAGAGTGACATGGAGGAGTGACATGGAGTAGTGACATGGAGTAGCTACATGAAGGAGTTACATGGAGGAGTTACATGGAGGAGTGACTTGGATGAGCAACATGGAGGAGTTACATAGAGGATTAATGTGGAGGAGCAACACGGAGGAGCGACATGGAGGAGTGACATGGAGTAGTGACATGGAGTAGGGACATGGAGGAGTGACTTGGAGAAGTGACAGGGTTGAGATACATGGAGGAGTGACATGGAGGAATGACATGGAGGAGTGACATGGAGGAGGGACAAAGAGGAGCGATATGGAGGAGTGACATGAAAGAGTGTAAAGGAGGCTTGAGTTTGTGTAGCGACATGGAGGAGTGACATGGAGGAGCAACATGGAGGAGCGACATGGAGGAGTAACTTGGAGGAGTGACATAAAGGATTGACATGGAGTAGTGACATGGAGGAGTAACATGAAGGAAGGAGTTGGTGGAGCGACATAGAGGAGTCACATGGAATAGTGACATGGAAGAGTGACATGGAGGAGTGATATAGAGGAGTGACATAGAGGATTGATGTGGAGTAGTGACATGGAGGATGGACATGGAGGAGTGACTTGGAGAAGTGACAGGGTTGATCAGGAAGGAGGGTTGATATGGTGGTGTGACATTGGGGAGGGACATGGGTGAGTGACTTGGAGGAGTGACATGGACGAGCAACACGGAGGAGCAACTTGGAGGAGTGACATGGAAGACATATAGAAGTGACATGGATGAGTGACATGGAGGAGTGACAAGAAGGATTGAGTTGGTGTAGTGACATGGAGGAGTGACATAGAGGAGTGATGTGGAGGAGTGAAATGGAGGAGGAACGTTGAGGATTGACATGGAGGAGTGACATATATGAGTTACATGGAGGAGTGACATGGAAGAGCAACATGGAGGAGCGACGTGGAGGAGTGAGTTGGTGGAGCGACATGGAGGAGTCACATGGAGTAGCGACATGAAGGAGTGAAATGAAGTAGTGACATGGAGGAGTGACATGGAGGAATGACATGGAGGAGTGACATGGAGGAGGGACATGGAGGAGCGATATGGAGGATTGACATGAAAGAGTGTAAAGGAGGATTGAGTTTGTGTAGCGACATGGAGGAGTTACATGGAGGAGCAACATGGAGGAGCGACATGGAGGAGTAACTTGGAGGAGTGACATAAAGGATTGACATGGAGGAGTGACATGGAGGAGTAACATGGAGGAAGGAGTTGGTGGAGCGACATGGAGGAGTCACATGGAATAGCGACATGGAGGAGTGACATGGAGGAGTGATATAGAGGAGTGACATAGAGGATTGATGTGGAGTAGTGACATGGAGGATCGACATGGAGGAGTGACTTGGAGAAGTGACAGGGTTGATCAGGAAGGAGGGTTGATATGGTGGTGTGACATCGTGGAGGGACATGGGTGAGTGACTTGGAGGAGTGACAAGGAGGAGCAACAAGGAGGAGCAACACAGAGGAGCAACATGGAGGAGTGACATGGAGTAGTGACATGGAGGAGTGACTTGGAGAAGTGACAGGGTTGATCAGGAAGGAGGGATTATATGGTGGAGTGACATCGTGGAGGGACATGGCTGAGTGACTTGGAGGAGTGACAAGGAGGAGCAACATGGAAGAGCGACTTGGAGGAGTGACATGGAGTAGTGACCTGGATTATGGACATGGAGGAGTGACATGGAGTAGCTACATGGAGGAGTTACATGGATTAGTGACTTGGAGGAGCAACATGGAGAAGCGACATGGAGAAGTGACATGGAGGAGTCACATAGAGGAGTGACATAGAGGAATGACGTGGACGAGAGACATGGAAGAGAGACATGGAGAAGTGACAGGGCGGATAACCAAGGAAGATTGATATGGTGGAGTGACATGGCGGAGGGACATGGATGAGTGACATGGAGGAGTGACATGGAGGAGCAACATGGAGGAGCGACATGGAGGAGTGACATGAGGAGTGAGTTTGTGTAGCGACATGGAGGAGTGACATGGATTAGCTACATGGAGGAGTTACATGGAGGAGTGACATGGAGGAGTGACATAGAGGAGTGACATGGAGGAGTGACATAGAGGAGTGACATGGATGAGTGACCTGGAGGAGTGACATGAGGAGTGAGTTTGTGTAGCGACATGGAGGAGTGACATGGAGTAGCTAAATGGAGGAGTTGCATGGAGGCGTAACTTGGAGGAGTGACATAAAGGAGTGACATGGAAAAGTGAAATAGAGGAGTGACGTGGAGGAGAGACATGGAGGAGTGACATGGAGAAGTGACAGGGCGGATCAGCAAGGAAGAATGATATATTGGAGTGACATGGCGGAGGGACATGGATGATTGACATGGAGGAGTGACATGGAGGAGTGACAAGGAAGAGCAACATGGAGGAGAAACATAGAGGAGTGACAAGGAGGATTGAGTTGTTGTAGCGACATGGAGGAGTGACATGGAGTAGCGACATGGAGTAGTGATATGAGGAGTGAGTTCGTGTAGCGAAATGGAGGAGTTACATGGAGGAACGACATGGAGGAGTGACATGGAAGACATATAGAAGTGACATAGAGGAATGACGTGGAGGAGTGACATGGAGAAGCGAAATGGAGGAGTGACATGGAAGAGTGAGTTGGTGTAGCGACATGGAGGACTGACATGGAATAGTGAAATGGAGTAGTGACATGGAGGAGTGACATAGAGGATTGATGTGGAGGAGCAACACGGAGGAGCGACATGGAGGAGTGACATGGAGTAGTGACATGAAGGAAGGACATTGAGGAGTGACTTGGAGAAGTGACAGGGTTGATCAGGAAGGAGGGTTGATATGGTGGAGGGACATCGTGGAGGGACATGGGTGAGTGACTTGGATGAATTACATGGAGGAGTGACATGGAGTAGCGACACATAGGAGTGACATGAGGAGTGAGTTTGTGTAGCGACATGGAGGAGTGACATGGAGTAGCTACATGGAGGAGTTACATGGAGGTGTGACTTGGAGGAGCAACACGGAGGAGCGACATGGAGGAGTGACATGGAGGAGTGACATGGAGTAGTGACATGGAGGATGGACATGGAGGAGTGACGTGGAAAACATATAGAAGTGACATGGAGGAGTGACTTGGAGGAGCAACATGGAGGAGCGACATGGAGGAGTAACTCGGAGGAGTGACTTAAAGGAGTGACATGGAGGAGTCACATGGAGGACAAACATGGAGCAAGGAGTTGGTGGAGTGACATGGAGTAGTCACATGGAGTAGCGACATGGATTAGTAACATGAAAGAGTGAGTTGATGTAGCGACATGGATTACTGACATGGAATAGCGACATGGAGGAGTGACATGGAGGAGTGACATAGAGGATTGATGTGGAGGAGCAACACGGAGGAGTGAGTTGGTGGAGCAACATGGAGAAGTCACATGGAGTAGCGACATTTAGGAGTAACTTGGAGGAGTGACAAAAAAGGAGTGACATGGAGTAGTGACATGGAGGATTGACATGGAGGAGCGATATGGATTAGTGACATGAAAGAGTGTATAGGAGGATTGAGTTTGTGTAGCGACATGGAGGAATGACATGAAGTAGTGACATGGAGGAGTCACATTGAGGAGTGAGTTGGTGTAGTAACATGGAGGAGTGACTTTGAGTAGCGACATGGAAGAGTGACCTGGAGGAGTGACATATAGGAGTGAAATGGTGGAGTGACATGGATGAGTGAGTTGTTAGAGCGACATGGAAGAGAGACATGGAGGAGTGACATGGAGGAGTTACATGGAGGAGTGACGTGAAGGAGAGACATGGAAAAGTGACATGGAGAAGTTACATGAGGAGTGAGTTTGTGTAACGACATGGAGGAGTGACATGGTGTAGCTACATGGAGGAGTGACATGGAACAACGACATGTAGGAGTGACATGGAGGAGTGACATAGAGGATTGATGTGGAGGAGCAACACGGAGGAGATACATGGAGGAGTGACATGGAGTAGTGACATGGAGGAAGGACATTGAGGAGTGACTTGGAGAAGTGACAGGGTTGATCAGGAAGGAGGGTTGATATGGTGGAGTGACATCGTGGAGGGACATGGGTGAGTGACTTGGAGGAATGACATGGAGGAGTGACGTGGAGTAGCGACACGGAGGAGTGACATGAGGAGTGAGTTTGTGTAGCGACATGGAGGAGTGACATGGAGTAGCTACATGGAGGAGTTACATGGAGGAGTGACTTGGAGGAGCAACACGGAGGAGCGACATGGAGGAGCGACATGGAGGAGTGACATGGAGTAGTGACATGGAGGATGGACATGGAGGAGTGACGTGGAAGACATATAGAAGTGATATTGAGGAGTGACTTGGAGGAGCAACATGGAGGAGCGACATGGAGGAGTACCACGGAAGAGTGACACAAAGGAATGACATGGAGGAGTCACATGGAGGACTAACATGGAGGAAGGAGTTGGTGGAGTGACTTGGAGGAGTCACATGGAGTAGCGACATGGATTAGTAACATGAAAGAGTGAGTTGATATAGCGACATGGAGGAGTGACATGGAGTAGTGACATGTAGGAGTGACGTGGAGGAGAGACATGGAAGAGTGACATGGAGAAGTGACATGAGGAGTGAGTTTGTGTAACGACATGGAGGAGTGACATGGTGTAGCTACATGGAGGAGTGACATGGAATAACGACATGGAGGAGTGACATGGAGGAGTTACAAGGAGGAGTGATTTGGAGGAGCAACACGGAGGAGCGACATGGAGTAGCGACATGGAGGAGTGACATGGAATAACGACATGGAGGAATGACATGGAGGAGTTACAAGGAGGGTTGAGTTGGTGTAGCGACATGGAGGAGTGACATGGAGGTGTGACATGGAGGAGTGACAGAGAGGAGCGACGTGGAGGAGTGACATAGAGAAGTGACGTGGAGGAGAGACATGGGGAAGTGACATGGAGGACTGACATGGAGGAGTGACATAGAGGAGTGACATGGAGGATGGACATGGAGGAGTGACATGGAAGACAAATAGAGGTGACATGGTGTAATGACATGGAGGAGTGACATGGAGTAGCGACATGGAGGAGTGACATGAGTAATGAGTTGGTGTAGCGATCTGGAGGAGTGACATGGAATAACGACAAGAGGAGTTACATGGAGGAGTGACATGGAGGAGTGAAGTAGAGGAGTGACATGGAGGAGTGACATTGAGGAGTGACATGGGGGAGTGAAATGGTGGAGTGACATGGAGGAGTGAGTTGTTATAGCGACATGGATGAGAGACATGGAGGACTGACATGGAGGAGTGACATGGAGGAGTGATATAGAAGAGTGACGTGGAGTAGAGACATGGAAGAAATATAGAAGTGACATGGATGAGTGACATGGAGGTGGGACAAGAAGGATTGAGTTGGTGTAGTGACATGGCGGAGGGACATAGATGAGTTACATGGAGGAATGACATGGAAGAGCAACATGGAGGAGCGACATGGAGGAGTGAGTTGGTGGAGCGACATGGAGGAGTCACATGGAGTAGCGACATGGAGGAGTGACATGAAGTAGTGACATGGAGGAGTGACATTGAGGAGTGAGTTGGTGTATTAACATGGAGGAGTGACTTTGAGTAGCGAAATGGAGGAGTGACCTGGAGGAGTGACATGGAGGAGTGAAATGGTGGAGTGATTTGTAGGAGTGATATGGAAGAGTGACATAGAGGAGTGACGTGGAGGAGAGATATGGAGGAGTGACATGGAGAAGTGACATAGAGGAGTGATGTGGAGGAGTGACATGGAGGATGAACATGGAGGAGTGACATGGAAGACATATAGAAGTGACATGGATAAGTGACATGGAGGAGTGACAAGAAGGATTGAGTTGGTGTAGTGACATGGCACAGGGACATAGATGAGTTAAATGGAGGAGTGACATGGAAGAGCATCATGGAGGAGCAACATGGAGGAGCAAGTTGGTGGAGCGACATGGAGGAGTCACATGGAGTAGTGACATTGAGGAGTGACATATATTAGTGTCATGGAGGAGTGTAATTGAGGAGTGAGTTGGTGTAGTGACATGGAGGAGTGACTTTGAGTAGCGACTTGGAGGAGTGACATGGAGTAACTACATGTAGGAGTTACATGGAGGAGTGACTAGGAGGAGTGACGTGGAGGATTGATGAGGAGGAGCAACACGGAGGAGCGACATGGAGGAGTGACATGGAGTAGTGACATGGAGGAGGGACATAAAGGAGTGACATGGAAGAATGACATGGATGAGTGACATGGTGGAGTGACATGAGGAGTGAGTTGGTGTATTGACATGGAGGAGTGACATGGAGGAGTGATTTGGAGGAGCAACACGGAGGAGCGACATGGAATAGTGACATGGAGTAGCTATATGTAGGAGTTACATGGAGGAGTGACTTGGTGCTGAAACTTGGAGGAGTGACATGGAGTAGTGACATGGAAGACATATAGAGGTGACATGGAGGAGTGAATTGGAGGAGTGACATTGAGGATTGAGTTGGTGTAGTGACATGGAGGAGTGACTTTGACTAGCGACATGGAGGAGTGAACTGGAGGAGTGACATGATGATTGAAATGGTGGAGTGACATGGAGGAGTGAGTTGTTGTAGCAACATGAAGGAAAGACATGGAGGAGTGACATGATGGAGTGACATGGAGGAGTGACATAGAGGAGTGACATGGTGGAGTTACATGAGGAGTGAGTTGGTGTATTGACATGGAGGAGTGACATGGAGGAGTGACATAGAGGATTGATGTGGAGGAGCAACATCGAGGAGCGACATGGAGGAGTGACATGGAGTAGTGACATGGAGGAGGGACATGGAGGAGTGACTTGGAGAAGTGACAGGGTTGATCAGATAGAAGGGTTGATATAGTGGAGTGACATCGTGGAGGGACATGGGTGAGTGATTTGGAGAAGTGACATGGAGGAGCAACACCGAGGAGCGACATGGAGGAGTGACATGGAGTAGTGACATGGAGGAATGACATGGAGGAGTAACATGGAGGAAGCAGTTGGTGTAGCGACATGGAGGACTGACATGGAATAGCGACATGGAGGAGTGACATGGAGGAGTGACATAAAGGAGTGACATGGAAGAATGACATGGATGAGTGACATGGAGGAGTGACAAGGAGGATTGAGTTGGTGTAGTGACATGGAGGAGTGACATGGAGTCGTGTAATGGAGGAGTGACATGAGGAGTGAGTTGATGTATTGACATGGAGGAGTGACATGGAGGAGTGACAAAGAGGATTGATGTGGAGGAGCAACACGGAAGAGCGACATGGAGGAGTGACATGGAGTAGTGACATGGAAGAGGGACATGGAGGAGTGACTTGGAGAAGTGACAGTGTTGATCAGGAAGGAGGGTTGATATGGTGGAGTGACATCGTGGAGGGACATGGGTGAGTGACTTGGAGAAGTGACATGGATGAGCAACATGGAGGAGCGACATGGAGGAGTGACATGGAGTATTGACATGGAGGATGGACATGGAGGAGTGACATGGAAGACATATAGAGGAGACATGGATGAGTTAATTGGAGGAGTGACCTGGAGGAGTGACATGGAGGAGTTAAATGGTGGAGTGACATGGAGGAGTGACATGGAGGTGTGATTTCCTAGAGCGAAATAGAGGAGAGACATGGAGGAGTGACATATAGGAGTGACATGGATGAGTGACATAGAGGAGTGATGTGGAGGAGAGATATGGAGGAGTGACATGGAGAAGTGACAGGGCGGATCACCAAGGAGGAAGGAGTTGGTGGAACAACATGGAGGAGTCACATGGAGTAGCGACATGGAGGAGTAACATGAAAGAGTGAGCTGGTGTAGCGACATGGAGGACTGACATGGAATAGCGACATGGAGGAATGAAATGGAGGAGTGACATGGAGATGTGACATAGAGGATTGATGTGGAGGAGCAACACGGAGTAGCGACATGGAGGAGTGACATGGAGTAGTGACATGGAAGAGGGACATGGAGGAGTGACTTGGAGATGTGACAGGGTTGATCAGGAAGGAGGGTTGATATGGTTGAGTGACATGGCGGAGGGACATGGATGAGTGACTTGGAGGAGTGAGTTTGTGTAGCGACATGGAGTAGCTACATGGAGGAGTTACATGGAGGAGTGATTTGGAGGAGCAACACGGAGGAGCGACATGGAATAGTGACATGCAGTAGCTATATGTAGGAGTTACATGGAGGAGTGACTTGGTGCTGAAACTTGGAGGAGTGACATGGAGTAGTGACATGGAAGACATATAGAGGTGACATGGAGGAGTGAATTGGAGGAGTGACATTGAGGATTGAGTTGGTGTAGTGACATGGAGGAGTGACTTTGACTAGCGACATGGAGGAGTGAACTGGAGGAGTGACATGATGATTGAAATGGTGGAGTGACATGGAGGAGTGAGTTGTTGTAGCGACATGAAGGAAAGACATGGAGGAGTGACATGGTGGAGTGACATGGAGGAGTGACATAGAGGAGTGAGTTGGTGTAGTGACATGGAGGAGTGACTTTGAGTACCGACATGGAGGAGTGAACTGGAGGAGTGAGTTGTTATAGCGACATGGAGTAGAGACATGGAGGAGTGAGTTGGTGTAGCAACATGGAGTAGTGACATGGAGGAGCAACGCTGAGGAGCAACATGAAGGAGTGACATGGAGTAGTGACATGGAGGATGGACAAAGAGGTTTGTGTTGGTGTATTGACATGGAGGAGTGACATGAGGAGTGACGTAGAGGAGTGACGTGGTGGAGTGAAATGGAGGAGTGACATGGAAGAGTGAGTTTGTATAGCGACATGGAGGAATGTCTTGAAATAGCGACATGGAGGAATGACAAGGAGGGTTGCGTTTGTGTTGTGACATGGAGGAGTGACATGAAGTAGTGACATGGAGGAGTGACAATTAGGAATGAATTGGTGTAGTGACATGGAGGAGTGAACCTGGAGGAGTGACATGGAGGAGTGAAATGGTGGAGTGACATGGAGGAGGGAGTTTTTAGAGCGACATGGAGGAGAGACATGGAGGAGTGAAATGGAGGAGTTAAATGGAGGAGTGACATAGAGGAGTGACATGGAGGAGAGACATGGAAGAGTGACATGGAGAACTGACAGGTCGGATCACCAAGGAAGATTAATAGGGTGGAGTGACATGGCGGAGGGACATGCATGAGTGACATGGAGAATTGATGTGGAGGAGCAACACGGAGGAGCGATATGAAGGAGTGACATGGAGATGTGACATAGAGGATTGATGTGGAGGAGCAACACGGAGGAGCGACATGGAGGAGTGACATGGAGTAGTGACATGGAGGGGGACATGGAGGAGTGACTTGGAGATGTGACAGGGTTGATCAGGAAGGAGGGTTGATATGGTGGAGTAACATCATGGAGGGACATGGGTGAGTGACTTGGAGGAGTGACAAGGAGGAGCAACACGGAGGAGCGACATGGAGGAGTGACTTGGAGGAGTGACAAGTAAGAGCAACATGGAGGAGCGACATGGAGGAGTGAAATGGAGGAGCGACATGGAGGAGTGACATAGAGTACTGACATGGAGGATGGACATGGAGGAGTGACATGAAGAACATATAGAGGTGACATGGAGGAGTGAATTGGAGGAGTGACATAAAGTAGTAACATGGAGGAGTTACATTGAGGAGTGAGTTGGTGTAGCGACATGGAGGAGTGAAATGGAGTAGCGACATAGAGTAGTAACATGAGGAGTGAGTTTGCGTAGCGCCAATGAGGAGTGACATGGAGGGGTGACATGTAGGAGTGACATATAGTAGTGACATTGAGGAGATACATGGAGGAGTGACATGGAGGAATGACATGGAGGAGTGACATGGAGGAGGGACATGGAGGAGCGATATGGAGGAGTGACATGAAAGAGTGTAAAGGAGGATTGAGTTTGTGTAGCGACATGGAGGAGTGACATGAAGTAGTGACATTGAGGAGTGACATTGAGGAGTGAGTTGGTGTAGTGACATGAAGGAGTGACTTTCAGTAGCGACATGGAGGAGTGACCTGGAGGAGTAACATGGAGGAGCGAGTTGTTATAGCGACATGGAGGAAAGAAATGGAGGAGTTACATGGAGGAGTGACTTGGAGGACTGACATGGAATAGCGACATGGAGGAGTGACATGGAGTACTGACATGGAGGATGGACATGGAGGAGGGACATGGAGAACATATAGAGGTGACATGGAGGAGTGAATTGGAGGAGTGACATAAAGTAGTAACATGGAGGAGTTACATTGAGGAGTGAGTTGGTGTAGCGACATGGAGGAGTGACATAGAGGATTGATGTGGATTAGTGATATGGAGGATGGACATGGAGGAGTGAATTGGAGGAGTGACATAAAGGAGTGACATGGAGGAGTGATATGGATGAGTGACATGGAGGACTGACATGGGGGAATGACTTGGAGGAGTGACAATGAGGAGCAACACGGAGGAGCGACATGGAGGAGTGACATGGAGTAGTGATATGGAGGATGGACATGGAGGAGTGACTTGGAGAAGTGACAGGGTTGATAAGGAAGGAGGGTTTATATGGTGGAGTGACATCGTGGAAAGACATGGGTGAGTGACTTGGAGGATTGACAAGGAGGAGCAATACGGAGGAGCGACATGAAGGAGTGACATAGAGTAGTGATATGGAGGATGGACATGGAGGAGTGACATGGAAGACATATAGAGGTGACATGGAGGAGTGAATTGGAGTTGTGACATAAAGGAGTGACATGGAGATGTTACATGAAGGACTGACATGGAGGAGTGATATAGAGGAGTGACGTGGAGGAGAGACATGGAAGAGTGACATGGAGAAGTGACAGGGCGGATAAACAAGGAGGGTTGATATGGTGGAGTGACATCGCGGAGGGACATGGGTGAGTGACTTGGAGGAGTGACATGAGGAGTGACATGAGGAGTGAGTTTGTGTAGCAACATGGAGGAGTGACATGGAATAGCGACAAGGAGTAGTGACATGGAGGAGGGACATGGAGGAGTGACTTTTAGATGTGACAGGGTTTATCAGGAAGGAGGGTTGATATGGTGGAGTGACATGGCGGAGGGACATGGATGAGTGACTTGGAGGAGTGAAATGGAGGAGTGACATGGAGGAGTGACATGGGGAGTGAGTTTGTATTGCGACATGGAGGAGTGAAATGGAGTAGCTACATGGAGGAGTGACATGGACGAGTAACATAGAGGAGTGACATGGAGGAGTGACATGGAGGATGGACATGGAGCAGTGACATGAAAGACATATAGAGGTGAAATGGAGGAGTGACTTTGAGTAGCGACATGTAGGAGTGACCTGGAGAAGTGACATGGAGGAATGAAATGGTGGAGTGACATGGAGGAGAAACATGGAGGATTGATGTGGAGGAGCAACAAGGAGGAGCGACATGGAGGAGTGACATAAATTAGTGACATGGAGGAGGGACATGGAGGAGTGACTTGGAGAAGTGACATGGTTGATCAGGATGTAGGGTTGATATGGTGGAGTGACATCGTGGAGGGACATGGGTGAGTGACTTGGAGGAGTGACATGGAGGATGACATGGAGGAGTGACATGGAGGAGTGACATAAAGGAATGACATAGAGGAGTGACCTGGAGGAGTGACATGGAGGAGTGAAATGGTGGAGTGACATGGAGGAGTTAGTTGTTAGAGCGACATGGAGGATGGACATGGAGGAGTGACATGGAAGACATATAGAAGTGACATGGAGGAGTGACATGGAGGCGTGACAAGAAGTATTAAGTTGTTGTAGTGACTTGGAGGAGTAACAAGGAGGAGCAACACGGAGGAGCGACATGGAGGAGTGACAGGGCAGATAACCAAGGAAGATTGATATGGTGGAGTGACATGGCGGAGGGACATGGATGAGTGACATGGAGGAGTGACACAGAGGAGTGACATGGAAGATTGAGTAGGTGTAGCGACATGGAGGATGGACATGGAGGAGTGACATGGAAGACATATAGAAGTGACATGGAGGAGTGACATGGAGGAGTGACAAGAAGTATTGAGTTGGTGTAGTGACTTGGAGGAGTAACAAGGAGGAGCAACACGGAGGAGCAACATGGAGGAGTGACTTGGAGGAGTGACAAGGAGGAGCAACAAGGAAGAGTGACATAGAGGAGTGATGTGGAGGAGAGACATGGAAGAGTGACATGGAGAAGTGACAGGGCGGATAACCAAGGAGGGTTGATATGGTGGAGTGACATCGCGGAGGGACATGGGTGAGTGACTTGGAGGAGTGACATGGAGGAGTGAATTGGAGGAGTGACATAAAGGAGTGACATGAGGAATGCCATGGATGATTGACATGGAGGAGTGACAAGGAGGGTTGAGTTTGTGTAGCGACATGGAGGAGTGACATGAAGTAGCGACATGGAGGAGTGACCTGGAGGAGTGACATGAAGGAGTGAAATGGTGGAGTGACATGGAGGAGTGAGTTGTTAGAGCGACATGGAGTAGAGACATGGAGGTGTGACATAGAGGAGTGACATGGAGGAGTGACAGGGCAGATAACCAAGGAAGATTGATATGGTGGAGTGACATGGCGGAGGGACATGGATGAGTGACATGGAGGAGTGACACGGAGGAGTGACATGGAAGATTGAGTAGGTGTAGCGACATGGAGGATGGACATGGAGGAGTGACATGGAAGACATATAGAAGTGACAAGGAGGAGTGACATGGAGAAGTGACAAGAAGTATTGAGTTGGTGTAGTGACTTGGAGGAGTAACAAGGAGGAGCAACACGGAGGAGCGACATGGAGGAGTGACTTGGAGGAGTGACAAGGAGGAGCAACACGGAGGAGTGACATAGAGGAGTGATGTGGAGGAGAGACATGGAGGAGTGACATAGAGGAGTGATGTGGAGGAGAGACATGGAAGAGTGACATGGAGAAGTGACAGGGCGGATAACCAAGGAGGGTTGATATGGTGGAGTGACATCGCGGAGGGACATGGGTGAGTGACTTGGAGGAGTGACATGGAGGAGTGACATGGAGGAGTGACATGAGGTGTGAGTTTGTGTAGTGACATGGAGGAGTGACATGGAGTAGCTACATGGAGGAGTTACATGGAGGAGTGACTTGGAGTAGTGACAAGGAGGAGCAACACGGAGGAGCTACATGGAGGAGTGAGTTGGTGTAGCGACATGGAGGAGTGACATGGAGTAGCGACATAGAGTAGTAACATGAGGAGTGAGTTTGTGTAGCGACATGGAGGAGTGACATTGAGGAATGACATGGAGGAGTGATATGGAGAAGGGACATGGAGGAGCGATATGGAGGAGTGACATGAAAGAGTGTAAAGGAGGATTGAGTTTGTGTAGCTACATGGAGGAGTGACATGAAGTAGTGACATAGGGTAGTGACATTGAGGAGTGACATGAGTAATGAGTTGGTGTTGCGACATGGAGGAGTGACATGGAGGTGTAACTTGGAGGAGTGACATAATGGAGCGACGTGGAGGAGTGACATGGAGGAGTGACATGGAGGAGTGACATGGAAGACATATATAAGTGACATGGATGAGTGACCTGGAGGAGTGACAAGAAGGATTGAGTTGGTGTAGTGACATGGCGGAGGGACATAGATGAGTTACATGGAAGAGTGACATGGAAGAGCAACATGGAGGAGCGACGTGGAGGAGTAAGTTAGCGGAGCAATATGGAGGAGTCACATGGAGTAGGGACATGGAGGAGTGACATGGAGGAGTGATATGGAGGAGCAACATAGAGGAGCGACATGGAGGAGTGACAAGGAGGATTGAGCTGGTGTAGCGACATGGAGGAGTGACATAGAGTAGCGACATTGAAGAGTGACATGGAGGAGTGACATGGAGGAGCAACACAGACGAGTGACATGGAGGATGAACAAAGAGGTTCGAGTTGGTGTATTGACATGGAGGAGTGACATGGAGGAGTGACGAGGAAAACATGTAGAAGTGATTCGGAGGAGTGAGTCGGAGGAGTGACAATGTGGAGCTACACGGATGAGAGACATGATATTGAAGACTTGGAGAAGTGACATGGTGGAGCGACATGGAAGAATTACAAGGAGGAATGACATGGAGTAGCGATATGGAGGAGTGACATGGAGGAGTTAGTTGGTGTAGCGACATGGAGGAGTGACATGGAATAACGACATGGACGAGTGACATGGAGGAGTGACAAAAAGGATTGAGTTGGTGTAGTGACATGGCGGAGGGACATAGATGAGTGACATGAAGGAATGACATGGAGGACCAACATGGAGGAGCGACATGGAGGAGTGACATGGCGGAGGGACATGGATGAGTGACATGGAGGAATGACATGGAGGAGCAACATGGAGGAGCGACATGGAGGAGTGAAAAGGAGGATTAAGTTGGTGTAGCGACATGGAGGAGTGACATAGAGTAGCGACATGGAGGAGTGACATGGAGGAGTGACATGGAGGAGCAACACGGAGAAGTGACATGGAAGAGTGAGTTGGTGTAGCGACATGGAGGATGGACAAAGGTGTTTGAGTTGGTGTATTGACATGGAGGAGTCACATGGAGTAGCGACATGGAGGAGTAACATGGAAGAGTGACATGGAGGAGCAACACGGAGAAGTGACATGGAGGAGTGACATAGAGGATTGATGTGGAGGAGCAACACGGAGGAGCACAATGGAGGAGTGACATGGAATAGTGACATGGAGGAGGGACATGGAGGAGTGACTTGGAGAAATGACAGGGTTGATCAGGAAGGAGAGTTGATATGGTGGAGTGACATCGTGGAGGGACATGGGTCAGTGACTTGGAGAAGTAACATGCAGGAACAACACGGAGGAGCGACATAGAGGAGTGACATGGAGTAGTGACATGGAGGATGGACATGAAGGAGTGACATAGAGGAGTGACATGGATGAGTGACATGGAGGAGTGACATGGAGGAGCAACATGGAGGAGCAACATGGAGGAGTAACTTGGAATAGCGACATGGGGGAGTTACACAGAGGAGTGACATAGAGGATTGATGTGGATTAGTGACATGGAGGATGGACATGGAGGAGTGAATTGGAGGAGTGACTTAAAGGAGTGACATGGAGGAATGACATGAATGAGTGACATGGAAGAGTGACAAGGAGGAGTGAATTGGAGGAGTGACATAAAGGAGTGACATAGAGGAATGACATGGATGAGTGACATGGAGGACTGACATGGAGGAGTGAATTGGAGGAGTGACATAAAGGAGTGACATGGAGGAATGACATGGAGGGTTGAGTTTGTGTAGCGACATGGAGGAGTGACATGAATTAGTAACATGGAGGAGTGACATTGGGGAGTGAGCTGGTGTAGTTACATGGAGGAGTGACTTTGAGTAGAGACATGGAGGAGTGACCTGGAGGAGTGACATAGAGGAGTGAAATATTGGAGTGACATGGAGGAGTAAGTTGTTAGAGCGACATGGAGGAGTGACATGGAGGAGTGACATGGAGGAGTGACTTGGAGAAGTGACAGGGTTGATCAGGAAGGAGGGTTGATATGGTGGAGTGACATCGTGGAGGGACATGGGTTTGTGACTTGGAGGAGTGACAAGGAAGAGCAACACGGAGGAGTGACATGGAGGAGTGACATGGAGTAGTGACATGGAGGATGGACATGGAGGAGTGACTTGGAGAAGTGACAGGGTTGATCAGGAAGGAGGGTTTATATGGTGGAGTGACATCGTGGAAGGACATGGGTGAGTGACTTGGAAGACATATAGAGGTGACATAGAGGAGTGAATTGGAGTTGTGACATAAAGGAGTGACATGGAGAAGTGACATGGAGGACTGACATGGAGGAGTGACATAGAGGAGTGACGTGGAGGAGAGACATGGAAGAGTGACATGGAGAAGTGACAGGTCGGATCACCAAGGGAAATTGATAGGGTGGAGTGAAATGGCGGAAGGACATGGATGAGTGACATGGAGGAGTGACATGGAGGAGTGAATTGGAGGAGTGACATAAAGGAGTGACATGAGGAATGACATGGATGAGTGACATGGAGGAGTGACATGAAACAGTGACAAGGAGGAATGACATGGAGGAGTGAGTTGGTGTAGCGACATGGAAGACATATAGAAGTGATATGGAGGAGTGACATGGAGAAGTGACAGGGCATATCAGTACGGAGGATTGTTATGTTGGAGTGACATTGCGGAGTGACATGGAGGAGCAACATGGAGGAGTGAGTTGGTGGAATGACATAAAGGAGGAATATGGAGGAGTGACTTGGAGGAGCAACACGGAGGAGCGACATGGATGAGTGACACGGAGTAGTGACATGGAGGATGGACAAAGAGCTTTTTGTTGGTGTATTGACATGGAGGAGTGACATGGAGGAGTGAAATGGTAGAGTGACATGGAGGAGTGAGTTGTTAGAGCGACATGGAGGAGTGACATGGAGTAGCGACATGGAGGAGTGACATGAGTAATGAGTTGGTGTAGCGACATGGAGGAGTGACATGGAGGTGTGACTTGTAGGAGTGACATAGAGGAGCGACGTGGAGGAGTGACATGGAGGAGGGACATGGAGGAGTGACTTGTTAGAGCGACATGGAGGAGTGACATGGAGGAGTGACATAGGGGATTGATGTGGAGTAGTGACATGGAGGATGGACATGGAGGAGTGACTTGGAGAAGTGACATGGAAGACATATAGAGGTGACATGGAGGAGTGATTTGGAGTTTTGACATAAAGGAGTGACATGGAGGAATGACATGGATGAGTGACATGGAGGAGTGACAAGAAGAAGTGAAATGGAGGAGTGACATTGAGGAGTGAGTTGGTGTAGCGACATGGAGGAGTGACATGGAGTAGCGACATAGAGTAGTAAAATGAGGAGTGAGTTTGTGTAGCGACATGGAGGAGTGACATGGAGGAGTGACATGGAGGTGTGACATAGAGTAGCGACATGGAGGAGATACATGGAGGAGTGACATGGAGGAGTGACATGGAGGTGTGACATAGAGTAGCGAAATGGAGGAGATACATGGAGGAGTGACATGGAGGAATGACATGGAGGAGTGACATGGAAGAGGGACATGGAGGAGCGATATGGAGGAGTGACATGAAAGAGTGTAAAGGAGGTTTGAGTTTGTGTGGCGACATGTAGGAGTGACATGAAGTAGTGACATTGAGGAGTGACATTGAGGAGTGAGTTGGTGTAGTGACATGGAGGAGTGACTTTGAGTAGCGACATGGAGGAGTGACCTGGAGGAGTGACATGGAGGAGTGAATTGTGAAAGTGACATGGAGGAAAGAAATGGAGGAGTGACATGGCGGAGGGACATGGATGAGTGACTTGGAGGAGTGACATGGAGGAGTGACATGAGGAGTGAGTTTGTGTAGCGACATGGAGGAGTGACATGGAGTAGCTACATGGAGGAGTTACATTGAGGAGTGACTTGGAGGAGCAACACGGATTAGCGACATGGAGGAGTGACATGGAGTAGTGACATGGAGTAGCTACATGTAGGAGTTACATGGAGGAGTGACTTGGAGGAGCAACATGGAGGAGTGACATAGAGGATTATTGTGGAGGAGCAACACGGAGGAGCGACATGGAGAAGTGACATGGAGTAGTGACATGGAGGAGGGACATGGAGGAGTGACTTCGAGAAGTGACAGGGTTGATCAGGAAGGAGGGTTGATATGGTGGAGTGATATCGTGTAGGGACATGGGTGAGTGACTTGGAGGAGTGACATGGAGGAGCAACACGGAGGAGCAACATGGAGGAGTGACATGGAGTAGTGACATGGAGGATGGACATGGAGGAGTGACATAGAGGATTGATGTGTAGTAATGACGTGGAGGATGGACATGAAGGAGTGACTTGGAGAAGTGACAGGGTTGATCAGGAAGGAGGGTTGATATGGTGGAGTGACATCGTGGAGGGACATGGGTGAGTGACTTGGAGGAGTGACAAGGAGGACCAACACGGAGGAGCAACATGGAGGAGTGACTTGGAGGAGTGACAAGGAGGAGTGACATGGAGGAGCAACATGGAGGAATGACATGGATGAGTGACATGGAGGAGTGACAAGAAGTAGTGACATGGAGGAGCGACATGGAGGAGTGACATGGAGGAATGACATGGAGAAGTGACATGGAGGACAGACATGGAGGAGCGATATGGAGGAGTGACATGAAAGAGTGTAAAGGAGGTTTGAGTTTGTGTAGCTACATGGAGGAGTCACATGAAGTAGTGACTTTGAGGAGTGACATTGATGAGTGAGTTGGTGTAGTGACATGAAGGAGTGACTTTGAGTAGCGACTTGGAGGAGTGACCTGGAGGAGCTACATGGAGGAGTGACATAGAGTAGCGACATGGAGGAGTGACATGGAGGAATGACATGGAGGAGTCACATTGAGGGTTGAGTTTGTGATGTGACATGGAGGAGTGACATGAAGTAGTGACATAGAGGAGTGACATTGAGGAGTGCGTTGGTGTAGTGACATGGAGGAGTGACTTTGAGTAGCGACATGGAGGAGTGACATGGAGGAGCTACATGGAGGAGTGACATAGAGTAGCGACATGGAGGAGGGACATGGAGGAGAGATATGGACGAGTGACATGAAAGAGTGTAAAGGAGGGTTGAGTTTGTGTAGCGACATGGAGGAGTGACATGAAGTAGTGACATTGAGGAGTGACATTGAGGAGTGAGTTAGTGTAGTGACATGGAGGAGTGACTTTGAGTAGCGACATGAAGGAGTGAAATGGAGGAGTGACATGTAGGAGTGAGTTGTTAGAGCGATATAGAGGAGAGACATGGAGGACTGACATGAAGGAGTGACATTGAGGATTGAGTTTGTGTAGCGACATGGAGGAGTGACATGGAGTAGCTACATGGAGGAGTTACATGGAGGAGTGACTTGGAGGAGCAACACGGAGGAGCGGCATGTAGGAGGGACATGGAGGAGTGACTTTGAAGACATATAGAAGTGACATGGAGGAGTGACTTGTAGGAGTGACATAAAGGAGTGACATGGAGGAATGACATGGATGAGTGACATGGAGGAGTGACAAGGAGGTTTGAAAGGTGTAGTGACATGGAGGAATGAAATGGAGGAGTGACGAGGAAAACATGTAGAAGTGAGTCGGAGGAGTGATATGGAGGAGTGACAATGTGGAGCTACACAGATGAGAGACATGATATTGAAGACTTGGAGAAGTGACATGGAGGAGCGACATGGAAGAGTGACAAGGAGGAATGACATTAATTAGCGATATGGAGGAGTGACATGGAGGAGTGAGCTGGTGTAGCGACATGGAGGAGTGAGTTGGTGGAATGACAGAAAGGAGGGATATGGAGGAGTGACTTGGAGGAGCAACACAGAGGAGCGACATGGAGGAGTGACATGGAAGACATATAGAAGTGACATGGATGAGTGACATGGAGGAGTGACAAGGAAGAAATATAGAAGTGACATGGATGAGTGACATGGAGGTGTGACAAGAAGGAGTGACATAGAGGAGTGACGTGGAGGAGTGACATGGAGGAGGGACATGGAGAAGTGACATGGAAGACATATAGAAGTGACATGGATGAGTGACATGGAGGAGTGACAAGAAGGATTGAGTTGGTGTAGTGACATGGCGGAGGGACATAGATGAGTTACATGGAGGAGTGACGTGGAAGAGCAACATGGAGGAGCGACGTGGAGGAGTGAGTTGGTGGAGCGACATGGAGGAGTCACATGGAGTAGCGACATGGAGGAGTGACCTGAAGTAGTGACATGGAGGAGTGACATTGAGGATTGAGTTGGTGTAGTGACATGAAGGAGTGACTTTGAGTAGCGACATGGAGGAGTTACCTGGAGGAGTGACATGGAGGAGTGAAATGGTGGAGTGACATAGAGGAGTGACGTGGAGTAGAGACATGGAAGAGTGACATAGAGAAGTGACAGGGCGGATCACCAAGGAAGATTGATATGGTGGAGTGACATGGCGGAGGGACATGGATAAGTGACATGGAGGAGTGACATGGAGGAGCAACATGGGTGAGTGACTTGGAGGAGTGACATAGAGGCTTGATGTGGAGGAGCAACACGGAGGAGCGACATGGAGGAGGGACACGGAGGAGTGACTTGGAGGAGTGACATGGAAGATAAACAAGGAGGAGAAACATGGAGGAGTGACATGGAGTAATGACATGGAGGATGGACATGGAGGAGTGACATGGAAGACATATAGAGGTGACATGGAGGAGTGACATAAACGAGTGACATGAAGGAATGACATGGATGAGTGACATGGAGGAGTTACAAGGAGGGTTGAGTTGGTATAGCGACATGGAGGAGTGACATGGAGTAGCGACATGGAGGAGTGACATGGAATAACGACATGGAGGAGTGACATGGAGGTGTGACATGGAGGAGTGACATAGAGGAGCGACTTGGAGGAGTGACATGGAGGAGGGACATGGAGGAGTGACATGGAAGACATAAAAGTGACATGGATGAGTGACATCGAGGAGTGACAAGACGGATTGAGTTGGTGTAATGACATGGCAGAGGGACATAGATGAGTTACATGGAGGAGTCACATGGAGTAGCAACATGGAGGAGTGACATGGAGGAGTGACATGGAGGAGTGACATAGAGGAGTGATGTGGAGGAGAGACATGGAGAAGTGATATGGAGGACTGACATGGAGGAGTGACATAGAGGAGTGATGTGGAGGAGAGACATGGAGAAGTGACATGGAGGACTGACATGGAGGAGTGACATAGAGGAGTGACGTGGAGGATGGACATGGAGGAGTGACATGGAAGACAAATAGAGGTGACATGGTGTAGCGACATGGAGGAGTGACATGGAGTAGCGACATGGAGGAATGACCTGGAGGAGTGACATGGAGGAATTTACATGGAGGAGTGAGTTGGTATAGCGACATGGAGGAGTGACATGGAGGAGTGACATGAAGAAGTTAAATAGAGGAGTGACATGGAGGAGAGACATGGAGGAGTGACATGGAGAAGTGACAGGGCGGATCAGCAAGGAAGATATATTGGAGTGACATGGAAGAGGGACATGGATAATTGATATGGAGGAGTGACATGGAGGACCAACATGGAGGAGCAACATGGAGGAATGACAAGGAGGTTTGAGTTGGTGTAGCGACATGGAGGAGTAACATGGAGTAGAGACATGGAGTAGTGACATGGAACACATATAGAAGTGACATAGAGGAATGACGTGGAGGACTGACATGGAGAAGCGACATGGAGGAGTGAAATGGAAGAGTGAGTTGGTGTAGCGACATCGAGGACTGGCATGGAATAGTGACATGGAGGAGTGACATAGAGGATTGATGTGGAGGAGCATCACGGAGAAGCGACATGGAGGAAGGACATTGAGGAGTGACGTGGAGGAGAGAAATGGAAGAGTGACATGGAGAAGTGAGAGGGCGGATCACCAAGGAGGGTTGATAAGGTGGAGTGATATCACGGAGGGACATGGATGAGTGACTTGGAGGAGTGACATGGAGGAGTGACATGGAGGAGTGACATGAGGAGTGAGTTTGGGTAGCGACATGGATGAGTGACTTGGAGTAGCTACATGGAGGAATTACGTGGAGGAGTGACTTGGAGGAGCAACATGCAGGAGTGACATTAAAGAGTGTAAAGGAGGGTTGAGTTTGTGTGGCGACATGGAGGAGTGACATGAAGTAGTGACATTGAGGAGTGACATTGAGGAGTGAGTTGGTGTATTGACATGGAGGAGTGACATGAAGGAGTGACATTGAGGAGTAAGTTGGTGTAGCGACATGGAGGAGTGACCTGGAGGAGTGACATGGAGGAGTGAAATGGTGGAGTGTATTGGAGGAGTGACACGGAGGAGTGAGTTGTTAGAGCTATATAGAGGAGAGACATGGAGGAGTGACATGTAGGAGTGACATGGAGGAGTGACATAGAGTAATTTCGTGGAGGAGAGACATGGAGGAGTGACATGGAGAAGTGACAGGGCGGATCACCAAGGAAGATTGATATGGTGGAGTGACATGGCGGAGGGACATGGATGAGTGACTTGGAGGAGTGACATGGATGAGTGACATGGAGGAGTGACATGGAGTAGCTACATGGAGGAGTTACATGGAGGAGTGACTTGGAGGAGCAACACGGAGGAGCAACATGGAGGAGTGACATGGAGTATTGACATGGAGTAGCTACATTTAGGAGTTACATGGAGGAGTGACAGGGTTGATCAGGAAGGAGGGTTGATATGGTGGAGTGACATCGTGTAGGGACATGGGTGAGTGACTAGGAGGACTGACAAGGAGGAGCAACACGGAGGAGTGACATGGAGGAGTGACATGGAGTAGCTACATGGAGGAGTTTCATGGAGGAGTGACTTGGAGGATCAACACGGAGGAGCGATATGGAGGAATGACATGAGGAATGAGTTGTTGTAGCGACATGGAGGAGTGACATGGAGGAGTGACATGGAGGAGTGACATGGAGTAGCTACATGGAGGAGTTACATGGAGGAGTGACTTGGAGGAGCAACACGGAGGAGCGACATGGAGAAGTGACATGAGGAATGAGTTGCTGTTGCGACATGGAGGAGTGACAAGGAGTAATGACATGGAGGAGGGATATGGAGGAGTGACAAGGAGTAATGACATGGAGGAGGGACATGTAGGAGTGACATGGAGGACTGACATGGAGGAGTGACATGGAGGAATGAATTAGTGGAGCGACATGGATGAGAGACATGACATTGAAGACTTGGAGAAGTGACATGGAGGTGCGACATGGAGGAGTGACATGAGGAGTGAGTTTGTGTATTGACATGGAGGAGTGACATAAAGAAGTGACATGGAAGAATGACATGGATGAGTGACATGGAGGAGTGACAAGGAGGATTGAGTTGGTGTAGTGACATGGAGGAGTGACATGAGGAGTGAGTTGGTGTATTGACATTGAGGAGTGATATAAAGGATTTACTTGGATGAGTGACATCGATGAGTGAAAAGGAGGATTGAGTTGGTGTAGCGACATGGAGGAGTGACATGAGGAGTGACATAGAGGAGTGAGTTGGTGAAGAAAATGGAGGAGTGACATGGAAGAGTGAGTTGGTGTAGCGACATGGAGGACTGACATGGAGGAGGGACATAGAGGATTTACTTGGAGATGTGACAGGGTTGATCAGCAAGGAGGGTTGATATGGTAGAGTTGCATGGCAGAGGGACATGGATGAGTGACGTGGAGGAGTGAAATGTAGGAGTGACATGGAGGAGTAACATGAGGAGTGAGTTTTTGTAGCGACATGGAGGAGTTACATGGAAGAGTGACATGGAGAAGTGACATAAAGGAGTGACTTAGAGGAGTGACATAGAGGAGTGACATGGATGAGTGACATGGAGGAGTGACATGGATGAGTGACATGGAGGAGTAACATGGAGGAGCAACACAGAGGAGCGACATGGAGGAGTGACATGGAGTAGCTACATGGAGGAGTTACATGGAGGAGTGACTTGCAGGAGCAACACGGAGGAGCGACATGGAGGAGTGACATGGAGTAGTGAAATGGATTAGCTACATGTAGGAGTTACATGGAGGAGTGACTTGGAGGAGCAACTAGGAGGAGTGACATAGAGGATTGATGTGGAGGAGCAACACGGAGGAGCGAAATGGAGGAGTGACATGGAGTAGTGACATGGAGGAGGGACATGGAGGAGTGACTTGGTGAAGTGACAGGGTTTATCAGGAAGGAGAGTTGATATGGTGGAGTGACATCGTGGAGGGACATGGATGAGTGACTTGGAGAAGTGACATGGAGTAGTGACATGGAGGATGGACATGGAGGAGTGACATGGAAGACATATAGAGGTGACATGGAGGAGTGAATTGGAGGAGTGACATAAACGAGTGACATGGAGGAATGACATGGATGAGTGACATGAGGAATGAGTTGGTGTAGCGACATGGAGGAGTGACATGGAGGTGTGACATGGAGGAGTGACATAGAGGAGTGATGTGGAGGAGTGACATGGAGGAGGAACATGGAGGAGTGACAAGGAAGACATATAGAAATGACATAGATGAGTGACATGGAGGAGTGACAAGAAAGATTGAGTTAGTGTAGTGACATGGCGGAGGGACATAGATGAGTTACATGGAGGAGTGACATGGAAGAGCAACATGGAGGAGTGACATTGAGGAGTGAGTTGGTGTAGTGACATGGAGGAGTAACATGGAGGGGTGACATGGAGGAGTGACATAAAGTAGCGACATGGAGGAGATATATGGAGGAGTGACATGGAGGAATGACATGGAGGAGTAACATGGAGGAGTCACATTGAGGAGTGAGTTGGTGTAGTAACATGGAGGAGTGACTTTGAGTAGCGACATGGAAGAGTGACCTGGAGGAGTGACATGTAGGAGTGAAATGGTGGAGTGACATGGATGAGTGAGTTGTTAGAGCGACATGGAAGAGAGACATGGAGGAGTGACATGGAGGAGTTACATGGAGGAGTGACGTGGAGGAGAGACATGGAAAAGTGACATGGAGAAGTTACATGAGGAGTGAGTTTGTGTAACGACATGGAGGAGTGACATGGTGTAGCTACATGGAGGAGTGACATGGAACAACGACATGTAGGAGTGACATGGAGGAGTGACATAGAGGATTGATGTGGAGGAGCAACACGGAGGAGATACATGGAGGAGTGACATGGAGTAGTGACATGGAGGAAGGACATTGAGGAGTGACTTGGAGAAGTGACAGGGTTGATCAGGAAGGAGGGTTGATATGGTGGAGTGACATCGTGGAGGGACATGGGTGAGTGACTTGGAGGAATGACATGGAGGAGTGACATGGAGTAGTGACACGGAGGAGTGACATGAGGAGTGAGTTTGTGTAGCGACATGGAGGAGTGACATGGAGTAGCTACATGGAGGAGTTACATGGAGGAGTGACTTGGAGGAGCAACACGGAGGAGCGACATGGAGGAGCGACATGGAGGAGTGACATGGAGTAGTGACATGGAGGATGGACATGGAGGAGTGACGTGGAAGACATATAGAAGTGATATGGAGGAGTGACTTGGAGGAGCAACATGGAGGAGCGACATGGAGGAGTACCACGGAAGAGTGACATAAAGGAATGACATGGAGGAGTCACATGGAGGACTAACATGGAGGAAGGAGTTGGTGGAGTGACTTGGAGGAGTCACATGGAGTAGCGACATGGATTAGTAACATGAAAGAGTGAGTTGATATAGCGACATGGAGGAGTGACATGGAGTAGTGACATGTAGGAGTGACGTGGAGGAGAGACATGGAAGAGTGACATGGAGAAGTGACATGAGGAGTGAGTTTGTGTAACGACATGGAGGAGTGACATGGTGTAGCTACATGGAGGAGTGACATGGAATAACGACATGGAGGAGTGACATGGAGGAGTTACAAGGAGGGTTGAGTTGGTGTAGCGACATGGAGGAGTGACATGGAGTAGCGACATGGAGGAGTGACATGGAATAACGACATGGAGGAGTGACATGGAGGAGTTACAAGGAGGGTTGAGTTGGTGTAGCGACATGGAGGAGTGACATGGAGGTGTGACATGGAGGAGTGACAGAGAGGAGCGACGTGGAGGAGTGACATTGAGAAGTGACGTGGAGGAGAGACATGGGGAAGTGACATGGAGGACTGACATGGAGGAGTGACATAGAAGAGTGACATGGAGGACTGACATGGAGGAGTGACATTGAAGACAAATAGAGGTGACATGGTATAATGACATGGAGGAGTGACATGGAGTAGCGACATGGAGGAGTGACATGAGTAATGAGTTGGTGTAGCGATCTGGAGGAGTGACATGGAATAACGACAAGAGGAGTTACATGGAGGAGTGACATGGAGGAGTGAAGTAGAGGAGTGACATGGAGGAGTGACATTGAAGAGTGACATGGGGGAGTGAAATGGTGGAGTGACATGGAGGAGTGAGTTGTTATAGCGACATGGATGAGAGACATGGAGGACTGACACGGAGGAGTCACATGGAGGAGTGATATAGAAGAGTGACGTGGAGTAGAGACATGGAAGAAATATAGAAGTGACATGGATGAGTGACATGGAGGTGGGACAAGAAGGATTGAGTTGGTGTAGTGACATGGCGGAGGGACATAGATGAGTTACATGGAGGAATGACATGGAAGAGCAACATGGAGGAGCGACGTGGAGGAGTGAGTTGGTGGAGCGACATGGCGGAGTCACATGGAGTAGCGACATGGAGGAGTGACATGAAGTAGTGACATGGAGGAGTGACATTGAGGAGTGAGTTGGTGTATTAACATGGAGGAGTGACTTTGAGTAGCGAAATGGAGGAGTGACCTGGAGGAGTGACATGGAGGAGTGAAATGGTGGAGTGACATGGGGGAGTGACATGGAGGAGTGATTTGTAGGAGTGATATGGAGGAGTGACATAGAGGAGTGACGTGGAGGAGAGATATGGAGGAGTGACATGGAGAAGTGACATAGAGGAGTGATGTGGAGGAGTGACATGGAGTAGCTACATGGAGGAGTTACATGTAGGAGTTACTTGGAGGAGCAACACGGAGGAGCGACATGGAGGAGTGACATGGCGTTGTCACATGGAGTAGCTAAATGTAGGAGTTACATAGAGGAGTGACATGAGGAGTGAGTTGGTGTACTGAAATGGAGGAGTGACATGGAGGAGTGAAATGGTGGAGTGACATGGAGGAGTGAGTTGTTATAGCGACATGGAGGAGATACATGGAGGAGTGACATGGAGGAGTAACATAGAGGAGTGACGTGGAGGAGAGACATAAACGAGTGACATGGAGGAATGACATGGATGAGTGACATGGAGAAGTGACAGGGCGGATCACCAAGGAGGGTTGATATGGTGGAGTGACTTCGCGGAGGGACATGGGTGAGTGACTTGGAGGAGTGACATGGAGGAGTTACATGGATGAGTGACATGGAGGAGTTACAAGGAGGGTTGAGTTGGTGTAGCGACATGGAGGAGTGACATGGAGTAGCGACATGGAGGAGTGACACGAGGAATGAGTTGGTGTAGCGACATGGAGGAGTGACATGGAGGTGTGACATGGAGGAGTGACATAGAGGAGTGATGTGGAGGAGTGACATGGAGGATGAACATGGAGGAGTGACATGGAAGACATATAGAAGTGACATGGATGAGTGACATGGAGGAGTGACAAGAAGGATTGAGTTGGTGTAGTGACATGGCACAGGGACATAGATGAGTTAAATTGAGGAGTGACATGGAAGAGCATCATGGAGGAGCAACATGGAGGAGTGAGTTGGTGGAGCGACATGGAGGAGTCACATGGAGTAGCGACATTGAGGAGTGACATATATTAGTGTCATGGAGGAGTGTAATTGAGGAGTGAGTTGGTGTAGTGACATGGAGGAGTGACTTTGAGTAGCGACTTGGAGGAGTGACATGGAGTAACTACATGTAGGAGTTACATGGAGGAGTGACTAGGAGGAGTGACGTGGAGGATTGATGAGGAGGAGCAACACGGAGGAGCGACATGGAGGAGTGACATGGAGTAGTGATATGGAGGAGGGACATAAAGGAGTGACATGGAAGAATGACATGGATGAGTGACATGGTGGAGTGACATGAGGAGTGAGTTGGTGTATTGACATGGAGGAGTGACATGGAGGAGTGACATAGAGGATTGATGTGGAGGAGCAACATCGAGGAGCGACATGGAGGAGTGACATGGAGTAGTGACATGGAGGAGGGACATGGAGGAGTGACTTGGAGAAGTGACAGAGTTGATCAGATAGAAGGGTTGATATAGTGGAGTGACATCGTGGAGGGACATGGGTGAGTGACTTGGAGAAGTGACATGGAGGAGCAACACCGAGGAGCGACATGGAGGAGTGACATGGAGTAGTGACATGGAGGAATGACATGGAGGAGTAACATGGAGGAAGCAGTTGGTGTAGCGACATGGAGGACTGACATGGAATAGCGACATGGAGGAGTGACATGGAGGAATGACATGGAGGAGTAACATGGAGGAAGCAGTTGGTGTAGCGACATGGAGGACTGACATGGAATAGCGACAAGGAGGATTGAGTTGGTGTAGTGACATGGAGGAGTGACATGGAGTCGTGTAATGGAGGAGTGACATGAGGAGTGAGTTGGTGTATTGACATGGAGGAGTGACATGGAGGAGTGACATAGAGGATTGATGTGGAGGAGCAACACGGAAGAGCGACATGGAGGAGTGACATGGAGTAGTGACAGGGTTGATCAGGAAGGAGGGTTGATATGGTGGAGTGACATCATGGAGGGACATGGGTGAGTGACTTGGAGAAGTGACATGGAGGAGCGACATGGAGGAGTGACATGGAGTATTGACATGGAGGATGGACATGGAGGAGTGACATGGAAGACATATAGAGGAGACATGGATGAGTTAATTGGAGGAGTGACCTGGAGGAGTGACATGGAGGAGTTAAATGGTGGGAGTGACATGGAGGAGTGACATGGAGGTGTGATTTCCTAGAGCGAAATAGAGGAGAGACATGGAGGAGGGACATATAGGAGTGACATGGATGAGTGACATAGAGGAGTGATGTGGAGGAGAGATATGGAGGAGTGACATGGAGAAGTGACAGGGCGGATCACCAAGGAGGAAGGAGTTGGTGGAACAATATGGAGGAGTCACATGGAGTAGCGACATGGAGGAGTTACATGAAAGAGTGAGCTGGTGTAGCGACATGGAGGACTGACATGGAATAGCGACATGGAGGAATGAAATGGAGGAGTGACATGGAGATGTGACATAGAGGATTGATGTGGAGGAGCAACACGGAGTAGCGACATGAAGGAGTGACATGGAGCAGTGACATGGAAGAGGGACATGGAGGAGTGACTTGGAGATGTGACAGGGTTGATCAGGAAGGAGGGTTGATATGGTTGAGTGACATGGCGGAGGGACATGGATGAGTGACTTGGAGGAGTGAGTTTGTGTAGCGACATGGAGTAGCTACATGGAGGAGTTACATGGAGGAGTGATTTGGAGGAGCAACACGGAGGAGCGACATGGAATAGTGACATGGAGTAGCTATATGTAGGAGTTACATGGAGGAGTGACTTGGTGGTGAAACTTGGAGGAGTGACATGGAGTAGTGACATGGAAGACATATAGAGGTGACATGGAGGAGTGAATTGGAGGAGTGACATTGAGGATTGAGTTGGTGTAGTGACATGGAGGAGTGACTTTGACTAGCGACATGGAGGAGTGAACTGGAGGAGTGACATGATGATTGAAATGGTGGAGTGACATGGAGGAGTGAGTTGTTGTAGCGACATGAAGGAAAGACATGGAAGAGTGACATGGTGGAGTGACATGGAGGAGTGACATAGAGGAGTGAGTTGGTGTAGTGACATGGAGGAGTGACTTTGAGTACCGACATGGAGGAGTGAACTGGAGGAGTGAGTTGTTATAGCGACATGGAGTAGAGACATGGAGGAGTGAGTTGGTGTAGCAACATGGAGTAGTGACATGGAGGAGCAACGCTGAGGAGCAACATGAAGGAGTGACATGGAGTAGTGACATGGAGGATGGACAAAGAGGTTTGTGTTGGTGTATTGACATGGAGGAGTGACATGAGGAGTGACGTAGAGGAGTGACGTGGTGGAGTGAAATGGAGGAGTGACATGGAAGAGTGAGTTTGTATAGCGACATGGAGGAATGTCTTGAAATAGCGACATGGAGGAATGACAAGGAGGGTTGCGTTTGTGTTGTGACATGGAGGAGTGACATGAAGTAGTGACATGGAGGAGTGACAATTAGGAATGAATTGGTGTAGTGACATGGAGGAGTGAACCTGGAGGAGTGACATGGAGGAGTGAAATGGTGGAGTGACATGGAGGAGGGAGTTTTTAGAGCGACATGGAGGAGAGACATGGAGGAGTGAAATGGAGGAGTTAAATGGAGGAGTGACATAGAGGAGTGACATGGAGGAGAGACATGGAAGAGTGACATGGAGAAGTGACAGGTCGGATCAACAAGGAAGATTAATAGGGTGGAGTGACATGGCGGAGGGACATGCATGGGTGACATGGAGAATTGATGTGGAGGAGCAACACGGAGGAGCGATATGAAGGAGTGACATGGAGATGTGACATAGAGGATTGATGTGGAGGAGCAACACGGAGGAGCGACATGGAGGAGTGACATGGTGTACTGACATGGAGGAGGGACATGGAGGAGTGACTTGGAGATGTGACAGGGTTGATCAGGAAGGAGGGTTGATATGGTGGAGTAACATCATGGAGGGACATGGGTGAGTGACTTGGAGGAGTGACAAGGAGGAGCAACACGGAGGAGCGACATGGAGGAGTGACTTGGAGGAGTGACAAGTAAGAGCAACATGGAGGAGCGACATGGAGGAGTGAAATGGAGGAGCGACATGGAGGAGTGACATAGAGTACTGACATGGAGGATGGACATGGAGGAGTGACATGAAGAACATATAGAGGTGACATGGAGGAGTGAATTGGAGGAGTGACATAAAGTAGTAACATGGAGGAGTTACATTGAGGAGTGAGTTGGTGTAGCGACATGGAGGAGTGAAATGGAGTAGCGACATAGAGTAGTAACATGAGGAGTGAGTTTGCGTAGCGCCAATGAGGAGTGACATGGAGGGGTGACATGTAGGAGTGACATATAGTAGTGACATGGAGGAGATACATGGAGGAGTGACATGGAGGAATGACATGGAGGAGTGACATGGAGAAGGGACATGGAGGAGCGATATGGAGGAGTGACATGAAAGAGTGTAAAGGAGGATTGAGTTTGTGTAGCTACATGGAGGAGTAACATGAAGTAGTGACATAGAGGAGTGACATTGAGGAGTGACATGAGTAATGAGTTGGTGTTGCGACATGGAGGAGTGAAATGGAGGTGTGACTTGGAGGAGTGACATAATGGAGCGACGTGGAGGAGTGACATGGAGGAGTGACATGGAGGAGTGACATGGAAGACATATATAAGTGACATGGATGAGTGACCTGGAGGAGTGACAAGAAGGATTGAGTTGGTGTAGTGACATGGCGGAGGGACATAGATGAGTTACATGGAGGAGTGACATGGAAGAGCAACATGGAGGAGCGACGTGGAGGAGTAAGTTAGCGGAGCGATATGGAGGAGTCACATGGAGTAGGGACATGGAGGAGTGACATGGAGGAGTGATATGGAGGAGCAACATGGAGGAGCGACATGGAGGAGTGACAAGGAGGATTGAGTTGGTGTAGCGACATGGAGGAGTGACATAGAGTAGCGACATTGAGGAGTGACATGGAGGAGTGACATGGAGGAGCAACACAGACGAGTGACATGGAGGATGAACAAAGAGGTTCGAGTTGGTGTATTGACATGGAGGAGTGACATGGAGAAGCGACATGGAGAAGTGACATTGTGGAGCAACACGGAGGAGTGACATGGAGGATGGACAAAGAGGTTCGAGTTGGTGTATTGACATGGAGGAGTCACATGGAGTAGCGACATGGAGGAGTAACATGGAAGAGTGAGTTGGTGTAGCGACATGGAGGACTGACATGGAATAGCGACAGGGAGGAGTGACATGGAGGAGTGACATGGAGGAGTGACATAGAGAACTGATGTGGAGGAGCAACACGGAGGAGCGACATGGAGGAGTGACATGGAGTAGTGACATGGAGTAGTGACATGGAGAAGGGACATGGAGGAGTGACATGGAGGAGTGACATAGAGGATTGATGTGGAGGAGCAACACGGAAGAGCGACATGGAGGAGTGACATGGAGTAGTGACATGGAAGAGGGACATGGAGGAGTGACTTGGAGAAGTGACAGGGTTGATCAGGAAGGAGGGTTGATATGGTGGAGTGACATCGTGGAGGGACATGGGTGAGTGACTTGGAGAAGTGACATGGATGAGCAACATGGAGGAGCAACATGGAGGAGTGACATGGAGTATTGACATGGAGGATGGACATGGAGGAGTGACATGGAAGACATATAGAGGAGACATGGATGAGTTAATTGGAGGAGTGACCTGGAGGAGTGACATGGAGGAGTTAAATGGTGGAGTGACATGGAGGAGTGACATGGAGGTGTGATTTCATAGAGCGAAATAGAGGAGAGACATGGAGGAGTGACATATAGGAGTGACATGGATGAGTGACATAGAGGAGTGATGTGGAGGAGAGATATGGAGGAGTGACATGGAGAAGTGACAGGGCGGATCACCAAGGAGGGTTGATATGTTGGAGTGACATCGCGGAAGGACATGGGTGAGTGACTTGGAGGAGTGAAATGGAGGAGTGACATGGATGAGTGACTTGGAGGAGTTACAAGGAGGGTTGAGTTGGTGTAGCGACATGGAGGAGTGACACGAGGAATGAGTTTGTGTAGCGACATGGAGGAGTGACATGGAGTAGCTACATGGAGGAGTTACATGTAGGAGTTACTTGAAGGAGCAACACGGAGGAGCGACATGGAGGAGTGACATGGCGTTGTCACATGGAGTAGCTAAATGTAGGAGTTACATAGAGGAGTGACATGAGGAGTGAGTTGGTGTACTGAAATGGAGGAGTGACATGGAGGAGTGAAATGGTGGAGTGACATGGAGGAGTGAGTTGTTATAGCGACATGGAGGAGATACATGGAGGAGTGACATGGAGGAGTAACATAGAGGAGTGACGTGGAGGAGAGACATAAACGAGTGACATGGAGGAATGACATGGATGAGTGACATGGAGAAGTGACAGGGCGGATCACCAAGGAGGGTTGATATGGTGGAGTGACTTCGCGGAGGGACATGGGTGAGTGACTTGGAGGAGTGACATGGAGGAGTTACATGGATGAGTGACATGGAGGAGTTACAAGGAGGGTTGAGTTGGTGTAGCGACATGGAGGAGTGACATGGAGTAGCGACATGGAGGAGTGACACGAGGAATGAGTTGGTGTAGCGACATGGAGGAGTGACATGGAGGTGTGACATGGAGGAGTGACATAGAGGAGTGATGTGGAGGAGTGACATGGAGGATGAACATGGAGGAGTGACATGGAAGACATATAGAAGTGACATGGATGAGTGACATGGAGGAGTGACAAGAAGGATTGAGTTGGTGTAGTGACATGGCACAGGGACATAGATGAGTTAAATGGAGGAGTGACATGGAAGAGCATCATGGAGGAGCAACATGGAGGAGTGAGTTGGTGGAGCGACATGGAGGAGTCACATGGAGTAGCGACATTGAGGAGTGACATATATTAGTGTCATGGAGGAGTGTAATTGAGGAGTGAGTTGGTGTAGTGACATGGAGGAGTGACTTTGAGTAGCGACTTGGAGGAGTGACATGGAGTAACTACATGTAGGAGTTACATGGAGGAGTGACTAGGAGGAGTGACGTGGAGGATTGATGAGGAGGAGCAACACGGAGGAGCGACATGGAGGAGTGACATGGAGTAGTGACATGGAGGAGGGACATAAAGGAGTGACATGGAAGAATGACATGGATGAGTGACATGGTGGAGTGACATGAGGAGTGAGTTGGTGTATTGACATGGAGGAGTGACATGGAGGAGTGACATAGAGGATTGATGTGGAGGAGCAACATCGAGGAGCGACATGGAGG
Organism: Sebastes schlegelii; assembly: GCA_014673565.1. NCBI lineage: Eukaryota > Metazoa > Chordata > Actinopteri > Perciformes > Sebastidae > Sebastes > Sebastes schlegelii. The sequence goes on from CM025825.1 coordinate 35,318,760, forward strand.
AGTGACATGGAGTAGTGACATGGAGGAGGGACATGGAGGAGTGACTTGGAGAAGTGACAGAGTTGATCAGATAGAAGGGTTGATATAGTGGAGTGACATCGTGGAGGGACATGGGTGAGTGACTTGGAGAAGTGACATGGAGGAGCAACACCGAGGAGCGACATGGAGGAGTGACATGGAGTAGTGACATGGAGGAATGACATGGAGGAGTAACATGGAGGAAGCAGTTGGTGTAGCGACATGGAGGACTGACATGGAATAGCGACATGGAGGAGTGACATGGAGGAGTGACATAAAGGAGTGACATGGAAGAATGACATGGATGAGTGACATGGAGGAGTGACAAGGAGGATTGAGTTGGTGTAGTGACATGGAGGAGTGACATGGAGTCGTGTAATGGAGGAGTGACATGAGGAGTGAGTTGGTGTATTGACATGGAGGAGTGACATGGAGGAGTGACATAGAGGATTGATGTGGAGGAGCAACACGGAAGAGCGACATGGAGGAGTGACATGGAGTAGTGACAGGGTTGATCAGGAAGGAGGGTTGATATGGTGGAGTGACATCATGGAGGGACATGGGTGAGTGACTTGGAGAAGTGACATGGAGGAGCGACATGGAGGAGTGACATGGAGTATTGACATGGAGGATGGACATGGAGGAGTGACATGGAAGACATATAGAGTAGACATGGATGAGTTAATTGGAGGAGTGACCTGGAGGAGTGACATGGAGGAGTTAAATGGTGGAGTGACATGGAGGAGTGACATGGAGGTGTGATTTCCTAGAGCGAAATAGAGGAGAGACATGGAGGAGGGACATATAGGAGTGACATGGATGAGTGACATAGAGGAGTGATGTGGAGGAGAGATATGGAGGAGTGACATGGAGAAGTGACATGGCGGATCACCAAGGAGGAAGGAGTTGGTGGAACAACATGGAGGAGTCACATGGAGTAGCGACATGGAGGAGTAACATGAAAGAGTGAGCTCGTGTAGCGACATGGAGGACTGACATGGAATAGCGACATGGAGGAATGAAATGGAGGAGTGACATGGAGATGTGACATAGAGGATTGATGTGGAGGAGCAACACGGAGTAGCGACATGGAGGAGTGACATGGAGCAGTGACATGGAAGAGGGACATGGAGGAGTGACTTGGAGATGTGACAGGGTTGATCAGGAAGGAGGGTTGATATGGTTGAGTGACATGGCGGAGGGACATGGATGAGTGACTTGGAGGAGTGAGTTTGTGTAGCGACATGGAGTAGCTACATGGAGGAGTTACATGGAGGAGTGATTTGGAGGAGCAACACGGAGGAGCGACATGGAATAGTGACATGGAGTAGCTATATGTAGGAGTTACATGGAGGAGTGACTTGGTGGTGAAACTTGGAGGAGTGACATGGAGTAGTGACATGGAAGACATATAGAGGTGACATGGAGGAGTGAATTGGAGGAGTGACATTGAAGATTGAGTTGGTGTAGTGACATGGAGGAGTGACTTTGACTAGCGACATGGAGGAGTGAACTGGAGGAGTGACATGATGATTGAAATGGTGGAGTGACATGGAGGAGTGAGTTGTTGTAGCGACATGAAGGAAAGACATGGAAGAGTGACATGGTGGAGTGACATGGAGGAGTGACATAGAGGAGTGAGTTGGTGTAGTGACATGGAGGAGTGACTTTGAGTACCGACATGGAGGAGTGAACTGGAGGAGTGAGTTGTTATAGCGACATGGAGTAGAGACATGGAGGAGTGAGTTGGTGTAGCAACATGGAGTAGTGACATGGAGGAGCAACGCTGAGGAGCAACATGAAGGAGTGACATGGAGTAGTGACATGGAGGATGGACAAAGAGGTTTGTGTTGGTGTATTGACATGGAGGAGTGACATGAGGAGTGACGTAGAGGAGTGACGTGGTGGAGTGAAATGGAGGAGTGACATGGAAGAGTGAGTTTGTATAGCGACATGGAGGAATGTCTTGAAATAGCGACATGGAGGAATGACAAGGAGGGTTGCGTTTGTGTTGTGACATGGAGGAGTGACATGAAGTAGTGACATGGAGGAGTGACAATTAGGAATGAATTGGTGTAGTGACATGGAGGAGTGAACCTGGAGGAGTGACATGGAGGAGTGAAATGGTGGAGTGACATGGAGGAGGGAGTTTTTAGAGCGACATGGAGGAGAGACATGGAGGAGTGAAATGGAGGAGTTAAATGGAGGAGTGACATAGAGGAGTGACATGGAGGAGAGACATGGAAGAGTGACATGGAGAAGTGACAGGTCGGATCAACAAGGAAGATTAATAGGGTGGAGTGACATGGCGGAGGGACATGCATGGGTGACATGGAGAATTGATGTGGAGGAGCAACACGGAGGAGCGATATGAAGGAGTGACATGGAGATGTGACATAGAGGATTGATGTGGAGGAGCAACACGGAGGAGCGACATGGAGGAGTGACATGGTGTACTGACATGGAGGAGGGACATGGAGGAGTGACTTGGAGATGTGACAGGGTTGATCAGGAAGGAGGGTTGATATGGTGGAGTAACATCATGGAGGGACATGGGTGAGTGACTTGGAGGAGTGACAAGGAGGAGCAACACGGAGGAGCGACATGGAGGAGTGACTTGGAGGAGTGACAAGTAAGAGCAACCCGGAGGAGCGACATGGAGGAGTGAAATGGAGGAGCGACATGGAGGAGTGACATAGTGTACTGACATGGAGGATGGACATGGAGGAGTGACATGAAGAACATATAGAGGTGACATGGAGGAGTGAAATGGAGTAGCGACATAGAGTAGTAACATGAGGAGTGAGTTTGCGTAGCGCCAATGAGGAGTGACATGGAGGGGTGACATATAGGAGTGACATATAGTAGTGACATGGAGGAGATACATGGAGGAGTGACATGGAGGAATGACATGGAGGAGTGACATGGAGGAGGGACATGGAGGAGCGATATGGAGGAGTGACATGAAAGAGTGTAAAGGAGGATTGAGTTTGTGTAGCGACATGGAGGAGTGACATGAAGTAGTTACATTGAGGAGTGACATTGAGGAGTGAGTTGGTGTAGTGACATGAAGGAGTGACTTTCAGTAGCGACATGGAGGAGTGACCTGGAGGAGTAACATGGAGGAGCGAGTTGTTATAGCGACATGGAGGAAAGAAATGGAGGAGTTACATGGAGGAGTGACTTGGAGGACTGACATGGAATAGCGACATGGAGGATTGAAATGGAGTACTGACATGGAGGATGGACATGGAGGAGGGACATGGAGAACATATAGAGGTGACATGGAGGAGTGAATTGGAGGAGTGACATAAAGTAATAACATGGAGGAGTTACATTGAGGAGTGAGTTGGTGTAGCGACATGGAGGAGTGACATAGAGGATTGATGTGGATTAGTGATATGGAGGATGGACATGGAGGAGTGAATTGGAGGAGTGACATAAAGGAGTGACATGGAGGAGTGACATGGATGAGTGACATGGAGGACTGACATGGAGGAATGAATTGGAGGAGTGACATAAAGGAGTGACATGGAGGAATGACATGGAGGCGTGACAAGGAGGGTTGAGTTTGTGTAGTTACATGGAGGAGTGACTTTGAGTAGCGACATGGAGGAGTGACCTGGAGGAGTGACATGGAGGAGTGAAATGTGGAGTGACATGGAGGAGTGAGTTGTTAGAGCGACATGGAGGAGTGACATGGAGGAGTGACATAGAGGATTGATGTGGAGTAGTGACATGGAAGATGGACATGGAGGAGTGACTTGGAGAAGTGACAGGGTTGATCAGGAAGGAGGGTTGATATGGTGGAGTGACATCGTGGAGGGACATGGGTGATTAACTTGGAGGAGTGACAATGAGGAGCAACACGGAGGAGCGACATGGAGGAGTGACATGGAGTAGTGATATGGAGGATGGACATGGAGGAGTGACTTGGAGAAGTGACAGGGTTGATAAAGAAGGAGGGTTTATATGGTGGAGTGACATCGTGGAAAGACATGGGTGAGTGACTTGGAGGAGTGACAAGGAGGAGCAATACGGAGGAGCGACATGAAGGAGTGACATAGAGTAGTGATATGGAGGATGGACATGGAGGAGTGACATGGAAGACATATAGAGGTGACATGGAGGAGTGAATTGGAGTTGTGACATAAAGGAGTGACATGGAGATGTTACATGAAGGACTGACATGGAGGAGTGATATAGAGGAGTGACGTGGAGGAGAGACATGGAAGAGTGACATGGAGAAGTGACAGGGCGGATAAACAAGGAGGGTTGATATGGTGGAGTGACATCGCGGAGGGACATGGGTGAGTGACTTGGAGGAGTGACATGAGGAGTGACATGAGGAGTGAGTTTGTGTAGCAACATGGAGGAGTGACATGGAATAGCGACAAGGAGTAGTGACATGGAGGAGGGACATGGAGGAGTGACTTTTAGATGTGACAGGGTTTATCAGGAAGGAGGGTTGATATGGTGGAGTGACATGGCGGAGGGACATGGATGAGTGACTTGGAGGAGTGAAATGGAGGAGTGACATGGAGGAGTGACATGGGGAGTGAGTTTGTATTGCGACATGGAGGAGTGAAATGGAGTAGCTACATGGAGGAGTGACATAGACGAGTAACATAGAGGAGTGACATGGAGGAGTGACATGGAGGATGGACATGGAGCAGTGACATGAAAGACATATAGAGGTGAAATGGAGGAGTGACTTTGAGTAGCGACATGTAGGAGTGACCTGGAGAAGTGACATGGAGGAATGAAATGGTGGAGTGACATGGAGGAGAAACATGGAGGTTTGAGGTGGAGGAGCAACAAGGAGGAGCGACATGGAGGAGTGACATAAAGTAGTGACATGGAGGAGGGACATGGAGGAGTGACTTAGAGAAGTGACATGGTTGATCAGGATGTAGGGTTGATATGGTGGAGTGACATCGTGGAGGGACATGGGTGAGTGACTTGGAGGAGTGACATGGAGGATGACATGGAGGAGTGACATGGAGGAGTGACATAAAGGAATGACATGGAGGATGGACATGGAGGAGTGACATGGAAAACATATAGAAGTGACATGGAGGAGTGACATGGAGGCGTGACAAGAAGTATTAAGTTGTTGTAGTGACTTGGAGGAGTAACAAGGAGGAGCAACACGGAGGAGCGACATGGAGGAGTGACAGGGCAGATAACCAAGGAAGATTGATATGGTGGAGTGACATGGCGGAGGGACATGGATGAGTGACATGGAGGAGTGACACAGAGGAGTGACATGGAAGATTGAGTAGGTGTAGCGACATGGAGGATGGACATGGAGGAGTGACATGGAAGACATATAGAAGTGACATGGAGGAGTGACATGGAGGAGTGACAAGAAGTATTGAGTTGGTGTAGTGACTTGGAGGAGTAACAAGGAGGAGCAACACGGAGGAGCGACATGGAGGAGTGACTTGGAGGAGTGAAAAGGAGGAGCAACAAGGAAGAGTGACATAGAGGAGTGATGTGGAGAAGAGACATGGAAGAGTGACATGGAGAAGTGACAGGGCGGATAACCAAGGAGGGTTGATATGGTGGAGTGACATCGCGGAGGGACATGGGTGAGTGACTTGGAGGAGTGACATGGAGGAGTGAATTGGAGGAGTGACATAAAGGAGTGACATGAGGAATGCCATGGATGATTGACATGGAGGAGTGACAAGGAGGGTTGAGTTTGTGTAGCGACATGGAGGAGTGACATGAAGTAGCGACATGGAGGAGTGACCTGGAGGAGTGACATGAAGGAGTGAAATGGTGGAGTGACATGGAGGAGTGAGTTGTTAGAGCGACATGGAGTAGAGACATGGAGGTGTGACATAGAGGAGTGACATGGAGGAGTGACAGGGCAGATAACCAAGGAAGATTGATATGGTGGAGTGACATGGCGGAGGGACATGGATGAGTGACATGGAGGAGTGACACGGAGGAGTGACATGGAAGATTGAGTAGGTGTAGCGACATGGAGGATGGACATGGAGGAGTGACATGGAAGACATATAGAAGTGACATGGAGGAGTGACATGGAGAAGTGACAAGAAGTATTGAGTTGGTGTAGTGACTTGGAGGAGTAACAAGGAGGAGCAACACGGAGGAGCGACATGGAGGAGTGACTTGGAGGAGTGACAAGGAGGAGCAACACGGAGGAGCGACATGGAGGAGTGAGTTAGTGTTGCGACATGGAGGAGTGACATGGAGGAGTGACATCGAGGAGTGACATGGAGGAGTGACATAGAGGAGTGATGTGGAGGAGAGACATGGAAGAGTGACATGGAGAAGTGACAGGGCGGATAACCAAGGAGGGTTGATATGGTGGAGTGACATCGCGGAGGGACATGGGTGAGTGATTTGGAGGAGTGACATGGAGGAGTGACATGGAGGAGTGACATGAGGAGTGAGTTTGTGTAGTGACATGGAGGAGTGACATGGAGTAGCTACATGGAGGATTTACATGGAGGAGTGACTTGGAGTAGTGACAAGGAGGAGCAACACGGAGGAGCTACATGGAGGAGTGAGTTGGTGTAGCGACAAGGAGGAGTGACATGGAGTAGCGACATAGAGTAGTAACATGAGGAGTGAGTTTGTGTAGCGACATGGAGGAGTGACATGGAGGAATGACATGGAGGAGTGACATGGAGAAGGGACATGGAGGAGCGATATGGAGGAGTGACATGAAAGAGTGTAAAGGAGGATTGAGTTTGTGTAGCTACATGGAGGAGTAACATGAAGTAGTGACATAGAGGAGTGACATTGAGGAGTGACATGAGTAATGAGTTGGTGTTGCGACATGGAGGAGTGAAATGGAGGTGTGACTTGGAGGAGTGACATAATGGAGCGACGTGGAGGAGTGACATGGAGGAGTGACATGGAGGAGTGACATGGAAGACATATATAAGTGACATGGATGAGTGACCTGGAGGAGAGACAAGAAGGATTGAGTTGGTGTAGTGACATGGCGGAGGGACATAGATGAGTTACATGGAGGAGTGACATGGAAGAGCAACATGGAGGAGCGACGTGGAGGAGTAAGTTAGCGGAGCGATATGGAGGAGTCACATGGAGTAGGGACATGGAGGAGTGACATGGAGGAGTGATATGGAGGAGCAACATGGAGGAGCGACATGGAGGAGTGACAAGGAGGATTGAGTTGGTGTAGCGACATGGAGGAGTGACATAGAGTAGCGACATTGAGGAGTGACATGGAGGAGTGACATGGAGGAGCAACACAGACGAGTGACATGGAGGATGAACAAAGAGGTTCGAGTTGGTGTATTGACATGGAGGAGTGACATGGAGAAGCGACATGGAGAAGTGACATTGTGGAGCAACACGGAGGAGTGACATGGAGGATGGACAAAGAGGTTCGAGTTGGTGTATTGACATGGAGGAGTCACATGGAGTAGCGACATGGAGGAGTAACATGGAAGAGTGAGTTGGTGTAGCGACATGGAGGACTGACATGAATAGCGACAGGGAGGAGTGACATGGAGGAGTGACATGGAGGAGTGACATAGAGAACTGATGTGGAGGAGCAACACGGAGGAGCGACATGGAGGAGTGACATGGAGTAGTGACATGGAGTAGTGACATGGAGAAGGGACATGGAGGAGTGACTTGGAGAAGTGACAGGGTTGATGGGGAAGAAGAGTTGATATGGTGGAGTGACATCGTGGAGGGACATGGAGGATGGACATGGAGGAGTGACATGGAAGACATATAGAGGTGACATGGAGGAGTGAAATGGTGGAGTGACATGGAGGAGTGAGTTGTTAGAGCGACGTGGAGGAGAGACATGGAGGAGTGACATGTAGGACTGACATGGAGGAGTGACATAGAGGAGTGACGTGGAGGAGAGACATGGAAGAGTGACATGGAGAAGTGAGAGGGCGGATCACCAAGGAGGGTTGATATGGTGGAGTGATATCGCGGAGGGACATGGGTGAGTGACTTGGAGAAGTGACATGGAGGATTGACATGGTGGAGTGACTTGGAGGAGCAACACGGAGGAGCGACATGAAGGAGGGACATAAAGGAGTGACATGGAGGAATGACATGGATGAGTGACATGGAGGAGTGACAAGGAGGATTTAGTTGGTGTAGTGACATGGAGGAGTGACATGGAGGAGTGACGAGGAAAACATGTAGAAGTGATTCGGAGGAGTGAGTCGGAGGAGTGACATGGAAGACATATAGAAGTGACATGGAGGAGTGACATGGAGAAGTGACAAGAAGTATTGAGTTGGTGTAGTGACTTGGAGGAGTAACAAGGAGGAGCAACACGGAGGAGCGACATGGAGGAGTGACTTGGAGGAGTGACAAGGAGGAGCAACACGGAGGAGCGACATGGAGGAGTGAGTTAGTGTTGCGACATGGAGGAGTGACATGGAGGAGTGACATCGAGCAGTGACATGGAGGAGTGACATAGAGGAGTGATGTGGAGGAGAGACATGGAAGAGTGACATGGAGAAGTGACAGGGCGGATAACCAAGGAGGGTTGATATGGTGGAGTGACATCGCGGAGGGACATGGGTGAGTGACTTGGAGGAGTGACATGGAGGAGTGACATGGAGGAGTGACATGAGGAGTGAGTTTGTGTAGTGACATGGAGGAGTGACATGGAGTAGCTACATGGAGGATTTACATGGAGGAGTGACTTGGAGTAGTGACAAGGAGGAGCAACACGGAGGAGCTACATGGAGGAGTGAGTTGGTGTAGCGACAAGGAGGAGTGACATGGAGTAGCGACATAGAGTAGTAACATGAGGAGTGAGTTTGTGTAGCGACATGGAGGAGTGACATGGAGGAATGACATGGAGGAGTGACATGGAGAAGGGACATGGAGGAGCGATATGGAGGAGTGACATGAAAGAGTGTAAAGGAGGATTGAGTTTGTGTAGCTACATGGAGGAGTAACATGAAGTAGTGACATAGAGGAGTGACATTGAGGAGTGACATGAGTAATGAGTTGGTGTTGCGACATGGAGGAGTGAAATGGAGGTGTGACTTGGAGGAGTGACATAATGGAGCGACGTGGAGGAGTGACATGGAGGAGTGACATGGAGGAGTGACATGGAAGACATATATAAGTGACATGGATGAGTGACCTGGAGGAGTGACAAGAAGGATTGAGTTGGTGTAGTGACATGGCGGAGGGACATAGATGAGTTACATGGAGGAGTGACATGGAAGAGCAACATGGAGGAGCGACGTGGAGGAGTAAGTTAGCGGAGCGATATGGAGGAGTCACATGGAGTAGGGACATGGAGGAGTGACATGGAGGAGTGATATGGAGGAGCAACATGGAGGAGCGACATGGAGGAGTGACAAGGAGGATTGAGTTGGTGTAGCGACATGGAGGAGTGACATAGAGTAGCGACATTGAGGAGTGACATGGAGGAGTGACATGGAGGAGCAACACAGACGAGTGACATGGAGGATGAACAAAGAGGTTCGAGTTGGTGTATTGACATGGAGGAGTGACATGGAGAAGCGACATGGAGAAGTGACATGGTGGAGCAACACGGAGGAGTGACATGGAGGATGGACAAAGAGGTTCGAGTTGGTGTATTGACATGGAGGAGTCACATGGAGTAGCGACATGGAGGAGTAACATGGAAGAGTGAGTTGGTGTAGCGACATGGAGGACTGACATGGAATAGCGACAGGGAGGAGTGACATGGAGGAGTGACATGGAGGAGTGACATAGAGAACTGATGTGGAGGAGCAACACGGAGGAGCGACATGGAGGAGTGACATGGAGTAGTGACATGGAGTAGTGACATGGAGAAGGGACATGGAGGAGTGACTTGGAGAAGTGACAGGGTTGATGGGGAAGAAGAGTTGATATGGTGGAGTGACATCGTGGAGGGACATGGAGGATGGACATGGAGGAGTGACATGGAAGACATATAGAGGTGACATGGAGGAGTGAAATGGTGGAGTGACATGGAGGAGTGAGTTGTTAGAGCGACGTGGAGGAGAGACATGGAGGAGTGACATGTAGGACTGACATGGAGGAGTGACATAGAGGAGTGACGTGGAGGAGAGACATGGAAGAGTGACATGGAGAAGTGAGAGGGCGGATCACCAAGGAGGGTTGATATGGTGGAGTGATATCGCGGAGGGACATGGGTGAGTGACTTGGAGAAGTGACATGGAGGATTGACATGGTGGAGTGACTTGGAGGAGCAACACGGAGGAGCGACATGAAGGAGGGACATAAAGGAGTGACATGGAGGAATGACATGGATGAGTGACATGGAGGAGTGACAAGGAGGATTTTGTTGGTGTAGTGACATGGAGGAGTGACATGGAGGAGTGACGAGGAAAACATGTAGAAGTGATTCGGAGGAGTGAGTCGGAGGAGTGACATGGAAGACATATAGAAGTGACATGGAGGAGTGACATGGAGAAGTGACAAGAAGTATTGAGTTGGTGTAGTGACTTGGAGGAGTAACAAGGAGGAGCAACACGGAGGAGCGACATGGAGGAGTGACTTGGAGGAGTGACAAGGAGGAGCAACACGGAGGAGCGACATGGAGGAGTGAGTTAGTGTTGCGACATGGAGGAGTGACATGGAGGAGTGACATCGAGGAGTGACATGGAGGAGTGACATAGAGGAGTGATGTGGAGGAGAGACATGGAAGAGTGACATGGAGAAGTGACAGGGCGGATAACCAAGGAGGGTTGATATGGTGGAGTGACATCGCGGAGGGACATGGGTGAGTGACTTGGAGGAGTGACATGGAGGAGTGACATGGAGGAGTGACATGAGGAGTGAGTTTGTGTAGTGACATGGAGGAGTGACATGGAGTAGCTACATGGAGGATTTACATGGAGGAGTGACTTGGAGTAGTGACAAGGAGGAGCAACACGGAGGAGCTACATGGAGGAGTGAGTTGGTGTAGCGACAAGGAGGAGTGACATGGAGTAGCGACATAGAGTAGTAACATGAGGAGTGAGTTTGTGTAGCGACATGGAGGAGTGACATGGAGGAATGACATGGAGGAGTGACATGGAGAAGGGACATGGAGGAGCGATATGGAGGAGTGACATGAAAGAGTGTAAAGGAGGATTGAGTTTGTGTAGCTACATGGAGGAGTAACATGAAGTAGTGACATAGAGGAGTGACATTGAGGAGTGACATGAGTAATGAGTTGGTGTTGCGACATGGAGGAGTGAAATGGAGGTGTGACTTGGAGGAGTGACATAATGGAGCGACGTGGAGGAGTGACATGGAGGAGTGACATGGAGGAGTGACATGGAAGACATATATAAGTGACATGGATGAGTGACCTGGAGGAGTGACAAGAAGGATTGAGTTGGTGTAGTGACATGGCGGAGGGACATAGATGAGTTACATGGAGGAGTGACATGGAAGAGCAACATGGAGGAGCGACGTGGAGGAGTAAGTTAGCGGAGCGATATGGAGGAGTCACATGGAGTAGGGACATGGAGGAGTGACATGGAGGAGTGATATGGAGGAGCAACATGGAGGAGCGACATGGAGGAGTGACAAGGAGGATTGAGTTGGTGTAGCGACATGGAGGAGTGACATAGAGTAGCGACATTGAGGAGTGACATGGAGGAGTGACATGGAGGAGCAACACAGACGAGTGACATGGAGGATGAACAAAGAGGTTCGAGTTGGTGTATTGACATGGAGGAGTGACATGGAGAAGCGACATGGAGAAGTGACATTGTGGAGCAACACGGAGGAGTGACATGGAGGATGGACAAAGAGGTTCGAGTTGGTGTATTGACATGGAGGAGTCACATGGAGTAGCGACATGGAGGAGTAACATGGAAGAGTGAGTTGGTGTAGCGACATGGAGGACTGACATGGAATAGCGACAGGGAGGAGTGACATGGAGGAGTGACATGGAGGAGTGACATAGAGAACTGATGTGGAGGAGCAACACGGAGGAGCGACATGGAGGAGTGACATGGAGTAGTGACATGGAGTAGTGACATGGAGAAGGGACATGGAGGAGTGACTTGGAGAAGTGACAGGGTTGATGGGGAAGAAGAGTTGATATGGTGGAGTGACATCGTGGAGGGACATGGAGGATGGACATGGAGGAGTGACATGGAAGACATATAGAGGTGACATGGAGGAGTGAAATGGTGGAGTGACATGGAGGAGTGAGTTGTTAGAGCGACGTGGAGGAGAGACATGGAGGAGTGACATGTAGGACTGACATGGAGGAGTGACATAGAGGAGTGACGTGGAGGAGAGACATGGAAGAGTGACATGGAGAAGTGAGAGGGCGGATCACCAAGGAGGGTTGATATGGTGGAGTGATATCGCGGAGGGACATGGGTGAGTGACTTGGAGAAGTGACATGGAGGATTGACATGGAAGATTGAGTAGGTGTAGCGACATGGAGGATGGACATGGAGGAGTGACATGGAAGACATATAGAAATGACATGGAGGAGTGACATGGAGAAGTGACAAGAAGTATTGAGTTGGTGTAGTGACTTGGAGGAGTAACAAGGAGGAGCAACACGGAGGAGCGACATGGAGGAGTGACTTGGAGGAGTGACAAGGAGGAGCAACACGGAGGAGCGACATGGAGGAGTGAGTTAGTGTTGCGACATGGAGGAGTGACATGGAGGAGTGACATCGAGGAGTGACATGGAGGAGTGACATAGAGGAGTGATGTGGAGGAGAGACATGGAAGAGTGACATGGAGAAGTGACAGGGCGGATAACCAAGGAGGGTTGATATGGTGGAGTGACATCGCGGAGGGACATGGGTGAGTGACTTGGAGGAGTGACATGGAGGAGTGACATGGAGGAGTGACATGAGGAGTGAGTTTGTGTAGTGACATGGAGGAGTGACATGGAGTAGCTACATGGAGGATTTACATGGAGGAGTGACTTGGAGTAGTGACAAGGAGGAGCAACACGGAGGAGCTACATGGAGGAGTGAGTTGGTGTAGCGACAAGGAGGAGTGACATGGAGTAGCGACATAGAGTAGTAACATGAGGAGTGAGTTTGTGTAGCGACATGGAGGAGTGACATGGAGGAATGACATGGAGGAGTGACATGGAGAAGGGACATGGAGGAGCGATATGGAGGAGTGACATGAAAGAGTGTAAAGGAGGATTGAGTTTGTGTAGCTACATGGAGGAGTAACATGAAGTAGTGACATAGAGGAGTGACATTGAGGAGTGACATGAGTAATGAGTTGGTGTTGCGACATGGAGGAGTGAAATGGAGGTGTGACTTGGAGGAGTGACATAATGGAGCGACGTGGAGGAGTGACATGGAGGAGTGACATGGAGGAGTGACATGGAAGACATATATAAGTGACATGGATGAGTGACCTGGAGGAGTGACAAGAAGGATTGAGTTGGTGTAGTGACATGGCGGAGGGACATAGATGAGTTACATGGAGGAGTGACATGGAAGAGCAACATGGAGGAGCGACGTGGAGGAGTAAGTTAGCGGAGCGATATGGAGGAGTCACATGGAGTAGGGACATGGAGGAGTGACATGGAGGAGTGATATGGAGGAGCAACATGGAGGAGCGACATGGAGGAGTGACAAGGAGGATTGAGTTGGTGTAGCGACATGGAGGAGTGACATAGAGTAGCGACATTGAGGAGTGACATGGAGGAGTGACATGGAGGAGCAACACAGACGAGTGACATGGAGGATGAACAAAGAGGTTCGAGTTGGTGTATTGACATGGAGGAGTGACATGGAGAAGCGACATGGAGAAGTGACATTGTGGAGCAACACGGAGGAGTGACATGGAGGATGGACAAAGAGGTTCGAGTTGGTGTATTGACATGGAGGAGTCACATGTAGGACTGACATGGAGGAGTGACATAGAGGAGTGACGTGGAGGAGAGACATGGAAGAGTGACATGGAGAAGTGAGAGGGCAGATAACCAAGGAAGATTGATATGGTGGAGTGACATGGCGGAGGGACATGGATGAGTGACATGGAGGAGTGACACGGAGGAGTGACATGGAAGATTGAGTAGGTGTAGCGACATGGAGTGGAGTGACTTGGAGGAGCAACACGGAGGAGCGACATGAAGGAGGGACATAAAGGAGTGACATGGAGGAATGACATGGATGAGTGACATGGAGGAGTGACAAGGAGGATTTAGTTGGTGTAGTGACATGGAGGAGTGACATGGAGGAGTGACAAGGAAAACATGTAGAAGTGAGTCGGAAGAGTGAGTCGGAGGAGTGACAATGTGGAGCTACACGGATGAGAGACATGATATTGAAGACTTGGAGAAGTGACATGGTGGAGCGACATGGAAGAGTTACAAGGAGGAATAACATGGAGTAGCGATATGGAGGAGTGACATGGAGGAGTTAGTTGGTGTAGCGACATGGAGGAGTGACATGGAATAACGACATGGACGAGTGACATGGAGGAGTGACAAAAAGGATTGAGTTGGTGTAGTGACATGGCGGAGGGACATAGATGAGTGAGATGGAGGAATGACATGGAGGAGCAACATGGAGGAGCGACATGGAGGAGTGACATGGCGGAGGGACATGGATGAGTGACATGGAGGAATGACATGGAGGAGCAACATGGAGGAGCGACATGGAGGAGTGAAAAGGAGGATTGAGTTGGTGTAGCGACATGGAGGAGTGACAGAGTAGCGACATGGAGGAGTGACATGGAGGAGTGACATGTAGGAGCAACACGGAGAAGTGACATGGAAGAGTGAGTTGGTGTAGCGACATGGAGGATGGACAAAGATGTTTGAGTTGGTGTATTGACATGGAGGAGTCACATGGAGTAGCGACATGGAGGAGTGACATGGAAGAGTGACATGGAGGAGCAACACGGAGAAGTGACATGGAGGAGTGACATAGAGGATTGATGTTGAGGAGCAACACGGAGGAGCACAATGGAGGAGTGACATGGAATAGTGACATGGAGGAGGGACATGGAGGAGTGACTTGGAGAAATGACAGGGTTGATCAGGAAGGAGAGTTGATATGGTGGAGTGACATCGTGGAGGGACATGGGTCAGTGACTTGGAGAAGTGACATGCAGGAACAACACGGAGGAGCGACATAGAGGAGTGACATGGAGTAGTGACATGGAGGATGGACATGAAGGAGTGACATAAAGGAGTGACATGGATGAGTGACATGGAGGAGTGACATGGAGGAGCAACATGGAGGAGCAACATGGAGGAGTAACTTGGAATAGCGACATGGGGGAGTTACACAGAGGAGTGACATAGAGGATTGATGTGGATTAGTGACATGGAGGATGGACATGGAGGAGTGAATTGGAGGAGTGACATAAAGGAGTGACATGGAGGAATGACATGAATGAGTGACATGGAAGAGTGACAAGGAGGAGTGAATTGGAGGAGTGACATAAAGGAGTGACATAGAGGAATGACATGGATGAGTGACATGGAGGACTGACATGGAGGAGTGAATTGGAGGAGTGACATAAAGGAGTGACATGGAGGAATGACATGGATGAGTGACATGGAGGAGTGACAAGGAGGGTTGAGTTTGTGTAGCGACATGGAGGAGTAGCATGAAGTAGTGACATGGAGGAGTGACATTGAGGAGTGAGTTGGTGTAGTTACATGGAGGAGTGACTTTGAGTAGAGACATGGAGGAGTGACCTGGAGGAGTGACATGGAGGAGTGAAATGTTGGAGTGACATGGAGGAGTGAGTTGTTAGAGCGACATGGAGGAGTGACATGGAGGAGTGACATGGAGGAGTGACTTGGAGAAGTGACAGGGTTGATCAGGAAGGAGGGTTGATATGGTGGAGTGACATCGTGGAGGGACATGGGTTTGTGACTTGGAGGAGTGACAAGGAAGAGCAACACGGAGGAGTGACATGGAGGAGTGACATGGAGTAGTGACATGGAGGATGGACATGGAGGAGTGACTTGGAGAAGTGACAGGGTTGATCAGGAAGGAGGGTTTATATGGTGGAGTGACATCGTGGAAGGACATGGGTGAGTGACTTGGAAGACATATAGAGGTGACATAGAGGAGTGAATTGGAGTTGTGACATAAAGGAGTGACATGGAGAAGTGACATGGAGGACTGACATGGAGGAGTGACATCGAGGAGTGACGTGGAGGAGAGACATGGAAGAGTGACATGGAGAAGTGACAGGTCGGATCACCAAGGGAGATTGATAGGGTGGAGTGAAATGGCGGAAGGACATGGATGAGTGACATGGAGGAGTGACATGGAGGAGTGAATTGGAGGAGTGACATAAAGGAGTGACATGAGGAATGACATGGATGAGTGACATGGAGGAGTGACAAGGAGGGTTGAGTTTGTGTAGCGACATGGAGGAGTGACATGAAGTAGCGACATGGAGGAGTGACCTGGAGGAGTGACATGAAACAGTGACAAGGAGGAATGACATGGAGGAGTGAGTTGGTGTAGCGACATGGAAGACATATAGAAGTGATATGGAGGAGTGACATGGAGAAGTGACAGGGCATATCAGTACGGAGGATTGTTATGTTGGAGTGACATTGCGGAGTGACATGGAGGAGCAACATGGAGGAGTGAGTTGGTGGAATGACATAAAGGAGGAATATGGAGGAGTGACTTGGAGGAGCAACACGGAGGAGCGACATGGATGAGTGACACGGAGTAGTGACATGGAGGATGGACAAAGAGCTTTGTGTTGGTGTATTGACATGGAGGAGTGACATGGAGGAGTGAAATGGTAGAGTGACATGGAGGAGTGAGTTGTTAGAGCGACATAGAGGAGTGACATGGAGTAGCGACATGGAGGAGTGACATGAGTAATGAGTTGGTGTAGCGACATGGAGGAGTGACATGGAGGTGTGACTTGTAGGAGTGACATAGAGGAGCGACGTGGAGGAGTGACATGGAGGAGGGACATGGAGGAGTGACTTGTTAGTGCGACATGGAGGAGTGACATGGAGGAGTGACATAGGGGATTGATGTGGAGTAGTGACATGGAGGATGGACATGGAGGAGTGACTTGGAGAAGTGACATGGAAGACATATAGAGGTGACATGGAGGAGTGAATTGGAGTTTTGACATAAAGGAGTGACATGGAGGAATGACATGGATGAGTGACATGGAGGAGTGACAAGAAGAAGTGAAATGGAGGAGTGACATTGAGGAGTGAGTTGGTGTAGCGACATGGAGGAGTGACATGGAGTAGCGACATAGAGTAGTAAAATGAGGAGTGAGTTTGTGTAGCGACATGGAGGAGTGACATGGAGGAGTGACATGGAGGTGTGACATAGAGTAGCGACATGGAGGAGATACATGGAGGAGTGACATGGAGGAGTGACATGGAGGTGTGACATAGAGTAGCGAAATGGAGGAGATACATGGAGGAGTGACATGGAGGAATGACATGGAGGAGTGACATGGAGGAGGGACATGGAGGAGCGATATGGAGGAGTGACATGAAAGAGTGTAAAGGAGGTTTGAGTTTGTGTGGCGACATGTAGGAGTGACATGAAGTAGTGACATTGAGGAGTGACATTGAGGAGTGAGTTGGTGTAGTGACATGGAGGAGTGACTTTGAGTAGCGACATGGAGGAGTGACCTGGAGGAGTGACATGGAGGAGTGAATTGTGATAGTGACATGGAGGAAAGAAATGGAGGAGTGACATGGCGGAGGGACATGGATGAGTGACTTGGAGGAGTGACATGGAGGATTGACATGGAGGAGTGACATGAGGAGTGAGTTTGTGTAGCGACATGGAGGAGTGACATGGAGTAGCTACATGGAGGAGTTACATTGAGGAGTGACTTGGAGGAGCAACACGGATGAGCGACATGGAGGAGTGACATGGAGTAGTGACATGGAGTAGCTATATGTAGGAGTTACATGGAGGAGTGACTTGGAGGAGCAACATGGAGGAGTGACATAGAGGATTATTGTGGAGGAGCAACACGGAGGAGCGACATGGAGAAGTGACATGGAGTAGTGACATGGAGGAGGGACATGGAGGAGTGACTTCGAGAAGTGACAGGGTTGATCAGGAAGGAGGGTTGATATGGTGGAGTGATATCGTGTAGGGACATGGGTGAGTGACTTGGAGGAGTGACATGGAGGAGCAACACGGAGGAGCAACATGGAGGAGTGACATGGAGTAGTGACATGGAGGATGGACATGGAGGAGTGACATAGAGGATTGATGTGTAGTAATGACGTGGAGGATGGACATGAAGGAGTGACTTGGAGAAGTGACAGGGTTGATCAGGAAGGAGGGTTGATATGGTGGAGTGACATCGTGGAGGGACATGGGTGAGTGACTTGGAGGAGTGACAAGGAGGACCAACACGGAGGAGCAACATGGAGGAGTGACTTGGAGGAGTGACAAGGAGGAGTGACATGGAGGAGCAACATGGAGGAATGACATGGATGAGTGACATGGAGGAGTGACAAGAAGTAGTGACATGGAGGAGTGACATTGAGGAGTGAGTTGGTGTAGCGACATGGAGGAGTGACATGGAAGAATGACATGGAGGAGTGACATGGAGGAGAGACATGGAGGAGCGATATGGAGGAGTGACATGAAAGAGTGTAAAGGAGGGTTGAGTTTGTGTAGCTACATGGAGGAGTCACATGAAGTAGTGACTTTGATGAGTGACATTGATGAGTGAGTTGGTGTAGTGACATGAAGGAGTCACTTTGAGTAGCGACTTGGAGGAGTGACCTGGAGGAGCTACATGGAGGAGTGACATAGAGTAGCGACATGGAGGAGTGACATGGAGGAATGACATGGAGGAGTCACATTGAGGGTTGAGTTTGTGATGTGACATGGAGGAGTGACATGAAGTAGTGACATAGAGGAGTGACATTGAGGAGTGCGTTGGTGTAGTGACATGGAGGAGTGACTTTGAGTAGCGACATGGAGGAGTGACATGGAGGAGCTACATGGAGGAGTGACATAGAGTAGCGACATGGAGGAGGGACATGGAGGAGAGATATGGACGAGTGACATGAAAGAGTGTAAAGGAGGGTTGAGTTTGTGTAGCGACATGGAGGAGTGACATGAAGTAGTGACATTGAGGAGTGACATTGAGGAGTGAGTTATTGTAGTGACATGGAGGAGTGACTTTGAGTAGCGACATGAAGGAGTGAAATGGAGGAGTGACATGGAGGAGTGAGTTGTTAGAGCGATATAGAGGAGAGACATGGAGGAGTGACATGAAGAAGTGACATTGAGGATTGAGTTTGTGTAGCGACATGGAGGAGTGACATGGAGTAGCTACATGGAGGAGTTACATGGAGGAGTGACTTGGAGGAGCAACACGGAGGAGCGGCATGTAGGAGGGACATGGAGGAGTGACTTTGAAGACATATAGAAGTGACATGGAGGAGTGACTTGTAGGAGTGACATAAAGGAGTGACATGGAGGAATGACATGGATGAGTGACATGGAGGAGTGACAAGGAGGTTTGAATGGTGTAGTGACATGGAGGAGTGACGAGGAAAACATGTAGAAGTGAGTCGGAGGAGTGATATGGAGGAGTGACAATGTGGAGCTACACAGATGAGAGACATGATATTGAAGACTTGGAGAAGTGACATGGAGGAGCGACATGGAAGAGTGACAAGGAGGAATGACATTAATTAGCGATATGGAGGAGTGACATGGAGGAGTGAGCTGGTGTAGCGACATGGAGGAGTGAGTTGGTGGAATGACAGAAAGGAGGGATATGGAGGAGTGACTTGGAGGAGCAACACAGAGGAGCGACATGGAGGAGTGACATGGAGTAGTGACATGGAGGATGGACATGGAGGAGTGACTTGGAGAAGTGACAGGGTTGATCAGGAAGGAGGGTTGATATGGTGGAGTGACATCGTGGAGGGACATGGGTGAGTGACTTGGAGGAGCAACAAGGAGGAGCAACACGGAGGAGCGACATGGAGGAGTGACATGGAGGAGTGACATAGAGGAGTGACGTGGAGGAGTGACATGGAGGAGGGACATGGAGAAGTGACATGGAAGACATATAGAAGTGACATGGATGAGTGACATGGAGGAGTGACAAGGAAGAAATATAGAAGTGACATGGATGAGTGACATGGAGGTGTGACAAGAAGGAGTGACATAGAGGAGTGACGTGGAGGAGTGACATGGAGGAGGGACATGGAGAAGTGACATGGAAGACATATAGAAGTGACATGGATGAGTGACATGGAGGAGTGACAAGAAGGATTGAGTTGGTGTAGTGACATGGCGGAGGGACATAGATGAGTTACATGGAGGAGTGACGTGGAAGAGCAACATGGAGGAGCGACGTGGAGGAGTGAGTTGGTGGAGCGACATGGAGGAGTCACATGGAGTAGCGACATGGAGGAGTGACCTGAAGTAGTGACATGGAGGAGTGACATTGAGGAGTGAGTTGGTGTAGTGACATGGAGGAGTGACTTTGAGTAGCGACATGGAGGAGTGACCTGGAGGAGTGACATGGAGGAGTGAAATGGTGGAGTGACATAGAGGAGTGACGTGGAGTAGAGACATGGAAGAGTGACATGGAGAAGTGACAGGGCGGATCACCAAGGAAGATTGATATGGTGGAGTGACATGGCGGAGGGACATGGATAAGTGACATGGAGGAGTGACATGGAGGAGCAACATGAGTGAGTGACTTGGAGGAGTGACATAGAGGCTTGATGTGGAGGAGCAACACGGAGGAGCGACATGGAGGAGGGACACGGAGGAGTGACTTGGAGGAGTGACATGGAGGATAAACAAGGAGGAGAAACATGGAGGAGTGACATGGAGTAGTGACATGGAGGATGGACATGGAGGAGTGACATGGAAGACATATAGAGGTGACATGGAGGAGTGACATAAACGAGTGACATGAAGGAATGACATGGATGAGTGACATGGAGGAGTTACAAGGAGGGTTGAGTTGGTATAGCGACATGGAGGAGTGACATGGAGTAGCGACATGGAGGAGTGACATGGAATAACGACATGGAGGAGTGACATGGAGGTGTGACATGGAGGAGTGACATAGAGGAGCGACTTGGAGGAGTGACATGGAGGAGGGACATGGAGGAGTGACATGGAAGACATAAAAGTGACATGGATGAGTGAAATCGAGGAGTGACAAGACGGATTGAGTTGGTGTAATGACATGGCAGAGGGACATAGATGAGTTACATGGAGGAGTCACATGGAGTAGCAACATGGAGGAGTGACATGGAGGAGTGACATGGAGGAGTGACATAGAGGAGTGATGTGGAGGAGAGACATGGAGAAGTGATATGGAGGACTGACATGGAGGAGTGACATAGAGGAGTGACGTGGAGGAGAGACATGGAGAAGTGACATGGAGGACTGACATGGAGGAGAGACATAGAGGAGTGAGTTGTTAGAGCGATATAGAGGAGAGACATGGAGGAGTGACATGAAGAAGTGACATTGAGGATTGAGTTTGTGTAGCGACATGGAGGAGTGACATGGAGTAGCTACATGGAGGAGTTACATGGAGGAGTGACTTGGAGGAGCAACACGGAGGAGCGGCATGTAGGAGGGACATGGAGGAGTGACTTTGAAGACATATAGAAGTGACATGGAGGAGTGACTTGTAGGAGTGACATAAAGGAGTGACATGGAGGAATGACATGGATGAGTGACATGGAGGAGTGACAAGGAGGTTTGAATGGTGTAGTGACATGGAGGAATGAAATGGAGGAGTGACGAGGAAAACATGTAGAAGTGAGTCAGAGGAGTGATATGGAGGAGTGACAATGTGGAGCTACACAGATGAGAGACATGATATTGAAGACTTGGAGAAGTGACATGGAGGAGCGACATGGAAGAGTGACAAGGAGGAATGACATTAATTAGCGATATGGAGGAGTGACATGGAGGAGTGAGCTGGTGTAGCGACATGGAGGAGTGAGTTGGTGGAATGACAGAAAGGAGGGATATGGAGGAGTGACTTGGAGGAGCAACACAGAGGAGCGACATGGAGGAGTGACATGGAGTAGTGACATGGAGGATGGACATGGAGGAGTGACTTGGAGAAGTGACAGGGTTGATCAGGAAGGAGGGTTGATATGGTGGAGTGACATCGTGGAGGGACATGGGTGAGTGACTTGGAGGAGCAACAAGGAGGAGCAACACGGAGGAGCGACATGGAGGAGTGACATGGAGGAGTGACATAGAGGAGTGACGTGGAGGAGTGACATGGAGGAGGGACATGGAGAAGTGACATGGAAGACATATAGAAGTGACATGGATGAGTGACATGGAGGAGTGACAAGGAAGAAATATAGAAGTGACATGGATGAGTGACATGGAGGTGTGACAAGAAGGAGTGACATAGAGGAGTGACGTGGAGGAGTGACATGGAGGAGGGACATGGAGAAGTGACATGGAAGACATATAGAAGTGACATGGATGAGTGACATGGAGGAGTGACAAGAAGGATTGAGTTGGTGTAGTGACATGGCGGAGGGACATAGATGAGTTACATGGAGGAGTGACGTGGAAGAGCAACATGGAGGAGCGACGTGGAGGAGTGAGTTGGTGGAGAGACATGGAGGAGTCACATGGAGTAGCGACATGGAGGAGTGACCTGAAGTAGTGACATGGAGGAGTGACATTGAGGAGTGAGTTGGTGTAGTGACATGGAGGAGTGACTTTGAGTAGCGACATGGAGGAGTGACCTGGAGGAGTGACATGGAGGAGTGAAATGGTGGAGTGACATAGAGGAGTGACGTGGAGTAGAGACATGGAAGAGTGACATGGAGAAGTGACAGGACGGATCACCAAGGAAGATTGATATGGTGGAGTGACATGGCGGAGGGACATGGATAAGTGACATGGAGGAGTGACATGGAGGAGCAACATGAGTGAGTGACTTGGAGGAGTGACATAGAGGCTTGATGTGGAGGAGCAACACGGAGGAGCGACATGGAGGAGGGACACGGAGGAGTGACTTGGAGGAGTGACATGGAGGATAAACAAGGAGGAGAAACATGGAGGAGTGACATGGAGTAGTGACATGGAGGATGGACATGGAGGAGTGACATGGAAGACATATAGAGGTGACATGGAGGAGTGACATAAACGAGTGACATGAAGGAATGACATGGATGAGTGACATGGAGGAGTTACAAGGAGGGTTGAGTTGGTATAGCGACATGGAGGAGTGACATGGAGTAGCGACATGGAGGAGTGACATGGAATAACGACATGGAGGAGTGACATGGAGGTGTGACATGGAGGAGTGACATAGAGGAGCGACTTGGAGGAGTGACATGGAGGAGGGAAATGGAGTAGTGACATGGAAGACATAAAAGTGACATGGATGAGTGACATCGAGGAGTGACAAGACGGATTGAGTTGGTGTAATGACATGGCAGAGGGACATAGATGAGTTACATGGAGGAGTCACATGGAGTAGCAACATGGAGGAGTGACATGGAGGAGTGACATGGAGGAGTGACATAGAGGAGTGATGTGGAGGAGAGACATGGAGAAGTGACATGGAGGACTGACATGGAGGAGTGACATAGAGGAGTGACGTGGAGGAGAGACATGGAGAAGTGACATGGAGGACTGACATGGAGGAGTGACATAGAGGAGTGACGTGGAGGATGGACATGGAGGAGTGACATGGAAGACAAATAGAGGTGACATGGTGTAGCGACATGGAGGAGTGACATGGAGTAGCGACATGGAGGAATGACCTGGAGGAGTGACATGGAGGAATTTACATGGAGGAGTGAGTTGGTATAGCGACATGGAGGAGTGACATGGAGGAGTGACATGGAGAAGTTAAATAGAGGAGTGACGTGGAGGAGAGACATGGAGGAGTGACATGGAGAAGTGACAGGGCGGATCAGCAAGGAAGCTATATTGGAGTGACATGGAAGAGGGACATGGATAATTGATATGGAGGAGTGACATGGAGGACCAACATGGAGGAGCAACATGGAGGAATGACAAGGAGGTTTGAGTTGGTGTAGCGACATGGAGGAGTAACATGGAGTAGAGACATGGAGTAGTGACATGGAACACATATAGAAGTGACATAGAGGAATGACGTGGAGGACTGACATGGAGAAGCGACATGGAGGAGTGAAATGGAAGAGTGAGTTGGTGTAGCGACATCGAGGACTGGCATGGAATAGTGACATGGAGGAGTGACATAGAGGATTGATGTGGAGGAGCATCACGGAGAAGCGACATGGAGGAAGGACATTGAGGAGTGACTTGGAGAAGTGACAGGGTTGATGAGGAAGGAGAGTTGATATGGTGGAGTGACATCGTGTAGGGACATGGGTGAGATACTTGGAGGAGTGACATGGAGGAGCAACACGGAGGAGTGACATGCAGTCGTGAAATGGTGGAGTGACATGGAGGAGTGAGTTGTTAGAGCGAAATGGATGAGTGACATGGAGAAGTGACATGGATAAGTGACATGGAGGAGTGACAAGAAGGTTTGAGTTGGTGTAGTGACATGGCTGAGGGACATAGATGAGTTACATGGAGGAATGACATGGAAGAGCAACATGTAAGAGCGACGTGGAGTAGTGAGTTGGTGGAGCAACATGGAGGAGTCACATGGAGTAGCGACATTGAGGAGTGACAAGAAGTAGTGACATGGAGGAGTCACATGGAGTAGCGACATGGAGGAATGACATGGAGGAGTGACTTTGAGTAGCGACATGGAGGAATGACCTGGAGGAGTGACATGGAGGAGTGAAATGGTGGAGTGACATGGAGGAGTGAGTTGTTATAGCGACATGGAGGAGAAACATGGAGGAGTGACATGGAGGAGTGACGTGGAGGAGATACATGGAGAAGTGACATGGAGGACTGACATGGAGGAGTGACATAGAGGAGTGACGTGGAGGAGAGACATGGAAGAGTGACATGGAGAAGTGACAGGGCAGATAACCAAGGAGGGTTGATATGGTGGAGTGACATCGCGGAGGGACATGGGTGAGTGACTTGGAGGAGTGACATGGAGGAGTTAGTTGTTAGAGTGACATAGAGGAGAGACATGGAGGAGTGACATGTAGGAGTGACATGGAGGAGTGACATAGAAGAGTTACGTGGAGGAGAGAAATGGAAGAGTGACATGGAGAAGTGAGAGGGCGGATCACCAAGGAGGGTTGATAAGGTGGAGTGATATCACGGAGGGACATGGATGAGTGACTTGGAGGAGTGACATGGAGGAGTGACATGGAGGAGTGACATGAGGAGTGAGTTTGGGTAGCGACATGGATGAGTGACTTGGAGTAGCTACATGGAGGAGTTACGTGGAGGAGTGACTTGGAGGAGCAACATGCAGGAGTGACATTAAAGAGTGTAAAGGAGGGTTGAGTTTGTGTGGCGACATGGAGGAGTGACATGAAGTAGTGACATTGAGGAGTGACATTGAGGAGTGAGTTGGTGTATTGACATGGAGGAGTGACATGAAGGAGTGAGATTGAGGAGTAAGTTGGTGTAGCGACATGGAGGAGTGACATGAAGGAGTGACATTGAGGAGTAAGTTGGTGTAGCGACATGGAGGAGTGACCTGGAGGAGTGACATGGAGGAGTGAAATGGTGGAGTGTCATGGAGGAGTGACACGGAGGAGTGAGTTGTTAGAGCTATATAGAGGAGAGACATGGAGGAGTGACATGTAGGAGTGACATGGAGGAGTGACATAGAGTAATTTCGTGGAGGAGAGACATGGAGGAGTGACATGGAGAAGTGACAGGGCGGATCACCAAGGAAGATTGATATGGTGGAGTGACATGGCGGAGGGACATGGATGAGTGACTTGGAGGAGTGACATGGATGAGTGACATGGAGGAGTGACATGGAGTAGCTACATGGAGGAGTTACATGGAGGAGTGACTTGGAGGAGCAACACGGAGGAGCAACATGGAGGAGTGACATGGAGTATTGACATGGAGTAGCTACATTTAGGAGTTACATGGAGGAGTGACAGGGTTGATCAGGAAGGAGGGTTGATATGGTGGAGTGACATCGTGTAGGGACATGGGTGAATGACTAGGAGGACTGACAAGGAGGAGCAACACGGAGGAGCGACATGGAGGAGTGACATGGAGTAGCTACATGGAGGAGTTTCATGGAGGAGTGACTTGGAGGATCAACACGGAGGAGCGATATGGAGGAATGACATGAGGAATGAGTTGCTGTTGCGACATGGAGGAGTGACAAGGAGTAATGACATGGAGGAGGGACATGGAGGAGTGACAAGGAGTAATGACATGGAGGAGGGACATGTAGGAGTGACATGGAGGACTGACATGGAGGAATGACATGGAGGAATGAATTAGTGGAGCGACATGGATGAGAGACATGACATTGAAGACTTGGAGAAGTGACATGGAGGTGCGACATGGAGGAGTGACATGAGGAGTGAGTTTGTGTATTGACATGGAGGAGTGACATAAAGAAGTGACATGGAAGAATGACATGGATGAGTGACATGGAGGAGTGACAAGGAGGATTGAGTTGGTGTAGTGACATGGAGGAGTGACATGAGGAGTGAGTTGGTGTATTGACATTGAGGAGTGATATAAAGGATTTACTTGGATGAGTGACATCGATGAGTGAAAAGGAGGATTGAGTTGGTGTAGCGACATGGAGGAGTGACATGAGGAGTGACATAGAGGAGTGAGTTGGTGAAGAAAATGGAGGAGTGACATGGAAGAGTGAGTTGGTGTAGCGACATGGAGGACTGACATGGAGGAGGGACATAGAGGATTTACTTGGAGATGTGACAGGGTTGATCAGCAAGGAGGGTTGATATGGTAGAGTTGCATGGCAGAGGGACATGGATGAGTGACGTGGAGGAGTGAAATGTAGGAGTGACATGGAGGAGTAACATGAGGAGTGAGTTTTTGTAGCGACATGGAGGAGTTACATGGAAGAGTGACATGGAGAAGTGACATAAAGGAGTGACTTAGAGGAGTGACATAGAGGAGTGACATGGATGAGTGACATGGAGGAGTGACATGGATGAGTGACATGGAGGAGTAACATGGAGGAGCAACACAGAGGAGCGACATGGAGGAGTGACATGGAGTAGCTACATGGAGGAGTTACATGGAGGAGTGACTTGCAGGAGCAAGACGGAGGAGCGACATGGAGGAGTGACATGGAGTAGTGGAATGGATTAGCTACATGTAGGAGTTACATGGAGGAGTGACTTGGAGGAGCAACTAGGAGGAGTGACATAGAGGATTGATGTGGAGGAGCAACACGGAGGAGCGAAATGGAGGAGTGACATGGAGTAGTGACATGGAGGAGGGACATGGAGGAGTGACTTGGAGAAGTGACAGGGTTTATCAGGAAGGAGAGTTGATATGGTGGAGTGACATCGTGGAGGGACATGGATGAGTGACTTGGAGAAGTGACATGGAGTAGTGACATGGAGGATGGACATGGAGGAGTGACATGGAAGACATATAGAGGTGACATGGAGGAGTGAATTGGAGGAGAGACATAAACGAGTGACATGGAGGAATGACATGGATGAGTGACATGAGGAATGAGTTGGTGTAGCGACATGGAGGAGTGACATGGAGGTGTGACATGGAGGAGTGACATAGAGGAGTGATGTGGAGGAGTGACATGGAGGAGGAACATGGAGGAGTGACAAGGAAGACATATAGAAATGACATAGATGAGTGACATGCATGAGTGACAAGAAAGATTGAGTTAGTGTAGTGACATGGCGGAGGGACATAGATGAGTTACATGGAGGAGTGACATGGAAGAGCAACATGGAGGAGTGACATTGAGGAGTGAGTTGGTGTAGTGACATGGAGGAGTACCTTTGAGTAGCGACATGGACGAGTGACCTGGAGGAGTGACATAAAGGATTGACATAGAGGAGTGACATGGAGGAGTAACATGGAGGAAGGAGTTGGTGGAGCAACATGGAGGAGTCACATGGAATAGCGACATTAGAGGAGTGACATGGAGGAATGACATGGAGGAGTGACATAGAGGTTTGATGTGGAGTAGTGACATGGAGGATGGACATGGGGAAGTGACTTGGAGAAGTGACAGGGTTGATCAGGAAGGAGGGTTTATATGGTGGAGTGACATCGTGGAAGGACATGGGTGAGTTACTTGGAGGAGTGACAAGGAGGAGCAACACGGAGGAGCGACATGGAGGAGTGACATGGAGTAGGGATATGGAGGATGTACATGGAGGAGTGACTTGGATAAGTGACAGGGTTGATCAGGAAGGAGGGTTCATATGGTGGAGTGACATCGTGGAAGGACATGGGTGAGTGACTTGGAGGAGTGACAAGGAGGAGCAACACGGAGGAGCGACATGGAGGAGTGACATGGAGTAGTGACATGGAGGATGGACATGGAGGAGTGACATGGAAGACATATAGAGGTGACATGGAGGAGTGACATAAAGGAGTCACATGGAGGAATGACATGGATGAGTGACATGGAGGAGTGACAAGAATTAGTGACATGGAGGAGTGACATTGAGGAGTGAGTTGGTGTAGCTACATGGAGGAGTGACATGGAGTAGCGACATAGAGTAGTAACATGAGGAGTGCGTTTGTGTAGCGACATGGAGGAGTAACATGGAGGGGTGACATGGAGGAGTGACATAAAGTAGCGACATGGAGGAGATATATGGAGGAGTGACATGGAGGAATGACATGGAGGAGTAACATGGAGGAGTCACATTGAGGAGTGAGTTGGTGTAGTAACATGGAGGAGTGACATGGAGTAGCTACATGGAGGAGTTACATGTAGGAGTTACTTGGAGGAGCAACACGGAGGAGCGACATGGAGGAGTGACATGGCGTTGTCACATGGAGTAGCTAAATGTAGGAGTTACATAGAGGAGTGACATGAGGAGTGAGTTGGTGTACTGACATGGAGGAGTGACATGGAGGAGTGAAATGGTGGAGTGACATGGAGGAGTGAGTTGTTATAGCGACATGGAGGAGATACATGGAGGAGTGACATGGAGGAGTGACATAGAGGAGTGACGTGGAGGAGAGACATAAGCGAGTGACATGGAGGAATGACATGGATGAGTGACATGGAGAAGTGACAGGGCGGATCACCAAGGAGGGTTGATATGGTGGAGTGACTTCGCGGAGGGACATGGGTGAGTGACTTGGAGGAGTGACATGGAGGAGTTACATGGATGAGTGACATGGAGGAGTTACAAGGAGGGTTGAGTTGGTGTAGCGACATGGAGGAGTGACATGGAGTAGCGACATGGAGGAGTGACACGAGGAATGAGTTGGTGTAGCGACATGGAGGAGTGACATGGAGGTGTGACATGGAGGAGTGACATAGAGGAGTGATGTGGAGGAGTGACATGGAGGATGAACATGGAGGAGTGACATGGAAGACATATAGAAGTGACATGGATGAGTGACATGGAGGAGTGACAAGAAGGATTGAGTTGGTGTAGTGACATGGCACAGGGACATAGATGAGTTAAATGGAGGAGTGACATGGAAGAGCATCATGGAGGAGCAACATGGAGGAGTGAGTTGGTGGAGCGACATGGAGGAGTCACATGGAGTAGCGACATTGAGGAGTGACATATATTAGTGTCATGGAGGAGTGTAATTGAGGAGTGAGTTGGTGTAGTGACATGGAGGAGTGACTTTGAGTAGCGACTTGGAGGAGTGACATGGAGTAACTACATGTAGGAGTTACATGGAGGAGTGACTAGGAGGAGTGACGTGGAGGATTGATGAGGAGGAGCAACACGGAGGAGCGACATGGAGGAGTGACATGGAGTAGTGACATGGAGGAGGGACATGGAGGAGTGACTTGGAGAAGTGACAGGGTTGATCAGATAGAAGGGTTGATATAGTGGAGTGACATCGTGGAGGGACATGGGTGAGTGACTTGGAGAAGTGACATGGAGGAGCAACACCGAGGAGCGACATGGAGGAGTGACATGGAGTAGTGACATGGAGGAATGACATGGAGGAGTAACATGGAGGAAGCAGTTGTTGTAGCGACATGGAGGACTGACATGGAATAGCGACATGGAGGAGTGACATGGAGGAGTGACATAAAGGAGTGACATGGAAGAATGACATGGATGAGTGACATGGAGGAGTGACAAGGAGGATTGAGTTGGTGTAGTGACATGGAGGAGTGACATGGAGTCGTGTAATGGAGGAGTGACATGAGGAGTGAGTTGGTGTATTGACATGGAGGAGTGACATGGAGGAGTGACATAGAGGATTGATGTGGAGGAGCAACACGGAAGAGCGACATGGAGGAGTGACATGGAGTAGTGACATGGAGGAGGGACATGGAGGAGTGACTTGGAGAAGTGACAGGGTTGATCAGGAAGGAGGGTTGATATGGTGGAGTGACATCATGGAGGGACATGGGTGAGTGACTTGGAGAAGTGACATGGAGGAGCAACATGGAGGAGCGACATGGAGGAGTGACATGGAGTATTGACATGGAGGATGGACATGGAGGAGTGACATGGAAGACATATAGAGGAGACATGGATGAGTTAATTGGAGGAGTGACCTGGAGGAGTGACATGGAGGAGTTAAATGGTGGAGTGACATGGAGGAGTGACATGGAGGTGTGATTTCCTAGAGCGAAATAGAGGAGAGACATGGAGGAGTGACATATAGGAGTGACATGGATGAGTGACATAGAGGAGTGATGTGGAGGAGAGATATGGAGGAGTGACATGGAGAAGTGACAGGGCGGATCACCAAGGAGGAAGGAGTTGGTGGAACAACATGGAGGAGTCACATGGAGTAGCGACATGGAGGAGTAACATGAAAGAGTGAGCTGGTGTAGCGACATGGAGGACTGACATGGAATAGCGACATGGAGGAATGAAATGGAGGAGTGACATGGAGATGTGACATAGAGGATTGATGTGGAGGAGCAACACGGAGTAGCGACATGGAGGAGTGACATGGAGTAGAGACATGGAAGAGGGACATGGAGGAGTGACTTGGAGATGTGACAGGGTTGATCAGGAAGGAGGGTTGATATGGTTGAGTGACATGGCGGAGGGACATGGATGAGTGACTTGGAGGAGTGAGTTTGTGTAGCGACATGGAGTAGCTACATGGAGGAGTTACATGGAGGAGTGATTTGGAGGAGCAACACGGAGGAGCGACATGGAATAGTGACATGGAGTAGCTATATGAAGGAGTTACATGGAGGAGTGACTTGGTGGTGAAACTTGGAGGAGTGACATGGAGTAGTGACATGGAAGACATATAGAGGTGACATGGAGGAGTGAATTGGAGGAGTGACATTGAGGATTGAGTTGGTGTAGTGACATGGAGGAGTGACTTTGACTAGCGACATGGAGGAGTGAACTGGAGGAGTGACATGATGATTGAAATGGTGGAGTGACATGGAGGAGTGAGTTGTTGTAGCGACATGAAGGAAAGACATGGAGGAGTGACATGGTGGAGTGACATGGAGGAGTGACATAGAGGAGTGAGTTGGTGTAGTGACATGGAGGAGTGACTTTGAGTACCGACATGGTTGAGTGAACTGGAGGAGTGAGTTGTTATAGCGACATGGAGTAGAGACATGGAGGAGTGAGTTGGTGTAGCAACATGGAGTAGTGACATGGAGGAGCAACGCTGAGGAGCAACATGAAGGAGTGACATGGAGTAGTGACATGGAAGATGGACAAAGAGGTTTGTGTTGGTGTATTGACATGGAGGAGTGACATGAGGAGTGACGTAGAGGAGTGACATGGAAGAGTGAGTTTGTATAGCGACATGGAGGAATGTCTTGAAATAGTGACATGGAGTAATGACAAGGAGGGTTGCGTTTGTGTTGTGACATGGAGGAGTGACATGAAGTAGTGACATGGAGGAGTGACAATTAGGAATGAATTGGTGTAGTGACATGGAGGAGTGAACCTGGAGGAGTGACATGGAGGAGTGAAATGGTGGAGTGACATGGAGGAGGGAGTTTTTAGAGCGACATGGAGGAGAGACATGGAGGAGTGAAATGGAGGAGTTAAATGGAGGAGTGACATAGAGGAGTGACATGGAGGAGAGACATGGAAGAGTGACATGGAGAAGTGACAGGTCGGATCACCAAGGAAGATTAATAGGGTGGAGTGACATGGCGGAGGGACATGCATTAGTGACATGGAGAATTGATGTGGAGGAGCAACACGGAGGAGCGATATGAAGGAGTGACATGGAGATGTGACATAGAGGATTGATGTGGAGGAGGGACATGGAGGAGTGACTTGGAGATGTGACAGGGTTGATCAGGAAGGAGGGTTGATATGGTGGAGTAACATCATGGAGGGACATGGGTGAGTGACTTGGAGGAGTGACAAGGAGGATCAACACGGAGGAGCGACATGGAGGAGTGACTTGGAGGAGTGACAAGTAAGAGCAACATGGAGGAGCGACATGGAGGAGTGAAATGGAGGAGCGACATGGAGGAGTGACATAGAGTACTGACATGGAGGATGGACATGGAGGAGTGACATGAAGAACATATAGAGGTGACATGGAGGAGTGAATTGGAGGAGTGACATAAAGTAGTAACATGGAGGAGTTACATTGAGGAGTGAGTTGGTGTAGCGACATGGAGGAGTGAAATGGAGTAGCGACATAGAGTAGTAACATGAGGAGTGAGTTTGCGTAGCGCCAATGAGGAGTGACATGGAGGGGTGACATGTAGGAGTGACATATAGTAGTGACATGGAGGAGATACATGGAGGAGTGACATGGAGGAATGACATGGAGGAGTGACATGGAGGAGGGACATGGAGGAGCGATATGGAGGAGTGACATGAAAGAGTGTAAAGGAGGATTGAGTTTGTGTAGCGAC
The DNA here is from genome assembly GCA_014673565.1 of Sebastes schlegelii. NCBI lineage: Eukaryota > Metazoa > Chordata > Actinopteri > Perciformes > Sebastidae > Sebastes > Sebastes schlegelii. The sequence goes on from CM025825.1 coordinate 35,351,628, forward strand.
ATGGAGGAGTGACATGAAGTAGTGACATTGAGGAGTGACATTGACGAGTGAGTTGGTGTAGTGACATGAAGGAGGGACATAGATGAGTTATATGGATGAGTGACATGGAAGAGCAACATGGAGGAGCGACGTGGAGGAGTGAGTTGGTGGAGCGACATGGAGGAGTGACTTGGAGAAGTGACAGGGTTGATCAGGAAGGAGGGTTGATATGGTGGAGTAACATCATGGAGGGACATGGGTGAGTGACTTGGAGGAGTGACAAGGAGGAGCAACACGGAGGAGCGACATGGAGGAGTGACTTGGAGGAGTGACAAGTAAGAGCAACACGGAGGAGCGACATGGAGGAGTGAAATGGAGGAGCGACATGGAGGAGTGACATAGAGTACTGACATGGAGGATGGACATGGAGGAGTGACATGAAGAACATATAGAGGTGACATGGAGGAGTGAAATGGAGTAGCGACATAGAGTAGTAACATGAGGAGTGAGTTTGCATAGCGCCAATGAGGAGTGACATGGAGGGGTGACATATAGGAGTGACATATAGTAGTGACATGGAGGAGATACATGGAGGAGTGTCATGGAGGAATGACATGGAGGAGTGACATGGAGGAGGGACATGGAGGAGCGATATGGAGGAGTGACATGGAGGAGTGACATAAAGGAGTGACATGGAAGAATGACATGGATGAGTGACATGGAGGAGTGACAAGGAGGATTGAGTTCGTGTAGTGACATGGAGGAGTGACATGGAGTCGTGTAATGGAGGAGTGACATGAGGAGTGAGTTGGTGTATTGACATGGAGGAGTGACATGGAGGAGTGACATAGAGGATTGATGTGGAGGAGCAACACGGAAGAGCGACATGGAGGAGTGACATGGAGTAGTGACATGGAGGAGGGACATGGAGGAGTGACTTGGAGAAGTGACAGGGTTGATCAGGAAGGAGGGTTGATATGGTGGAGTGACATCATGGAGGGACATGGGTGAGTGACTTGGAGAAGTGACATGGAGGAGCAACATGGAGGAGCGACATGGAGGAGTGACATGGAAGACATATAGAGGAGACATGGATGAGTTAATTGGAGGAGTGACCTGGAGGAGTGACATGGAGGAGTTAAATGGTGGAGTGACATGGAGGAGTGACATGGAGGTGTGATTTCCTAGAGCGAAATAGAGGAGAGACATGGAGGAGTGACATATAGGAGTGACATGGATGAGTGACATAGAGGAGTGATGTGGAGGAGAGATATGGAGGAGTGACATGGAGAAGTGACAGGGCGGATCACCAAGGAGGAAGGAGTTGGTGGAACAACATGGAGGAGTCACATGGAGTAGCGACATGGAGGAGTAACATGAAAGAGTGAGCTGGTGTAGCGACATGGAGGACTGACATGGAATAGCGACATGGAGGAATGAAATGGAGGAGTGACATGGAGATGTGACATAGAGGATTGATGTGGAGGAGCAACACGGAGTAGCGACATGGAGGAGTGACATGGAGTAGTGACATGGAAGAGGGACATGGAGGAGTGACTTGGAGATGTGACAGGGTTGATCAGGAAGGAGGGTTGATATGGTTGAGTGACATGGCGGAGGGACATGGATGAGTGACTTGGAGGAGTGAGTTTGTGTAGCGACATGGAGTAGCTACATGGAGGAGTTACATGGAGGAGTGATTTGGAGGAGCAACACGGAGGAGCGACATGGAATAGTGACATGGAGTAGCTATATGAAGGAGTTACATGGAGGAGTTACTTGGTGGTGAAACTTGGAGGAGTGACATGGAGTAGTGACATGGAAGACATATAGAGGTGACATGGAGGAGTGAATTGGAGGAGTGACATTGAGGATTGAGTTGGTGTAGTGACATGGAGGAGTGACTTTGACTAGCGACATGGAGGAGTGAACTGGAGGAGTGACATGATGATTGAAATGGTGGAGTGACATGGAGGAGTGAGTTGTTGTAGCGACATGAAGGAAAGACATGGAGGAGTGACATGGTGGAGTGACATGGAGGAGTGACATAGAGGAGTGAGTTGGTGTAGTGACATGGAGGAGTGACTTTGAGTACCGACATGGAGGAGTGAACTGGAGGAGTGAGTTGTTATAGCGACATGGAGTAGAGACATGGAGGAGTGAGTTGGTGTAGCAACATGGAGTAGTGACATGGAGGAGCAACGCTGAGGAGCAACATGAAGGAGTGACATGGAGTAGTGACATGGAAGATGGACAAAGAGGTTTGTGTTGGTGTATTGACATGGAGGAGTGACATGAGGAGTGACGTAGAGGAGTGACATGGAAGAGTGAGTTTGTATAGCGACATGGAGGAATGTCTTGAAATAGTGACATGGAGTAATGACAAGGAGGGTTGCGTTTGTGTTGTGACATGGAGGAGTGACATGAAGTAGTGACATGGAGGAGTGACAATTAGGAATGAATTGGTGTAGTGACATGGAGGAGTGAACCTGGAGGAGTGACATGGAGGAGTGAAATGGTGGAGTGACATGGAGGAGGGAGTTTTTAGAGCGACATGGAGGAGAGACATGGAGGAGTGAAATGGAGGAGTTAAATGGAGGAGTGACATAGAGGAGTGACATGGAGGAGAGACATGGAAGAGTGACATGGAGAAGTGACAGGTCGGATCACCAAGGAAGATTAATAGGGTGGAGTGACATGGCGGAGGGACATGCATTAGTGACATGGAGAATTGATGTGGAGGAGCAACACGGAGGAGCGATATGAAGGAGTGACATGGAGATGTGACATAGAGGATTGATGTGGAGGAGGGACATGGAGGAGTGACTTGGAGATGTGACAGGGTTGATCAGGAAGGAGGGTTGATATGGTGGAGTAACATCATGGAGGGACATGGGTGAGTGACTTGGAGGAGTGACAAGGAGGAGCAACACGGAGGAGCGACATGGAGGAGTGACTTGGAGGAGTGACAAGTAAGAGCAACATGGAGGAGCGACATGGAGGAGTGAAATGGAGGAGCGACATGGAGGAGTGACATAGAGTACTGACATGGAGGATGGACATGGAGGAGTGACATGAAGAACATATAGAGGTGACATGGAGGAGTGAATTGGAGGAGTGACATAAAGTAGTAACATGGAGGAGTTACATTGAGGAGTGAGTTGGTGTAGCGACATGGAGGAGTGAAATGGAGTAGCGACATAGAGTAGTAACATGAGGAGTGAGTTTGCGTAGCGCCAATGAGGAGTGACATGGAGGGGTGACATGTAGGAGTGACATATAGTAGTGACATGGAGGAGATACATGGAGGAGTGACATGGAGGAATGACATGGAGGAGTGACATGGAGGAGGGACATGGAGGAGCGATATGGAGGAGTGACATGAAAGAGTGTAAAGGAGGATTGAGTTTGTGTAGCGACATGGAGGAGTGACATGAAGTAGTGACATTGAGGAGTGACATTGAGGAGTGAGTTGGTGTAGTGACATGAAGGAGGGACATAGATGAGTTATATGGATGAGTGACATGGAAGAGCAACATGGAGGAGCGACGTGGAGGAGTGAGTTGGTGGAGCGACATGGAGGAGTGACTTGGAGAAGTGACAGGGTAGATCAGGAAGGAGGGTTGATATGGTGGAGTAACATCATGGAGGGACATGGGTGAGTGACTTGGAGGAGTGACAAGGAGGAGCAACACGGAGGAGAGACATGGAGGAGTGACTTGGAGGAGTGACAAGTAAGAGCAACACGGAGGAGCGACATGGAGGAGTGAAATGGAGGAGCGACATGGAGGAGTGACATAGAGTACTGACATGGAGGATGGACATGGAGGAGTGACATGAAGAACATATAGAGGTGACATGGAGGAGTGAAATGGAGTAGCGACATAGAGTAGTAACATGAGGAGTGAGTTTGCGTAGCGCCAATGAGGAGTGACATGGAGGGGTGACATATAGGAGTGACATATAGTAGTGACATGGAGGAGATACATGGAGGAGTGTCATAGAGGAATGACATGGAGGAGTGACATGGAGGAGGGACATGGAGGAGCGATATGGAGGAGTGACATGGAGGAGTGACATAAAGGAGTGACATGGAAGAATGACATGGATGAGTGACATGGAGGAGTGACAAGGAGGATTGAGTTGGTGTAGTGACATGGAGGAGTGACATGGAGTCGTGTAATGGAGGAGTGACATGACGAGTGAGTTGATGTATTGACATGGAGGAGTGACATGGAGGAGTGACATAGAGGATTGATGTGGAGGAGCAACACGGAAGAGCGACATGGAGGAGTGACATGGAGGGGGTGACATATAGGAGTGACATATAGTAGTGACATGGAGGAGATACATGGAGGAGTGTCATGGAGGAATGACATGGAGGAGTGACATGGAGGAGGGACATGGAGGAGCGATATGGAGGAGTGACATGAAAGAGTCTAAAGGAGGATTGAGTTTGTGTAGCGACATGGAGGAGTGACATGAAGTAGTGACATTGAGGAGTGACATTGAGGAGTGAGTTGGTGTAGTGACATGAAGGAGTGACTTTCAGTAGCGACATGGAGGAGTGACCTGGAGGAGTAACATGGAGGAGCGAGTTGTTATAGCGACATGGAGGAAAGAAATGGAGGAGTTACATGGAGGAGTGACTTGGAGGACTGACATGGAATAGCGACATGGAGGAGTGACATGGAGTACTGACATGGAGGATGGACATGGAGGAGGGACATGGAGAACATATAGAGGTGACATGGAGGAGTGAATTGGAGGAGTGACATAAAGTAGTAACATGGAGGAGTTACATTGAGGAGTGAGTTGGTGTAGCGACATGGAGGAGTGACATAGAGGATTGATGTGGATTAGTGATATGGAGGATGGACATGGAGGAGTGAATTGGAGGAGTGACATAAAGGAGTGACATGGAGGAGTGACATGGATGAGTGACATGGAGGACTGACATGGAGGAATGAATTGGAGGAGTGACATAAAGGAGTGACATGGAGGAATGACATGGAGGCGTGACAAGGAGGGTTGAGTTTGTGTAGTTACATGGAGGAGTGACTTTGAGTAGCGACATGAAGGAGTGACCTGGAGGAGTGACATGGAGGAGTGAAATGTGGAGTGACATGGAGGAGTGAGTTGTTAGAGCGACATGGAGGAGTGACATGGAGGAGTGACATAGAGGATTGATGTGGAGTAGTGACATGGAGGATGGACATGGAGGAGTGACTTGGAGAAGTGACAGGGTTGATAAGGAAGGAGGGTTTATATGGTGGAGTGACATCGTGGAAAGACATGGGTGAGTGACTTGGAGGAGTGACAAGGAGGAGCAATACGGAGGAGCGACATGAAGGAGTGACATAGAGTAGTGATATGGAGGATGGACATGGAGGAGTGACATAGAAGACATATAGAGGTGACATGGAGGAGTGAATTGGAGTTGTGACATAAAGGAGTGACATGGAGATGTTACATGAAGGACTGACATGGAGGAGTGATATAGAGGAGTGACGTGGAGGAGAGACATGGAAGAGTGACATGGAAAAGTGACAGGGCGGATAAACAAGGAGGGTTGATATGGTGGAGTGACATCGCGGAGGGACATGGGTGAGTGACTTGGAGGAGTGACATGAGGAGTGACATGAGGAGTGAGTTTGTGTAGCAACATGGAGGAGTGACATGGAATAGCGACAAGGAGTAGTGACATGGAGGAGGGACATGGAGGAGTGACTTTTAGATGTGACAGGGTTTATCAGGAAGGAGGGTTGATATGGTGGAGTGACATGGCGGAGGGACATGGATGAGTGACTTGGAGGAGTGAAATGGAGGAGTGACATGGAGGAGTGACATGGGGAGTGAGTTTGTATTGCGACATGGAGGAGTGACATGGACGAGTAACATAGAGGAGTGACATGGAGGAGTGACATGGAGGATGGACATGGAGCAGTGACATGAAAGACATATAGAGGTGAAATGGAGGAGTGACTTTGAGTAGCGACATGTAGGAGTGACCTGGAGAAGTGACATGGAGGAATGAAATGGTGGAGTGACATGGAGGAGAAACATGGAGGATTGATGTGGAGGAGCAACAAGGAGGAGCGACATGGAGGAGTGACATAAAGTAGTGACATGGAGGAGGGACATGGAGGAGTGACTTGGAGAAGTGACATGGTTGATCAGGATGTAGGGTTGATATGGTGGAGTGACATCGTGGAGGGACATGGGTGAGTGACTTGGAGGAGTGACATGGAGGATGACATGGAGGAGTGACATGGAGGAGTGACATAAAGGAATGACATGGAGGAGTGACCTGGAGGAGTGACATGGAGGAGTGAAATGGTGGAGTGACATGGAGGAGTGAGTTGTTAGAGCGACATGGAGGATGGACATGGAGGAGTGACATGGAAGACGTATAGAAGTGACATGGAGGAGTGACATGGAGGCGTGACAAGAAGTATTAAGTTGTTGTAGTGACTTGGAGGAGTAACAAGGAGGAGCAACACGGAGGAGCGACATGGAGGAGTGACAGGGCAGATAACCAAGGAAGATTGATATGGTGGAGTGACATGGCGGAGGGACATGCATGAGTGACATGGAGGAGTGACACAGAGGAGTGACATGGAAGATTGAGTAGGTGTAGCGACATGGAGGATGGACATGGAGGAGTGACATGGAAGACATATAGAAGTGACATGGAGGAGTGACATGGAGGAGTGACAAGAAGTATTGAGTTGGTGTAGTGACTTTGAGGAGTAACAAGGAGGAGCAACACGGAGGAGCGACATGGAGGAGTGACTTGGAGGAGTGACAAGGAGGAGCAACAAGGAAGAGTGACATAGAGGAGTGATGTGGAGGAGAGACATGGAAGAGTGACATGGAGAAGTGACAGGGCGGATAACCAAGGAGGGTTGATATGGTGGAGTGACATCGCGGAGGGACATGGGTGAGTGATTTGGAAGAGTGACATGGAGGAGTGAATTGGAGGAGTGACATAAAGGAGTGACATGAGGAATGCCATGGATGATTGACATGGAGGAGTGACAAGGAGGGTTGAGTTGTGTAGCGACATGGAGGAGTGACATGAAGTAGCGACATGGAGGAGTGACCTGGAGGAGTGACATGAAGGAGTGAAATGGTGGAGTGACATGGAGGAGTGAGTTGTTAGAGCGACATGGAGTAGAGACATGGAGGTGTGACATAGAGGAGTGACATGGAGGAGTGACAGGGCAGATAACCAAGGAAGATTGATATGGTGGAGTGACATGGCGGAGGGACATGGATGAGTGACATGGAGGAGTGACACGGAGGAGTGACATGGAAGATTGAGTAGGTGTAGCGACATGGAGGATGGACATGGAGGAGTGACATGGAAGACATATAGAAGTGACATGGAGGAGTGACATGGAGAAGTGACAAGAAGTATTGAGTTGGTGTAGTGACTTGGAGGAGTAACAAGGAGGAGCAACACGGAGGAGCGACATGGAGGAGTGACTTGGAGGAGTGACAAGGAGGAGCAACACGGAGGAGCGACATGGAGGAGTGAGTTAGTGTTGCGACATGGAGGAGTGACATGGAGGAGTGACATCGAGGAGTGACATGGAGGAGTGACATAGAGGAGTGATGTGGAGGAGAGACATGGAAGAGTGACATGGAGAAGTGACAGGGCGGATAACCAAGGAGGGTTGATATGGTGGAGTGACATCGCGGAGGGACATGGGTGAGTGACTTGGAGGAGTGACATGGAGGAGTGACATGGAGGAGTGACATGAGGAGTGAGTTTGTGTAGTGACATGGAGGAGTGACATGGAGTAGCTACATGGAGGAGTTACATGGAGGAGTGACTTGGAGTAGTGACAAGGAGGAGCAACACGGAGGAGCTACATGGAGGAGTGAGTTGGTGTAGCGACATGGAGGAGTGACATGGAGTAGCGACATAGAGTAGTAACATGAGGAGTGAGTTTGTGTAGCGACATGGAGGAGTGACATGGAGGAATGACATGGAGGAGTGACATGGAGAAGGGACATGGAGGAGCGATATGGAGGAGTGACATGAAAGAGTGTAAAGGAGGATTGAGTTTGTGTAGCTACATGGAGGAGTGACATGAAGTAGTGACATAGAGGAGTGACATTGAGGAGTGACATGAGTAATGAGTTGGTGTTGCGACATGGAGGAGTGACATGGAGGTGTGACTTGGAGGAGTGACATAATGGAGCGACGTGGAGGAGTGACATGGAGGATTGACATGGAGGAGTGACATGGAAGACATATATAAGTGACATGGATGAGTGACCTGGAGGAGAGACAAGAAGGATTGAGTTGGTGTAGTGACATGGCGGAGGGACATAGATGAGTTACATGGAGGAGTGACATGGAAGAGCAACATGGAGGAGCGACGTGGAGGAGTAAGTTAGCGGAGCGATATGGAGGAGTCACATGGAGTAGGGACATGGAGGAGTGACATGGAGGAGTGATATGGAGGAGCAACATGGAGGAGCGACATGGAGGAGTGACAAGGAGGATTGAGTTGGTGTAGCGACATGGAGGAGTGACATAGAGTAGCGACATTGAGGAGTGACATGGAGGAGTGACATGGAGGAGCAACAGAGACGAGTGACATGGAGGATGAACAAAGAGGTTCGAGTTGTTGTATTGACATGGAGGAGTGACATGGAGAAGCGACATGGAGAAGTGACATTGTGGAGCAACACGGAGGAGTGACATGGAGGATGGACAAAGAGGTTCGAGTTGGTGTATTGACATGGAGGAGTCACATGGAGTAGCGACATGGAGGAGTAACATGGAAGAGTGAGTTGGTGTAGCGACATGGAGGACTGACATGGAATAGCGACAGGGAGGAGTGACATGGAGGAGTGACATGGAGGAGTGACATAGAGAACTGATGTGGAGGAGCAACACGGAGGAGCGACATGGAGGAGTGACATGGAGTAGTGACATGGAGTAGTGACATGGAGAAGGGACATGGAGGAGTGACTTGGAGAAGTGACAGGGTTGATAAGGAAGAAGAGTTGATATGGTGGAGTGACATCGTGGAGGGACATGGAGGATGGACATGGAGGAGTGACATGGAAGACATATAGAGGTGACATGGAGGAGTGAAATGGTGGAGTGACATGGAGGAGTGAGTTGTTAGAGCGACGTGGAGGAGAGACATGGAGGAGTGACATGTAGGAGTGACATGGAGGAGTGACATAGAGGAGTGACGTGGAGGAGAGACATGGAAGAGTGACATGGAGAAGTGAGAGGGCGGATCACCAAGGAGGGTTGATATGGTGGAGTGATATCGCGGAGGGACATGGGTGAGTGACTTGGAGGAGTGACATGGAGGATTGACATGGTGGAGTGACTTGGAGGAGCAACACGGAGGAGCGACATGAAGGAGGGACATAGAGGAGTGACATGGAGGAATGACATGGATGAGTGACATGGAGGAGTGACAAGGAGGATTTAGTTGGTGAAGTGACATGGAGGAGTGACATGGAGGAGTGACGAGGAAAACATGTAGAAGTGATTCGGAGTGACAATGTGGAGCTACACGGATGAGAGACATGATATTGAAGACTTGGAGAAGTGACATGGTGGAGCGACATGGAAGAGTTACAAGGAGGAATGACATGGAGTAGCGATATGGAGGAGTGACATGGAGGAGTTAGTTGGTGTAGCGACATGGAGGAGTGACATGGAATAACGACATGGACGAGTGACATGGAGGAGTGACAAAAAGGATTGAGTTGGTGTAGTGACATGGCGGAGGGACATAGATGAGTGACATGAAGGAATGACATGGAGGACCAACATGGAGGAGCGACATGGAGGAGTGACATGGCGGAGGGACATGGATGAGTGACATGGAGGAATGACATGGAGGAGCAACATGGAGGAGCGACATGGAGGAGTGAAAAGGAGGATTAAGTTGGTGTAGCGACATGGAGGAGTGACATAGAGTAGCGACATGGAGGAGTGACATGGAGGAGTGACATGGAGGAGCAACACGGAGAAGTGACATGGAAGAGTGAGTTGGTGTAGCGACATGGAGGATGGACAAAGGTGTTTGAGTTGGTGTATTGACATGGAGGAGTCACATGGAGTAGCGACATGGAGGAGTAACATGGAAGAGTTACATGGAGGAGCAACACGGAGAAGTGACATGGAGGAGTGACATAGAGGATTGATGTGGAGGAGCAACACGGAGGAGCACAATGGAGGAGTGACATGGAATAGTGACATGGAGGAGGGACATGGAGGAGTGACTTGGAGAAATGACAGGGTTGATCAGGAAGGAGAGTTGATATGGTGGAGTGACATCGTGGAGGGACATGGGTCAGTGACTTGGAGAAGTGACATGCAGGAACAACACGGAGGAGCGTAATAGAGGAGTGACATGGAGTAGTGACATGGAGGATGGACATGAAGGAGTGACATAGAGGAGTGACATGGATGAGTGACATGGAGGAGTGACATGGAGGAGCAACATGGATGAGCAACATGGAGGAGTAACTTGGAATAGCGACATGGGGGAGTTACACAGAGGAGTGACATAGAGGATTGATGTGGATTAGTGACATGGAGGATGGACATGGAGGAGTGAATTGGAGGAGTGACATAAAGGAGTGACATGGAGGAATGACATGAATGAGTGACATGGAAGAGTGACAAGGAGGAGTGAATTGGAGGAGTGACATAAAGGAGTGACATAGAGGAATGACATGGATGAGTGACATGGAGGACTGACATGGAGGAGTGAATTGGAGGAGTGACATAAAGGAGTGACATGGAGGAATGACATGGATGAGTGACATGGAGGAGTGACAAGGAGGGTTGAGTTTGTGTAGCGACATGGAGGAGTAGCATGAAGTAGTGACATGGAGGAGTGACATTGAGGAGTGAGTTGGTGTAGTTACATGGAGGAGTGACTTTGAGTAGAGACATGGAGGAGTGACCTGGAGGAGTGACATGGAGGAGTGAAATGTTGGAGTGACATGGAGGAGTGAGTTGTTAGAGCGACATGGAGGAGTGACAAGGAGGAGTGACATGGAGGAGTGACTTGGAGAAGTGACAGGGTTGATCAGGAAGGAGGGTTGATATGGTGGAGTGACATTGTGGAGGGACATGGGTTTGTGACTTGGAGGAGTGACAAAGGAAGAGCAACACGGAGGAGTGACATGGAGGAGTGACATGGAGTAGTGACATGGAGGATGGACATGGAGGAGTGACTTGGAGAAGTGACAGGGTTGATCAGGAAGGAGGGTTTATATGGTGGAGTGACATCGTGGAAGGACATGGGTGAGTGACTTGGAAGACATATAGAGGTGACATAGAGGAGTGAATTGGAGTTGTGACATAAAGGAGTGACATGGAGAAGTGACATGGAGGACTGACATGGAGGAGTGACATAGAGGAGTGACGTGGAGGAGTGACATGAGGAGTGAGTTTGTGTAGCGACATGAAGGAGTGACATGGAGAAGTGACAGGTCGGATCACCAAGGGAGATTGATAGGGTGGAGTGAAATGGCGGAAGGACATGGATGAGTGACATGGAGGAGTGACATGGAGGAGTGAATTGGAGGAGTGACATAAAGGAGTGACATGAGGATTGACATGGATGAGTGACATGGAGGAGTGACAAGGAGGGTTGAGTTTGTGTAGCGACATGGAGGAGTGACATGAAGTAGCGACATGGAGGAGTGACCTGGAGGAGTGACATGAAACAGTGACAAGGAGGAATGACATGGAGGAGTGAGTTGGTGTAGCGACATGGAAGACATATAGAAGTGATATGGAGGAGTGACATGGAGAAGTGACAGGGCATATCAGTACGGAGGATTGTTATGTTGGAGTGACATTGCGGAGTGACATGGAGGAGCAACATGGAGGAGTGAGTTGGTGGAATGACATAAAGGAGGAATATGGAGGAGTGACTTGGAGGAGCAACACGGAGGAGCGACATGGATGAGTGACACGGAGTAGTGACATGGAGGATGGACAAAGAGCTTTGTGTTGGTGTATTGACATGGAGGAGTGACATGGAGGAGTGAAATGGTAGAGTGAAATGGAGGAGTGAGTTGTTAGAGCGACATAGAGGAGTGACATGGAGTAGCGACATGGAGGAGTGACATGAGTAATGAGTTGGTGTAGCGACATGGAGGAGTGACATGGAGGTGTGACTTGTAGGAGTGACATAGAGGAGCGACGTGGAGGAGTGACATGGAGGAGGGACATGGAGGAGTGACTTGTTAGAGCGACATGGAGGAGTGACATGGAGGAGTGACATAGGGGATTGATGTGGAGTAGTGACATGGAGGATGGACATGGAGGAGTGACTTGGAGAAGTGACATGGAAGACATATAGAGGTGACATGGAGCAGTGAATTGGAGTTTTGACATAAAGGAGTGACATGGAGGAATGACATGGATGAGTGACTTGGAGGAGTGACAAGAAGAAGTGAAATGGAGGAGTGACATTGAGGAGTGAGTTGGTGTAGCGACATGGAGGAGTGACATGGAGTAGCGACATGGAGGTGTGACATAGAGTAGCGACATGGAGGAGATACATGGAGGATTGACATGGAGGAGTGACTTTGAAGACATATAGAAGTGACATGGAGGAGTGACTTGTAGGAGTGACATAAAGGAGTGACATGGAGGAATGACATGGATAAGTGACATGGAGGAGTGACAAGGAGGTTTGAATGGTGTAGTGACATGGAGGAATGAAATGGAGGAGTGACGAGGAAAACATGTAGAAGTGAGTCGGAGGAGTGATATGGAGGAGTGACATTGTGGAGCTACACAGATGAGAGACATGATATTGAAGACTTGGAGAAGTGACATGGAGGAGCGACATGGAAGAGTGACAAGGAGGAATGACATTAATTAGCGATATGGAGGAGTGACATGGAGGAGTGAGCTGGTGTAGCGACATGGACGAGTGAGTTGGTGGAATGACAGAAAGGAGGGATATGGAGGAGTGACTTGGAGGAGCAACACAGAGGAGCGACATGGAGGAGTGACATGGAGTAGTGACATGGAGGATGGACATGGAGGAGTGACTTGGAGAAGTGACAGGGTTGATCAGGAAGGAGGGTTGATATGGTGGAGTGACATCGTGGAGGGACATGGGTGAGTGACTTGGAGGAGCAACAAGGAGGAGCAACACGGAGGAGCGACATGGAGGAGTGACATGGAGGAGTGACATAGAGGAGTGACGTGGAGGAGTGACATGGAGGAGGGACATGGAGAAGTGACATGGAAGACATATAGAAGTGACATGGATGAGTGACATGGAGGAGTGACAAGGAAGAAATATAGAAGTGACATGGAGGAGTGACATGGAGGAGTGACGTGGAGGAGTGACATGGAGGAGGGACATGGAGAAGTGACATGGAAGACATATAGAAGTGACATGGATGAGTGACATGGAGGAGTGACAAGAAGGATTGAGTTGGTGTAGTGACATGGCGGAGGGACATAGATGAGTTACATGGAGGAGTGACGTGGAAGAGCAACATGGAGGAGCGACGTGGAGGAGTGAGTTGGTGGAGCGACATGGAGGAGTCACATGGATTAGCGACATGGAGGAGTGACCTGAAGTAGTGACATGGAGGAGTGACATTGAGGAGTGAGTTGGTGTAGTGACATGGAGGAGTGACTTTGAGTAGCGACATGGAGGAGTGACCTGGAGGAGTGACATGGAGGAGTGAAATGGTGGAGTGACATAGAGGAGTGACGTGGAGTAGAGACATGGAAGAGTGACATGGAGAAGTGACAGGGCAGATCACCAAGGAAGATTGATATGGTGGAGTGACATGGCGGAGGGACATGGATAAGTGACATGGAGGAGTGACATGGAGGAGCAACATGGGTGAGTGACTTGGAGGAGTGACATAGAGGCTTGATGTGGAGGAGCAACACGGAGGAACGACATGGAGGAGGGACACGGAGGAGTGACTTGGAGGAGTGACATGGAGGATAAACAAGGAGGAGAAACATGGAGGAGTGACATGGAGTAGTGACATGGAAGACATATAGAGGTGACATGGAGGAGTGACATAAACGAGTGACATGAAGGAATGACATGGATGAGTGACATGGAGGAGTTACAAGGAGGGTTGAGTTGGTATAGCGACATGGAGGAGTGACATGGAGTAGCGACATGGAGTAGTGACATGGAGGAGTGAGTTCGTGTAGCGACATGGAGGAGTGACCTGAAGGAGTGACATGGAGGATTGAAATGGTGGAGTGACATGGAGGAGTCTGTTGATATAGCGACATGAAGGAGAGAAATGGAGGAGTGATATGGAGGAGTGACATTGAGGAGTGAGTTGGTGTAGTAACATGGAAGAGTGACTTTGAGTAGCGACATGGAGGAGTGACGTGGAGGAGTGACATTGAGGAGTGAAATGGTGGAGTGACATGGAGGAGTGAGTTGTTAAAGCGACATGGAGGAGAGACATGGGGAAGTGACATGGAGGAGTGACATGGAGGATTGATATAGAGTAGCGACATAGAGGAGATACATGGAGGAGTGACTTGGAGGAGCAACACGGAGGAGCGACATGGAGGAGGGACATGGAGGAGTGACTTGGAAGACATATAGAAGTGACATGGAGGAGTGACTTGGAGGAGTGACATAAAGGAGTGACATGGAGGAATGACATGGATGAGTGACATGGAGGCGTGACAAGGAGGCTTGAGTTTGTGTAGTGACATGGAGGAGTGACATGGAGGAGTGACGAGGAAAACATGTAGAATTGAGTCAGAGGAGTGACAATGTGGAGATACACGAATGAGAGATATGATATTGAAGACTTGGAGAAGTGACATGGAGGAGCGACATGGAAGAGTGACAAGGAGGAATGACATGGAGTAGCGATATGGAGAAGTTACAAGGAGGGTTGAGTTGGTGTAGCGACATGGAGGAGTGACATGGAATAACGACATGGAGGATCATGGAGGTGTGACATGGAGGAGTGACATAGAGGAGCGACGTGGAGGAGTGACATGGAGGAGTGACATGGAGTAGCGACATAGAGTAGTAACATGAGGAGTCAGTTTGTGTAGCGACATGGAGGAGTGATATGGAGTCGCTACATGGAGGAGTTACATGGAGGAGAGGCATGGAGGAGTGACCTAGAGGAGTGACATGGAGGAGTGACATGGAGGAGCAACATGGAGGAGCGACATGGAGGAGTATTTTGGAGGAGTGACATAAAGTAGTGACATGCAGTAGTGACATGGAGGAGTAACATGGAGTAGGGAGTTGGTGGAGCTACATGGAGGAGTCACATGGAGTAGCAACATGGAGGAGTAACATGAAAGAGTGAGTTGGTGTAGCGACATGGAGGACTGACATGGAATAGCGACATCGAGGAGTGACATGGAGGAGTGACATGGACGAGTCACATGGACGAGTGACATGAGGAGTGAGTTTGTGTAGCGACATGGAGGAGTGACATGGAGTAGCTACATGGAGGAGTTACATGGAGGAGTGACTTTGAGGAGCAACCTGGAGGAGCGACATGGAGGAGTGACACGTAGTAGTGACATGATGGATGGACATGGAGGAGTGACATGGAAGACATATAGAAGTGACATGGAGGAGTGACATTGTTGAGTGATATGGGGGAGTGACAAGGAAGATTGAGTTGGTGTAGTGACATGGAGTAGTGACATGGAGGAGTGACGTAGAGGAGAGACGTGGTGGAGTTAAATGGAGGAGTGAAATGGAGGAGCAACATGAAGGAGCGACATGGAGGAGTGTCAAGGATGATTGAGTTGGTGTAGCGACATGGAGGAGTGACATGGAGGAGTGACATGGAGTAGCGACATTGAGGAGTGACATGAGGAATGAGTTGGTGTAGCGACATGGAGGAGTGACGTAGAGGAGAGATGTGGTGGAGTGAAATGGAGGAGTGACATGGAGGTGTGACATGGAGGAGTGACATAGAGGAGTGATGTGGAGGAGTGACATGGAGGAGTGACATGGAGGAGGGACATGGAGGATTCAGGTGGTGTAGTGACATGGAGGAGTGACTTTGAGTAGCGACATGGAAGAGTGACCTGGAGGAGTGACATGGAGGAGTGATATGGAGTAGTGACATGGAGGATGGACATGGAGGAGTGACTTAGAGAAGTGACAGGGTTGATCAGGAAGGAGGGTTTATATGGTGGAGTGACATCATGGAGGGACATGGGTGAGTGACTTGGAGGAGTGACAAGGAGGATGGACATGGAGGAGTGACATGGAAGACATATAGAGGTGTCATGGAAGAGTGAATTGGAGGAGTGACATAAAGGGGTGACATGGAGGAATAACATGGATGAGTGACATGGAGGAGTGACAAGGAGGTTTGAGTTGGTGTAGCGACATGGAGGAGTGACATGGAGTAGCGACATGGAGGAGTAACATGGAGGAATGAGTTAGTGTAGCGACATGGAGGAGTGACGTGGAATAACGACATGGAGGAGTGACATGGAGGTGTGACATGGAGGAGTGACATAGAGGAGTGACATAGAGGAGTGACGTGGAGGAGTGACATGGAGGAGCGACATGGAGGAGTTACATGGAGGAGTGACATGGATGAGTGACATGGAGGAGTGACATGGAGGAGCAACACAGATGAGCGACATGGAGGAGTGACATCGAGTTGTGACATGGAGGATGGACATGGAGGAGTGACATGGAAGACATATAGAGGTGACATGGAGGAGTGAATTGGATGAGTGACATAAAGGAGTGACATGGAGGAATGACATGGATGAGTGATATCAGGAGTGATGTAGAGGAGTGACGTGGTGGAGTGAAAAGGAGGAGTGACATGGAAGAGTGAGTTGGTGTAGCAACATGGAGGAGTGACATTGAATAGCGACATGGATGAGTAACATGGAGGAGTGACAAGGAGGATTGAGTTGGTGTAGTGACATGGAGGAGGGACATAGATGAGATACATAAAGGAGGGACAGGGAGGATTGACATGGAGGAGCAACACGGAGCAGCAACATGGAGGAGTGACATGGAGTAGTGACATGGAGGATGGACAAAGAGGTTTGTGTTGGTGTATTGACATGGAGGACTGACATGAGGAGTGACGTAGAGGAGTGACGTGGTGGAGTGAAATGGAGGAGTGACATGGAAGAGTGAGTTGGTGTAGCGACATGGAGGACTGACATGGAATAGCGACATGGAGGAGTGACATGGAGGAGTGACTTAGAGCATTGATGTGGAGGAGCAACATGGAGGAGCGACATGGAGGAGTGACATGGAGTAGTGACATGGAGGATGGACATGGCGGAGTGACATGGTAGACATATAGAGGTGACATGGAGGAGTGAATTGGAGGAGTGCCATAAAGGAGTGACATGGAGGAATGACATGGATGAGTGATATGTGGAGTGATGTAGAGGACTGACGTGGTGGAGTGAAATCGAGGAGTGACATGGAAGAGTGAGTTGGTGTAGCAACATGGAGGAGTGACATGGAATAGCGACATGGATGAGTAAGATGGAGGAGTGACAAGGAGGTTTGAGTTGGTGTAGTGACATGGCAGAGGGACATAGATGAGTTACATAAAGGAGGGACATGGTGGAGTGACATGGAGGAGCAACACGGAGGAGCGACATGGAGGAGTGACATGGAGTAGTGACATGGAGGATGGACAAAGAGGTTTGTGTTGGTGTATTGACATGGAGGAGTGACATGAGGAGTGACGTAGAGGAGTGACGTGGTGGAGTGAAATGGAGGAGTAACATGGAAGAGTGAGTTGGTGTAGCTACATGGAGGACTATCATGGAATAGAGATATGGAGGAGTGACATGGAGTAGTGACATAGAGGATTGATGTGGAGGAGCAACACGGAGGAGCGACATGGAGGAGTGACATGGTGTATTGACATGGAGGAGTGACATGAGGAGTGACGTAGAGGAGTGACGTGGTGGAGTGAAATGGAAGAGTAACATGGGAGAGTGAGTTGGTGTAGCGACATGGAGGACTGTCATGGAATAGCAATATGGAGGAGTGACATGGAGGAGTGACATAGAGGATTGATGTGGAGGAGCAACACGGAGGAGCGACATGGAGGAGTGACATGGAAGAGTGACATGGAGTAATGACATTGAGGAGTGACATGGAGTAATGACATGGAGGAGGCACATAGAGGAGTGACTTGGAGATGTGACAGGGTTGATCAGGAAGGAGAGGGTGTATATGGTGGAGTGACATGCAGGAGTGACATGAGGAGTGAGTTTGTGTAGCGACATGGAGGAGTGACATGGAGTAGCTAAATGGAGGAGTTGCATGGAGGCGTAACTCGGAGGAGTGACATAAAGGAGAGACATGGAGTAGTGAAATGCAGGAGTAACATGGAGGAAGGAGTTGGTGGAGTGACATGGAGGAGTCACATGGAGTAGCGACTATGAGGAGAAACATGAAAGAGTGTAAAGGAGGATTGAGTTTGTGTAGCGACATGGAGGAGTTACATGAAATAGTGACATGGAGGAGTCACATTGAGGAGTGAGTTGGTGTAGTGACATGCAGGAGTGACTTGGAGTTGCGATATGGAGGAGTGACCTGGAGGAGTGACATGGAAAAGTGAAATAGAGGAGTGACGGGGAGGAGAGACATGGAGGAGTGACATGGAGAAGTGACAGGGCGGATCAGCAAGGAAGAATGATATATTGGAGTGACATGGCGGAGGGACATGGATGATTGACATGGAGGAGTGACATGGAGGAGTGACAAGGAAGAGCAACATGGAGGAGAAACATGGAGGAGTGACAAGGAGGATTGAGTTGTTGTAGCGACATGGAGGAGTGACATGGAGTAGCGACATGGAGTAGTGATATGAGGAGTGAGTTCGTGTAGCGAAATGGAGGAGTTACATGGAGGAACGACATGGAGGAGTGACATGGAAGACATATAGAAGTGACATAGAGGAAGGACGTGGAGGAGTGACATGGAGAAGCGAAATGGAGGAGTGACATGGAAGAGTGAGTTGGTGTAGCGACATGGAGGACTGACATGGAATAGTGACATGGAGTAGCGACATGGATTAGTAACATGAAAGAGTGAGTTGATGTAGCGACATGGATTACTGACATGGAATAGCGACATGGAGGAGTGACATGGAGGAGTGACATAGAGGATTGATGTGGAGGAGCAACAAGGAGGAGTGAGTTTGTGTAGCGACATGGAAGAGTGACCTGGAGGAGTGACATGTAGGAGTGAAATGGTGGAGTGACATGGATGAGTGAGTTGTTAGAGCGACATGGAAGAGAGACATGGAAGAGTGACATGGAGGAGTTACATGGAGGAGTGACGTGGAGGAGAGACATGGAAGAGTGACATGGAGAAGTGACATGAGGAGTGAGTTTGTGTAACGACATGTAGGAGTGACATGGAGGAGTGACATAGAGGATTGATGTGGAGGAGCAACACGGAGGAGATACATGGAGGAGTGACATGGAGTAGTGACATGGAGGATGGACATGGAGGAGTGACTTGGAAGACATATAGAAGTGACATGGAGGAGTGATTTGGAGGAGAAACATGGAGGAGCGACATGGAGGAATAACACGGAAGAGTGACATAAAGGAATGACATGGAGGAGTCACATGGAGGACTAACATGGAGGAAGGAGTTGGTGGAGTGACATGGAGGAGTCACATGGAGTAGCGACATGGATTAGTAACATGAAAGAGTGAGTTGATGTAGCGACATGGAGTAGTGACATGTAGGAGTGACGTGGAGGAGAGACATGGAAGAGTGACATGGAGAAGTGACATGAGGAGTGAGTTTGTGTAACGACATGGAGGAGTGACATGGTGTAGCTACATGGAGGAGTGACATGGAATAACGACATGGAGGAGTGACATGGAGGAGTTACAAGGAGGGTTGAGTTGGTGTAGCGACATGGAGGAGTGACATGGAGTAGCGACATGGAGGAGTGACATGGAATAACGACATGGAGGAGTGACATGGAGGAGTTACAAGGAGGGTTGAGTTGGTGTAGCGACATGGAGGAGTGACATGGAGGTGTGACATGGAGGAGTGACAGAGAGGAGCGACGTGGAGGAGTGACATAGAGAAGTGACGTGGAGGAGAGACATGGGGAAGTGACATGGAGGACTGACATGGAGGAGTGACATAGAGGAGTGACATGGAGGATGGACATGGAGGAGTGACATGGAAGACAAATAGAGGTGACATGGTGTAATGACATGGAGGAGTGACATGGAGTAGCGACATGGAGGAGTGACATGAGTAATGAGTTGGTGTAGCGATCTGGAGGAGTGACATGGAATAACGACAAGAGGAGTTACATGGAGGAGTGACATGGAGGAGTGAAGTAGAGGAGTGACATGGAGGAGTGACATTGAGGAGTGACATGGGGGAGTGAAATGGTGGAGTGACATGGAGGAGTGAGTTGTTATAGCGACATGGATGAGAGACATGGAGGACTGACATGGAGGAGTGCCATGGAGGAGTGATATAGAAGAGTGACGTGGAGTAGAGACATGGAAGAAATATAGAAGTGACATGGATGAGTGACATGGAGGTGGGACAAGAAGGATTGAGTTAGTGTAGTGACATGGCGGAGGGACATAGATGAGTTACATGGAGGAATGACATGGAAGAGCAACATGGAGGAGCGACGTGGAGGAGTGAGTTGGTGGAGCGACATGGAGGAGTCACATGGAGTAGCGACATGGAGGAGTGACATGAAGTAGTGACATGGAGGAGTGACATTGAGGAGTGAGTTGGTGTATTAACATGGAGGAGTGACTTTGAGTAGCGCAATGGAGGAGTGACCTGGAGGAGTGACATGGAGGAGTGAAATGGTGGAGTGACATGGAGGAGTGACATGGAGGAGTGATTTGTAGGAGTGATATGGAGGAGTGACATAGAGGAGTGACGTGGAGGAGAGATATGGAGGAGTGACATGGAGAAGTGACATAGAGGAGTGATGTGGAGGAGTGACATGGAGGATGAACATGGATGAGTGACATGGAAGACATATAGAAGTGACATGGATGAGTGACATGGAGGAGTGACAAGAAGGATTGAGTTGGTGTAGTGACATGGCACAGGGACATAGATGAGTTAAATGGAGGAGTGACATGGAAGAGCATCATGGAGGAGCAACATGGAGGAGTGAGTTGGTGGAGCGACATGGAGGAGTCACATGGAGTAGCGACATTGAGGAGTGACATATATTAGTGTCATGGAGGAGTGTAATTGAGGAGTGAGTTGCAGGAGTGACATGGAGTAACTACATGTAGGAGTTACATGGAGGAGTGACTAGGAGGAGTGACGTGGAGGATTGATGAGGAGGAGCAACACGGAGGAGCGACTTGGAGGAGTGACATGGAGTAGTGACATGGAGGAGGGACATAAAGGAGTGACATGGAAGAATGACATGGATGAGTGACATGGTGGAGTGACATGAGGAGTGAGTTGGTGTATTGACATGGAGGAGTGACATGGAGGAGTGACATAGAGGATTGATGTGGAGGAGCAACATCGAGGAGCGACATGGAGGAGTGACATGGAGTAGTGACATGGAGGAGGGACATGGAGGAGTGACTTGGAGAAGTGACAGGGTTGATCAGATAGAAGGGTTGATATAGTGGAGTGACATCGTGGAGGGACATGGGTGAGTGACTTGGAGAAGTGACATGGAGGAGCAACACCGAGAAGCGACATGGAGGAGTGACATGGAGTAGTGACATGGAGGAATGACATGGAGGAGTAACATGGACGAAACAGTTGGTGTTGCGACATGGAGGACTGACATGGAATAGCGACATGGAGGAGTGACATGGAGGAGTGACATAAAGGAGTGACATGGAAGAATGACATGGATGAGTGACATGGAGGAGTGACAAGGAGGTTTGAGTTGGTGTAGCGACATGGAGGAGTGACATGGAGTAGCGACATGGAGGAGTAACATGGAGGAATGAGTTAGTGTAGCGACATGGAGGAGTGACGTGGAATAACGACATGGAGGAGTGACATGGAGGTGTGACATGGAGGAGTGACATAGAGGAGTGACATAGAGGAGTGACGTGGAGGAGTGACATGGAGGAGCGACATGGAGGAGTTACATGGAGGAGTGACATGGATGAGTGACATGGAGGAGTGACATGGAGGAGCAACACAGATGAGCGACATGGAGGAGTGACATCGAGTTGTGACATGGAGGATGGACATGGAGGAGTGACATGGAAGACATATAGAGGTGACATGGAGGAGTGAATTGGATGAGTGACATAAAGGAGTGACATGGAGGAATGACATGGATGAGTGATATCAGGAGTGATGTAGAGGAGTGACGTGGTGGAGTGAAAAGGAGGAGTGACATGGAAGAGTGAGTTGGTGTAGCAACATGGAGGAGTGACATTGAATAGCGACATGGATGAGTAACATGGAGGAGTGACAAGGAGGATTGAGTTGGTGTAGTGACATGGAGGAGGGACATAGATGAGATACATAAAGGAGGGACAGGGAGGATTGACATGGAGGAGCAACACGGAGCAGCAACATGGAGGAGTGACATGGAGTAGTGACATGGAGGATGGACAAAGAGGTTTGTGTTGGTGTATTGACATGGAGGACTGACATGAGGAGTGACGTAGAGGAGTGACGTGGTGGAGTGAAATGGAGGAGTGACATGGAAGAGTGAGTTGGTGTAGCGACATGGAGGACTGACATGGAATAGCGACATGGAGGAGTGACATGGAGGAGTGACTTAGAGCATTGATGTGGAGGAGCAACATGGAGGAGCGACATGGAGGAGTGACATGGAGTAGTGACATGGAGGATGGACATGGCGGAGTGACATGGTAGACATATAGAGGTGACATGGAGGAGTGAATTGGAGGAGTGCCATAAAGGAGTGACATGGAGGAATGACATGGATGAGTGATATGTGGAGTGATGTAGAGGACTGACGTGGTGGAGTGAAATCGAGGAGTGACATGGAAGAGTGAGTTGGTGTAGCAACATGGAGGAGTGACATGGAATAGCGACATGGATGAGTAAGATGGAGGAGTGACAAGGAGGTTTGAGTTGGTGTAGTGACATGGCAGAGGGACATAGATGAGTTACATAAAGGAGGGACATGGTGGAGTGACATGGAGGAGCAACACGGAGGAGCGACATGGAGGAGTGACATGGAGTAGTGACATGGAGGATGGACAAAGAGGTTTGTGTTGGTGTATTGACATGGAGGAGTGACATGAGGAGTGACGTAGAGGAGTGACGTGGTGGAGTGAAATGGAGGAGTAACATGGAAGAGTGAGTTGGTGTAGCTACATGGAGGACTATCATGGAATAGAGATATGGAGGAGTGACATGGAGTAGTGACATAGAGGATTGATGTGGAGGAGCAACACGGAGGAGCGACATGGAGGAGTGACATGGTGTATTGACATGGAGGAGTGACATGAGGAGTGACGTAGAGGAGTGACGTGGTGGAGTGAAATGGAAGAGTAACATGGGAGAGTGAGTTGGTGTAGCGACATGGAGGACTGTCATGGAATAGCAATATGGAGGAGTGACATGGAGGAGTGACATAGAGGATTGATGTGGAGGAGCAACACGGAGGAGCGACATGGAGGAGTGACATGGAAGAGTGACATGGAGTAATGACATTGAGGAGTGACATGGAGTAATGACATGGAGGAGGCACATAGAGGAGTGACTTGGAGATGTGACAGGGTTGATCAGGAAGGAGAGGGTGTATATGGTGGAGTGACATGCAGGAGTGACATGAGGAGTGAGTTTGTGTAGCGACATGGAGGAGTGACATGGAGTAGCTAAATGGAGGAGTTGCATGGAGGCGTAACTCGGAGGAGTGACATAAAGGAGAGACATGGAGTAGTGAAATGCAGGAGTAACATGGAGGAAGGAGTTGGTGGAGTGACATGGAGGAGTCACATGGAGTAGCGACTATGAGGAGAAACATGAAAGAGTGTAAAGGAGGATTGAGTTTGTGTAGCGACATGGAGGAGTTACATGAAATAGTGACATGGAGGAGTCACATTGAGGAGTGAGTTGGTGTAGTGACATGCAGGAGTGACTTGGAGTTGCGATATGGAGGAGTGACCTGGAGGAGTGACATGGAAAAGTGAAATAGAGGAGTGACGGGGAGGAGAGACATGGAGGAGTGACATGGAGAAGTGACAGGGCGGATCAGCAAGGAAGAATGATATATTGGAGTGACATGGCGGAGGGACATGGATGATTGACATGGAGGAGTGACATGGAGGAGTGACAAGGAAGAGCAACATGGAGGAGAAACATGGAGGAGTGACAAGGAGGATTGAGTTGTTGTAGCGACATGGAGGAGTGACATGGAGTAGCGACATGGAGTAGTGATATGAGGAGTGAGTTCGTGTAGCGAAATGGAGGAGTTACATGGAGGAACGACATGGAGGAGTGACATGGAAGACATATAGAAGTGACATAGAGGAAGGACGTGGAGGAGTGACATGGAGAAGCGAAATGGAGGAGTGACATGGAAGAGTGAGTTGGTGTAGCGACATGGAGGACTGACATGGAATAGTGACATGGAGTAGCGACATGGATTAGTAACATGAAAGAGTGAGTTGATGTAGCGACATGGATTACTGACATGGAATAGCGACATGGAGGAGTGACATGGAGGAGTGACATAGAGGATTGATGTGGAGGAGCAACAAGGAGGAGTGAGTTTGTGTAGCGACATGGAAGAGTGACCTGGAGGAGTGACATGTAGGAGTGAAATGGTGGAGTGACATGGATGAGTGAGTTGTTAGAGCGACATGGAAGAGAGACATGGAAGAGTGACATGGAGGAGTTACATGGAGGAGTGACGTGGAGGAGAGACATGGAAGAGTGACATGGAGAAGTGACATGAGGAGTGAGTTTGTGTAACGACATGTAGGAGTGACATGGAGGAGTGACATAGAGGATTGATGTGGAGGAGCAACACGGAGGAGATACATGGAGGAGTGACATGGAGTAGTGACATGGAGGATGGACATGGAGGAGTGACTTGGAAGACATATAGAAGTGACATGGAGGAGTGATTTGGAGGAGAAACATGGAGGAGCGACATGGAGGAATAACACGGAAGAGTGACATAAAGGAATGACATGGAGGAGTCACATGGAGGACTAACATGGAGGAAGGAGTTGGTGGAGTGACATGGAGGAGTCACATGGAGTAGCGACATGGATTAGTAACATGAAAGAGTGAGTTGATGTAGCGACATGGAGGAGTGACATGGAGTAGTGACATGTAGGAGTGACGTGGAGGAGAGACATGGAAGAGTGACATGGAGAAGTGACATGAGGAGTGAGTTTGTGTAACGACATGGAGGAGTGACATGGTGTAGCTACATGGAGGAGTGACATGGAATAACGACATGGAGGAGTGACATGGAGGAGTTACAAGGAGGGTTGAGTTGGTGTAGCGACATGGAGGAGTGACATGGAGTAGCGACATGGAGGAGTGACATGGAATAACGACATGGAGGAGTGACATGGAGGAGTTACAAGGAGGGTTGAGTTGGTGTAGCGACATGGAGGAGTGACATGGAGGTGTGACATGGAGGAGTGACAGAGAGGAGCGACGTGGAGGAGTGACATAGAGAAGTGACGTGGAGGAGAGACATGGGGAAGTGACATGGAGGACTGACATGGAGGAGTGACATAGAGGAGTGACATGGAGGATGGACATGGAGGAGTGACATGGAAGACAAATAGAGGTGACATGGTGTAATGACATGGAGGAGTGACATGGAGTAGCGACATGGAGGAGTGACATGAGTAATGAGTTGGTGTAGCGATCTGGAGGAGTGACATGGAATAACGACAAGAGGAGTTACATGGAGGAGTGACATGGAGGAGTGAAGTAGAGGAGTGACATGGAGGAGTGACATTGAGGAGTGACATGGGGGAGTGAAATGGTGGAGTGACATGGAGGAGTGAGTTGTTATAGCGACATGGATGAGAGACATGGAGGACTGACATGGAGGAGTGACATGGAGGAGTGATATAGAAGAGTGACGTGGAGTAGAGACATGGAAGAAATATAGAAGTGACATGGATGAGTGACATGGAGGTGGGACAAGAAGGATTGAGTTAGTGTAGTGACATGGCGGAGGGACATAGATGAGTTACATGGAGGAATGACATGGAAGAGCAACATGGAGGAGCGACGTGGAGGAGTGAGTTGGTGGAGCGACATGGAGGAGTCACATGGAGTAGCGACATGGAGGAGTGACATGAAGTAGTGACATGGAGGAGTGACATTGAGGAGTGAGTTGGTGTATTAACATGGAGGAGTGACTTTGAGTAGCGCAATGGAGGAGTGACCTGGAGGAGTGACATGGAGGAGTGAAATGGTGGAGTGACATGGAGGAGTGACATGGAGGAGTGATTTGTAGGAGTGATATGGAGGAGTGACATAGAGGAGTGACGTGGAGGAGAGATATGGAGGAGTGACATGGAGAAGTGACATAGAGGAGTGATGTGGAGGAGTGACATGGAGGATGAACATGGATGAGTGACATGGAAGACATATAGAAGTGACATGGATGAGTGACATGGAGGAGTGACAAGAAGGATTGAGTTGGTGTAGTGACATGGCACAGGGACATAGATGAGTTAAATGGAGGAGTGACATGGAAGAGCATCATGGAGGAGCAACATGGAGGAGTGAGTTGGTGGAGCGACATGGAGGAGTCACATGGAGTAGCGACATTGAGGAGTGACATATATTAGTGTCATGGAGGAGTGTAATTGAGGAGTGAGTTGCAGGAGTGACATGGAGTAACTACATGTAGGAGTTACATGGAGGAGTGACTAGGAGGAGTGACGTGGAGGATTGATGAGGAGGAGCAACACGGAGGAGCGACTTGGAGGAGTGACATGGAGTAGTGACATGGAGGAGGGACATAAAGGAGTGACATGGAAGAATGACATGGATGAGTGACATGGTGGAGTGACATGAGGAGTGAGTTGGTGTATTGACATGGAGGAGTGACATGGAGGAGTGACATAGAGGATTGATGTGGAGGAGCAACATCGAGGAGCGACATGGAGGAGTGACATGGAGTAGTGACATGGAGGAGGGACATGGAGGAGTGACTTGGAGAAGTGACAGGGTTGATCAGATAGAAGGGTTGATATAGTGGAGTGACATCGTGGAGGGACATGGGTGAGTGACTTGGAGAAGTGACATGGAGGAGCAACACCGAGAAGCGACATAGAGGAGTGACATGGAGTAGTGACATGGAGGAATGACATGGAGGAGTAACATGGACGAAACAGTTGGTGTTGCGACATGGAGGACTGACATGGAATAGCGACATGGAGGAGTGACATGGAGGAGTGACATAAAGGAGTGACATGGAAGAATGACATGGATGAGTGACATGGAGGAGTGACAAGGAGGTTTGAGTTGGTGTAGCGACATGGAGGAGTGACATGGAGTAGTGACATGGAGGAGTAACATGGAGGAATGAGTTAGTGTAGCGACATGGAGGAGTGACGTGGAATAACGACATGGAGGAGTGACATGGAGGTGTGACATGGAGGAGTGACATAGAGGAGTGACATAGAGGAGTGACGTGGAGGAGTGACATGGAGGAGCGACATGGAGGAGTTACATGGAGGAGTGACATGGATGAGTGACATGGAGGAGTGACATGGAGGAGCAACACAGATGAGCGACATGGAGGAGTGACATCGAGTTGTGACATGGAGGATGGACATGGAGGAGTGACATGGAAGACATATAGAGGTGACATGGAGGAGTGAATTGGATGAGTGACATAAAGGAGTGACATGGAGGAATGACATGGATGAGTGATATCAGGAGTGATGTAGAGGAGTGACGTGGTGGAGTGAAAAGGAGGAGTGACATGGAAGAGTGAGTTGGTGTAGCAACATGGAGGAGTGACATTGAATAGCGACATGGATGAGTAACATGGAGGAGTGACAAGGAGGATTGAGTTGGTGTAGTGACATGGAGGAGGGACATAGATGAGATACATAAAGGAGGGACAGGGAGGATTGACATGGAGGAGCAACACGGAGCAGCAACATGGAGGAGTGACATGGAGTAGTGACATGGAGGATGGACAAAGAGGTTTGTGTTGGTGTATTGACATGGAGGACTGACATGAGGAGTGACGTAGAGGAGTGACGTGGTGGAGTGAAATGGAGGAGTGACATGGAAGAGTGAGTTGGTGTAGCGACATGGAGGACTGACATGGAATAGCGACATGGAGGAGTGACATGGAGGAGTGACTTAGAGCATTGATGTGGAGGAGCAACATGGAGGAGCGACATGGAGGAGTGACATGGAGTAGTGACATGGAGGATGGACATGGCGGAGTGACATGGTAGACATATAGAGGTGACATGGAGGAGTGAATTGGAGGAGTGCCATAAAGGAGTGACATGGAGGAATGACATGGATGAGTGATATGTGGAGTGATGTAGAGGACTGACGTGGTGGAGTGAAATCGAGGAGTGACATGGAAGAGTGAGTTGGTGTAGCAACATGGAGGAGTGACATGGAATAGCGACATGGATGAGTAAGATGGAGGAGTGACAAGGAGGTTTGAGTTGGTGTAGTGACATGGCAGAGGGACATAGATGAGTTACATAAAGGAGGGACATGGTGGAGTGACATGGAGGAGCAACACGGAGGAGCGACATGGAGGAGTGACATGGAGTAGTGACATGGAGGATGGACAAAGAGGTTTGTGTTGGTGTATTGACATGGAGGAGTGACATGAGGAGTGACGTAGAGGAGTGACGTGGTGGAGTGAAATGGAGGAGTAACATGGAAGAGTGAGTTGGTGTAGCTACATGGAGGACTATCATGGAATAGAGATATGGAGGAGTGACATGGAGTAGTGACATAGAGGATTGATGTGGAGGAGCAACACGGAGGAGCGACATGGAGGAGTGACATGGTGTATTGACATGGAGGAGTGACATGAGGAGTGACGTAGAGGAGTGACGTGGTGGAGTGAAATGGAAGAGTAACATGGGAGAGTGAGTTGGTGTAGCGACATGGAGGACTGTCATGGAATAGCAATATGGAGGAGTGACATGGAGGAGTGACATAGAGGATTGATGTGGAGGAGCAACACGGAGGAGCGACATGGAGGAGTGACATGGAAGAGTGACATGGAGTAATGACATTGAGGAGTGACATGGAGTAATGACATGGAGGAGGCACATAGAGGAGTGACTTGGAGATGTGACAGGGTTGATCAGGAAGGAGAGGGTGTATATGGTGGAGTGACATGCAGGAGTGACATGAGGAGTGAGTTTGTGTAGCGACATGGAGGAGTGACATGGAGTAGCTAAATGGAGGAGTTGCATGGAGGCGTAACTCGGAGGAGTGACATAAAGGAGAGACATGGAGTAGTGAAATGCAGGAGTAACATGGAGGAAGGAGTTGGTGGAGTGACATGGAGGAGTCACATGGAGTAGCGACTATGAGGAGAAACATGAAAGAGTGTAAAGGAGGATTGAGTTTGTGTAGCGACATGGAGGAGTTACATGAAATAGTGACATGGAGGAGTCACATTGAGGAGTGAGTTGGTGTAGTGACATGCAGGAGTGACTTGGAGTTGCGATATGGAGGAGTGACCTGGAGGAGTGACATGGAAAAGTGAAATAGAGGAGTGACGGGGAGGAGAGACATGGAGGAGTGACATGGAGAAGTGACAGGGCGGATCAGCAAGGAAGAATGATATATTGGAGTGACATGGCGGAGGGACATGGATGATTGACATGGAGGAGTGACATGGAGGAGTGACAAGGAAGAGCAACATGGAGGAGAAACATGGAGGAGTGACAAGGAGGATTGAGTTGTTGTAGCGACATGGAGGAGTGACATGGAGTAGCGACATGGAGTAGTGATATGAGGAGTGAGTTCGTGTAGCGAAATGGAGGAGTTACATGGAGGAACGACATGGAGGAGTGACATGGAAGACATATAGAAGTGACATAGAGGAAGGACGTGGAGGAGTGACATGGAGAAGCGAAATGGAGGAGTGACATGGAAGAGTGAGTTGGTGTAGCGACATGGAGGACTGACATGGAATAGTGACATGGAGTAGCGACATGGATTAGTAACATGAAAGAGTGAGTTGATGTAGCGACATGGATTACTGACATGGAATAGCGACATGGAGGAGTGACATGGAGGAGTGACATAGAGGATTGATGTGGAGGAGCAACAAGGAGGAGTGAGTTTGTGTAGCGACATGGAAGAGTGACCTGGAGGAGTGACATGTAGGAGTGAAATGGTGGAGTGACATGGATGAGTGAGTTGTTAGAGCGACATGGAAGAGAGACATGGAAGAGTGACATGGAGGAGTTACATGGAGGAGTGACGTGGAGGAGAGACATGGAAGAGTGACATGGAGAAGTGACATGAGGAGTGAGTTTGTGTAACGACATGTAGGAGTGACATGGAGGAGTGACATAGAGGATTGATGTGGAGGAGCAACACGGAGGAGATACATGGAGGAGTGACATGGAGTAGTGACATGGAGGATGGACATGGAGGAGTGACTTGGAAGACATATAGAAGTGACATGGAGGAGTGATTTGGAGGAGAAACATGGAGGAGCGACATGGAGGAATAACACGGAAGAGTGACATAAAGGAATGACATGGAGGAGTCACATGGAGGACTAACATGGAGGAAGGAGTTGGTGGAGTGACATGGAGGAGTCACATGGAGTAGCGACATGGATTAGTAACATGAAAGAGTGAGTTGATGTAGCGACATGGAGGAGTGACATGGAGTAGTGACATGTAGGAGTGACGTGGAGGAGAGACATGGAAGAGTGACATGGAGAAGTGACATGAGGAGTGAGTTTGTGTAACGACATGGAGGAGTGACATGGTGTAGCTACATGGAGGAGTGACATGGAATAACGACATGGAGGAGTGACATGGAGGAGTTACAAGGAGGGTTGAGTTGGTGTAGCGACATGGAGGAGTGACATGGAGTAGCGACATGGAGGAGTGACATGGAATAACGACATGGAGGAGTGACATGGAGGAGTTACAAGGAGGGTTGAGTTGGTGTAGCGACATGGAGGAGTGACATGGAGGTGTGACATGGAGGAGTGACAGAGAGGAGCGACGTGGAGGAGTGACATAGAGAAGTGACGTGGAGGAGAGACATGGGGAAGTGACATGGAGGACTGACATGGAGGAGTGACATAGAGGAGTGACATGGAGGATGGACATGGAGGAGTGACATGGAAGACAAATAGAGGTGACATGGTGTAATGACATGGAGGAGTGACATGGAGTAGCGACATGGAGGAGTGACATGAGTAATGAGTTGGTGTAGCGATCTGGAGGAGTGACATGGAATAACGACAAGAGGAGTTACATGGAGGAGTGACATGGAGGAGTGAAGTAGAGGAGTGACATGGAGGAGTGACATTGAGGAGTGACATGGGGGAGTGAAATGGTGGAGTGACATGGAGGAGTGAGTTGTTATAGCGACATGGATGAGAGACATGGAGGACTGACATGGAGGAGTGACATGGAGGAGTGATATAGAAGAGTGACGTGGAGTAGAGACATGGAAGAAATATAGAAGTGACATGGATGAGTGACATGGAGGTGGGACAAGAAGGATTGAGTTA
This sequence comes from Sebastes schlegelii, assembly GCA_014673565.1. Taxonomy (NCBI): domain Eukaryota; kingdom Metazoa; phylum Chordata; class Actinopteri; order Perciformes; family Sebastidae; genus Sebastes; species Sebastes schlegelii. The sequence continues at coordinate 35,383,305 of CM025825.1, forward strand.
GTGTAGTGACATGGCGGAGGGACATAGATGAGTTACATGGAGGAATGACATGGAAGAGCAACATGGAGGAGCGACGTGGAGGAGTGAGTTGGTGGAGCGACATGGAGGAGTCACATGGAGTAGCGACATGGAGGAGTGACATGAAGTAGTGACATGGAGGAGTGACATTGAGGAGTGAGTTGGTGTATTAACATGGAGGAGTGACTTTGAGTAGCGCAATGGAGGAGTGACCTGGAGGAGTGACATGGAGGAGTGAAATGGTGGAGTGACATGGAGGAGTGACATGGAGGAGTGATTTGTAGGAGTGATATGGAGGAGTGACATAGAGGAGTGACGTGGAGGAGAGATATGGAGGAGTGACATGGAGAAGTGACATAGAGGAGTGATGTGGAGGAGTGACATGGAGGATGAACATGGATGAGTGACATGGAAGACATATAGAAGTGACATGGATGAGTGACATGGAGGAGTGACAAGAAGGATTGAGTTGGTGTAGTGACATGGCACAGGGACATAGATGAGTTAAATGGAGGAGTGACATGGAAGAGCATCATGGAGGAGCAACATGGAGGAGTGAGTTGGTGGAGCGACATGGAGGAGTCACATGGAGTAGCGACATTGAGGAGTGACATATATTAGTGTCATGGAGGAGTGTAATTGAGGAGTGAGTTGGTGTAGTGACATGGAGGAGTGACTTTGAGTAGCGACTTGCAGGAGTGACATGGAGTAACTACATGTAGGAGTTACATGGAGGAGTGACTAGGAGGAGTGACGTGGAGGATTGATGAGGAGGAGCAACACGGAGGAGCGACTTGGAGGAGTGACATGGAGTAGTGACATGGAGGAGGGACATAAAGGAGTGACATGGAAGAATGACATGGATGAGTGACATGGTGGAGTGACATGAGGAGTGAGTTGGTGTATTGACATGGAGGAGTGACATGGAGGAGTGACATAGAGGATTGATGTGGAGGAGCAACATCGAGGAGCGACATGGAGGAGTGACATGGAGTAGTGACATGGAGGAGGGACATGGAGGAGTGACTTGGAGAAGTGACAGGGTTGATCAGGAAGGAGGGTTGATATGGTGGAGTGACATCGTGGAGGGACATGGGTGAGTGACTTGGAGAAGTGACATGGAGGAGCAACATGGAGGAGCGACATGGAGGAGTGACATGGAGTATTGACATGGAGGATGGACATGGAGGAGTGACATGGAAGACATATAGAGGAGACATGGATGAGTTAATTGGAGGAGTGACCTGGAGGAGTGACATGGAGGAGTTAAATGGTGGAGTGACATGGAGGAGTGACATGGAGGTGTGATTTCCTAGAGCGAAATAGAGGAGAGACATGGAGGAGTGACATATAGGAGTGACATGGATGAGTGACATAGAGGAGTGATGTGGAGGAGAGATATGGAGGAGTAACATGGAAGAGTGAGTTGGTGTAGCGACATGGAGGACTGACATGGAATAGCGACAAGGAGTAGCGACATGGAGGAGTGACATGGAGTAGCTACATGGAGGAGTTACATGGAGGAGTGACTTGGAGGAGCAACACGGAGAAGCGACATGGTGGATGGACATGGAGGAGTGAATTGGAGGAGTGACATAAACGAGTGACATGGAGGAATGACATGGAAGAGTGACAAGGAGGAATGACATGGAGTAGCGATATGGAGGAGGGACATGGAGGAGTGAGCTAGTGTAGCAACATGGAAGACATATAGAAGTGACATGGAGGAGTGACATGGAGAAGTGACAGGGCAGATCAGTACGGAGGATTGATATGGTGGAGTGACATGGCGGAGTGACATGGATGAGTGACATGGAGGAGTGAGTTTTCGAATGACATAAAGGAGGGATATGGAGGAGTGACTTGGAGGAGAAACACGGAGGAGCGACATGGAAGAGTGACATGGAGTAGTAACATGTAGGATGGACAAAGAGGTTTGTGTTGGTGTATTGACATGGAGGATTGACATGAGGAGTGACGTAGAGGAGTGACATGGAGTAGCTACATGGAGGAGTTACATGGAGGAGTGACTTAGAGGAGAGACATGGAAGAGTGACATGGAGAAGTGACAGGGCGGATCACCAAGGAAGATTGATATGGTGGAGTTACATGGCGGAGTTACATGGAGGAGAGACATGGAGGAGTGACATGAGGAATGAGTTGTTGTAGCGACATGGAGGAGTTACATGGAGGAGTGACATGGAGGAGTGACCTAGAGGAGTGACATGGAGGAGCAACATGGAGGAGCGACATGGAGGAGTAACTGGGAGGAGTGACATAAAGGAGTGACATGGAGGAGTGACATGGAGGAGTAACATGGAGGAAGGAGTTGGTGGAACAACATGGAGGAGTCACATGGAGTAGCGACATGGAGGAGTAACATGAAAGAGTGAGCTGGTGTAGCGACATGGAGGACTGACATGGAATAGCGACATGGAGGAGTGAAATGGAAGAGTGACATGGAGATGTGACATAGAGGATTGATGTGGAGGAGCAACACGGAGTAGCGACATGGAGGAGTGACATGGAGTAGTGACATGGAAGAGGGACATGGAGGAGTGACTTGGAGATGTGACAGGGTTGATCAGGAAGGAGGGTTGATATGGTTGAGTGACATGGCGGAGGGACATGGATGAGTGACTTGGAGGAGTGAGTTTGTGTAGCGACATGGAGTAGCTACATGGAGGAGTTACATGGAGGAGTGATTTGGAGGAGCAACACGGAAGAGCGACATGGAATAGTGACATGGAGTAGCTATATGTAGGAGTTACATGGAGGAGTGACTTGGTGGTGAAACTTGGAGGAGTGACATGGAGTAGTGACATGGAAGATATATAGAGGTGACATGGAGGAGTGAATTGGAGGAGTGACATTGAGGATTGAGTTGGTGTAGTGACATGGAGGAGTGACTTTGACTAGCGACATGGAGGAGTGAACTGGAGGAGTGACATGGATGATTGAAATGGTGGAGTGACATGGAGGAGTGAGTTGTTGTAGCGACATGAAGGGAAGACATGGAGGAGTGACATGGTGGAGTGACATGGAGGAGTGACATAGAGGAGTGAGTTGGTGTAGTGACATGGAGGAGTGACTTTGAGTAGCGACATGGAGGAGTGAACTGGAGGAGTGAGTTGTTATAGCGACATGGAGTAGAGACATGGAGGAGTGAGTTGGTGTAGCAACATGGAGTAGTGACATGGAGGAGCAACGCTGAGGAGCAACATGAAGGAGTGACATGGAGTAGTGACATGGAGGATGGACAAAGAGGTTTGTGTTGGTGTATTGACATGGAGGAGTGACATGAGGAGTGACGTAGAGGAGTGACGTGGTGGGGTGAAATGGAGGAGTGACATGGAAGAGTGAGTTTGTATAGCGACATGGAGGAATGTCATGAAATAGCTACATGGAGGAGTGACAAGGAGGGCTGCGTTTGTGTTGTGACATGGAGGAGTGACATGAAGTAGTGACATGGAGGAGTGACAATTAGGAATGAATTGGTGTAGTGACATGGAGGAGTGAACCTGGAGGAGTGACATGGAGGAGTGAAATGGTGGCGTGACATGGAGGAGGGAGTTTTTAGAGCGACATGGAGGAGAGACATGGAGAAGTGAAATGGAGGAGTTAAATGGAGGAGTGACGTAGAGGAGTGACATGGAGGAGAGACATGGAAGAGTGACATGGAGAAGTGACAGGTCGGATCACCAAGGAAGATTAATAGGGTGGAGTGACATGGCGGAGGGACATGCATGAGTGACATGGAGAATTGATGTGGAGGAGCAACACGGAGGAGCGATATGAAGGAGTGACATGGAGATGTGACATAGAGGATTGATGTGGAGGAGCAACACGGAGGAGCGACATGGAGGAGTGACATGGAGTAGTGACATGGAGGAGGGACATGGAGGAGTGACTTGGAGATGTGACAGGGTTGATCAGGAAGGAGGGTTGATATGGTGGAGTAACATCATGGAGGGACATGGGTGAGTGACTTGGAGGAGTGACAAGGAGGAGCAACACGGAGGAGCGACATGGAGGAGTGACTTGGAGGAGTGACAAGTAAGAGCAACACGGAGGAGCGACATGGAGGAGTGAAATGGAGGATCGACATGGAGGAGTGACATAGAGTACTGACATGGAGGATGGACATGGAGGAGTGACATGAAGAACATAAAGAGGTGACATGGAGGAGTGAATTGGAGGAGTGACATAAAGTAGTAACATGGAGGAGTTACATTGAGGATTGAGTTGGTGTAGCGACATGGAGGAGTGAAATGGAGTAGCGACATAGAGTAGTAACATGAGGAGTGAGTTTGCGTAGCGCCAATGAGGAGTGACATGGAGGGGTGACATGTAGGAGTGACATATAGTAGTGACATTGAGGAGATACATGGAGGAGTGACATGGAGGAATGACATGGAGGAGTGACATGGAGGAGGGACATGGAGGAGCGATATGGAGGAGTGACATGAAAGAGTGTAAAGGAGGATTGAGTTTGTGTAGCGACATGGAGGAGTGACATGAAGTAGTGACATTGAGGAGTGACATTGAGGAGTGAGTTGGTGTAGTGACATGAAGGAGGGACATAGATGAGTTATATGGATGAGTGACATGGAAGAGCAACATGGAGGAGCGACGTGGAGGAGTGAGTTGGTGGAGCGACATGGAGGAGTGACTTGGAGAAGTGACAGGGTTGATCAGGAAGGAGGGTTGATATGGTGGAGTAACATCATGGAGGGACATGGGTGAGTGACTTGGAGGAGTGACAAGGAGGAGCAACACGGAGGAGCGACATGGAGGAGTGACTTGGAGGAGTGACAAGTAAGAGCAACACGGAGGAGCGACATGGAGGAGTGAAATGGAGGAGCGACATGGAGGAGTGACATAGAGTACTGACATGGAGGATGGACATGGAGGAGTGACATGAAGAACATATAGAGGTGACATGGAGGAGTGAATTGGAGGAGTGACATAAAGTAGTAACATGGAGGAGTTACATTGAGGAGTGAGTTGGTGTAGCGACATGGAGGAGTGAAATGGAGTAGCGACATAGAGTAGTAACATGAGGAGTGAGTTTGCGTAGCGCCAATGAGGAGTGACATGGAGGGGTGACATGTAGGAGTGACATTTAGTAGTGACATGGAGGAGATACATGGAGGAGTGACATCGAGGAATGACATGGAGGAGTGACATGGAGGAGGGACATGGAGGAGCGATATGGAGGAGTGACATGAAAGAGTGTAAAGGAGGATTGAGTTTGTGTAGCGACATGGAGGAGTGACATGAAGTAGTGACATTGAGGAGTGACATTGAGGAGTGAGTTGGTGTAGTGACATGAAGGAGGGACATAGATGAGTTATATGGATGAGTGACATGGAAGAGCAACATGGAGGAGCGACGTGGAGGAGTGAGTTGGTGGAGCGACATGGAGGAGTGACTTGGAGAAGTGACAGGGTTGATCAGGAAGGAGGGTTGATATGGTGGAGTAACATCATGGAGGGACATGGGTGAGTGACTTGGAGGAGTGACAAGGAGGAGCAACACGGAGGAGCGACATGGAGGAGTGACTTGGAGGAGTGACAAGTAAGAGCAACACGGAGGAGCGACATGGAGGAGTGAAATGGAGGAGCGACATGGAGGAGTGACATAGAGTACTGACATGGAGGATGGACATGGAGGAGTGACATGAAGAACATATAGAGGTGACATGGAGGAGTGAATTGGAGGAGTGACATAAAGTAGTAACATGGAGGAGTTACATTGAGGAGTGAGTTGGTGTAGCGACATGGAGGAGTGAAATGGAGTAGCGACATAGAGTAGTAACATGAGGAGTGAGTTTGCGTAGCGCCAATGAGGAGTGACATGGAGGGGTGACATGTAGGAGTGACATTTAGTAGTGACATGGAGGAGATACATGGAGGAGTGACATCGAGGAATGACATGGAGGAGTGACATGGAGGAGGGACATGGAGGAGCGATATGGAGGAGTGACATGAAAGAGTGTAAAGGAGGATTGAGTTTGTGTAGCGACATGGAGGAGTGACATGAAGTAGTGACATTGAGGAGTGACATTGAGGAGTGAGTTGGTGTAGTGACAAGAAGGAGTGACTTTCAGTAGCGACATGGAGGAGTGACCTGGAGGAGTAACATGGAGGAGCGAGTTGTTATAGCGACATGTAGGAAAGAAATGGAGGAGTTACATGGAGGAGTGACTTGGAGGACTGACATGGAATAGCGACATGGAGGAGTGACATGGAGTACTGACATGGAGGATGGACATGGAGGAGGGACATGGAGAACATATAGAGGTGACATGGAGGAGTGAATTGGAGGAGTGACATAAAGTAGTAACATGGAGGAGTTACATTGAGGAGTGAGTTGGTGTAGCGACATGGAGCAGTGACATAGAGGATTGATGTGGATTAGTGATATGGAGGATGGACATGGAGGAGTGAATTGGAGGAGTGACATAAAGGAGTGACATGGAGGAGTGACATGGATGAGTGACATGGAGGACTGACATGGAGGAATGAATTGGAGGAGTGACATAAAGGAGTGACTTTGAGTAGCGACATGGAGGAGTGACCTGGAGGAGTGACATGGAGGAGTGAAATGTGGAGTGACATGGAGGAGTGAGTTGTTAGAGCAACATGGAGGAGTGACATGGAGGAGTGACATAGAGGATTGATGTGGAGTAGTGACATGGAGGATGGACATGGAGGAGTGACTTGGAGAAGTGACAGGGTTGATCAGGAAGGAGGGTTGATATGGCGGAGTGACATCGTGGAGGGACATGGGTGATTGACTTGGAGGATTGACAAGGAGGAGCAACACGGAGGAGCGACATGGAGGAGTGACATGGAGTAGTGATATGTAGGATGGACATGGAGGAGTGACTTGGAGAAGTGACAGGGTTGATAAGGAAGGAGGGTTTATATGGTGGAGTGACATCGTGGAAAGACATGGGTGAGTGACTTGGAGGAGTGACAAGGAGGAGCAATACGGAGGAGCGACATGAAGGAGTGACATAGAGTAGTGACATGGAGGATGGACATGGAGGAGTGACATGGAAGACATATAGAGGTGACATGGAGGAGTGAATTGGAGTTGTGACATAAAGGAGTGACATGGAGATGTTACATGAAGGACTGACATGGAGGAGTGATATAGAGGAGTGACGTGGAGGAGAGACATGGAAGAGTGACATGGAGAAGTGACAGGGCGGATAAACAAGGAGGGTTGATATGGTGGAGTGACATCGCGGAGGGACATGGGTGAGTGACTTGGAGGAGTGACATGAGGAGTGACATGAGGAGTGAGTTTGTGTTGCAACATGGAGGAGTGACATGGAATAGCGATAAGGAGTAGTGACATGGAGGAGGGACATGGAGGAGTGACTTTTAGATGTGACAGGGTTTATCAGGAAGGAGGGTTGATATGGTGGAGTGACATGGCGGAGGGACATGGATGAGTGACTTGGAGGAGTGAAATGGAGGAGTGACATGGAGGAGTGACATGGGGAGTGAGTTTATATTGCGACATGGAGGAGTGAAATGGAGTAGCTACATGGAGGAGTGACATGGACGAGTAACATAGAGGAGTGACATGGAGGAGTGACATGGAGGATGGACATGGAGCAGTGACATGAAAGACATATAGAGGTGAAATGGAGGAGTGACTTTGAGTAGCGACATGTAGGAGTGACCTGGAGAAGTGACAAGGAGGAATGAAATGGTGGAGTGACATGGAGGAGAAACATGGAGGATTGATGTGGAGGAGCAACAAGGAGGAGCGACATGGAGGAGTGACATAAAGTAGTGACATGGAGGAGGGACATGGAGGAGTGACTTGGAGAAGTGACATGGTTGATCAGGATGTAGGGTTGATATGGTGGAGTGACATCGTGGAGGGACATGGGTGAGTGACTTGGAGGAGTGACATGGAGTATGACATGGAGGAGTGACATGGAGGAGTGACATAAAGGAATGACATGGAGGAGTGACCTGGAGGAGTGACATGGAGGAGTGAAATGGTGGAGTGACATGGAGGAGTGACATGGTGTATTGACATGGAGGAGTGACATGAGGAGTGACGTAGAGGAGTGACGTGGTGGAGTGAAATGGAAGAGTAACATTGGAGAGTGAGTTGGTGTAGCGACATGGAGGACTGTCATGGAATAGCAATATGGAGGAGTGACATGGAGGAGTGACATGGAGGAGTGACATAGAGGATTGATGTGGAGGAGCAACACGGAGTAGCGACATGGAGGAGTGACATGGAAGAGCGACATCGAGTAGTGACATTGAGGAGTGACATGGAGTAGTGACATGGAGGAGGGACATGGAGGAGTGACTTGGAGAAGTGACATGGTTGATCAGGATGTAGGGTTGATATGGTGGAGTGACATCGTGGAGGGACATGGGTGAGTGACTTGGAGGAGTGACATGGAGTATGACATGGAGGAGTGACATGGAGGAGTGACATAAAGGAATGACATGGAGGAGTGACCTGGAGGAGTGACATGGAGGAGTGAAATGGTGGAGTGACATGGAGGAGTGACATGGTGTATTGACATGGAGGAGTGACATGAGGAGTGACGTAGAGGAGTGACGTGGTGGAGTGAAATGGAAGAGTAACATGGGAGAGTGAGTTGGTGTAGCGACATGGAGGACTGTCATGGAATAGCAATATGGAGGAGTGACATGGAGGAGTGACATAGAGGATTGATGTGGAGGAGCAACACGGAGTAGCGACATGGAGGAGTGACATGGAAGAGCGACATCGAGTAGTGACATTGAGGAGTGACATGGAGTAATGACATGGAGGAGGCACATAGAGGAGGGACTTGGAGATGTGACAGGGTTGATCAGGAAGGAGAGGGTGTATATGGTGGAGTGACATGCAGGAGTGACATGAGGAGTGAGTTTGTGTAGCGACATGGAGGAGTGACATGGAGTAGCTACATGGAGGAGTTACATGGACGAGTGACATGGAGGAGTGACATTGAGGAGTGAGTTGGTGTAGTTACATGGAAGAGTGAGTTGGTGTAACGACATGGAGGACTGACATGGAATTGCGACATGGAGGAGTGACATGGAGGAGTGACATGGAGGAGTGACATGGAGGATTGATGTGAAAGAGCAACACGGAGGAGCGACATGGAGGACTGACATGGAGTAGTGACATGGAGGAGGGACATGGAGGAGTGAATTGGAGACGTGACAGGGTTGATCAGGATGGAGGGTTGATATGGTGGAGTGACATCGTGAAGGGACATGGGTGAGTGACATAGAGGAGTGACATGGAGTAGTCAGATGGAGGAGGGACATGGAGGAGTGACTTGGAGTAGTGACATGGAGGAAGGACATTGAGGAGTGACATGGAGGATTGATGTGAAGGAGCAACACGGAGGAGCGACATGGAGGAGTGACATGGAGTAGTGACATGGAGGAAGGACATTGAGGAGTGACTTGGAGAAGTGACAGGGTTGATCAGGAAGGAGGGTTGATATGGTGGAGTGACATCGTGGAGGGACATGGGTGAGTGACTTGGATGAATTACATGGAGGAGTGACATGGAGTAGCGACACATAGGAGTGACATGAGGAGTGAGTTTGTGTAGCGACATGGAGGAGTGACATGGAGTAGCTACATGGAGGAGTTACATGGAGGTGTGACTTGGAGGAGCAACACGGAGGAGCGACATGGAGGAGTGACATGGAGGAGTGACATGGAGTAGTGACATGGAGGATGGACATGGAGGAGTGACGTGGAAAACATATAGAAGTGACATGGAGGAGTGACTTGGAGGAGCAACATGGAGGAGCGACATGGAGGAGTAACTCGGAGGAGTGACTTAAAGGAGTGACATGGAGGAGTCACATGGAGGACTAACATGGAGGAAGGAGTTGGTGGAGTGACATGGAGTAGTCACATGGAGTAGCGACATGGATTAGTAACATGAAAGAGTGAGTTGATGTAGCGACATGGATTACTGACATGGAATAGCGACATGGAGGAGTGACATGGAGGAGTGACATAGAGAATTGATGTGGAGGAGCAACACGGAGGAGTGAGTTGGTGGAGCAACATGGAGAAGTCACATGGAGTAGCGACATTTAGGAGTAACTTGGAGGAGTGACAAAAAAGGAGTGACATGGAGTAGTGACTTGGAGGATTGACATGGAGGAGCGATATGGAGGAGTGACATGAAAGAGTGTATAGGAGGATTGAGTTTTTGTAGCGACATGGAGGAGTGACATGAAGTAGTGACATGGAGGAGTCACATTGAGGAGTGAGTTGGTGTAGTAACATGGAGGAGTGACTTTGAGTAGCGACATGGAAGAGTGACCTGGAGGAGTGACATGTAGGAGTGAAATGGTGGAGTGACATGGATGAGTGAGTTGTTAGAGCGACATGGAAGAGAGACATGGAGTAGTGACATGGAGGAGTTACATGAGGAGTGAGTTTGTGTAACGACATGGAGGAGTGACATGGTGTAGCTACATGGAGGAGTGACATGGAACAACGACATGTAGGAGTGACATGGAGGAGTGACATAGAGGATTGATGTGGAGGAGCAACACGGAGGAGATACATGGAGGAGTGACATGGAGTAGTGACATGGAGGAAGGACATTGAGGAGTGACTTGGAGAAGTGACAGGGTTGATCAGGAAGGAGGGTTGATATGGTGGAGTGACATCGTGGAGGGACATGGGTGAGTGACTTGGAGGAATGACATGGAGGAGTGACATGGAGTAGCGACACGGAGGAGTGACATGAGGAGTGAGTTTGTGTAGCGACATGGAGGAGTGACATGGAGTAGCTACATGGAGGAGTTACATGGAGGAGTTACTTGGAGGAGCAACACGGAGGAGCGACATGGAGGAGCGACATGGAGGAGTCACATGGAGTAGTGACATGGAGGATGGACATGGAGGAGTGACGTGGAAGACATATAGAAGTGACATGGAGGAGTAACTTGGAGGAGCAACATGGAGGAGCGACATGGAGGAGTACCACGGAAGAGTGACATAAAGGAATGACATGGAGGAGTCACATGGAGGACTAACATGGAGGAAGGAGTTGGTGGAGTGACATGGAGGAGTCACATGGAGTAGCGACATGGATTAGTAACATGAAAGAGTGAGTTGATGTAGAGACATGGAGGAGTGACATGGAGTAGTGACATGTAGGAGTGACGTGGAGGAGAGACATGGAAGAGTGACATGGAGAAGTGACATGAGGAGTGAGTTTGTGTAACGACATGGAGGAGTGACATGGTGTAGCTACATGGAGGAGTGACATGGAATAACGACATGGAGGAGTGACATGGAGGAGTTACAAGGAGGGTTGAGTTGGTGTAGCGACATGGAGGAGTGACATGGTGTAGCAACATGGAGGAGTGACATGGAATAACGACATGGAGGAGTTACAAGGAGGGTTGAGTTGGTGTAGCGACATGGAGGAGTGACATGGAGGTGTGACATGGAGGAGTGACAGAGAGGAGCGACGTGGAGGAGTGACATAGAGAAGTGACGTGGAGGAGAGACATGGGGAAGTGACATGGAGGACTGACATGGAGGAGTGACATAGAGGAGTGACATGGAGGATGGACATGGAGGAGTGACATGGAAGACAAATAGAGGTGACATGGTGTAATGACATGGAGGAGTGACATGGAGTAGCGACATGGAGGAGTGACATGAGTAATGAGTTGGTGTAGCGATCTGGAGGAGTGACATGGAATAACGACAAGAGGAGTTACATGGAGGAGTGACATGGAGGAGTGAAGTAGAGGAGTGACATGGAGGAGTGACATTGAGGAGTGACATGGGGGAGTGAAATGCTGGAGTGACATGGAGGAGTGAGTTGTTATAGCGACATGGATGAGAGACATGGAGGACTGACATGGAGGAGTGACATGGAGGAGTGATATAGAAGAGTGACGTGGAGTAGAGACATGGAAGAAATATAGAAGTGACATGGATGAGTGACATGGAGGTGGGACAAGAAGGATTGAGTTGGTGTAGTGACATGGCGGAGGGACATAGATGAGTTACATGGAGGAATGACATGGAAGAGCAACATGGAGGAGCGACGAGGAGGAGTGAGTTGGTGGAGCGACATGGAGGAGTCACATGGAGTAGCGACATGGAGGAGTGACATGAAGTAGTGACATGGAGGAGTGACATTGAGGAGTGAGTTGGTGTATTAACATGGAGGAGTGACTTTGAGTAGCGAAATGGAGGAGTGACCTGGAGGAGTGACATGGAGGAGTGAAATGGTGGAGTGACATGGAGGTGTGAGTTGTTAGAGCGAAATGGAGGAGAGACTTGGAGGAGTGACATGGAGGAGTGTCATGGAGGAGTGACAGAGAGGAGTGACGTGGAGGAGAGACATGGAAGAGTGACATGGAGAAGTGACAGGTCGGATCACTAAGGGAGATTGATAGGGTGGAGTGACATGGCGGAGGGACATGGATGAGTGACATGGAGGAGTGACATGGAGGAGTGAATTTGAGGATTGACATAAAGGAGTGACATGAGGAATGACATGGAAGAGTGACATGAAGGAGTGAAATGGTGGAGTGACATGGAGGAGTGAGTTGTTAGAGCGACATGAAGTAGAGACATGGAGGAGTGACATGGAGGATTGACATGGAGGAGTGACATAGAGGAATGACGTGGAGGAGAGACATGGAAGAGTGACATGGAGAAGTGACAGGGCGGATAACCAAGGAAGATTGATATGGTGGAGTGACATGGCGGAGGGACATGGATGAGTGACATGGAGGAGTGACACGGAGGAGCAACATGGAGGAGTGACATGGATTAGTGACATGGAGTAGCTACCTGTAGGAGTTGCATGGAGGAGTGACTTGTAGGAGCAACATGGAGGAGTGACATAGAGGATTGATGTGGAGGAGCAACAAGGAGGAGCAACACGGAGGAGTGACATGGAGTAGTGACATGGAGGATGGACATGGAGCAGTGACATGAAAGACATATAGAGGTGACATGGAGGAGTGAATTGGAGAAGTGACATAAACGAGTGATATGGAGGAATGACATGGATGAGTGACATGGAGGAGTGACTTTGAGTAGCGACATGGAGGAGTGACCTGGAGAAGTGACATGGAGGGGTGAAATGGTGGAGTGACATGGATGAGCGACATGGAGGATTGATGTGGAGGAGCAAGAAGGAGGAGCGACATGGATGAGTGACATGGAGGAGTGACATGAGTAATGAGTTGGTGTAGTGACATGGAGGAGTGACATGGAGGAGTAACACGGAGGAGCAACATGGAGGAGCGACATGGAGGAGTGACATAAACGACTGACATAGAGGAATGACATGGATGAGTGACATGGAGGAGTGACGTTGAGTAGCGACATGGAGGAGAGACCTGGAGGAGTGACATCGAGGAGTGAAATGGTGGAGTGACATGGAGGAGTGAGTTGTTAGAGCGACATGGAGGAGAGACATGGAGAAGTGACATGGATGAGTGACATGGAGGAGTGACAAGAAGGATTGAGTTGGTGTAGTGACATGGCGGAGGGACATAGATGAGTTACATGGAGGAGTGACATGAGGAGTGAGTTTGTGTAGCAACATGGAGGAGTGACATGGAGTAGCTACATGGAGGAGTTACATGGAGGAGTGACTTGGAGGAGCAACACGGAGGAGCGACATGGAGGAGTGACATGGAGTAGTGACATGGAGTAGCTACATGTAGGACTTACATGGAGGAGTGACTTGGAGGAGCAACATGGAGGACTGACATGGACAAGTGACATGGAGTAGTGACATGGAGTAGCTACATGTAGGAATTACATGGAGGAGTGACTTGGAGGAGCAACATGGAGGAGTGACATAGAGGATTGATTTGGAGGAGCAACAAGGAGGAGCAACACGGAGGAGTGACAAGGAGTAGTGACATGGAGGATGGACATGGAGCAGTGACATGAAAGACATATAGAGGTGACATGGAGGAGTGACATGGAGGAGCAACATGGAGGAGCAACATGGAGGAGCAACATTGAGGAGTAACTTGGAATAGCGACATGGAGGAGTGACATGGAGGAGTGACTTTGAGTAGCGACATGGAGGAGTGACATGGAGGAGTGACGTGGAGGAGAGACATGGAGAAGTGACATGGAGGACTGACATGGAGGAGTGACATGGAAGAGTGACATGGAGAAGTGACAGGGCGGATAATCAAGGAGGGTTGATATGGTGGAGTGACATCGTGGAGGGACATGGGTGAGTGACTTGGAGGAGTGACATGGAGGAGTGACATGGAGGAGTGACATGAGGAGTGAGTTTGTTTAGTGACATGGAGGAGTTACATGGAATAGCGACAAGGAGTAGTGACATGGCGGAGGGACATGGATGAGTGACTTGGATGAGTGACTTGGAGGAGTGACATGGAGTAGCTACATGAGGAGTGACATGGAGGACTGACATGGACGAGTGACATAGAGGAGTGACATGGATGAGTGACATTGAGGAGTGACATGAAGGAGCAACATGGAGGAGCAACATGGAGGAGTAACTTGGAATAGCGACATGGAGGAGTGACATGGAGGAGTGACATGGAGGAGGGACAGGGAGGAGTGACTTGGAGAAGTGACAGGGCAGATAACCAAGGAGGGTTGATATGGTGGAGTGACATCGCGGAGGGATATGGGTGAGTGATTTGGAGGAGTGACATGGAGGAGCAACATGGAGGAGCAACATGGAGGAGTAACTTGGAATAGCGACAAGGAGGAGTGACATGGAGGAGTGACATGGGGAAGTGACATAGAGGATTGATGTGGAGTAGTGACATGGAGGATGGACATAGAGGAGTGACTTGGAGAAGTGACACGCATGATCAGGAAGGAGGGTTGATATGGTGGAGTGACATCATTGAGGGACATGGGTGAGTGACTTGGAGGAGTGACAAGGACGAGCAACACGGAGGAGCGACATGGAGGAGTGACATGGAGTAGTGACATGGAGGATGGACATGGAGGAGTGACATGGAAGACATATAGAGGTGACATGGAGGAGTGAATTGGAGGAGTGACATAAAGGAGTGACATGGAGGAATGACATGGAGGAGTGACAAGAAGTATTGACATGGAGTAGTAACATGAGGAGTGTGTTGGTGTAGCGACATGGAGGAGTGACATGGAGTAGCGACATAGAGTAGTAACATGAGGAGTGAGTTTGTGTAGCGACATGGAGGAGTGACATGGAGGAGTGACATGGAGGAGGGACATGGAGTGACATGGAGGAATGACATGGAGGAGTGACATGGAGGAGGGACATGGAGGAGCGATATAGTGGAGTGACATGAAAGAGTATAAAGTAGGAGTGAGTTTGTGTAGCGACATGGAGGAGTGACATGGAGGAGTGACATGGAGGAGTGACTTGGAGGAGCAACATGGAGGAGTGACATAGAGGATTGATATGGAGGAGCAACACGGAGGAGCGACATGGAGGAGTGACATGGAGTAGTGACATGGAGTAGGGACATGGAGGAGTGACTTCGAGAAGTGACAGGGTTGATCAGGAAGGAGGGTTGATATGGTGGAGTGATATCGTGTAGGGACATGGGTGAGTGACTTGGAGGAGTGACATGGAGGAGCAACACGGAGGAGCAACATGGAGGAGTGACATGGAGTAGTGACATGGAGGATGGAAATGGAGGAGTGACATAGAGGATTGATGTGTAGTAGTGATGTGGAGGATGGACATGAAGGAGTGACTTGGAGAAGTGACAGGGTTGATCAGGAAGGAGGGTTGATATGGTGGAGTGACATCGTGGAGGGACATGGGTGAGTGAATTGGAGGAGTGACAAGGAGGAGCAACACGGAGGAGCGACATGGAGGAGTGACTTGGAGGAGTGACAAGGAGGAGCAACACGGAGGAGCGACATGGAGGAGTGACATAAACGACTGACATGGAGGAATGACATGGATGAGTGACATGGAGGAGTGACAAGAAGTAGTGACGTGGAGGAGTTCCATTGAGGAGTGAGTTGGTGTAGCGACATGGAGGAGTGACATGGAGGAATTACATGGAGGAGTGACATGGAGGAGTCACATTGAGGATTGAGTTTGTGATGTGACATGAAGGAGTGACATGAAGTAGTGACATAGAGGAGTGACATTGAGGAGTGAGTTAGTGTAGTGACATGGAGGAGTGACTTTGAGTAGCGACATGGAGGAGTGACATGGAGGAGCTACATGGAGGAGTGACATAGAGTAGCGACATGGAGGAGGGACATGGAGGAGAGATATGGACGAGTGACATGAAAGAGTGTAAAGGAGGGTTGAGTTTGTGTAGCGACATGGAGGAGTGACATGAAGTAGTGACATTGAGGAGTGACATTGAGGAGTGAGTTGGTGTAGTGACATGGAGGAGTGACTTTGAGTAGCGACATGAAGGAGTGAAATGGAGGAGTGACATGGAGGAGTGAGTTGTTAGAGCGAAATAGAGGAGAGACATGGAGGAGTGACATGAAGGAGTGACATTGAGGAGTGAGTTTGTGTAGCGACATTGAGGAGTGACATGGAGTAGCTACATGGAGGAGTTACATGGAGGAGTGACTTGGAGGAGCAACACGGAGGAGCGACATGTAGGAGGGACATGGAGGAGTGACTTTGAAGACATATAGAAGTGACATGGAGGAGTGACTTGTAGGAGTAACATAAAGGAGCAACATGGAAGAGTGACAAGGAGGAATGACATTAATTAGCGATATGGAGGAGTGACATGGAGGAGTGAGCTGGTGTAGCGACATGGAGGAGTGAGTTGGTGGAATGACATAAAGGAGGGATATGGAGGAGTGACTTGGAGGAGCAACACAGAGGAGCGACATGGAGGAATGACATGGAGTAGTGACATGGAGGATGGACAAAGAGGTTTGTGTTGGTGTATTGACATGGAGCAGTGACATGAGGAGTGATGTAGAGGAGTGACGTGGTGGAGTGAAATGGAGGAGTGACATGGAAGAGTGAGTTGGTGTAGTGACATGGAGGACTGACATGGAATAGCGACATGGAGGAGTGACATGAAGGAGTGACATTGAGGAGTAAGTTGGTGTAGCGACATGGAGGAGTGACCTGGAGGAGTGACATGGAGGAGTGAAATGGTGGAGTGACATGGAGGAGTGACATGGAGGAGTGAGTTGTTAGAGCGATATAGAGGAGAGACATGGAGGATTGACATGTACGAGTGACATGGAGGAGTGACATAGAGGAATTTCTTGGAGGAAAGACATGGTGTAGCGACATGGAGGACTGACATGGAATAGCGACATGGAGGAGGGACATGGAGGAGTGGCATAGAGTATTGATTTGGAGGAGCAACACGGAGGAGCGACATGGAGGAGTTACATGGAGTAGCTACATGGAGGAGTTACATGGAGGAGTGACTTGGTGGATCAACACGGAGGAGCGACATGGAGGAGTGACATGAGGAATGAGTTGTTGTAGCGACATGGAGGAGTGACATGGAGGAGTGACATGGAGTAGCTACATGGAGGAGTGACATGGAGGAGTGAAATGGAGGAGTGATATGGAGGAGTGACAAGGAGTATTGAGGTGGAGTAGCGACATGGAGGAGTGACATGGAGAAGTGACAGGGCGAATCAGCAAGGAGGATTGATATGGTGGAATGACATGGAGGACTGACAAGGAAGATTGTGTTGGTGTAGCGACATGGAGGAGTGACATGGAGTAACGACATGGAGGAGTGACGAGGAGTGAGTTGGTGTAGCAACATGGAGGAGTGAAATGGAGTAGCAAAATGGAGGAGTGACACGGAGGTGTGACATGGAGGAGGGACCTGGAGGAGTGACATGGAAGACATACTGAAGTGACATGGAGGAGTGACTTGGAGGAGTGACATAAAATAGTGACATGGAGAAATGACATGGAGGAGTGACAAGGAGGATTGAGTTGGTTTAGTGACATTGAGGAGTGACATGGAGTAACGACATGGAGGAGAGACATGGATATGTGACAAGGAGGAGTGACATAGAGTAGTGATGTGGAGGAGTGACATGGAGGAGTGACATGGAGGAATGAATTGGTGGAGCAACATGGAAAGGTCACAAGGAGGAGTGACATGGAAAACATGTAGAAGTTATATGGAGGAGTGACCTGAAGGATTGATATGGAGGAGTGACTTGGAGGAGTTACATAAAGGAGTGACATGGAGGAATGACATGAATGAGTGACATTAAAGAGTGTAAAGGAGGAATGAGTTGGTGTAGTGACATGGAAGAGTGACATGGAATAGTGACATGGAGGAGTGACATTGAGGAGTGAGTTGGTGTAGTGACATGGAGGAGTGACATGGAGGAGTGACAAGGAGGATTGATTTGGAGGAGCGATATGGAGGAGTGAAATGGAGGGGTGACATGGAGTAGCTACATGAAGGAGTGACAAGGAGTTGTGACATGGAGGAGTGATGTGGTGGAGTAACAAAAAGGAGTAACATGGAGAAGTGACAAGGAGGAATGAGTTGGTATAGCGACAAGGAGTACTGACAAGGAGGAGCGACATGGAGTACTGACATGGAGGAGCGACATGGAGGAGTGACATAGAGGATTTACATTGAATAGAGACATGGAGGTGTGACATGGAGAAGTGACATGGAGAAGTCATATGGAGGAGTGACAATGTGGAGCTACACAGATGATAGACATGACATTGAAGACTTGGAGAAGTTACATGGAGGAGCGATATGGAAGAGTGACATGGAGGAGTGACATGGAGTAGCTACATGGAGGAGTGACATGGAGGAGTCACATAGAGGAGTGATGTGGAGGAGTGACATGGAGAAGTAAAAGGGCGAATCAGCAAGGAAGATTGATATGGTGGAGTGACATGGAGGAGTGACAAGGAAGATTGAGTTGGTGTAGCGACATGGAGTAACGACATGGAGGAGTGACATGGCGTAACGACATGGAGGAGTGACGAGGAGTGAGTTGGTGTAGCGACATGGCAGAGTGAAATGGAGTAGCGACATGGAGGAGTGACATGGAGGTGTGACATGGAGGAGAGACCTGGAGGAGTGACATGGAAGACATATAGAAGTGACATGGTGGAGTGACATGGAGGAGTGAGTTGTTAGAGCAACATTGAGGAGAGACATGGAGGAGTGACATGGAGGAGTGACGTGGAGGAGAGACATGAAAGAGTGACATGGAGAAGTGACAGGTCGGATCACCAAGGAAGATTAATAAGGTGGAGTGACATGGCGGAGGGACATGGATGAGTGACATGGAGGAGTGACATGGAGGAGTGAATTGGAGGAGTGACATAAAGGAGTGAAATGAGGAATGACATGGAAGAGTGACATGGAGAAGTGACAAGGAGGGTTGAGTTTGTGTAGCGACATGGAGGACTGAAATGGAATAGCGACATGGAGTAGTGACATTGAGGAGGGACATGGAGGAGTGACATGGAGGAGTGACATGAGCATTAAGTTTGTGTAGCGACATGGAGGAGTGACATGGAGTAGCTAAATGGAGGAGTTACATGGAGGAGTGACTTGGAGGAGAAACATGGAGGAGCGACATTGAGGAAGGACGAGGAGGAGTGACATGGAGGAGTGACTTGGAGGAGTGACATAAAGGAGTGACATGAAGTAATGACATGGAGTAGCGACATGGAGGAGTGACATGGAAGATGGACAAAGAGGTTTGTGTTGGTGTATTGACATGGAGGAGTGACATGAGGAGTGACGTAGAGGAGTGACATGGAAGAGTGAGTTTGTATAGCGACATGGAGGAATGTCTTGAAATAGCGACATGGAGTAATGACAAGGAGGGTTGCGTTTGTGTTGTGACATGGAGGAGTGACATGAAGTAGTGACATGGAGGAGTGACAATTAGGAATGAATTGGTGTAGTGACATGGAGGAGTGAACCTGGAGGAGTGACATGGAGGAGTGAAATGGTGGAGTGACATGGAGGAGGGAGTTTTTAGAGCGACATGGAGGAGAGACATGGAGGAGTGAAATGGAGGAGTTAAATGGAGGAGTGACATAGAGGAGTGACATGGAGGAGAGACATGGAAGAGTGACATGGAGAAGTGACAGGTCGGATCACCAAGGAAGATTAATAGGGTGGAGTGACATGGCGGAGGGACATGCATGAGTGACATGGAGAATTGATGTGGAGGAGCAACACGGAGGAGCGATATGAAGGAGTGACATGGAGATGTGACATAGAGGATTGATGTGGAGGAGGGACATGGAGGAGTGACTTGGAGATGTGACAGGGTTGATCAGGAAGGAGGGTTGATATGGTGGAGTAACATCATGGAGGGACATGGGTGAGTGACTTGGAGGAGTGACAAGGAGGAGCAACACGGAGGAGCGACATGGAGGAGTGACTTGGAGGAGTGACAAGTAAGAGCAACATGGAGGAGCGACATGGAGGAGTGAAATGGAGGAGCGACATGGAGGAGTGACATAGAGTACTGACATGGAGGATGGACATGGAGGAGTGACATGAAGAACATATAGAGGTGACATGGAGGAGTGAATTGGAGGAGTGACATAAAGTAGTAACATGGAGGAGTTACATTGAGGAGTGAGTTGGTGTAGCGACATGGAGGAGTGAAATGGAGTAGCGACATAGAGTAGTAACATGAGGAGTGAGTTTGCGTAGCGCCAATGAGGAGTGACATGGAGGGGTGACATGTAGGAGTGACATATAGTAGTGACATGGAGGAGATACATGGAGGAGTGACATGGAGGAATGACATGGAGGAGTGACATGGAGGAGGGACATGGAGGAGCGATATGGAGGAGTGACATGAAAGAGTGTAAAGGAGGATTGAGTTTGTGTAGCGACATGGAGGAGTGACATGAAGTAGTGACATTGAGGAGTGACATTGAGGAGTGAGTTGGTGTAGTGACATGAAGGAGGGACATAGATGAGTTATATGGATGAGTGACATGGAAGAGCAACATGGAGGAGCGACGTGGAGGAGTGAGTTGGTGGAGCGACATGGAGGAGTGACTTGGAGAAGTGACAGGGTAGATCAGGAAGGAGGGTTGATATGGTGGAGTAACATCATGGAGGGACATGGGTGAGTGACTTGGAGGAGTGACAAGGAGGAGCAACACGGAGGAGCGACATGGAGGAGTGACTTGGAGGAGTGACAAGTAAGACCAACACGGAGGAGCGACATGGAGGAGTGAAATGGAGGAGCGACATGGAGGAGTGACATAGAGTACTGACATGGAGGATGGACATGGAGGAGTGACATGAAGAACATATAGAGGTGACATGGAGGAGTGAAATGGAGTAGCGACATAGAGTAGTAACATGAGGAGTGAGTTTGCGTAGCGCCAATGAGGAGTGACATGGAGGGGTGACATATAGGAGTGACATATAGTAGTGACATGGAGGAGATACATGGAGGAGTGTCATGGAGGAATGACATGGAGGAGTGACATGGAGGAGGGACATGGAGGAGCGATATGGAGGAGTGACATGGAGGAGTGACATAAAGGAGTGACATGGAAGAATGACATGGATGAGTGACATGGAGGAGTGACAAGGAGGATTGAGTTGGTGTAGTGACATGGAGGAGTGACATGGAGTCGTGTAATGGAGGAGTGACATGAGGAGTGAGTTGGTGTATTGACATGGAGGAGTGACATGGAGGAGTGACATAGAGGATTGATGTGGAGGAGCAACACGGAAGAGCGACATGGAGGAGTGACATGGAGGGGTGACATATAGGAGTGACATATAGTAGTGACATGGAGGAGATACATGGAGGAGTGTCATGGAGGAATGACATGGAGGAGTGACATGGAGGAGGGACATGGAGGAGCGATATGGAGGAGTGACATGAAAGAGTCTAAAGGAGGATTGAGTTTGTGTAGCGACATGGAGGAGTGACATGAAGTAGTGACATTGAGGAGTGACATTGAGGAGTGAGTTGGTGTAGTGACATGAAGGAGTGACTTTCAGTAGCGACATGGAGGAGTGACCTGGAGGAGTAACATGGAGGAGCGAGTTGTTATAGCGACATGGAGGAAAGAAATGGAGGAGTTACATGGAGGAGTGACTTGGAGGACTGACATGGAATAGCGACATGGAGGAGTGACATGGAGTACTGACATGGAGGATGGACATGGAGGAGGGACATGGAGAACATATAGAGGTGACATGGAGGAGTGAATTGGAGGAGTGACATAAAGTAGTAACATGGAGGAGTTACATTGAGGAGTGAGTTGGTGTAGCGACATGGAGGAGTGACATAGAGGATTGATGCGGATTAGTGATATGGAGGATGGACATGGAGGAGTGAATTGGAGGAGTGACATAAAGGAGTGACATGGAGGAGTGACATGGATGAGTGACATGGAGGACTGACATGGAGGAATGAATTGGAGGAGTGACATAAAGGAGTGACATGGAGGAATGACATGGAGGCGTGACAAGGAGGGTTGAGTTTGTGTAGTTACATGGAGGAGTGACTTTGAGTAGCGACATGAAGGAGTGACCTGGAGGAGTGACATGGAGGAGTGAAATGTGGAGTGACATGGAGGAGTGAGTTGTTAGAGCGACATGGAGGAGTGACATGGAGGAGTGACATAGAGGATTGATGTGGAGTAGTGACATGGAGGATGGACATGGAGGAGTGACTTGGAGAAGTGACAGGGTTGATCAGGAAGGAGGGTTAATATGGTGGAGTGACATCGTGGAGGGACATGGGTGATTGACTTGGAGGAGTGACAATGAGGAGCAACACGGAGGAGCGACATGGAGGAGTGACATGGAGTAGTGATATGGAGGATGGACATGGAGGAGTGTCTTGGAGAAGTGACAGGGTTGATAAGGAAGGAGGGTTTATATGGTGGAGTGACATCGTGGAAAGACATGGGTGAGTGACTTGGAGGAGTGACAAGGAGGAGCAATACGGAGGAGCGACATGAAGGAGTGACATAGAGTAGTGATATGGAGGATGGACATGGAGGAGTGACATAGAAGACATATAGAGGTGACATGGAGGAGTGAATTGGAGTTGTGACATAAAGGAGTGACATGGAGATGTTACATGAAGGACTGACATGGAGGAGTGATATAGAGGAGTGACGTGGAGGAGAGACATGGAAGAGTGACATGGAAAAGTGACAGGGCGGATAAACAAGGAGGGTTGATATGGTGGAGTGACATCGCGGAGGGACATGGGTGAGTGACTTGGAGGAGTGACATGAGGAGTGACATGAGGAGTGAGTTTGTGTAGCAACATGGAGGAGTGACATGGAATAGCGACAAGGAGTAGTGACATGGAGGAGGGACATGGAGGAGTGACTTTTAGATGTGACAGGGTTTATCAGGAAGGAGGGTTGATATGGTGGAGTGACATGGCGGAGGGACATGGATGAGTGACTTGGAGGAGTGAAATGGAGGAGTGACATGGAGGAGTGACATGGGGAGTGAGTTTGTATTGCGACATGGAGGAGTGACATGGACGAGTAACATAGAGGAGTGACATGGAGGAGTGACATGGAGGATGGACATGGAGCAGTGACATGAAAGACATATAGAGGTGAAATGGAGGAGTGACTTTGAGTAGCGACATGTAGGAGTGACCTGGAGAAGTGACATGGAGGAATGAAATGGTGGAGTGACATGGAGGAGAAACATGAAGGATTGATGTGGAGGAGCAACAAGGAGGAGCGACATGGAGGAGTGACATAAAGTAGTGACATGGAGGAGGGACATGGAGGAGTGACTTGGAGAAGTGACATGGTTGATCAGGATGTAGGGTTGATATGGTGGAGTGACATCGTGGAGGGACATGGGTGAGTGACTTGGAGGAGTGACATGGAGGATGACATGGAGGAGTGACATGGAGGAGTGACATAAAGGAATGACATGGAGGAGTGACCTGGAGGAGTGACATGGAGGAGTGAAATGGTGGAGTGACATGGAGGAGTGAGTTGTTAGAGCGACATGGAGGATGGACATGGAGGAGTGACATGGAAGACATATAGAAGTGACATGGAGGAGTGACATGGAGGCGTGACAAGAAGTATTAAGTTGTTGTAGTGACTTGGAGGAGTAACAAGGAGGAGCAACACGGAGGAGCGACATGGAGGAGTGACAGGGCAGATAACCAAGGAAGATTGATATGGTGGAGTGACATGGCGGAGGGACATGCATGAGTGACATGGAGGAGTGACACAGAGGAGTGACATGGAAGATTGAGTAGGTGTAGCGACATGGAGGATGGACATGGAGGAGTGACATGGAAGACATATAGAAGTGACATGGAGGAGTGACATGGAGGAGTGACAAGAAGTATTGAGTTGGTGTAGTGACTTTGAGGAGTAACAAGGAGGAGCAACACGGAGGAGCGACATGGAGGAGTGACTTGGAGGAGTGACAAGGAGGAGTGACAAGGAGGAGCAACAAGGAAGAGTGACATAGAGGAGTGATGTGGAGGAGAGACATGGAAGAGTGACATGGAGAAGTGACAGGGCGGATAACCAAGGAGGGTTGATATGGTGGAGTGACATCGCGGAGGGACATGGGTGAGTGACTTGGAAGAGTGACATGGAGGAGTGAATTGGAGGAGTGACATAAAGGAGTGACATGAGGAATGCCATGGATGATTGACATGGAGGAGTGACAAGGAGGGTTGAGTTTGTGTAGCGACATGGAGGAGTGACATGAAGTAGCGACATGGAGGAGTGACCTGGAGGAGTGACATGAAGGAGTGAAATGGTGGAGTGACATGGAGGAGTGAGTTGTTAGAGCGACATGGAGTAGAGACATGGAGGTGTGACATAGAGGAGTGACATGGAGGAGTGACAGGGCAGATAACCAAGGAAGATTGATATGGTGGAGTGACATGGCGGAGGGACATGGATGAGTGACATGGAGGAGTGACACGGAGGAGTGACATGGAAGATTGAGTAGGTGTAGCGACATGGAGGATGGACATGGAGGAGTGACATGGAAGACATATAGAAGTGACATGGAGGAGTGACATGGAGAAGTGACAAGAAGTATTGAGTTGGTGTAGTGACTTGGAGGAGTAACAAGGAGGAGCAACACGGAGGAGCGACATGGAGGAGTGACTTGGAGGAGTGACAAGGAGGAGCAACACGGAGGAGCGACATGGAGGAGTGAGTTAGTGTTGCGACATGGAGGAGTGACATGGAGGAGTGACATCGAGGAGTGACATGGAGGAGTGACATAGAGGAGTGATGTGGAGGAGAGACATGGAAGAGTGACATGGAGAAGTGACAGGGCGGATAACCAAGGAGGGTTGATATGGTGGCGTGACATCGCGGAGGGACATGGGTGAGTGACTTGGAGGAGTGACATGGAGGAGTGACATGGAGGAGTGACATGAGGAGTGAGTTTGTGTAGTGACATGGAGGAGTGACATGGAGTAGCTACATGGAGGAGTTACATGGAGGAGTGACTTTGTGTAGCGACATGGAGGAGTGACATGGAGGAATGACATGGAGGAGTGACATGGAGAAGGGACACGGAGGAGCGACATGAAGGAGTGACATAGAGTAGTGATATGGAGGATGGACATGGAGGAGTGACATGGAAGACATATAGAGGTGACATGGAGGAGTGAATTGGAGTTGTGACATAAAGGAGTGACATGGAGATGTTACATGAAGGACTGACATGGAGGAGTGATATAGAGGAGTGACGTGGAGGAGAGACATGGAAGAGTGACATGGAAAGTGACAGGGCGGATAAACAAGGAGGGTTGATATGGTGGAGTGACATCGCGGAGGGACATGGGTGAGTGACTTGGAGGAGTGACATGAGGAGTGACATGAGGAGTGAGTTTGTGTAGCAACATGGAGGAGTGACATGGAATAGCGACAAGGAGTAGTGACATGGAGGAGGGACATGGAGGAGTGACTTTTTAGATGTGACAGGGTTTATCAGGAAGGAGGGTTGATATGGTGGAGTGACATGGCGGAGGGACATGGATGAGTGACTTGGAGGAGTGAAATGGAGGAGTGACATGGAGGAGTGACATGGGGAGTGAGTTTGTATTGCGACATGGAGGAGTGACATGGACGAGTAACATAGAGGAGTGACATGGAGGAGTGACATGGAGGATGGACATGGAGCAGTGACATGAAAGACATATAGAGGTGAAATGGAGGAGTGTATTTGAGTAGCGACATGTAGGAGTGACCTGGAGAAGTGACATGGAGGAATGAAATGGTGGAGTGACATGGAGGAGAAACATGGAGGATTGATGTGGAGGAGCAACAAGGAGGAGCGACATGGAGGAGTGACATAAAGTAGTGACATGGAGGAGGGACAATGGAAGAGTGACTTGGAGAAGTGACATGGTTGATCAGGATGTAGGGTTGATATGGTGGAGTGACATCGGGAGGGACATGGGTGAGTGACTTGGAGGAGTGGACATGGAGGATGACATGGAGGAGTGACATGGAGGAGTGACATAAAGGAATGACATGGAGGAGTGACCTGGAGGAGTGACATGGAGGAGTGAAATGGTGGAGTGACATGGAGGAGTGAGTTGTTAGAGCGACATGGAGGATGGACATGGAGGAGTGACATGGAAGACATATAGAAGTGACATGGAGGAGTGACATGGAGGCGTGACAAGAAGTATTAAGTTGTTGTAGTGACTTGGAGGAGTAACAAGGAGGAGCAACACGGAGGAGCGACATGGAGGAGTGACAGGGCAGATAACCAAGGAAGATTGATATGGTGGAGTGACATGGCGGAGGGACATGGATGAGTGACATGGAGGAGTGACACAGAGGAGTGACATGGAAGATTGAGTAGGTG
Source organism: Sebastes schlegelii (assembly GCA_014673565.1). Classification (NCBI taxonomy): domain Eukaryota; kingdom Metazoa; phylum Chordata; class Actinopteri; order Perciformes; family Sebastidae; genus Sebastes; species Sebastes schlegelii. The sequence goes on from CM025825.1 coordinate 35,410,156, forward strand.
TAGCGACATGGAGGATGGACATGGAGGAGTGACATGGAAGACATATAGAAGTGACATGGAGGAGTGACATGGAGGAGTGACAAGAAGTATTGAGTTGGTGTAGTGACTTTGGAGGAGTAACAAGAGGAGCAACACGGAGGAGCGACATGGAGGAGTGACTTGGAGGAGTGACAAGGAGGAGCAACAAGGAAGAGTGACATAGAGGAGTGATGTGGAGGAGAGACATGGAAGAGTGACATGGAGAAGTGACAGGGCGGATAACCAAGGAGGGTTGATATGGTGGAGTGACATCGCGGAGGGACATGGGTGAGTGACTTGGAGGAGTGACATGGAGGAGTGAATTGGAGGAGTGACATAAAGGAGTGACATGAGGAATGCCATGGATGATTGACATGGAGGAGTGACAAGGAGGGTTGAGTTTGTGTAGCGACATGGAGGAGTGACATGAAGTAGCGACATGAGGAGTGACCTGAGGAGTTACATGAAGGAGTGAAATGGTGGAGTGACATGGAGGAGTGAGTTGTTAGAGCGACATGGAGTAGAGACATGGAGGTGTGACATAGAGGAGTGACATGGAGGAGTGACAGGGCAGATAACCAAGGAAGATTGATATGGTGGAGTGACATGGCGGAGGGACATGGATGAGTGACATGGAGGAGTGACACGGAGGAGTGACATGGAAGATTGAGTAGGTGTAGCGACATGGAGGATGGACATGGAGGAGTGACATGGAAGACATATAGAAGTGACAGGAGGAGTGACATGGAGAGAGTGACAAGAAGTATTGAGTTGGTGTAGTGACTTGGAGGAGTAACAAGGAGGAGCAACACGGAGGAGCGACATGGAGGAGTGACTTGGAGGAGTGACAAGGAGGAGCAACACGGAGGAGCGACATGGAGGAGTGAGTTAGTGTTGCGACATGGAGGAGTGACATGGAGGAGTGACATCGAGGAGTGACATGGAGGAGTGACATAGAGGAGTGATGTGGAGGAGAGACATGGAAGAGTGACATGGAGAAGTGACAGGGCGGATAACCAAGGAGGGTTGATATGGTGGAGTGACATCGCGGAGGGACATGGGTGAGTGATTGGAGGAGTGACATGGAGGAGTGACATGGAGGAGTGACATGAGGAGTGAGTTTGTGTAGTGACATGGAGGAGTGACATGGAGTAGCTACATGGAGGAGTTACATGGAGGAGTGACTTGTGTAGCGACATGGAGGAGTGACATGGAGGAATGACATGGAGGAGTGACATGGAGAAGGGACACGGAGGAGCAGAAGGAGTACATAGAGTAGTGAGAGGAGGACATGGAGAGAGTGACGAAGACATATGAGTGACATGGAGGAGGATGGAGAGTGACATAGGAGTGACATGGAGATAGAGGTGACATGGAGGAGTGAATTGGAGTGTGAATGAAGTGAGTGACATGGAGATGTTACATGAAGGACTGACATGGAGGAGTGATATAGAGGAGTGACGTGGAGGAGAACATGGAAGAGTGACATGGAAAAGTGACAGGGCGGATAAACAAGGAGGGTTGATATGGTGGAGTGACATCGCGGAGGGACATGGGTGAGTGACTTGGAGGAGTGACATGAGGAGTGACATGAGGAGTGAGTTTGTGTAGCAACATGGAGGAGTGACATGGAATAGCGACAAGGAGTAGTGACATGGAGGAGGGACATGGAGGAGTGACTTTTAGATGTGACAGGGTTTATCAGGAAGGAGGGTTGATATGGTGGAGTGGAGTGACATGGCGGAGGGACATGGATGAGTGACTTGGAGGAGTGAAATGGAGGAGTGACATGGAGGAGTGACATGGGGAGTGAGTTTGTATTGCGACATGGAGGAGTGACATGGACGAGTAACATAGAGGAGTGACATGGAGGAGTGACATGGAGGATGGACATGGAGCAGTGACATGAAAGACATAGAGGTGAAATGGAGGAGTGACTTTGAGTAGCGACATGTAGGAGTGACCTGGAGAAGTGACATGGAGGAAGAAATGGTGGAGTGACATGGAGGAGAAACATGGAGGATGATGTGGAGGAGCAACAAGGAGGAGCGACATGGAGGAGTGACATAAAGTAGTGACATGGAGGAGGGACATGGAGGAGTGACTTGGAGAAGTGACATGGTTGATCAGGATGTAGGGTTGATATGGTGGAGTGACATCGTGGAGGGACATGGGTGAGTGATTGGGGAGTGACATGGAGGATGATGACAGGAGGAGTGACATAAAGGAATGACATGGAGGAGTGACCTGGAGGAGTGACATGGAGGAGTGAAATGGTGGAGTGACATGGAGGAGTGAGTTGTTAGAGCGACATGGAGGATGGACATGGAGGAGTGACATGGAAGACATATAGAAGTGACATGGAGGAGTGACATGGAGGCGTGACAAGAAGTATTAAGTTGTTGTAGTGACTTGGAGAGAGTAACAAGGAGGAGCAACACGGAGGAGCGACATGGAGGAGTGACAGGGCAGATAACCAAGGAAGATTGATATGGTGGAGTGACATGGCGGAGGGACATGGATGAGTGACATGGAGGAGTGACACAGAGGAGTGACATGGAAGATTCAGTAGGTGTAGCGACATGGAGGATGGACATGGAGGAGTGACATGGAAGACATATAGAAGTGACATGGAGGAGTGACATGGAGGAGTGACAAGAAGTATTGAGTTGGTGTAGTGACTTTGAGGAGTAACAAGGAGGAGCAACACGGAGGAGCGACATGGAGGAGTGACTTGGAGGAGTGACAAGGAGGAGCAACAAGGAAGAGTGACATAGAGGAGTGATGTGGAGGAGAGACATGAAAGAGTGACATGGAGAAGTGACAGGGCGGATAACCAAGGAGGGTTGATATGGTGGAGTGACATCGCGGAGGGACATGGGTGAGTGACTTGGAGGAGTGACATGGAGGAGTGAATTGGAGGAGTGACATAAAGGAGTGACATGAGGAATGCATGGATGATTGACATGGAGGAGTGACAAGGAGGGTTGAGTTTGTGTAGCGACATGGAGGAGTGACATGAAGTAGCGACATGGAGGAGTGACCTGGAGGAGTGACATGAAGGAGTGAAATGGTGGAGTGACATGGAGGAGTGAGTTGTTAGAGCGACATGGAGTAGAGACATGGAGGTGTGACATAGAGGAGTGACATGGAGGAGTGACAGGGCAGATAACCAAGGAAGATTGATATGGTGGAGTGACATGGCGGAGGGACATGGATGAGTGACATGGAGGAGTGACACGGAGGAGTGACATGGAAGATTGAGTAGGTGTAGCGACATGGAGGATGGACATGGAGGAGTGACATGGAAGACATATAGAAGTGACATGGAGGAGTGACATGGAGGAAGTGACAAGAAGTATTGATGGTGTAGTGACTTGGAGGAGTAACAAGGAGGAGCAACACGGAGGAGCGACATGGAGGAGTGACTTGGAGGAGTGACAAGGAGGAGCAACACGGAGGAGCGACATGGAGGAGTGAGTTAGTGTTGCGACATGGAGGAGGACATGGAGGAGTGACATCGAGGAGTGACATGGAGTAGCGACATAGAGTAGTAACATGAGGAGTGAGTTTGAGTAGCGACATGGAGGAGTGACATGGAGGAATGACATGGATGAGTGACATGACATGGAGAAGGGACATGGAGGAGCGATATGGAGGAGTGACATGAAAGAGTGTAAAGGAGGATTGAGTTTGTGTAGCTACATGGAGGAGTGACATGAAGTAGTGACATAGAGGAGTGACATTGAGGAGTGACATGAGTAATGAGTTGGTGTTGCGACATGGAGGAGTGACATGGAGGTGTGACTTGGAGGAGTGACATAATGGAGCGACGTGGAGGAGTGACATGGAGGATTGACATGGAGGAGTGACATGGAAGACATATATAAGTGACATGGATGAGTGACCTGGAGGAGTGACAAGAAGGATTGAGTTGGTGTAGTGACATGGCGGAGGGACATAGATGAGTTACATGGAGGAGTGACATGGAAGAGCAACATGGAGGAGCGACGTGGCGGAGTAAGTTAGCGGAGCGATATGGAGGAGTCACATGGAGTAGGGACATGGAGGAGTGACATGGAGGAGTGATATGGAGGAGCAACATGGAGGAGCGACATGGAGGAGTGACAAGGAGGATTGAGTTGGTGTAGCGACATGGAGGAGTGACATAGAGTAGCGACATTGAGGAGTGACATGGAGGAGTGACATGGAGGAGCAACACAGACGAGTGACATGGAGGATGAACAAAGAGGTTCGAGTTGGTGTATTGACATGGAGGAGTGACATGGAGAAGCGACATGGAGAAGTGACATTGTGGAGCAACACGGAGGAGTGACATGGAGGATGGACAAAGAGGTTCGAGTTGGTGTATTGACATGGAGGAGTCACATGGAGTAGCGACATGGAGGAGTAACATGGAAGAGTGAGTTGGTGTAGCGACATGGAGGACTGACATGGAATAGCGACAGGGAGGAGTGACATGGAGGAGTGACATGGAGGAGTGACATAGAGAACTGATGTGGAGGAGCAACACGGAGGAGCGACATGGAGGAGTGACATGGAGTAGTGACATGGAGTAGTGACATGGAGAAGGGACATGGAGGAGTGACTTGGAGAAGTGACAGGGTTGATAAGGAAGAAGAGTTGATATGGTGGAGTGACATCGTGGAGGGACATGGAGGATGGACATGGAGGAGTGACATGGAAGACATATAGAGGTGACATGGAGGAGTGAAATGGTGGAGTGACATGGAGGAGTGAGTTGTTAGAGCGACGTGGAGGAGAGACATGGAGGAGTGACATGTAGGAGTGACATGGAGGAGTGACATAGAGGAGTGACGTGGAGGAGAGACATGGAAGAGTGACATGGAGAAGTGAGAGGGCGGATCACCAAGGAGGGTTGATATGGTGGAGTGATATCGCGGAGGGACATGGGTGAGTGACTTGGAGGAGTGACATGGAGGATTGACATGGTGGAGTGACTTGGAGGAGCAACACGGAGGAGCGACATGAAGGAGGGACATAGAGGAGTGACATGGAGGAATGACATGGATGAGTGACATGGAGGAGTGACAAGGAGGATTTAGTTGGTGAAGTGACATGGAGGAGTGACATGGAGGTGTGACTTGTAGGAGTGACATAGAGAGAGCAACGTGGAGGAGTGACATGGAGGAGGGACATGGAGGAGTGACTTGTTAGAGCGACATGGAGGAGTGACATGGAGGAGTGACATAGGGGATTGATGTGGGAGTAGTGACATGGAGGATGGACATGGAGGAGTGACTTGGAGAAGTGACATGGAAGACATATAGAGGTGACATGGAGCAGTGAATTGGAGTTTTGACATAAAGGAGTGACATGGAGGAATGATGGATGAGTGACATGGAGGAGTGACAAGAAGAAGTGAAATGGAGGAGTGACATTGAGGAGTGAGTTGGTGTAGCGACATGGAGGAGTGACATGGAGTAGCGACATAGAGTAGTAAAATGAGGATGAGTTTGTGTAGCGACATGGAGGAGTGACATGGAGGAGTGA